>JAPZBW010000002.1:0-1200000 GCA_028827225.1 Penicillium sp. CMV-2018d | reverse complement strand
CGAGGTGTATTGGCTGCCAATCAGGACAGCACCGGCCCAGTTTGAGCTGTACTGCTCCTGGGTTGTTGCATTTACTTTGAGAAGCTCCTTGGTGTCTGGCTTGTAAGCCGGACGGCTAATACGGTCAGCGCGGGCCGCAGCGCGGGCAGCGTTGCGAGCTGCGCGGCGCTCGGTGAGAGGAGCGGCAATGGCCGAAGTTGTGAGCAACGCGGCGCTGAGGATGGTAGCGGAGAACTTCATGGTGCAGGTTGGATGATTGGACTGTTTGGTGGGAAGAACTGGAGGCTGCTTGGCTGTGGGAATAACAAGATAATCGCAGGGAAAAGGCCGTTTATATAGCTGTCGTGTCTAGTTGTAGCTTCGTTGAAAAGTATGTTGTAAAAGACAATAATTCCCAAGTACTCAAGCTAATGCACATTCAATGCATCTCCCTCAATGTAACATCGCCTCATATCTTTACCGTCGGAGACCGATGGATAACCCCAAGATGGGTCTTAGCCTGAAGAATTTCACTTTATCCGTGCAATTTCTCACAAGGTCAGGTCACAAGTACCGAGATCTTTCAATTGCTCCTATTTTGTGCATCAGGTCCGCGCATAATCAGCAAACACTAGGGTATGAGAGTCCAATGACATTTTCTATTTCTCATGCACGCTAAAATGATACAAGCTCTAGTCCTCCGGATTCCCGACGGAGCCTAGAGATGTTGATATAGATTAACAAGCATCATGGAATGATGGAATGATAACCCCGGACTAATAGGGAAGTGATCGCTATCTACAGGGGCATCGGGATAATTATTAGTTACAAAGTAAGCAATAGCACTTAGATGTGACTGTGGCTTGGAAGCTAATATAGCCTTGTCGCCTAGCCATTAGCCTGTCAGTGATAAGAGTGCCAAGCTTTCGACAAGCAATAATGCCCAGGAGAAAAGGCGGGAGAGGTGTATAAATGTGGACATGGGAATAATTCATAAATTGGATATCACTATTTAAATATCCTCTGTATACTCAGAATAACGTAGTTATGAATTGTGTGCCTGGTTATGGGGGTATCAGGTATCATATTAAATGAAGACGAGGATCCAGGAACAAGACAAGGTAACCATCTTTGCCCCTCAGTCTGGGTGAGGAGAAACAAAATCCCTCGGAGTTCCTTCATGCAGACTTCGTGCAGACTTCGTGTGCAGACAAGCTAGTCCACGCTAACCTCATTCGATAATAAATGTCCGAATTCAAAGATCATTGGATAGTGATGCCGCAATTCCTCCCTGACAAATCATAAGACGGGAGATAAATTGTGCCTCGGATGAAGCGTCCGGCACAATTCCCTCATACCCCGGTTCCTCAAGCCATAGGGCTTGAACTTTAACATATGGTTCCAATCAACTTGCAACAGTTGATAAAATGAATTTCCGAGTCTTATCGGATAGATGCGATTCGCTGCAACTTGTCTCACGCAGATCATAGGCCCCATGCTAGCGTATTCGCAGATGTATCTCGGTTCTTCTATGTCAGCCCTGTTCCCGTGCCTGTTTTGGCAACTGTCCTTCGTATCCTTTTTATCTTCGGCTGCTTTCCTTTCAACTTCTCTTGGCTTACCGTAATAACTACTAACAGGTTGTGAGTACAGGGAACCCTGTATCCCCGATATTGAAGTCTCCCCGGGATAAATATGGCACCAAAGGAAATCGCCTCATGGACTTTCGCATGACTTGGGAGTTGAAAGAGGTTTTTGCCTCTGGTTTTAGAATAGAAAATATGTGACTCCATCAGCTCTATTGAGCACTGTTTGGGGATATAGTCTCAATAGTGCCGCCAGACGCGCGGGCGCCAATGAGTCTATTCACTTCTGAATATACTCTTTGTCCTGGACTCTCTCAGGATTTTCTCTCAGGCTTTCTTTCAGCGCTATCCGGGATCCGGGGTCTTTCACTTTGCCCTTTTTTCCCCTTCTAAATATGCATCCACGCATTCTCTAGCCAAGACTTGCGTTGGTTTTCTTCTAATACTGGCCCTTTGGATATCTGGATTTTGATGTGTTTGAGCGTTTTCCATATACGCAACTCTCCACGCATCATACTTGCTTGAGGATTACATATTGATTCCAGTCCTTCCAACCTCGTGTGCATGGTAACAAAGGACAAACCGAAGATCATGATATGTTGAGTGTGATATCGTTCTTTGTTCAAAATTAATTGTTTATACTTGCCGGTCGATAGATATGATAGGATAAAACCTCGTAGGGTTCCTGGGGTCTGCAGTCGAACAATGAACTGAACTCTATGGTTATGTTTCATGTTCATGTTCCGACAGTGTTCATCTGAATTAAACTAGGCAATCTCGAAATATTTCCTTTTTCCACATATTCAACTATTTATAAAGGATGGGCCGATCTCCTCGATAGAGAGTTATATTCAAGTGTATTCTCAATGCAATGAATTCCATTCATATCCTCCTCTCTCTGTTGCTTGTTCACATAGCAACAGCCCAGCCCGGGCACGGCTTTGGCGACTCCCATGGCCATTCACTCAACAAGCGCAGTCCACCTGCGCCGGGCGGCGATGGTATCTGCAACACCTACATCATTCAGGAGCACGATACCTGCGCAAGACTTGCTGAGCGCTACAAGGTTACTACCAGCAATATCGAGTCTTGGAATGTCGGATCCTGGGGCTGGCCGGGTTGTGCCAGATTGAAGCAAGGCGATTTTGTCTGTCTCAGTTCCGGTGCCCTTCCTATGCCAGTTTCTCTCCCAAATGCTGTCTGCGGTCCCCAGGTTCCTGGGACGCAACGCCCTGCCAAATATAGCGATCTCGCCTCCCTAAATCCGTGCCCTTCGAGCCAATGCGTGAGTGTTATAGTTGTCCGAATTACCCATCTGGTTAACCTCTACTAACTATATTTACAGTGTGCTAAGTCAGGACAATGTGGTACTAGTTCTGCCTTTTGTGATGCAAGCGCCAGTTGTATCTTTAACTGTGGACCGAAGGGTAAACAAAGCCAAGCCACAACAAAAAGCACTACCTCAAAGACGAGCACTTCGAAAAAGACTACTTCAAAGACTACTTCAAAAACAACCACTACTTCAAAGGCGACTACCTCCAAAACGACGACAACTTCAAAAACTACGAAAGCAAACATGGTAACCTTGACTAGCATAAAATTAGTCCCACCTCCAAGCAAAACCACGACCAGTGTCGCTCCGACTCAAACTTGGCAAATGTCGGTCTATTCGAAGGATAAGTGTGAAGGTGATTACTTCACTGTTCAGGGACATGAAGACCAACATGCTGCCCCCTGCATTGTTCTCACGGATGATACCAACACCAAAATCTCGGATAGTACTACATCCTGTCGATGGTGGTCTGACGCTGGTCTCAACTGGGGCACCTGTGCCTCCGGTAAACTGACGAAACCCAAGTCATGGTATATCAAAAGCGGCAAGTGTGCCGTGTTTTCGGGGAAGAAATGCGTTGACGAGGACTGGATAGGAGAGACCTATGCACCATTCAAGGGCTGCCAGTCTGACAGGACTGGATTTATGTCTCCCGGGAAAGGCAAGACCTGGGGTGCAGTGCAGTGTTATGAGACGAAGTCGAGTGGTGCTTAATGGGTTTATGTTGGTAGGTGGTTAGCTGCGGTAACCTGGAGAGCTTTCTAAGTCAATATATATAATCAAATGCGTCTGACCCAATTCGTTTCCACACCCCTTAGCACGTCTAGGTTAGAATCCAATGTTGTAACAATTGAAAAGAGGGAAATGCCATAAATATATTGAGATTCTAGTGAAATGCGGGTTTAAAAAATCGAATTCTTCGTCTCTTTGTCCCTCGAAATAATCAGTCCTAACCTCTGGTAAGTTTTGGCTCATATAGCACTAACCACCAGATATTTCCATCAACCAGCCAAGTGGTCGAGCAGTAACTCGACCATCACATCTTCCTTGGTCTAGTGGTGATGATTTCCGCTTGTCATTAAAACCGATAAGCGCGGGAGACCGGGGTTCGATTCCCCGAGGGAGAGATTCTTTTTTGCATATTCTTTTTTGTATACCAATCAATACTAGGAATCCTTTTTGTTTCATTCAATAGCTGCTGTCATAGCTGCAATTCATGAGGCCTAATTACGAGTCAGATGCACATAGTTCTAGTTACTAACTAAAGTATGCAAACAACATTGTACACTCACATGTTTGTCCTATTTAGATAAAGACCACGGATACGAAAAAAAAAAAAAGAAAAGGAAGGGAAAGGAAAGGAAAAGAGAAAGACAAGGGAAAAAGTGCAGAGTTGGAAATGGTTCGATAGACGGTCATGCTGAGCAGGCGTTCCTGCCATCATCTACATTGGGGTCCTTTCCCTGTTTCCCCAAACAGATCGCGTCTGCTCTCATCTCTGAACCTAAGAACACTTCCCATCCCAGCGTCTTTTTTTATCTGCGATTATTTTTCATGCCCCGAAACAAACTCTGAACACTCTTACTCGGATGTCCTCCCCCTAGGTAAAGCCCGAGTACATCTCAAAGTAACCAGCCACTATGGCGTTCTGGGTGGACTGGGAGCTATGGGAGAAGTTGAGCGTGGCAAGTATGCAAATGATGACCATGGAGATCTCCTACTGACTGTTATCATTGACAGGTACTAGCCATGCTGATCGTATGTAACTCCATGGTAACGCCCCAAAGACAAGCACTGACAAGCTTTGCAGGCCCTGGTGCTCCTTTATGCTTTTTGCGTCCTCGGCTGGAGTCGTTGGATGATCCGGAAATACGCCGCGACAGAGGCAAAAGAACGAGAGGCGGAAGCTGAGGTGTACCCAATGCTGCATAAGGATGACATCCCTTTCGGCGCCAGAGCTTTGGAAAGAGGAGTAGAAGTTGAAGGGATCTGGGTTTCAGATCCCAGCACACCCACGCAAAGTCCCTGCCAGCCTGCAACCCCAGTCCCAAGTCAGCCGGCAAGTCCAGCGCCAACGTCATTGTATAAGAAAGTTGACACCTCCAAGGCATCGGCAGGATCTCAGAGTCCTATGATCAGCCCAAAGCCTATGCCACCGGCTGCCCGACGTGAAGTCGTTTCCGAGCTCGACCTAGCCTCCGCAGGCTTCGTCTACGAGAACCATAGACCCGCTGGGCGCCATAGTCGAGCCAGTCTGCCCTTCAATCCAAATGCCATGCGCATGTCACCTGCACGGGAAGAGTCACTGATCGGCTTGAGGAACACACCAGGCAGGGAAAAGCGTGTTAGCTTCCACACAGGGATATCCGGTTCACCCCCTAATCCAGGCACGAAGCACCATCGAGTAGGATTGGATGGCACTGATGAGGACATGGACGATGCCCCGGCCACCAGTGAGTCATCTCTTGGTCTTTCATCGGAGGGCAAGCGGAGCTCACGATCCATGAGTAAGCCGAATTTTGCCACGATGTAGGGATTGAACACAGAAACTAACGTGCCCCATTCATAGAACGTCTTCGCCGGCGATCATCTGAAGAGTTCCGACGCAGGATGAGCCAGATCTTTAACGACAATGTCCAAATGGGGTTGCCAGCCGAGCAGCTGGAGTTCAATCCGGCTCTACGCCAGTACCAGAGACGGTTCCGGAAGTCGTTGCTTCGTCCTTTTCGTCCGTGGCTCAATTCTCCTGGAAATCAACAGTAGGGAGATGTGGTTCACAAAAGGTCATTGTCTCGCGAGGAAACCGAATTCATCGGAACAAACACCTTGCAAGACCTTCGACACATGCTTTTGCTCGGACATTTAGCATTGATTTGGATATGGCGTTGCACTAGATGGGCAGTGTTCCAGCACTAGTTCCATGACTCAAAAGAACTTCGAGAGAATATGTTTTGATCGACAGGTGGGGTTTAGCATGCAGTTCAGTGCAGGATTTGTATTCTTACGCCTTTTATTGCATATTGAACCAATGGCATCCGATCCACAGTAATTGATCCACCCCAATGAAGACCCTGGCTGACCACTTAATCGTAAGGTAGCATAACAAGAACAAAGTATAGATACATGTGCTTCCATTTGAAAGAGAAACAGTGTTGCTTCTCCAGAACCGGTAAGGCTCCAGGCAGCACCCCACGTGATCTCGCGATCCATTCGACGCGTCCGATTTGTTGACTCGGAGTCATCCTGACCTTTTTGCCACAAACAGACGCTTCAGACTTTTCAGACCTTTGCATAACCAGAGACTGCTTGTTTGTTGGCTGATTGATTGATATCCCCGGTTCTGTTTGGTATTCAAACCGAGGAGAGCGAGTACCTTCCTCACCCGAACGCGTCTTTTTTAGTGGATCCATCATCCGTGCTGGCGAGTCAAGAGACGAGACCCTGCTAAAGAGGCATCAAGATCCTGATAACGTTGAGAAACGAGGGATAGCACTGCTAGTATGGAGGGAGAAGAGCAATTCGAGGATAATGGGCTTCCTGGCCCTGGTGCCCCAACCCCGCTTTCTGCGCTCGACGTAAGTGAATGCCACGACAATATACTTTTGCTGCAGAATGTTGGAGTTTTAAACTAACTTGTTGTGATAGGGTGTTTCTGGCTTGACTGCTAGGGACATTAAGTTGTTCGTGGATGCAGGGTATAACACTGTCGAGTCTGTCGCCTACACGTACGTCTCCATGGTCTTCACGTTCATTGCAGCTTTTTTTTACCCAGCCCAGCTCTGCTATTTCCATTGCCATGTCCATCTCAATCTGGCTAACACACACTGTGACTCTTAGGCCCAAGCGGTTGTTGGAACAGATCAAGGGTATCTCGGAACAAAAGGCCACCAAGATCCTAGTAGAAGGTAAGTCCCCCTTTCCTGCAATGGACTACAGCTCTACATTGAAGATTGGATTGCTAATGAGAACGTGCTGATTAGCCTCAAAACTGGTGCCCATGGGTTTCACAACGGCAACCGAAATGCATGCCCGAAGAAGCGAGCTCATCTCGATCACAACGGGATCCAAGCGACTGGATACATTACTCGGAGGTGGTGTTGAAACGGGATCGATCACCGAGATTTTCGGAGAGTTCAGAACGGGAAAGAGTCAGATCTGTCACACCCTCGCGGTGACCTGCCAGCTACCTTTTGATATGGGCGGCGGCGAGGGCAAGTGTCTTTACATCGATACTGAGGGAACTTTCCGTCCAGTGCGATTGCTTGCGGTCGCACAGCGATACGGTCTTGTTGGAGAGGAAGTCCTCGATAATGTGGCCTATGCACGAGCATACAACTCAGACCATCAGCTTCAGCTGCTTAACCAGGCCTCCCAGATGATGTGTGAAACGCGCTTCTCTCTCTTGGTGGTTGACTCGGCGACATCTCTATACCGAACAGATTTCAACGGTCGCGGTGAGCTCGCCTCACGGCAGACTCATTTGGCTAAGTTCATGCGTACATTGCAACGCCTGGCGGATGAATTTGGCATCGCAGTCGTGATCACAAACCAGGTCGTTGCCCAAGTTGATGGTGGGCCCAGTTCCATGTTTAACCCGGATCCTAAGAAACCTATTGGTGGTAATATCATCGCTCATGCCAGTACCACTCGACTCAGTCTGAAGAAGGGCCGTGGTGAGACTCGAATTTGCAAGATTTATGATAGCCCTTGTCTTCCAGAGAGTGATTGCCTTTTCGCCATCAATGATAATGGTATTGGTGATCCCAGTGAAAAGGACTTGGAGGATAAGTGAGTCAACTTTATTCTCAAGGATGTGCTTATTTTGTTCCCCGACACGATGTTATTGACTTGATGAGTATTACATTCAATAGCTGTTTATGTGGTTAGAGCGCCCCATGGCATCTCAGCATTGAGGAGGGTTCCTTTTTTTATAGTAGCGGATCTAGAAAGCAATAATCTCTGTTTATTCTTAAAAGCATTGAAGTATAGAGTAAAACATGTAAATTGATCCAAATCTAAGACTAGTTACAGGGCGGAAGCCATCAATCTCAGGCCTTTTATCGCGCCAAGACTTCCCATGTTTTTTGAGAGCTCCAGCTTCCCGCCCTTCGATCTTCCAACCTTTCTACTTCCCCGGCCATGGAGTGCTAAGTTGACACACGTCAATCGATCATGGCGAAAATTTACAAAGACTCAAGGGTCGACCTTCGGCCTTATTCGCCGACCACGGTCGCCAACATCCAGATTCCGACTCAAGAGACCGCGATCCGTCGTCCACGCTTTTCGATCTCATCCTCCGACCAGGAACTCCCAATCGCCAAAGATGAAGATGAATTCGCCAGACGTCACCTCGCGACACAGGGTGAGATCTACTTCCGGAAGCGCAGGGTCTACCCGAGGACATTCTTGTGGAGGGTCATCAACGACAACAAAATGCTGGAGATCCAGTGCGCGGACCTGACGAAGGGTGGGATGGAAGTTTATGAATACAATGTGACCCTGCGACTGGATTTCCAGGAGCGGATTCTTCCCTTTGGTGTTGAATTGTCCGACTCGGAGGATCACGAACTCATCAGTGTCTTTGTGATCACCGAATCCAAGCACCTTCACACCCTATCTCTACGCCCCGAATTCTTCCGCCGCACCTCGTCAATCGATGAAAACGTGAGGGATTGGTGCAAGACATGCCTCCCCGCTCCCTTGGCCTTTTCGAACCCCCACCGACTACATGCGAGCAGCCCCCTGGAGCTATTCATCTCTCTCGATAATGGCGCGCTCCTGCGACTGACCCGGAGAGCTGGCGACGATGGTGAGTGGTTTTTCTCAGTTTTGCTACTCTTGCGACACTCATTTTATTAATCGTTTCTGAACTTAGGTTCTCACTGGTCTCCTCTCACTTTTGACGAACGAACATGGGGCTCCTCGATTCGAGGCCTCGTCAAATGGAACGCACCGTCCTCGATCAAACACGACGGACGCAACCTCGATTTGAATGTCGCCAATGCTATTGCAACTACCTCTGACGAGACATATGTCTTCGCGATTTGTTTGAACCACACACTTAAGATTTGGAACCTCGCGACGAACAAGCTAGCGGCCACAAAGGACCTCCTGGGACGCTCGCTTCAGGATCCGGATCTTGTACCTTACACGCTGAACCCCGCCGAGACATCATTCATGCGTGTCTTCAACGCCGAGCGGGCCATGGATGGTGGACATCGTTTCTATGTCGTCACATATTCGCCATTTGAGGACGGAAAGTTCAAGTTTTGGGCTGTCAAGGGTGGCCTGACATCCGAACTCATTATTGAGGAACTCTTCGCAGATGATGTCTTCCGACCCGTCGACCCGGATGCCACGGGCAACATGTTCTGGAGCATCGCTGATTTCCAAGTCAAATCTCGGGAAGAGGGCAAGGGGATGGAGTTGTGGGTGCTGTGGAGAAACCATGGTCTTTACCAACTTTACACCCTCCATTTCAACCTCCAAACTCTGGTTACGGATTGGGCCTCCAACTGGGTTTCGACAACATTTGAAACCCATCGACAAGAACTGCCACCACCTCTGGTCGTGGATGACGTGGTGGACCCCACTGAAAAGTGGCTACAGTATCTCCTGCAGCCGAATAGATATCTGCCGGAAGTTCTTGAGACTGCTCTGGCCGTTTACCAGGAGGCCATCAAGCCACTTTCGTCGACTTCATCTGGGGGGCTGAAAAAGAGTTTACCTTTGGCGGAACGACTCTGCTCGACAATAGCAGCGGCAGTCTCTCTTCGGAAATTTGCTGACGAGGAAATGGACTACTCCCGGTATACTTCAGATACAGATTCAAAGTGGCGTCAGTTCTGGCAAGTTGCGGAAGACCTCAACAAACGCCGGTTCGAACCAATTTCTCTCGCCTACGACTCATTCACCGATATGCCATGGCTCCTTCTGTCAGACTCCTGCGCTGTGGTGCGGGAATGCAGCATTACTGAATTGTTCCTGCACAATTCCAGCTCCGAACTCAGTGATGGAGTGCCGAAGATGGTGGACCGCTGGAGGCATCGCAACGTTTCAAGAGAGTTGGGCCCGAATTTCGAAACAGCTTCTGGATTGTTGAAAGTGGCATCCGATTTCCGCAAAAGATTCTCCCCAGAGCTCGAGGGTGCTTGTCGAGCCGCTCTCCAGGCCGAAATCTTTTCCGAGCCTTCTTCGTCGATCTTGGACCGCATGGAGAATTTCCGAGAGCGCTCTGACTTTGCCAATCAAATTTCCAACAAATCCTTTGACACCCTAGACGCGGCTTTGAGTGAATACATGAGAACCGATTGCTTGTCCATGGATGCGTTCCTTGCCATTATACAGACCGCCTCCCTTCACTTCTGCGGAGAAGACTCAGAACTTTCTTCAACCTGTTTTGGCGCCCGAGTCCTTGTCAGTGGTGCGCAGGAGACTATTTCTGTCTCTCGTCAAATCTTTTTCGATCTGCTCATCCTGGTCACATTCGTGGATGGCGAATGGGAACAAACAAGCAAGTCCGATTTCGATGCGTCCGACCTTTTCTCAATGCTTGTTGATCTCCTACGTGAATATGAGATGATGGCCTGGCTCAGCTCGAATGTCCGCAAATGCCCCGACAGCGCGAGCAAGTCCCGTGTCGACCCACTGCAGAGATATTCATCGAAAGACAGCTCGAAGGCCAATAGTCAACGAACTGCAAGCATTCTGGAGGATCTGTTTGTTACTGATATCAAGCCCCAGCAAGCGATTGACTCCCCACAAAGCTACACATTGACTTTGGGGATCAGGGATGTTGTGGCCTGGATTACCCGCGAAGGTGAGGTGAACTATCAAAACGCGGTGGCCCACATCCAGTGTGATCTGATCGCCAAGAACAACATCGATCTTGCATGGGATTTCCTTCGTTTCCAGGCAAGTACTGCCTGGTCAACCTATGTCAAGGGTCGTTTGCATGTGGCTATGTCGGAATTCGATACCGCAGCAATCTACTTCCGGAAGGCAGCTTATTTGCTTTGTACGTATTCTCCGGGTGATTTTCTCCTGTTGGTGTAACTCAGCTAACTCCAAATGCAGCTTGCGGCAAGCCAATGGGCAATCTTTCCGACATGTCAGCAGAGCTTTTAGACCTCCTCGATGTTGACTGCTTCCACAACGGTCTTGCCAAGTACTACCAGCACACTCTTTCAATTTTTGAAAAAGTGCGCTCATACTCCCATGTCGCGGACTTTGCCAGCCTGGCGCTGCAGGCACTCGACTCTGAAGTTTGGGCTGAGCAAGACTCCGAATACCCGACCGTACGCGACGATCTGCTGTCTCGTCTGTTTACTGGTGCCCTCAAGACTTGCCAGTTTGACAAGGCATACTCCGCTCTGGCTAGGTTGCAGGATCTCAAATTACAAAGAACCGAGCTTTCCGAACTCGTCTCCACCATCCTAGCAGTCTCCGGACCAGGCACAGCTGGTCTTAAGCAGATTCTCCGTTTCCCCACTTCACTTGTGCCCAACATCGCATCTTTCATTGACGAGATTCTCGTTCACCTGACCCGCAAACAGACCACCAATGTATCCTGGTTGGATGCGGACAACAAAATTTTCCCAGCCACCCCCGACTACACCCGCATTCTCCAAGCCTATCGCATTGCCCGCAGCGACTACCGCGGCGCCGCAGAAATCGCCTACCGCAATGTCCAACGCCTCCGCAAAGCACGAGATGCGCCGTCATCAGCCCTCGCTCTCAAAGGCAGGGAATCGGACGATGCAGCCCGGTCACCAGTTGAGGAAGACGATGCCGAAAGCAAGGAAATCCGCCAGGAGTTGTTGTCACTAATCAACCTCCTCGCCTGTGTCGACAAAAGCGAAGCATACATCCTCGTCGAGCACGGACCCCCAATCAGCGCCGCTCCGATGTCTCCCCACGAAAGACGCCCAAGCACACAAGCCGACGAAGACGGAAACGTTTCTATGGAGGATGTCGACCCGGCCTCCCCCACACCACTCGGAGGCAAGCGCCGATCATCCAATGGCGTGGGTTTCGCACCCGTCCACCGCAGAGGAAGCAGCAAATCTTCCGCCATCGAACGGCGTAACAGCATCATGTCCTTCGAAGTCCCTGCAACCAACCACTTGCTTAAGCGTCGTATCATCGTCACGCTCGAACATCTGCGTCGCGAATTCCAGTCTGAGCTGGACCGCGTCAGCCGGATTGAGCGTGGAGACTGGGAATTTGGTCTTGATGAAGAGAAGGACGTGGATAATGATGAAACGATGGTTCTGTAGTTGGTACTCCGCGGGGGAATTATCTATGACTTTGCATTTTGACCCTGGGGTTTACCACGGCCTCCGTCGAATTTGATCTTCTTTTGTTCCAATGTATGGTACTTGACATGGGTGTTTTCATTTCTTTATTGTTAGGGTAGTCCATAATCGGAGTGGGGTGCAAAATAGGATTTGCTTTTTTCATTTCATTCTAATATCGGTGGGATTGATGGGATATTATGGGTTTATTTTGGGGAGTTGACCTCAGAACATGTTTGGGTTTCACCGTGGCTACCAGGGCTATTGATTTTGAGTGCGAACTAGAAGTCCCCCGAGGGAAGAAATGTGATAATATACACTTTCCATTGAGCATACCGTATGCAGGCTTGCCTTTGTATCGCTGCTATTTCAATTTATATTAGGTAGCGGATTTTGTCCATCTGTTACAGTAAAGCGGCTTTTAGCCCGAATGCGAGGGCCGAGGTAATTCGAAGATTTTGTAGCGAATATTTTGCGCGGTACTTGAACTACCCCACTGTATATGGGCAGACTTGAGAGACTCCCCAAGTTTATTCCATTGTTAGTCAAGAGATAGTGGTGAATAGTTTGTTTCGAACATATTCGGGTATTATTAGGTAAATATTAAAATATTAATCTAATACAATGATTTTCTGGCTAATTGTGGTCGACTTTTGAGATTGATGCGAGTTCTTCGATATATATATCTCTAGTAGCTATATAGTCTTTCAAGCGCCATATTCCTACAACATATACAAATTGGACTAGAATATATATAGATCTATCCTAAGCTCACTATATATACTTTATATATTATTTGATGATACCAAAGAAGTGTCGTGAGCTGTAAAGTACTACTCGCCGACCATATGTAGAGAATGACAGTGCAACTATCCCTTTAATTTACTACGGAGAAAATTGCAATAGGAGTTAGAAAGTCATAACTGGTATTGAATTAATATCCCAGATTATCAAGACAAAGCGTACGGGATCAAGATCAAGAGTCAAGGGAGTTATGCATAAGTGTCACCCCCAAAGGTTATAATGGTATTGAAAGAGAGTCAAGAAGAGCATAATAATCATCAAAGCAGAACCAAAAAAGTAACATGAACATGGACCAAAACAAGAACACCAATATATATAACTCCACCAGAGAGGCCCCAAAAACCAGTATGTTGTTGTCGATATGTACCTCGAAAAAGGGAATGTGGAAGATTGTCACGCCAAAAGAAAGACCAAACCAGACGCTTTCAACCTGTACAGGTGCCAAAATCAATCAAACAACCGACCCGAAAAGTAAAAAACAAGAAAACAGAGAGATTAATCTGATTCCTCCGTCGCCATGGCACTCGCATAAAGTTGGCTAAAGTGCGACTTGGGCTCAGTGAGAAGGACATAAGGTTCACCATTCTCAACAATGCGACCAGCATCCAAGACAACGATACGATCAAAGTCGAGGATTGTGTCAAGTTTGTGAGCGACAGCGATGATGGTGTGATTACAGAATTTCTCTCTAATAACACGCTGCATGATTTCATCTGTTTTGGTATCGATGCTATTTTCAAAAAAGGTGGTTAGTCTCAGTTGTTGCAGCAAGGGGGTGGCTGGAATTGTACAGATCGCAAAACACAAAGGAAATTAACACTCGGATGAAGGCTCATGCAGGGGGATTGGGGAAAACAATAATTGCCAAGTGGAGATGTGGATCAAAGCGAGGGGAAAGAGACTTGACTTACTTGCTAGTTGCTTCATCCAAAATGAGGATGTTGCCGGGGCGAAGCAGGGCGCGAGCAAGGCAGAAGAGTTGTTTTTGGCCGTGAGACAGGTGGATCTCGTCAACGTCTGTGTCTAGATCCCCCTTTTCTTGGATTGCAGGGAGGAGCTGGACGCTCTTGAGGGCTGCCAAGATGTCGCGGTCGGTGTGGTCGCCTGTTGGATCGGCGTTCAATCGGACGCTGCCTTGGAAGAGGAGGGAGTCTTGGGAGACACCGTTGATGCGTGAGCGGATCTCTCGTCGGGGTAGGCGGCTAATGTCGACTCCGTCCACGGTGATGGTTCCGCTGGTTAGTTCCATCATTCGGAAGATGCTCATGATCATTGAGGTTTTTCCACTGTTGCCTTTTGTTAGAATAGAGTCTATAATAAGTCTAAAGTGGAGATGGTCTTCTTACCTTCCGGTGCGTCCGCAGATACCGACTTTCTCGCCTGCTTGGACAGTGAGAGAGACATCGTTGAGAACTGGTTCGGAGGGTCTGTAGGCCGCAGAGACGGAGTTGAAGGCGACTGCACCCTTTGAGGGCCAGTTAGGGGGCACATCTTGGTCTTCACCGGGTTTGTCTTCTGACTCGACGGTTGAAGTAAAGTCCTTGATACGCTGAATAGAACCGATGTGCGTCTCCAAGTTGGTCCAGAAGGTCACCAGAAGCTTGATGCTCTGACTGAACTGGATAACGTTCAGCAGGGCGACACCAACGTAGCCTGCACTGAGGGTTGATCCACGCAGGGCAACAACTAGCACAATTAGAAGAACAGCAATTCCCGCCACGACCATGTCCAGTGACAGTGTAAGCCAGCGCTGGATAGCGAACATGAAGTAGAAGGGGCGTTGCGAGTGGTCAAGCAGAGCGATGTTCTTCTTTTCCATAGCGTGTTGCCATCCGAAGGCCCGCAGAGTCACAAGTCCTTGAAGACAGTCGGTGAAGTGCGAGTACAGCGGGGCCTTGGCCTCGATATCCAAGTAACGAAGCTGACGCGAGGTACGCAGGTACATCTTTTGAATCAGGAATAAGATACCAAGCACGAACGGGAAGGAGATAGCTGCGTATTTGGAGGACACTCCAATAAGAGCCATCTGTGCCAGACAGAGGAAGAATGTAGCAACAGTGTTGATAGCGGCAATAGGAAGCTCCATGTCGATGAGTTGCAAGTCTTGACTGAACCTGTTGAGAATTGAGCCGCTGTCGGTAGTAGAGAAGAACAGCATCGGAGCGCTGAGGACAGTGGTCAGCAGCTTGCGGTGGAAGCTCTCGCCAGACTTTGGGACCATGGTAATGATCATTTGCCAGCAGCCCACAATCAATGCAAGCATGGCGAGACAGCCAAGCATCGCGTAGATACCAAGATAGTGGCCGATCTCCTGTTTGGGGTTTGCGGTGTCAGACTGGGCCCACCATTTAACCCAAATGCTGGGGAATGAGATACAGAACACGAAACCGGCCATTGCGACCATGAAGATAATCGCAGGGAGCCAGCCGATGGCGTCGACGTAGTATGTGTAGATTCCGAGATCGCCGCCGCGGTCGTGAGTCTCTGGTTCCTCGATCAATGCTTCCTTTTCTTTCTCGATAGTGTCTATGGTGCTGTAACTGGGAGAGTCGGAGAATCGCTTAGCCTTGTACTCCCAGTCAGGCAATCCGAGTCCGAAGCTTGCCACATATCCACCAGTCTTGTTCAGAGCAGCAAAGCTTCCCTGTTCACAAATCCGACCACCTGCCTCCAAGACGATGACGTGGTCGGCGTAGGGAAGACGTTTCACAGAAGACGAAGCGACAAGAACAGAGGCTTCAATCTCTTTTAGGAGTCCTCTGGGCCCGAAAAGGCTGTGGAAAATGTGGTTTTCTGTAGTAGCGTCCAGACCGCTGAGGGCATCATCGAGGATCATGATCTTTCTCCGGGCATAGACTGCTCGTGCAAGTGCGATACGTTGGCTTTGACCGCCACTGAGGGCGATACCTTTGCTTCCAATAACAGCAGCATCCCCACGAGGGAACTGTGCGAGGTCTTGTTCCAGAGCGCAAGCCTGAATCACAGAGGCGTACCATTGAGGATCATAGTCAGACATGGCAACGATGCTGTCTTTGATACTGCCGTTCATGTGCCATGGAGTCTGGTCACAGTATGCGACGCTGGAAGATGCGAGTGCAACTTTGCCATCAGAACAGGGGATTTCTCCAAGAAGAGCCTTGAGCAGAGTAGACTTGCCACATCCAGACGGTCCAATGAGAACAGTGAAGCTGCCTTGGGGGATGGTCATGGTGATATCGGTGAGAATTGGATCCTTGTCGGCTTCCCATCCAAAGCTTCCACTTTGGACAACGACAGCATTTGAAGAAGAAGGAAGAGCACTTGAGCGTTTCAGCGACTCGACAGAGTCTGAGTTAATGGAAGACAGGTCAAGGTCCTTGGCCTTCGACAGTGCACGCTTTTCAGCGAGATCATCGAGGAACAAAGTCTCCGAGGAGCTATTCCTGCGATCGGCGTGGTCCTCTTTGTCCAAGAACTGTTGAATACGCTGGAAAGATCCAACAGCGCCAGCGAAAGACATGAGTGCCATGACCAAGGTCAAGAGAGGGTCTGCCAGAAGTGAGAACAGAGACAGAGATGTGAAAGCGCGGGAGACGCTCAAAGGATCACTTGAGATGCCGACATAAACACCGAAGGTGAAGATTGGGGCAAAAATGCGAGTCAACCAGGCAAACGCCATGTTGTAAACCAGAAGGGTACGGAACTTCTTGGAGATATCCAGCTCGCTGATCCGAAGACCGTGAACGAACTTCATCAATGAATCCTGCAAACCAAGCATCTTGACTCCCTTGATCGATCCAAGCATCCCGGAAGTAGAGGAAATGCGCTTCTCGATAGCTTCCAACCACTTGGCTTGGTGTGCGACAACAAAGGACATGCCGACCAACGACCCAACCAGAGCAAACAGAGCGACGCAAACAGGAACAACGCAGGAAATTCCGAGTTGAATCTTGAGGAGATAGATAGCCAAAGCGATTTCAATCGAGTTCGCCCAGATCTCATGCATGGTCTGCCATCCCGCTGTGATGCGCTCGACATCGGCACTCATTAAAGTGAGCGAGTTGGCGGGATCAGTCTCCCCGAGGCTCAGGCAGCTGGCTTTCTTGTATAGCATTGTAACAAGCACACCACGGACCATGGTAATCCCGCGGTACGTGAGGTGCTGATACTGGCCCATTGAAACGGCGAGTCCGGCATAAACCATGATATAGGCGCCAATGAGTCCATATCCGATGTTTTGGGTACCCTTGTTGACGGGCGAATTGAAGAAAGACAGCGATCTCTCCAGGAGCAAAGGCTGGCAGAAATTGAAGGCCACAACACAGGCTCTGGCAGGGACACCTGCAAGCAGAGGCCATTTCACAGCTTTGATTGACTCCCATTGGAGAGTGTTCGGCGATTTAGTTGTGACTGGATAAATGTTAGCAAAGAGTCGGAAAAGGCGCATATCATCAGGACAGGCAATTACCTTTGCTCCATTTCTCATCAAATCGAGCCAGTAAGCGCTCAGAGCTCAGTTCTTTATCCAATGAAAAGAGATCCTCTACACGCAGGACTCCGGTGAAACCGATCTTGAATAGTGGGTTCAGCCACCAGAAGACGGCGCGGTTATAGAAACCTGCAGTCGCTTCTGGAGGATAACCAGCGTATTCCGATTTGAGAATATGTCTTTTCTCCACAGCCTCAAGCACAAACAGAAGCAATTTGACAACCGCCGCTACTGTAGCGACAATGGCCAGGGTATTATTAAAGGCGTCCACACTGCGTAGCCATAGAGTTCTAGACCGTGCAATATCGAAAAGCAAGCTGCAGAAGAGGTAGGTGTTCAAAATGAAGGACGGTCGCACAGAGCGCGTGTGCTCTGCATACGAAAGCAGAACGAGAGCGAGTACGCCGATTGTCAAGAGCACATTGGCTGGAACGGAGGCCTTGGTGCTGTCGGCTGCCGGAAGGGCCCATAGGGCTGTTTGTGCAATTTGAAGACCTAGCAGGCCCAACCAAGCTCCCTGTTCACAGATGGTTATTAGATAAAAGGTATTCCCAAATTGGATGGCCCGCCAATTCCAAAGACCACGGGGGTTCGCGGGGTTGCATGCGAACTGCAGAGAGCAGATTATCGCAACACGGTCAACTTACAAGCTTGATGAGGACCAACCATGATCGCACAACTTTGTTTCGTTTTTGTGAGAGTTGCCAGAGACGAACAGGAATAAGGATTAGGATTAATACAATAGGTAGAATCTGGAGGATGGTCTCCTCAAACAAAAGAGAGAAATCGAATCCTCCCCGACATGACCCAGCGTCAATACGGAGGGTGTTATCTAGATCGTGGCACGACGGCCCTGAATAGCGAGAGGATGTCATGTCTGTTTCTTGAACCACCTGGCGACAGAAGGATGGTTGAAGAAAAGAAAGACGGCAAACGAGTGGCACGGGGAATTAGAATTCAAAAGAGTGTATATGGTTAGAAAAGAACTTGCATTAGCTCGGGGAAGTTGCGGCTTTTTGGTCTAGATCAGATGCATCAGAAAGTGACATAAGGATAGTCAGCTTGACTACTAAGACATTATAGTAAAAGGTACATAGGGCTAATCGAGGTCCGTATCCCTCTAGGCAGGAGTTTCATTACATCTAGGAGAACTACCACCCTGAGCTTACCCTTATGACCCTGTTACTGGTTGGCTGCATCAAAGTGGGCATGAATACAACACTTGATGCAACCATCTTACACTGCGATTACTGGCAATGCCCTGTGAGCTCATCTAGACTCGGCCTAGGTGTGTATGGATCCATTCAGCTGCATGTATTTTGGTTTGTTTTCTTCTTTTTTTAGGAAATTCCTTTTTTTTTTTTTTCTTTTCTCTTTTCTTTTGTTTCTCTATAAGACCTTGGAGATTGCGCTGTGCTTGGATGACTCCACTCCAGTCATCAAGAGTGGTCCTGATTCTCCAGTGAAATTGGGACATCGGTGCGTTTCCCCCCTTGGAGATGTGGGGGATACAAGTGGCATCACTAGATCCCGCCCCCTAGAGTCAAGGAAACCCTGAGTAAATCCCGAGCGACACGAGGGAGTTGTGCTACCTTGCAGGAATAAAATAATTAGAGTCCAATGGGTCCAATGGGTCCAATGGGTCCAAATGACCTCCAATGAGTTGCAATGGCGAAAGTTGAGTGCATATGGCCCAAGTGCCGTGTGGACTTAGGGCACAGAAAATACCTTTCCCCTCATGTGAGGGAGGAAAGCCATCTGTATGATGGGAGATCTGCCGCGTTGGGCTTAAAACATTTATTTGGTTAATTTAATTTAATATAACGTAATTAAATTTTATTCTTATTCTTACTCTTCATTACATGTAGATATATATATATATATATATATATAACTATATAACTATATTCTCATAAACTCTGACCGTAGAAGCTGAAGTCAGTCGCGGTGAAGCAACTCGCTTGGATCTTCCACATTCGGAGAAAGAAAATAAAATGTACCAAATGAGATACAGATTACAACCGGTTTCTGCTAGTTCCTCATTGCGATTATAATTGCCCAAAATTGAATCTCCAAATCTCCAACTCCACCTGTCATGGCCTTGTTTTTTTCTTTTCTATTGTCTCGGTAGTGGCGGTAGGGATTCCTAACTCAATTCATCCGGGCCAATCGTTCCTTTTGACTAAACTGTTAGTTATCGTCCACACTGAATCCTTTCGGAGTTTTCGGTTGTCCTCGGCCTTCTGATTCCAATCCTGGCCGAGAATCCTGAAATTCTGCATATCCCAAGACGTGGTGTGGTTCGCGTGGCGGTCGCTGGGCCAATGTGCATGAGTCGGGATCTGTACCTACAGCTATAGTGCCTGACGAACAACCGTCCCCGATGGAGCCGAGCTAACGAGGGTAAGCCGGTTTCTTCCCTTTCTTTTCTTTTTTCCCCTTGTCTTAGAATTAGCAGCGTGGTCGATGTGTGGCAAATCCTGTGCATTGGTCTCCACCAATGTACATTTGTGCTCACATGTGCAGTTGATTCCAAATTATCCTGCGTATTTTGGAGAAACATTTTGGTATTTCGTATATTGTGTATATTTTGTGCTCCCGTATATCTATAGATACTTTGAAAATTTGGATATATTTTCCCCTAACTTTGGAAGCTCCCAGTGTGCCGAAATCTATAAAGTGATCTATCCGGCGGACAAAGAGATCGACCTGTCAAGTTTCTCCATTGTTAGTTGACAATCGACCCCAACTGCGGGCGCTAGTTTAGCCCGTCAGTTTAGCCGGTCACAAGTGTCCACTAGTGTGTGTCTCTCCCTGTGTGGATCTCTAGAAAATCGCACCTCCCTATAGGTACATCCATCTTACATGCACTTAACTTAACATCACGTCTTGGCCAGTGAGAATAGTGGACATATACAAATGTACGTTCCCGATTCGTGATTATACGAAAATACGGAAATGATAAATTCAAAAGAAAAAGAAAAGAAAAACGTGAAGAAAAAGCAACGCACATGCTGCACCACATCAACCCATGTTTTTGATTCGACTGGATATAATCTTAGAAACTGTAACCGACATTCCCACTTTTTTGCTTGAATTTATAAACTAAATTTCTTTACTAACATGAATGGAAGGTGTGGATGTGACTAATATATAAATAAACGCCAAGTAGACAGGTCGCCGGGTTCGGTTACGCCCGCATCCCTTGTTGGCCCTTGCAGAGCGATCATTAGCGTACTGTGTGTCTTACATAGGTACTCCATACGTGAAAATTTCTATAAACTAGCTCAAATTTCATTTCTGAGATCGAATGCCTTGGGGTCCAATAGTATTTTATTTTTAACCGAACATTCCTCCGATGCTAGTCATATCGACCCCTGTATGTTCGGATTTATGGACCGGGAGATCCGAAGCATGAAGGGCGTGATAACATCAGCTCGGGGAGTGAGCCCCCCACACACAACCCACCTTTCTTTTGAGTTTTCGTTTGACTTCTGAATAACCATCCTTTACCTCAGAAAGGCAGCTAAGACACGATCGTGTCAGATCCTAGCAAATTAACTTTTCTCATCGCGATCACCAGACGGGGATCACCACCTCCACTACACCCTCGCTGCAGTAGTGCCTGAACTGCGCGGTAAATCCTCATTCGACCCCGTCTTAGCTCGCCACACCTTACTGATGTAGACCCCAGCTGTCGGATCTCCATGCCATGCATCCCCATCACCAGAGCTCCCAGAGTAGAGGTGAGCCGGGAGCAAGTAGAGTCCGGGGTCAGTGCCATGTGTGCATCAGTCGGTGTACACCGTAAACTATGACAGCCTCACGAGGCTCGTATACCTGTGGCGACGCCCGATGCACCGGAGAGCCAAAAACCCTATATCTGCAGTATGAAGTGAGGGTATGGGGGTATTATCTCCTCTGGGCATGTACCTGTTCGCGAGCTTGCACTTAGCCGGCTTGCCACGCCCAGCAGAGCCAGTAATGTCAGCTTTTTGAAACCTCGTAAGCTCGAGGGGAAAAAGACATCGCGTGGACGATAACGCCATTCAATCTAAACGTGATTCGGGGCTGAAAAGCCTCACGCCCCCTGACGGGATGCTCTGAACCTCTACGGCCACGTTGGAGACTGCAAGGGTTCCTGATCGGGGGAATTGCATCTCGCTTGGAAGAGCAGTACTTCGGAGTACACTCGGGAGTACAGATGAGAGAGAGTAGGCACCATTCCCCTGCATGATGACCTTTTTTTTTTTTTTTAGCATTAGTTCGAGTAAGCTAGCCCATTTCCAAGGGTTACCTTGGTCCAAAATAGAAAATAAGAAATTTGACGTAGCAATTCTATCGGAAATAAAAAACAGGAAAAAAAACAAAAAAAAGGACAGAAAAAGTGTCTGAGCTGGTTCCACAGGGGGGCCAAGTACACCTGATCCACGTATGGTTTCTCTCCCTCCCTCTCCCTTCCATCTAGATCCCATGCAAGGAATATAGCGCCTCTTACTGGATTTTGGCGAAGTGTGGCCCATGCAGCCTCCGGCCGGACGTAGCTATTTTCGAGGTGTTTGGGAAATAATACTTTTTTTTAGAAAAAAAAAAAAACTTGTACTTAGTTTCTTTAAAATAAGACGAGACTGTCCGAGTTCGCGAGCGCTCTTAACTGTCGAATTCATACTGTCATTCATTCTCCACACCTCAGGCCCATACATACATATCTCCATCGACCGGAAAACACGAGACGAAACACAGAAGATCAGCCTGGTAATACCCAGCCATTAGACGTCATGGCTCAATCCACCAAGTGCTATCTTCCCCGGTTCGCTTCGACGGTTGACGGGCCTAAACGCCCAGTCTCGATGAAGACGAGACCAACGGCTGCTCAACATGCGCAGTTACTAACCGCATGGAATGAAGGCCGTCTGGACCCAACGCTTCGAGCCACTTGGGCTCTCTTGTTGCATTACTATATCCGCTCCGAGGATATTTGCTTCGGTTACCAACATCTCGAGGGCGACTCGCGCTCTCCCAAATCATCTGTACAGCGTTCTACCGGCGTCAACATTTCGACGATCCGCATATCCATCAACGACAACGACTCTCTCACAGCAATTGTAGATAAGGTGCGCGCAAACAGTGCGAATCGCCCGCTCGATGGAAGCTCGGAGGAGGCTTCCGAGGGATATCTTCCTTTCAACACCATCTTCATGCTGCGCACATATGACCCGCCTGCTTCTCCTTCAAAACCTATTTTGGCCACAGCTCTTCCAGACGAGGTTAGTTCACCCCGCCACGAATCGGAGATGGGATTTCACGCTTTAGACGAGGATCGAGTTAGCTAACAATGCGCAGTGCCAAGTCCGTCTTCATGTTAAGGTGCTGCGTGGAGACATCAGCATCTTCCTCGAATGGCGCAAGGGTGACATGTCTGGGGAACAGATGAAGAGTATCGCCAGCATTTTTGAGCAGTTGCTTGCCAAAGTCCTTTCTGCTGAGAACACCGCTATTAGCCAGCTTAATTTGTTCTCAGAGAACGACTGGCAACGCATCCGCAAGTGGAACTCCACCATTCCACAACTCCGCGACCGCTGTATTCACGAAGCCATCCACGATCAGATGTTGAGCGGACCCGATCGTGAGGCTGTGTGTGCGTGGGATGGAAGTTTGACGTTCGCCGAGTTGGATCACCAAGCGTCGAAGCTTGCATGCTACCTTCGTATGCAGGGAGTCGGGCCGGAAGTCCGCGTGGCTTTGTGTTTCGATAAATCGGTAAGTGACATATTGTTGAATTAATTGTTCCATATACTGACTCCACAGAAATGGAACATTGTCGCAATGCTTGGCGTTATGAAAGCCGGGGGAGCCTTCGTCCCATTGGACCCGACTCACCCAACTTCCCGACTCCAATCTCTCGTCCAATCGGTTCAGGCACCGGTTGTGTTGTGCTCTCAGCATTTGGCCGATAAACTTCGTCCGATCGTGAACACTCTAATACCTCTCTGTGCTGATACTCTAGATCCTCTGTCTGACGACAATGTCAACCTTGCATCCGGTGTTACCAGTCAAAATGCGGCTTATGTTCTGTTTACCTCTGGATCAACAGGAGAACCCAAGGTAAGTCTTTTATAAATATTCAAAATATAATAATTTTCCAAGGTTGTTGCAATAGCTGACTCATCTGTTGCAGGGAACCCTGTTGGAGCACCGCGCGTTCCTGTCCGGGGCAACTGTGCATGGACCCGGTTTGCGGATTTATCGCGAGTCGCGATGCCTTCAATTTGCCGCCCATACCTTCGATGCCAGTTTAGCCGAGTCGTTGACGCCACTCATTCATGGTGCATGTGTGTGTATTCCGAGCGAGGAAGCTCGACTCAACGATATTGTGACTACCATCAACGAGATGCGAGTCACCCAAGCCTGCTTCACGCCCTCATTCATCGGCTTTATTGAAATCGAGAGTGTTCCAGGACTGGAGAGTTTAGTCCTGGCCGGAGAGGCAATGTCGCAGTCACAGCTGACTACATGGTCCAAAATCAAATTGGTCAATGGCTATGGGCCTACCGAGGCCAGTGTGGCATCCGTGCTGAATTCTGATGTTACACCTGACACCGATTGTAAAGATATCGGCCTGCCTATTGGTGTGAGGACGTGGCTTGTGAACCCTGATAACCACGATGAACTGGTGCCAGTGGGCTGCCCTGGAGAACTACTTTTGGAAGGCCCACCCCTGGCCCGGTGCTACGTGAATAATCCACAAAAGACAAACGAATCGTTCATCTACGACCCTGCTTGGACTACATTGGACCCTGAAGGTGGCTCTAACCGTAGATTCTACAAGACAGGTGATCTCGTCAGGTACAACTCCGACACTGGTGCCTTGAACTACATCGGTCGCAAGGATACGCAGGTCAAGGTTCACGGACAACGAATCGAGCTCGGCGAAATTGAGAATCAGCTCAGCAAAGATCTGAACGTCACTCATTGCTCTGTATTCTTTCCCAAGACTGGTTTCTCCAAGGGACGACTGGCGGCAGTTGTCTCCTCCACCGGCTTGCTTGCGGAACAGTCCGATTCGGACTTGGAGCCTCTACGACTCGTCTCCGCCTCGAAAAAGGCCGAGCTTGTCCCAGGAATCCGAGAGCGCCTATCAGCTCGTCTCCCCACTTATATGGTCCCTGCAGTTTGGTTGTGTGTTGAAGCTCTGCCACTTCTGCCATCAGGGAAACTAGACCGCAAGGGTATTTCCACTTGGGTCGCAGGTATGGAGAACGACCCAGATCTTCAGAACAATGCCTGTGTTGCAATCGTCAGCACGGAGGCCTCCCAGCCCGCCAACGACAGAGAGGAAGCTTTGGCTGCTGTATATAGCCGTGTACTCAATATTCCCCAGAACCAGCTCGATTTGAACGAGGGCTTCCTGGCCCTCGGTGGTGATTCGATCGCAGCTATGACATGTATCGGTCTTTGCAAGAAGCGCGGGTTTTCCCTCTCTGTACAGGAGCTGCTGCGCAGCAAATCAATTCGCGACCTCGCAACTCGCGCTAAAACAATCGATCACCTTACGACTTACGAAGAAGCTGTTGATGAGCCATTCAGCTTGTCACCCATCCAAACCCTCCACTTTGGTGTACGCAAAGAGGGCCAGGGCCACTTCAATCAAGGAATCCTTACTCGCTTGAATAAACCTGTCGACGAGCCAACTCTCCGCAAGGCCATCGAAACCCTGATATCCCGTCACTCCATGCTCCGCGCACGATTCAAGGACACAGGATTCGCGACCGCATCCAGTCAACATATCACTCGGGATATCAAGGGATCTTACAGATGGCGGATGCACACTCTTCGCAGCATGGACGAGGTCAAGATCCATGTTGCTGACAGCCAATCTTCTATCAACTGCTTCTCTGGGCCCTTGCTTGCAGTCGATTATTTCCTGGTGAAGGGCCAGCCTAATGTCCTGTCCATGACAGCTCACCACTTGGTTGTTGACATTGTCTCGTGGAGAATCATTCTGGAAGATTTAGAAGACATCATCTTAAACCCCGAGAAGACAGGAACCAGTGATGCTTCCTTGCCTTTCCAGACCTGGTGCCGCCTTCAGAATGACCACTGCGATACACTCCGGGCTGAGCATAAAGTCGCAACTGACGCTCTCGCAATACCCGACTTTGGTTACTGGGGGCTTAAGGACACTCAAACCACCTATGGCGATGTGGATTGTGCCTCGTTTGAGATCGACCCCGCCCACACCAATGCCATTCTCCTCGAATGTCACAAAGCTCTTGGCACAGAGCCAATTGACCTCTTCCTCGCAGCAATGCTCCACTCATTTGGCCGCGCCTTTCCCGATCGTTCTCTTCCAACTATTTACAATGAAGGTCACGGACGAGAAGTCTGGGACCCGTCCATTGATATCTCGCACACCGTCGGCTGGTTCACCATTCTCCACCCAATCTTCTTGTCCGCATACAAATCAGATAACCCCATTGATACCCTCATCCAGGTGAAGGATCTTCGCCGCCGTGTCTCGGACAATGGTCGCGCGGATTTCACCAGCCGGGTTCTGCCAGCCCAGGGCAGCCAACAATCTGAGCACCCACACCCTTTCGAGATGTCGTTCAACTATGTCGGTCAACATCGCGATCTGCAGAGGAAGGATGGTGTCTTCCAGCTTGTTGATCAGATGGCAGGAGAAGCTGGCCAGGGAGGCGGTGCCGCTGACTTTGGAACCGATACTCCCCGCTTCGGTCTGTTCGAGATCTCTGCGATGGTCGTTGCTGGAAAGGTTCGATTCAACTTCTCCTTCAACAAGTTCATGCAGCACCAGAATCGTATTCACACATGGGTTTCCGAATGCCAAGAGCTGCTTGTAACTCTCGCTGAGCAGCTTCCTACCCTCGGCCCGCGTTTGACTCTCAGCTCGTTCCCCATGCTTTCGTTGACCTACCCTTCCTTGGAGAAGTTGCTCAACGAGAAGTTGCCTGCTCTCGGTATTGACTCCCCAGACCTTGTTGAGGATATCTACCCTTGCTCTCGCATGCAGCAGGGTATCCTCCTGGGTCGCAAGCGTGATAGCTCCTACTACGCTGTGCACGACACCTTTGAGATCAAGGCCACTGGATCCAGCAAACCGAATCTCGATCGCCTCGTCAATGCATGGCAGAAGGTCGTCTCTCATCATGCGATGTTCCGCACCATCTTCGTTGAGAACCTCACCCCTCGGGACCCTTTCTGCCAGGTCGTGCTGAAGAGCTATGATGCCACTCCGGTCTTCTTGCAGTCTTCAGCAGAAAGCGATGTGCTTGCCACCTTTGACAAGGAAGACCCCAAGGATTACAGTGAGCCCAAACCAGCGTATCGCTTCACTATTTGCCAGACACCCAGTGGCAGACTGTTTGCGCGCATTGAGATGAGTCATGCTGCAATGGACGGTAACTCGATCTCAATCATCCTCCGTGACTTGCAGCTCGCATACGCTGGCAGACTCGAGGAAGGCTCTCAGCCTTTGTTCAAGGATTATATGCAGTATCTCCAAGATGCGCCAAAGGAAGCCAGCATCAACTACTGGCGCTCGTACTTGGATCAAGCCAAGCCGTGCCACTTCCCTGCCCTCACTGACGGCCAACAGTCGGCCAAGGCACTTCGCTCCATTCCGGTCAAATTTGGAGCGCTCAACGAACTGCAGGCTGTCTGTGAGAAGCGCGGAATTACTCTTGCGAATGTCTTCAATGCCGCTTGGGGCCTCACTCTTCGCGCCTTCTGTGGATCTGACGATGTCTCCTTCAGTTACATGGCATCGCTGCGTGATGTGTCTGCTGAGGGTGTCCAGTGGGTCATTGGGCCGGTTATCAACCTTTTAGTCTGCCGTATGAAGGTTGCCGATGACGCAAAGCTCAGTGATGTGCTGCATCAAATCCAGAATGACTATGCGGAGAGCCTTGCTTACCGTCACACTTCGCTCATTGACATTCAGCATGCTTTGAAGCTGTCAGACACCAATTTGTTCAATTCCGGTGTCTCGTATCGCCGACTTCCCAGTTCTAAGGACGCTGTTAGCAGTGACATCGAGTGTGTTGAGGTTGGTTCAATTCACGATCCCGCTGAGTTCCCGGTTTTCATCAACATCGAGGCAATGGACACTTCCGCTCGCATCGACCTCAACTACTGGACCACCAACCTGTCTGATTCACAGGCTGCCAATGTGGCCAATACCTATCTGCGTTGCCTCGACAATATTGTGTCGAACATTGACGGTGAAATCCGCCAGCTAGACAACTTGAGCGACGAAAACCGAACCCAGATCATGGCGTGGAACAGCAAGACTCCCAAGCCCTTTGAGAAATGCGCTCACCACGTTGTCCAAGAGATGGCCAAGAAGCGCCCTGATGCGTTGGCCGTCACCGCTTGGGATGGGAACTTGACGTACTCCAAGTTGGATCAATTCTCCTCTCGCTTGGCAAGCTATCTTGTCACCTTCGGTGTCGGTCCTGGAACCCTGATCCCCGTCTGCTTCGAAAAGTCTGTGTGGAACATCGTCTCCACCTTGGCAATTATGAAAGCCGGTGGTGGCTGTATTCCAGTTGACACACCTGAGAGTTTCGCCCTCATTGAGAAGTGGATTGTCGACAACGTCGTGCAAGTCGCTCTGGCTGCCCCAGAGAAGGCTCACGTCCTCGAGGATGCCGTGCCGTACGTCATCCCTGTAAGCGAGTCTCTTCTCGAGTACCTCGCCGACGAGGTTCTTAACCCCATGGCACAATCATCCGACATCGCGTACGTTGCTATGACTGCCGGCACCTCAGGTCCTGCTAAGAGTGTCGTCCTTGATCACTCGACTGTCATGACCCGAGCGGAGGCATTCGCTACAACCATGGCAATTGCCGATGTCTCCAGGACCCTGCAGTTCGCAACACACACATCCGATGCATTTATTATGGAGGCATTCGGCACTTTCATGTGGGGTGGTTGCATTTGCATTCCGGCGGATATTGACCCCGTCAACTTGGTCGCCTCTATCAACGCATTCCATGTTAATGTTGCTAGCATCACCCCAACCGCCGCAAGCTTCTTCTCCCCCAAGGATGTTCCGGGACTGCGATCGATTGCTCTGGGCGGCGAAGTTGTTTCCCAGAGCGTCCTCGACCACTGGCAGACAGACGATCTCCAACTGCAAGTTTTGTATGGAACATGTGAGAGCTCGGCTGCATCCTTCCACGTGTTCTGCTCCCAGGATGAAAACGAGGCTGCCCTTATTGGAAAGAGCACCTCTTGTGTCTCGTGGGTTGTTGACCCCTCCAATCATGGTTGTCTTGTTCCAATCGGCAGTGTTGGAGAACTGGTGCTCGAAGGGCCTGTTCTTGCCCGCGGCTACCTTGACGACCAGTCCGTTGAGAGCGAAGACTTCTTCCACAAGGCTTCTTGGCTTTCTGGGCAACGAGACGGGGGTAAACACCGCCTTTTTAAGACCGGAGATCTTGTTCGGTACAAATCCGATGGCTCTCTCGTTTTTGTTGGTCGCAAGAACGGTAAGAAGGAATCCGCCCTGGCTAGTGAGCTTATTCAGACCCAGGCGCGCATCGATTCCTTCCTGGATAGCAAGAGGAAGTGCGTTGTGGAGAGCATCCAGCTGCTACGTGATAATGTGAAGACCAATGCTCTCGTTGCTTTCGTGGTTTCTTCAGACACCAACCCGGTCACTTTTGGAGATCGCGTCCTCCAGTCCGCGACTCCTCAATTGAAAGACGCCGTTTCTAGCCTGCACGCCAATCTGAGTACCAGTCTTCCTGGTAGCAAGGTTCCGAGTTTCTACATCCCCATTTCTTCCCTCCCCTTGACCCTATGTGGAAAGCTAAATCGTCAGGCCCTCAAAACCGAAACACAAGCGCTTTCACGCAGTGCTATCGAGGCTTTCGAGATCAAGCGTTGGAACGGGTCTAAGGCTGGTAACCGCGTTTCTCGGCATGCCAGTCTGTCTGAAGCCAACGTGGGTTTCTGGAAGGAGTACCTCGCCGATGTTGAGCCCTGCATTTTCCCGGCACTCTCCCATGGGGCAAGCGACAATAACCGCTCCACCCGCACGCTCAACAAGCAGACAGCCAACATCCACGCCTTCAGCAGATTGTCTGGCCTTCCTGTGGAAATTCTCTTCCAGTTTGCCTGGGCCGTTGTCCTCCGGTGGTACACGGGCTCAGACGATGTGTGCTTTGGGTATTCTGCTTCAGCTTCGGAGACGAAATTGGAGGCTGAAGGCGTTGCCACCTGCCGCTTCCTCGTGCAGAACGAGCAAAAGCTGCAAGAGAGCCTCGAAAAAGCAAAGGAGGACTTCGAGAACAGCACATTGAACGTCGCTGCTTTGGACGCTATTAAACACCAGCTTGGACTCGATGATACAATGATTTTCAACACCTCCCTGATTTATCGCATGGCTGCCAATCTCCCCAAAGGAAGCACGCGTGAACCAAGCAGCTCAAGTGCTTACAAGATCTTGGTCGAAGCTGAAGTCTCGCACTCACACGCCCAGGTCCACTTCAACTACTCTTCAGAAACCCTTTCCTCCTTCCAGATCAATCATGTCATGGATATGTTTGACCAAGTTTTGGACGATCTGATTGCCCACAACCTCCGTGGCCGTACCATCGGGGATCTCAATGTATTCCCTGAGCGCTCAGTTCGCCAAATCCGGGATTGGAATGCCGCATCCCCTCCTAGAGTAGAAAAGTGCGCCGACGAGCTCATTCAACAGCAGGCCCTGCTACACCCCCGAGCAGAAGCCGTCTGCTCTTGGGACAAGAATTTCACCTACGGGCAGCTTGAGATTGTTTCCAGTCGCTTGGCTCGCCATCTCTCCAGTCTTGGAATCAAGCCTGAGGCCTTCGTGGTGCTGTGCTTTGAGAAGTCAGCTTGGGCTGTTGTTGCCCAGCTGGCTGTTCTCAAGGCCGGTGGAGCTTTCGTCTCGATTGACCCAACTCACCCCGATTCTCGATTGAAGATGCTCATTGATGAAATCGGCACTAACCTTGTCTTGTGCTCCTCTTCCCTCCACACCAAAGTTTCGAACCTGTGCAAGAAATCGTTCGCTGTCTGCCAGACTTCTATCTCCCAACTTTCTGACTCGCCCTTGGCTTTGCCCGGTGTTCGTCCTACCCCGGACAATGCTACATATGCTATCTTTACCTCTGGTACTACCGGAAAGCCGAAAGCAACCGTTGTCGAGCATACTGCTCTTAGCACTACCGCGATCGCCATGATCGATTCCCTCCACATGAACTCCACAACCCGTGCTTTGCAATTCTCGAACTACACCTTCGACGTCAGCATCATGGAGATTATGATGATCCTTATGACTGGTGGTTGTGTCTGTATCCCCAGCGAGGAGGAACGTATGAACAACTTGGGTGGTGCCATTCGCCGCATGGAAGCGACCTACATCTCGGCACCTCCTGCCATTGTCAATACCCTGGAGCCAAAGAATGTTCCCACCCTCAAGGTCATTATCACAGGAGGCGAGAAGATGCCCGCCAACCACATTGACCGCTGGGCAGATCGGTGCGTGATCAATGCCTATGGCCCCTCCGAGGCCACTGTCGTTGCCACAGTTGGTGTCAAGGTTGATTGGGATGGCAACCGTGTTAATGATGATCCCACATCCATTGGAAAATCTTCAAACTGCAGAGTCTGGATTGTGGATCCGAGTAATTCCAATCGTCTTCTGCCCGTTGGCGCAGTGGGCGAACTGATTCTTGAAGGAAGTAACATTGCGCGCGGATACCTTGCTAACGAGGAAAAGACCAAGGCCTCTTTCTTCGAGAACCCTACTTGGAGCCGTCACGCTGGCTTGCAGGGCGTGTTCAAGCGAAATGATCGCATGTACCGCACTGGTGACCTGGTGCGCTATAACAGCGACGGCAGTCTGGCCTTCATCTCCCGCAAAGACACTCAGATCAAGTTCAATGGCCAGCGAATTGAACTGGAGGAGATCGAACAACAATGTCTGCGCTGCCTACCCGCGGACTCTCAGGTCGCTGTTGATGTCGTTGTTCCGGAGGAACGGACCATTGCCAAGGGACTCGCCGCATTCTTCACCGTCCATGACCCGGATTCCAACGGGGGCAGCAGCGATCAATTCGCCCCCACCATTTCTGGAGCCGATCCACTTTTACTGCCCATCTCTGTGTCGAACATGGATGCTATTCAGAAGTTGAAGGGTTCCCTTCCCGAGCTTCTGCCTCAGAGCATGATGCCCCGACTCTTCTTCCCTATCCGCAACTTGCCCTTCACTTCCTCCGGAAAGATCGACCGCCGAAGACTGCGGGCCATGGTCCAGTCCTTGTCCAAGGAGACTCTCAAGTCTTACATTACCTTCAACACCTCGGACAAAAGGGAGGCTTCCTTGGCCACCGGCTTAGAGTCTCAGCTTGTGGCCCTCGTGGAAAGGACACTCGAGCTTGAAGCTGGCTCTGTGACCGCCGATGACAGCTTCTTCGGCCTGGGTGGTGATTCCTTGTCCGCTATGAATCTTGTCGGTGCTGCTCAAGCAGAGGGAATCGCACTTACCGTCTCGAGCATCTTCAACTCCCCAATCTTGATCGACATGGCCAAGAGCTGCGTCGTGTCTGATGCAGCTTCTCAAGTTAAGAAAGAAAACATCAAGGCGTTCTCTCTGCTGCCCTCTGGGGTTTCCCTCGAAAACGTGATGGATGAAGTCACCGACAACTGCGAAGTATCCGAGGACCTTGTCAGCGATATCTACCCCTGCAGCGCTGTTCAGGAGGGTCTTCTGACGCTCTCCATTAAACACAATGGTGCTTATGTTGCTCAGCCCTCGTTCCGCCTTGCTCCTGGCGTAGATGTCGGTAAATTCAAAGAGGCTTGGCAACAAACCGTGGCCGACTTGGAAATCCTCCGCACTCGCATTGTTCACACCGAGGCTATGAATTTTGCTCAAGTTGTCCTGAAGGATGGACCCATCTCATGGGTCGAAGCAGAGTCGTTCGATGCTTTGCCCAACGACTTCCTTCACCTCCCCAAGCAAAATGGAGCACCTCTCACTGGGTATGCTATGGTGCAGCCGCGTGGCTCCTCTGATAGCTATTTCGTGTGGTCCGTTCATCATGCCCTTTATGATGGCTGGAGTATTCCTTTGGTATTCCGCAAGGTCGAAGAGAACTACTTTGCCTCGCAGACCAAGCGTGCTGGCACGCCTTACAGTCTGTTTATCGACTACCTAGTCAACAAGGACATGGGGGAGTCTGACGCTTTCTGGAAGACTTATTTGACGGACCTGTCCAGCACTCCCTTCCCCCACAACAAGAATGCGGTGTCTGATGCCATGCGTGCTGGCAACACCCAGCGCCATACCATGAAGGTGTCCCGCTCCCGCAACAGCGTCGACTTTACGATCCCTGTCCTCATGCGCGCTGCATGGGCAATAGTTATTGCAACACACACTGCACCTGGTGATGTATGCTTTGGCGAGACTTTGTCGGGCAGAAACATCGATCTTCCCGGTGTTGCAAATATTGCTGGCCCTGTTTTGACCACTGTCCCCACCCGTGTCCAGGTTGACAACGCCGCGTCGACCATCGAGTACTTGCAGAAGATCCACCAGTCTACCACCGAGATGATCCCACACTTGCACTCTGGTCTTCAACGTATCCGGCAGCTTAACAAGGATACTGCCACAGGCTGCGATTTCAAGAACCTGCTCGTGATCCAGCCAGGCGATGGTGAGCTCGACAACAAGATCTGGATCGATGAGAAACGTGAAACAAGCGAAGACTTCTTCACCCACCCTCTTGTCGTCGAGTGCGGTGTCACCAAGACGAGCATCTCATTCACTGTGCACCACGACGAACTTGTCATCAACGGATGGCAGACTAAGCGCATCACTGAACAATTTGCGCATGTTCTGCAGCAACTGATCGCCCTACCCAAGAACAGCACGAGCAAGCTCGGAGACCTGGAGGTGATTAGCCCCGAAGACAAAGCTGAAATTGGTACATGGAACGAACGCATTCCGCTCACAGTGGAACGGACTGTCCAAGATTTCATTCGTGAGAAGTCCGACGAGACTCCAAACGCCCAGGCTGTGTGTGCCTGGGATGGCGACCTCACCTACAGAGAATTCTGGGACCTCGCATCCGGCTTCGCCAACTACCTGGTCTCTCGCGGAGTTGGCCCAGAGGTCTTTGTTCCAGTCTGTTTGGACAAGTCGGCTTGGGCAATGGTCACCCTCATCAGTGTTCTCATCGCTGGCGGTGGGTATGTACCTTTGGATCCCTCCCACCCTACCTCGCGACACGAAGAAATTCTCGCTGATGTCGGTGCCAACATGATACTATGCACTCCCAACTACACAAACCGCTACAGCCGAGTTGTGAAGACTGTTATCCCCATCAGCAAGGAGACCATCAAGGCCTATGGTGCTCTCAAATCATCTGGCCGTCGCCACACTCAAGTCCAGCCCTCCAATATGGCTTACGCTCTATTCACCTCTGGCAGTACCGGTCGAGCCAAGGGAATTATTGTCGAGCACCGCAATGTGGTCAGCAGTATCATGGCATTCGCGCCGTGGGTTCGCATGGATGAGACCTCGAGAGTATTCCAATTCGCCTCCCTCACTTTCGATGCTGCTGTGATGGAGACGCTTGCAATTCTCATGCTCGGAGGTACCATCTGTGTTCCCAGCGAAGACGACCGTCTGAATGATGTTGCTGGCGCAATCCGTCGACTCAATGTCACTTGGACTTTCCTCACCCCTTCAATTGCCAGCATCATCGAGCCATCGTCGGTGCCTTGCTTGAAGCACCTCGTTTGTGGTGGTGAGAAGATGTCCAATGAAGTCATCACCAAGTGGGCCAATGCTGTCCACCTCATGAACGGGTACGGACCGACTGAGACGTGTGTCTTCGCAGTGATCGATAATGCGGTCGCCACTAATCGTGATCCCGGCCGCATCGGTTACGGTATTCCAAGCACTCTCACCTGGATTGTTGACCCCGACAACCACGATCGGCTGACTCCATTGGGTGCAGTCGGTGAGCTCGCACTCGAAGGCACTCCTTTGGCCAGGGAGTACCTCAAAAACCCCGAGAAAAACGCAGAAGCATTCACCACGGACCCTGCCTGGATCAAGGACTTCACGCCCGCGGTCCCTGGCCCCCGCCGAATCTACAAGACTGGCGATCTCTGCTACTACAACCCCGACGGTTCTGTTCAGTATATCAGCCGGAAAGATCACCAGGTCAAATTGCATGGCCAGCGGATGGAGCTTGGTGAGATCGAGCATCGCCTTTCCGAGGACATTCTTACCCGGCACGCTGTCGTGGTTCTCCCCAAGAATGGCCCACTTAAGCAGCGCCTGGTCACTGTCATGTCTCTGAACAGTGTCGCAGCCGACACCAAGCTGATTTCTGACAAGCCCTGCGAGCTTGTGGATGAGGATGAGCTTGAGCGTCATGCTTACAACGAGCTCGTCGAAGTCCAGCAGAATCTTGAGAACCAGCTGCCCATTTACATGGTCCCGCAGACTTGGGCTCTTATCAAGAAGCTTCCCATGCTTGTTTCTGGAAAGCTTGATCGGAAGAAGATCACTGCTTGGGTTGAGGATATTGATGATTCGTCCTATGACCGTATCATGGCGGATTACGATCGCATCAAGCGTGGCAAGACGGAAGAAAAGCCACAAGAGAAACAAGAGAAGAATGGATCGCTCGACATCGTCCGCGACATCTTTGCGCAGGTGTTGAATGTCTCCCTGCAGAAGGTCAATGTCGACCGCTCTTTTGTCAGCTTGGGTAAGTCCCAATGTAATCATCTCGAACTAGTCACCCTACTAACTGTTTCTCACAGGCGGCGACAGCATTACTGGAATGGCCGTCATTTCTCGCGCTCGTAAACAGGGACTTGTTCTGACACTGCACGATATCCTTCAGAGCAGATCAGTGAAGGAACTTGCGCAAACCGCCAGTGCCAAGGCACCTGTCGCTAGGCGCGAAGAGAAGTCTGGTGAAGGCTTTGCGCTTTCGCCTGTCCAGAGACTCTACTTCCAGAGCTCGGACTCTTTCAAGGGCGCTGCTCGATTCAACCAGAGCATCACTGTTCGCATTGCTCGTCGTTGTGAGGGCGAGGTCCTCAAGCGTGCCCTCAAGGCTGTTATTAGCCAGCATGCCATGTTCCGCGCACGCTTCAGCAAATCTAATGGCGGCATCTGGCAACAGCAAACCGCAGCGGTAAGCTCACTGAAAAACCTTCATCGAACATGTTCTAACTCATCCTCACAGGAGGTCGACGAATCTTTCCGATTCCGCGTTCACTCCGTGGGCGACACCCGGGCGATGGTCCCGAAGATTGCTGACAGTCAAACTTGCCTGGATCCTGTCAATGGACCTATCCTGGCAGCTGATCTGTTTAACCTTCGCACGGGTGGTCAGGTCTTATTCCTCGTCGCTCACCACCTCTGCATTGACATGGTATCATGGCGCATCGTGCTCCAGGACCTCGAGGAGCTCGTGGTTTCTGGATCTCTTTCACTCGAAAAGGCATTGTCCTTCCAAAGCTGGTGTGCCATGCAGACCGAGAGAGCCAAGACGCACGATGCGGCTATTGCTCTGCCTTTCACTCCTGAGAAGCCAAACTTGTTTTACTGGGGCATGCAAGGCTCACCCAATGTGTATGGAGATATCAGGATGGAATCCTTCACGTTGAGCGAGGATACTACCCAATTTATTATGGATGACTGCCACAGTGTCTTCCGAACCGACACTGTTGATATCCTGCTGTCTGCTATCGTCCATTCCTTCGGTCGGACCTTCACCGATCGCAAGGTGCCGACTATTTACAACGAAGGACACGGCAGAGAACCATGGGAAGCCGACATTGATCTTTCCAGAACAGTTGGCTGGTTTACCACCATGACACCTTTGCTAGTGGATCCAGAAGCTCGTAAGTTCACCCTGCCTCATCTTGCCAATAGAAAGCTAACACAAGAAGGTGCCCTAAACGACATTATCAAGCGTGTCAAGGACACTAGGCGCAAGATTGCAGACAATGGTCGTCCTTACTTCGCTAAAAGCCTGCTTCAGGACCAGGCGGCTGATTTCCCTGTCCCGTTGGAAATCCTGTTCAACTACCTGGGTAAAATGCAGCAGCTCGAGCGAGCCGATTCGTTGTTCCATCACCATGGTAGCGTCTTTGACAGCTCCGACTTTGCTGTCGCAGGTGACATGGGCCCCCAGACTGCTCGTTTCGCCCTATTCGAAGTTTCTGCTATTGTAATCAAAGACCGCCTCAACGTTGCCTTCACCTACAACAAGAAAATGCAGCATGAGGGCTCAATCCGCCGCTGGATTCTCCAGTGCAAGCAGACTCTCGAGAAGGATATCCTCACACTGAAAACGGCTACTCCCGAGCCCACTCTCAGCGACTATCCCCTCCTCCCAATCAACTATCATGGCCTCCAGATGCTAACCGCGAGCACCTTCCGTAAGGCCGGTATCCGGAACAAAGATGACGTCGAGGACATCTATCCCTGCTCTCCCATGCAGGAGGGCCTCTTGCTCAGCCAGCTCCGCGATCCCGATGCCTACATGTTCCATACTGTGTTTGAGATCAAGGATGCCAAATCTGGCAAGGTTGATGCCGAAGGAGTCGCCCGCGCCTGGCAAGCCCTCGTCGACCGTCACCCAGTGCTGCGAACTATTTTCGTCGATAGCAACTACACTGGTGGATCCTTCGATCAACTGGTGCTCAAGAACCTTTCTGACAATATCCTCCGCGTCCAATGTCAAGACTCACAGGTTGAGGAGAAGTTGGCTGCCATCTCTCTCCGTGACAGGAACGCGATGCGCCAATCAAAGCTTTCTCACCAACTGACTGTCTGCAAAACAAATACCGGACGTGTGATCCTCAAGCTGGAGATTAACCATGCCATTATTGACGGTGGCTCGGTTGATGTACTCCTCCGTGACCTGACTCTCGCGTACGAGCGAAAGATTCCCGAGGGTTCAGGACCTCGCTTCAGCGACTACATCAAGTTTATCAGAACTCAGAGCCAGAGTGACGCTCTCAATCACTGGAAGCAATACCTCGGCGGAGTTCAACCATGCCACCTTGCTCCCTCGGCTGGGTTCGAAGCCAAGAGAGAACTAAAAGGTGTTATGATGAACTTCCAGAGATTCCCTGAGCTGCTTAAATTCTGCGAGCGCAGCTCTGTGACTCTCGCCAACTTGACCCTGTCCTCCTGGGCCATCGTTCTGCGACAGTTCACAGGCTCCGATGACGTTTGTTTCGGATATCTTTCTGCCGGTCGCGATGCCCCTGTCAATGGCATTCAGGACATGGTTGGAATCTTTATTAACATGCTTTGCTGTCGAGTCCAGTTATCCGATCAGCAGACCTTGACAGATGTGTCGAAGAATGTTCAAGATGCTCATGTTCGATGCATTCCCCACCAGAGCTGCTCACTGGCCAGTATCCAGCACGAGCTTGGTTGGCAAGGACAGTCCCTCTTCAATACTACATTGTCCATTCAGAACCACTCTGTTGCGGGTGGTGCCAAGGACAAGGGATTGTCATTCGATCTTCAGCACGCACATGATCCTAGCGAGGTGAGTACCAGCCCTTCCATTGATTTGTACAACTACTAACCAAATTTAGTATGCGGTCACTGTGAACGTTGAGATTGCCCGAGGCCAGGAGGGTATTCTTTTGAGATACTGGAACGATATTGTGTCTGACGAAGAAGCCCAGGCTCTGGCTGACACCATCGCCAAAGTGTTCACTGGCTTCATTGAAGCCCCGGCTGCGACGTTGTCGCAGTCCAAATTGACTTCCGAGGCCGAGCCCGAGTCATTGGATTGGGATCGCTCCCAAACCACACTGGCTGACAAGGCAAAGTCGACCGGAGAAGCGATTGACAGCAGTGCTATTCAGAAAATTATTGATGATCGTGTTCATGAGATTATTGGTCAGATGTTGAGAGAAGGAAAACTGACGGTGCCTCCCATCCGCACGGAAGGGTTGTCAAGCTATGGTGGTCACACTGATACCATACCCGACTCACCGTACCAGTTAGGTATCCAAGGGGCAGATGATTCAGGTATTTGTTCGGCGACTTCCCGATCCAGTGAGGATGGGATGTCGGCCGATGTGGAAAGGAAATTGTGGAATCTGTGGAGCACAGCTCTTGGTCTCTCACCAAACGTGGTGAGGCACCAGGACAGCTTCTTCAAGTTGGGTGGTGACAGTATCACCGCCATGAAGATGGTCAGTGCCGCTCGCGAAGAGGGCCTGGTCCTTACTGTTGCAGACGTCTTCAACAACCCTGTCTTTGAGGACATGCTGACAACAGTACGAGCCGCGAACGTCACTCAGCAGATGCTGAATGCCGATCTAAAATCTGGCGGTCACAGGGAGGTTGATAGTGACTTGCTCAATATTACGCCGACGACATTGGGGCCCAGCCCCTCAACTGAGAGCCTCGAGGTTCTCAGGCCATCGTGCATCGATGATGCCGCGGTACAGAGCGGTATCTGTCCTAAAATCGGTGTCTTCAAGGGTGGTATCGCCGATGTCCTCCCTGTCACAGACTTCCAGGCGATGTCTCTAACGGCAACTCTCTTCAAGTCGCGATGGATGCTTAACTACTTCTACCTTGAAGGCAATGGTCCCTTAGACCTGAGACGCCTTCGTGAGAGTTGCCTGAAGGTGGTCGATGCCTTTGATATCCTACGCACAGTCTTTGTGTGCTTCCATGACCAGTTCTTCCAGGTCGTGCTGCGCAAGATCCGCCCTAGCATCTTTGTTTATGAGACTGACCGCGCCCTTGATGAATTCACCATGACCCTCCAACAGAGAGATCGCGAATATGGGCCTCGCGAAGGCGAGCAGTACGTGCAGTTCTACGTTGTCAAGAAGAAGGGCAGCGACCAGCACCGTATCTTGGTCCGTCTTTCTCACACTCAATACGATGGAGTGTGCTTGCCGAAGATCATGGCTGCCATTAAGCACGGATATGAAGGCACCCCGCTACCCCCTGTTACTCCCTTCGCTGGCTACTTGCGACAGTTGCCAGGAACGATCACCCCAGACCATTACCGCCACTGGACCGATCTTCTCAAGGGCTCTCGCATGACCCAAGTCGTCCACAGAAAGGGTACCAGCATGTTCCAGAACGTTGGAGCATTCACCGAGATTCACAAAAAGATTGAGATCTCTCCCACTGCCCTTGGAAATGTCACCATCGCAACTGTCATGCAAGCTGCCTGGGCTCTGGCCCTTGCCAAGCTAACCGCTCAGTCCGATGTTGTCTTTGGTCTGACCATCAGCGGTCGCAACGCCACAGTTCCCGGCATTGAGAACACAGTTGGCCCATGCGTCAATGTCATTCCGGTGCGCGTGAAGCTGGACGAGAAATGGACCGGTGTCGATCTCTTCCGCTACCTCCAAGATCAGCAGGTCTCCAACATGCCTTTCGAGTCTCTGGGCTTCCGCGAGATCATCAAGCAATGTACCGACTGGCCTGACTGGACCTACTTCACTACCTCGGTCTTCCACCAGAACGTCGACTACGAGGGAACCATGGAGCTTGACACCAACAAGTACCGCATGGGTGGTGTTGGCGTCAATGACAACCTCGCCGATCTCACCATGGTCTCCCGCCCCTCTGGTGAACGTGGCCTCGATGTTACCCTCGGCTACTCCGAGAAGGGACCTGTGATGCCATTCTTCGCCTCCAAGGTTCTCGATATGGCCTGTGAAATTGCGCAGTCACTCGTGGCCAACCCAACAGCGTCCCTGCCTTCGGCGAGCATGCTGCGCTCCCTGCCACCCCAGACAATCGACGACGTGCCTCGGCCAACAGACGAGCACTTCCTCAGCGCACACCTAAAGTCGCGCTCCATCGCAGAGTTGCTTGTGCATTCTGATATCCTATCTCGCTCGTGGCACCAGGTCCTACCCAGCCGCACCACCACGGCCCCCGTTGACCCAGAAGCCGAGAAGCCCACCCACCAATCCGCCTTCCAGTTGGACTCTTCCTTCTTCGATCTCGGCGGTGACGTCTTCAACCTGGCCCAGCTTACCTGGCTTCTTGAGCAAGAAGGTCTCAAGGTCCGTCTCGAGGATCTTATTGAACATCCTTCTTTCCTTGGCCAAATGGCCGTGCTGGCTTTGCATAACGCCAAGCACCATGATGATACGCCAACGGAGATTCTTGCTACTGGTGCTGCATCGCCTGATCCGGTCACTCGCATTGAAAAGAAGAAGACATGGTCGAAGGCGGCCATGACCATTGCGCGAAAGTTGACTGGGCGAAACACAGTCACCACTCGAGCTTGATATTATGACTATCGAGCTCGAATCCGCGAAGAAAAACACAGAAAGCAAAAAGAAAACACAAAAAAACAAAAAACAGGTGTTGATCTGAAAGGGAAAAAAAAGAAAGCACCCAAAAAAAGAAATCTCTCGTTGGCTATTTCTTACGTCTCCATGTTCATGTTCCACGTTTTGTATTCTGGTGTCTTCATTATATTATATGGCTTTGGCATTTGCCTTCTGGATTGGGTACATATGGCATTCAATCGTCTTTACTCACTGTATTCTCTCTTTACATCTTTCTTCCTGTCTACTCTGTTATTTTTGTGCTTGCTACGTCTTTGTTATACTCTAATACGCGGAAACTTGTCTATTGAATATTCCCTACCGCGTAGAAAAGTAGGAAAGTAGAACTTGTAGACCCGTCCTGATATAACAAGCTTGTATAAAACAACATGAGTGAATCTGAGATGGCTGAAACTCGGAGGGTATCAAATGCAAGAGATGAACATGCCACGATCAGCAACCACGTTGCGATTAAATGTGCACACAACCCAGCTAATATTAAACAGCAAAACACGTACAATAAAACCATATAGAACAGTCATTTCGCGGAATTTTAAACAGAATCTCGAGACCACGTCCCACGCGCTCGGATCCGCTTCCCGAACTTGTAGAACAGATATGGAATGGGAATGAGCGCAACGGAGATGAAGCCCAGCACGCTAGCAGCCCAAGGAACACCAAGATTATGGAACATGGCGCTTGTGAAGAGCGGGAAACAGCCCGCGAACATAGAGCGCAGGAAAGTGTTTGCAGCGATGGCGCTGGCAGCGTATTTCTGGAATGTATCAATGAGGTAGTTGAGAGCAGCCTGGAAGATTGTGAAAAAGCCGAAGCCCATCATAACCGCACCGATATTCGGGCAGATCCAGTGGAAATTCGTTGGACTTGTCCAACCGAAGACGAACAAGCCGGCAGCGAAAATTACAGAGCCGAGCATCATGGGCGGGAGTCGAGCTTCGGGGATGGCACGGTTGTTATTTGCTTTGAAGCGCTTTAGGTAGAATTTCTGGTTGGCAAGGTTGATGCCTCCGCCCATTAGGATGCCGACTAGGTAGGCGAGGAAAGGGAGGGCGCCAACAACTTGGTTCCAGCCGCGGATTTCCTGGAAGACGATTGGGAAGGCTGCTAGACTGAGATAGAGAATACCGTAGACGAATGAGGCGTAGAGGGCGACGAGAAAGCAGATTGGGGTTGCGAGGAGTTGAAACGGACGGATTAGGTACTTGTTTCCTATTTCTTTGAGGGTCACATCCCACTCTTCATGGCGTGCATGGAGGGCCCAGTTGCCGCTTTCGAAGCGCAGTCGTTGCGCCTTGTAGACTAGTAGCACTGGTGGGTAGCTCTCGTCGACAAAGACGATGTCCATGATTAGAAAGAACATCATCATGATACCGGTGATCTAGTAGATATTAGCATGGTTCAACCTCACAGAACGTGGAAAACTTACATATTCAGTCCAGCGCCATCCTAGGTTGCTCTGGACGATGGCACCACCCGCGATGGGTCCAATTACAGGCCCGCCTACAACAGCCATAGCATAGCCAACAATAGCAGCTCCACGCTGTTCGGGGGTCCAGATATCACCCAGGACTCCGCCGGTGTTGGTAACAGGGGCGGAGCCGAAGAAGCCCGTAAAGAATCTAGTGATCATGATAGTCTGCACGTCTTTTGCGGTGGCAGTCGCGAACGAGAAGATGGCCGCGAGGAAGTATGGTGGCAAAACTGCCGTTTTGCGTCCATAGAGCTCCGAGAGAGGTGCCCAGAGCAAGGGGCCTAATCCCAAGCCGAATAAGAGTAATGAGGTGCCGAGTGTAGCGACCTCATTCGAGATGCCGAACTCCTCACTAATCTGCGCCTGGCCCGTCGAGTAACTAACATTGTAGTTAGTTTCATGAATTTATAAACACATCAAGCGATCAAAAATGCACATACATTGAACTCGCCCACGTCGCACCTACAATTTGATAGCGGCGATTAGCGTTGTTCTCCATAATTCATCATTACCCCGACATTTTGCCCGCCGACATACCCATAGTAGTTAATCCATACAACACGGTAGTGATAGCCTTTTTTCTGAAACTCCAGTTCAATGGTCTGTAAGGATCATCCGGTCCGTCGAAATCCACGATAACATCGGGACTTGTCTTGGTGTGGGTCAGTGGATGATTGAATTTAGCCGTCTGGCCGGGCTCTCGACTCCGAATGCGCGAGACTATTGAGTGTGTGCGCTGTTCGAAGGCCGAATATCCCGATGCCGCTGTGCTTTGCTTTTCCAATCTTGCGATTTCGCCCGCCGCGTCGTCGCTGCGATGCGGTTCGATAGATTGTATATCCTCGCTAGAGTTGCTGGTGGGATAGTCATGTTCTGTCCGTTCGGCCATTGTCACGCATGGGTCATTGGCTGAAATGTCGTAGGCCCAATGCTAGAGCTGGGTAAGGTGGAATATAGGAGACGAGATACAATAAAGTTGACTATATTATGGTGGAAAGGTCCGCGGGAGCGGGAAAAAGAAAGAATTTCGGAGATAAGAGGTAGATATGACGGAACAGGTCTCAAGCCAAGATATGTTAAGAAATTAAAGAACCGTAAGGCTGAGAGATATCGGGAATCTGAAGTCGTTTTATTTGCTTCCGAGAGATTTTTGTCGGACGTCCGATGAGAAAGCCGTGTTATCCGAGAGCTACCAAGTCACGTTGCCGATCTCGGGCCTAATCAGTCCTATACCTCAATGGCTCTCGGCATCATCATACAAGACTTATCCGGTCCAGGGCCTGTACAGGGATGCAGGAGCTCGGCTTTAAGTGGCCATGGGGCCGAAGGGCCGACTGGTATAAGTGGAACGACTCCCTCTGGGTCTGTCGGAGCCAATGAAATTCATGTTCGGACATTGCCGTTATATGACATGTCGATCGGGGGAACTAAATTGTAGATGTATGAGGGTTGGAGGCTGAGGTTGAGTTATCCTATCACATGATATCCATGTGCTGATGAGAACGGGAGTAAAAAGACAGCTAAAAAAAACTTCGTAAAACATCTAACCCTAACATCTACTCGTACTCTATACGTGTATGTTACACAAGGTATCCGGGGCAGCTATTAACAGAATGCCCAAGGATTGAAACAGACACAATAATGATCATTAGATTGTCAGGTGCATGCTCTCCCATTTGTGGACTGCCTCCATCGCGGCAGTAACCTTGAGTCCAATACGAGCATCGAGCTCGTAGTTCTCCCAGCGAGCAGCATGATCGAGGTATCCCTTGCACTCGGCTACCTGCTTTCTCTCGGCCTCCATGATCGTCTCCCCAGATCCCGCGGACGTTTCTTCCGACGCCTTGGGGGGAGCAGTGATTCCATGCAGGGCCTGGTATGTTGGACGCTCCATCCAGAAGTTAGCCGCCATTTCGAAATGCGCAACTGGGTGGACCCAGTCATCCTTCAGGTGGCCCTTGAACACAGACTTGTCGTGGTTCAAGACACGAGTCTGCAGGATATTTTTCGCCTCGTGATGCCTGTGCAGTGATCGGAAAATTGCCGCCCGGAGAAGCTCCAGAATCGCCTTTTCTTCGGTCCCCTCGCGAGACCATGTCTTGTTGTTTTTGCTTTCGCACCATTCCAGCCGGGCCAGGGACTCTTCTAGCTGCTCGTTGGTCATGCGACTGTGTCCGTTCCAGAAGAAGATCATTTCTTCGATGGGGTCAACTCCAATCGCATCCACCAGAGACACGTTCCATTCTTTGGCACGCGCCTCCCATTTGGCAACCTTCCGAGTCACAAAGATATCGAACGGCAGTTGTCGGGCCAAGAATTTCTTCTTCCCGGCGAATTCGGGTGCCTTCCGCATGTACACAGTGGCTTTCTTAGCATGTTCCTCTGCAAGCTTTGGGTCGTTGAGTGATTGCCGGTACAGGGCAACATGGCACGATCCGGCGATGTAGTAATACAATGAACGAGACCACGAGTTGAGGTCCACACACTGAAAGAATTAGCTTGATGGTTCAAACATATGGGTAAAAAAACTGTCTTACCTCGATGAATGCCTCAGCGCAGACATCGTATTCATGGAGGAACAGTGCGTTCAGGCTCTTTTCGAACACGCACAGCGCCTCAACCTGCTTGAGCGGGCTCTTCTTGTCAGTGGACAACAGTTCCAGAGCGCTTCCCAGCTCCTTGTTCGCGCCTAACATGCGCGATTCTTCGATCAGCCAAAGTTGACTGTTAGGGAACCGAGACCGCATCTCCGCCAGCAACGCAGCCAACCTCTCCTGCGGGTATCCCTCGACGTCGGTTTCGCCAGGTGTTGGGTCGGGCATAATATCGCAGTAGCGGACAAAGCCATTGTAATATCCTAGCAGTGCCAAGGCAGCCATGGCACCGATGAAGTTGTGGAACTTGCTAGCTTGCCAGAGCATTCTCAGCCCTCGTTGCTTGTCACCGTGGAAGCCAATGATGGAAAGAAGCTTGTTAAATGCTGGTGGGACCATGGAGATCAATAGAAGAAGAATACCAAAGCAGAAGTTGGCACCAGAGTGCACAAAGACATCAATTTCATTCTTGAAGATGTCGGAGTCGGGGTCGTGGTGGATATGCTTTGCAGGTGTGGAAGTTCCCGTTGAGGTATCTGGAGACACCCCTCGGGGGGAGATAGCCAGTGCATTCATTGACGAATTGACCTCGGCTTGCTCGATGGCAGCCGCTTGTGTGCCTTTTTTTGACAAAAGACTGGACGATTCCGACTTCGTGTCTGGGCATGCAGCGCTCGAGGTTGAGAGGTCACTCGTGCTGGGCAGTAGAGCTTTATGTATATTCCTCTGCTCCATAAACTTCTCTTCCATCTTCATGATAGCATCTAGAGCGATGTAAGCCTTTCTCAGCCGATAGAATGCTTTGACGCTTTCTGTCAGGCTTTCATTCAGCACCCCGACCACCGCACTCATCAATTGAGCGATTGCTTGGCACAGCGCATATTCGGTGCCAGCAGCGTAGATATCGGAGTGAAAGGCATTGGGTGCTTGGGCGTTTTGCTGGGACCGGGTTTGATCGTTGGCCGCGCTGGTTTCTGCTTCATAAAGGCGCTCGGATGCTGCGGGATTGTCAGAAACAGTGGATTTAGAAGATAGAAAGAGCAAGGACCTTGTCGCATAATCTCCTGCTCAAAGCCTAATGTTGCCCGGACGAATGCGACCACGCCTTTGCCCAACTACTCGATCGAGAGTCAGCATCTTTCTTCGAGATCTGTGTTACGTCATAGCTCATAGTGACGATCACTCACATTGTGAAAAGATGAAGTGCCCGTGGAGAGACCACTCTCCGCACCATCAACATCATCATTGAGAATCCGCGTTGCCGCTAGATGGACATGGCATTAGTCAGTGTCTACAGGTCGGACATTCCCCATAGGACGTACCTGTCATTGCCTCGTGCACTAGCTCAGAATACCGCGATCAGCATGCAATCAACCCACCACTATTGGCTTCGCTAGAGTATATGGCACCACTCACAGTCTTTTAGCTCAACTAGCGAGTCCACAGGCCCCGCTGGCTTTTTGCCGTACAACCAGGACCCGACTCGCAACATAGCGAAAACCTCTGGCAGTGAGTATGAAGAATGAATATTTCAATGGGGACACAATCAACGATGATCTCAGGTCAGATCAATCCGATCAAGCCGAAAAGAGAGAGCGCCGGATCGGGAAGAATGTCAATATGTCAACTGTGCGATAGCGGAAAACACGATGGACGAGAACATCACTCATGTGAGAGAGTAACAAAGAGAAAAGGAAAAACACAAAGAAAGAAGTGGAGAGGGGAAGAGGGAAGGTCGAGGGGGGAGGGGCGAGAAGTAATATAACAACACGTCTAGGCTGTGAGGCTCTCTTCCCATGGTTTCTTTTCGCCGGTAGCTCCGCGCGTGGCTATTCCTTTTATAGAAGGTCAAGTTCACATTGACTTGGTTGTTTTAGATTATTATATTGGATATTACTCTCTTCTGTTTTCTTCTTCAATATCACCATTCCATTTTGATCACTGCTTTTTATTTAAATCCCAACGCTGTATCTGTTTTCCAACCGTTGTCTCCCAACTACATCATCGTTATCGCCTTATCGCGGTCTTACTAAGTCAAACCTCCGACCTCCGACCTCAAAGCTGCCACATCCACGTCCACATCTCCACCTATCTATCTTTGATCCTCCCGGTCTATCACATCTACCACAATGTCAAACCCAACTACCCAGAAGGCCGATGCCACAGAGCAGGCCCCGCCACAAGCCAAGCCCCAAGTCCTAGAGGAAGATGACGAGTTCGAGGATTTCCCCGTCGAAGGTATCGACCAAGCACTCAAGCTCTTCCCTGGAACAACGAAGCTAACTCGACGACATCCAGACTGGCCCCAAGAAGAAGCCGAGCAGACCAATGGCTCGACAGCAAATGACGGTAGCGAGCACCTGTGGGAAGAGAGCTGGGATGACGATGATGCGGCAGAGGACTTCTCAAAGCAGCTCCAGTGAGTTCGACTTTCCCTATACTCCCATTCACATTCACTTCCCTACACTTCGAATCCCCTTTATGCCATATTACTTGTCTTCAAGTTCTCTTTGATTTCATATCTACACCGCCACCGACGCTCGCACCCCCGATCCCACATCCCCCGCCACAGCTGTCAGCCTCCCCTCCTTCACCGCACCCACTAACATGCATGACCTCATCCAGGGAAGAATTGAAGAAAGTCGAAGCATCGGCTTAGATCTAGACGAAACCGAACAAGCGCACTAAAAAGAGATAACCCCCGCGTCGGGTTTCGGGATGGGTTCATTATCGAGTTGGCTGGCCATTTCATCTCGCACACTATACCCCCCTGTCTTTGGAACCAATGGGAGGATTCAGAAACCATAATTGCCGCCTGCATTTGTCGGGAGCTTGTCCGGGAGGAAATGAGACACGGTTCTTTTTGACTTTTTTACGATTCATTACTCGGAGCGCAGATCTTGCTTTCGGGATTACTATCATGATGTTCTCTTTGATGTTCCACCAATATCAAAGCTTCTCATTCTACCCAAGTCTAAAATAGTATTCTGCAGGAGGAGATGAACGGAAGTATCAGTCGAAGTTGGATCGGCACGGTTCTATTCGGTATACATGACACTGTGGCGCTGCTATTCTATTCATTCACGTAGGGATCTCCTCGTGTCTTTCTTTCTACATGGCAATTGACCACGGGATATCTCTTGACGTCGCGATTAAAGCTTCGGTTTCGTACCTGGGCACAACACTTAGTTATCCGATATGAGAGCACAATGGAGATCTTTTTTTATATAAAAAAATGTGTTTGTAATTAAAGGAAATTCATTGGCTGTACATTACAGTTTCATAAACATGCGGGACGAAAGGAGAGCCAATGTAGACTCTCCTCGCCGACTAATTTTCATCATTTACTTACTGGACAGAGCAGCAACACCGGGAAGCTCCTTGCCCTCGAGAAGCTCGAGCGAAGCACCGCCACCAGTCGAGACGTGGGAGATCTTGTCCTCGACCTTGTACTTAGCGGCCACGGTAGCGGTATCACCACCACCGATGATGACGATGGAGCCGGACTCGGCAGCCTTGACAGCGGCATCGAGGGTAGCCTCGGTAGCACTGGCGAAGGGCTTGAGCTCGAAGACACCGGGGGGACCGTTCCAGAGGATGGTCTTGGCCTCGGCGATGGTCTTCTGGTAAAGCTTGACACTCTCGGGGCCAACATCGAGACCCATGTAGCCGTCGGGGATACCGGTGGCGTCGGTAGCGGCACCAACGGTGGCATCGGCGGAGAACTTATCGGCGGTGACGTAGTCAACGGGGAGAACGATCTCGACGTTGTACTTCTTGGCCTTCTCGACGATCTCGCCGACAATCTTGCTGCCGGCCTCGTCGAAGAGACTGTTGCCGATCTTGACGTTCTCAAGGGTCTTCTTGAAGGTGAAGGCCATTCCACCGGTGATGATGAGGCTGTTAACCTTGGGCAGGAGGTTGTCGATCAGCTGGATCTTGTCAGACACCTTGGCACCGCCGAGGATAGCAAGGAAGGGGCGGGCAGGGCTCTCAAGAGCCTTGGCGAAGTACTCCAGCTCCTTCTTCACGAGGAAACCGGCAGCCTTCTGGGGGAGGTCCACGCCGACCATGGAGCTGTGAGCGCGGTGTGCGGTACCGAAAGCATCGTCTAAATGGATGTTAGAATTAGAAGAACGACAGGGGAAACGGAACGTTATCGTGGGGTTACATACTGACGTAAACGTCACCGAGGGCAGTGAGGCCCTTGCGGAACGCATCAACATCGGCCTTGTCGGCCTTGACCTTCTTGCCCTCGGCATCCTTGGAGCTGCCCTCCTCCTCAGCGTGGAAACGCAGGTTCTCAAGCAGAATGACCTGGCCATCGGAAGCCTTGTTCACGGTCTCCTCAGTCTGGGGACCAACGCAGTCCTCAGTGAAGGTGACGCTCTTGCCGAGAAGCTTCTCAAGCACGGGAACAACGGGCTTCAGGCTGTACTTGGGGTTGACCTTGCCATCGGGGCGGCCGAGGTGGGACATGAGCACAACGGCCTTGGCACCGTTGTCGATAGCATACTTGATGGTGGGCAGAGCACCAACGATACGCTGGGGGTTGGTAACGTTCTTGTTCTCATCGAGGGGCACATTGAAGTCAACCTGTTTCAATCAGCGGTTAGGGGCTGTGAGTAATGAAGCTCAATTGGGAGCTTACCCGGATCAAGACACGCTTGCCCTTGAGGTCGACATCAGTAACGGGGAGCTTGTTGGAGAGAGACATTGTGGGTGGTTGATGGTATGACAATGGGGAAAAGAAGCAAGAAAAGGGACAGAGGTAGGAGAAAGAACTAATCAGGCCACGGTGAGTCGCGATCAGTCGAGAGTGGAGGGGTCAGTTGTGGTGGGGCAGGCCGGTGAAGAGGTCGCATCCGTAGCAACCTGGGTACCTATCAATGATGTACTTCATCTCATGAGGTACTTATTTTAAGTATGATGCAAGTAGTTTTCCTAAGTATCATTATAAAATTGGTACCTCAATTGCCCGTACCCGACCATCCCCGGAGAACTGATCGGGCTGACGCGGGACTGATGTCAGAGCTGCTTGTTGATACGGGGAAGGCCGGGCCATAAAGGTCCTCTTTAGTCCTCTTTAGCCTCGGAGTCGGGCAATTCTGGGAAGATTACCTCTACGGATGGAAATGTCCATAGCCGCTACATGCTTGGTGTTTTCCGAGTCTCATGTGAAGCCCCAAGGAGGGTGAAAAGCTAAATAGCTGAAAAGCGGAATTTTCCTGAAACATCCAAGTCAAATCACAAAAATTGTTAATAGCAAAACCCCGAGTTGGTATTCCCCAAATGTGCAAAATCCGACCTTTTGAAATGCAAACCTTGTCCGTGGGCAAATACTAGAACCATGTACATGAAAGCTAGACTGATCAACCGGAACGCCCGAATAATTTGGGAAAAGAAAAGAGTGCAATTTATAGCCTGTATAGCCCGAATCGTTATCATGATATTCGCGTTGGATAGCGTTCAAATTAGGCCTCCTCGGAGGAGTTAGTCAGAGAAAGGTATGCAGTCCACGCAATACCAATGGTTGAGACGAATGGCTGGGTTAGAAAGTCAGCACGGGCCCCGTCTTAACAGAACTTGGGAGACTCACAATCTGGAACTGAATGGGAATGACCCGGAAGTTCAGGATCTGCACTGCCGGCCAGAGCACAAAGTTGGCCTTCAGAGTTGGCAGGTAGACATCACGGAACTTGTGTGTCAATGCCCTTCTACCACCACCCTCGGCGATCGTCATGTAGGTAAAAAAGCATGCCAGGCCTAGAATAAATTAGTCCAGTCCAAAAACATGCCAAAGTAGCTAGAGGTGGAGCATACCAAATGGCGCAAAAATGAACTGGTCAAAAGCGACACGCTTGAAAGCTGGAGCCGTTGGATTCTTCTTGGTGAGCGGGAATGCTCTGGACAAGAATCCGAACCACTGGAACTGCACCGGCGCCATGAAAAAGCCATAGGCCATGAATCTCGTCAGACGCTCGAAATCGAAAGGCGGCACCGAGCTCCGGACATATCCCAGTTCCCCCACAACAGGGGTCTTGTGCTTGTCAATGTCGGGGATCTCTATCGAAAGGAAGTCGTCTCCGCTTGTCTGAGGCCGGCGGGTCCGGAAGGCTGTAATCAGCTGCGCAACGGTATCGGCAACACCACCAAGCACCTATAACATCCATTTGGTTAACTGTCGGTCCATATGGTAATCAATATCAATATCGCGGGCGCTTACAGCGTTGGTGACCATCGTCGTGAGCACTATTAATAGCGGTGATGTCAGTCTGTGATCCCGCGGGAACCGGCGGCAAAAGGCTTACCTGGCCTTTCAGCATAGTAGGTATTAAATTTGGCAGCGAGGCGTGCTGCTACTGCCATCTCGACGAGGAAAATTATCGTGTGCAATAAAGGCTAGAAGATAATGACAATAGGATTAGTCGCTATAAACAAATTGGAAGGTGACAACATGCCAGGGTCAGTAAGGGGCATCAAACATACCACGCGACCGTAGATGTATCTCTTATTCAGTCCGTCCAGGACTTTCCGCTTCGCAGCGCAGATCATGTCAGACTCCTCTGACCACTGGAGCAGAGTGATAGGCAAGATTTCTGGGAAGGGACCAGGTGCGCCAGTATGACGCAAAGTCCAGGAACACTGGGGCAGTTGAAAAGCAGGGCTGAGAAGCTGGATATTAAACCCAGTCCCCAAGGGTTATAAGAAAATCGTAGATAAGATGATATCAAAGAAAGAAGATAGCCCTTCCCAAGTTCCCGCAAGTCACCTGGTCAACTACGACGCCGAGTCGATTACCCCGTGATCCCCTTCCACCAATCACACTCCTTGAACTTTATTTTGCTGCCTACTACGGGAGTATATATATCTACGTACTACCTAGGTAAGTACTCTACAATTTACCCTACAATAATCATACATTCATTTACTTCATAAATATGAATTTCATAGCAACAATGTTACATAACCAACGTCAATCAGCAACAACACGATTCTCTCCGTCGTCGGCATCATCTCCGCTCTCCTCGTATACGATGACCATGACCTTTCGTCCTTAGTACCATGCAAGCTCGACAAGGTGGCAGACATCTGGAACAATGATATCGAGGGGGAGTCTCTCGGTCAAAGGGAAATAGTCTGATTCTAAACTAAGACGAAATCCTTCGTCCAGTTGCGTAGAGGGACATTTCGTCGTAAAGTGGGCATCGCTAGTGGCGAAGCCTCGCTTCGGCTAACATTTTGTCGATCCAGGTGATGATCTTGGCCTTGTGGAGACGCCATTCAAAAACCACAGAAGAGAAAAGCCGCCGTTCAGAATCCATAAACCAGAACTGATATTTATTGCTATCAGTTGTTATTCCGAAAGCAATCGCATGGATTTTTGTGACTTTGGTTCGGCTTGCCTGGATAGTTGCGAAGTACGTTGCTATTTGGCAGAGAAAATTCGCGACTCCGTTTCGCCTATATAGCAAGCAACGTAGAATCAATACCATATTGAGGATCGTCGTGGCAAAGCAACCAGTCGGCGCGGCTATTGCTATACGTATCACCGAGGAGAAGATCAGCGTCTACTTCCGAATAGAGCCGTAGACGTTCTAGTGCCCCGCTGTCAGAAAGGTGATAGAGCCAGTCAAGAATAAGCAGCTCGAGAACGTCGCGTATAGAGGCTTCTGAGTTATCGATCGTGTGGTAGTCAGATCTTTGAAGTCGTTGAATGACGCTGTTGACACCAGGTGGGAGCGTGGCTAGGGAACATTGTCGATGTCCGACCGGTCCCAAAGGTGTTCTTGCGAATCGTGTGTTACCTGCAGAATAGTGCATGCCTCTCGAGGGGATTTGAAATTCCCAGCAGCATAATGGACGCCGGCGGGTTTCTTTGGGCAACCTGTTGCTGATGAGAATCTAGAAGAGAGAGAGAGCAAGATGACTGTATTGTAGTTGCCAGCTGCTGAGGAGGAAGGAAAAAGAAGAGGAAGAGGGAGAGGAAGCTACTTATGTAGCTGCCAGACCTGGCAAACAGGGTTAGATGATAGCGATCCCATCAGTTATATACAAACTTGCAAAGTGTACTCTTTTTTACCGCAGTCATATACACCTAAAAAGACATATCAAAAGACATATCAAAAGACATATCAAAAGACATATAAAACGACATCTAAAGAACACCTAAAATAGTATCTCAAAAGCCATATAAAAGACAGCTGATGAACATCTAAAAGACATGACAGTGTAACCATTATCTTCCCCTCCTTCCAACCAGAGTGGAGCTGCCTCGCATCGCAGTCACCTTTTCTTTGCTTTTTTCCAAGGTTGTCATGATTAACTTATGTTAGTAATCTCGTTCAAACCCTGGGGCCTTGAAAAGACTTGAAATAAATACCAAGGCTTAAATAGTGCCGTCGATTCCCACTTTTTGTCATATCACGTACTATATATATCGGAGCCTGGACTATCTGAGCATGACGCTCAGATATAGTGGTCCTTTTGGCCTAGTTTGTAACTCGCCAGTCCAAGGGCAGGTTATAACACTTTTATTACAACTCAAGCTTGATGACCCTCATCGATATCTCCTTAGTTTATAGCTTACAGTTACATTCTTATGATACTTCTGACATTCCAGTCGCCGGCATTGGCTCGAACCATATCTCTTCCTTATATATAAACTTGCCGATCTTTTTCTATGGTGAACACAATATCGCCAAAGTAACAGTCGAAGCACATCTTGCCGACGACCTGGCGGCCCAACTGCTCCTCGGCATGGACGTTATGGGCCACGAGGGTTTTCGTATGTATCTAGACATGAAAACAATCCGCATTGCGTCATGTATGGGCTTCACTTTCACCGTCGACATCCACAACAGGCCGCACCATCAAGAGAGGCGCACAGTGAGGGCGGCGGCTACAACAGTCATCCCACCCCGTTCATACGTGAAGATCGAGACAGTCACGCCGACTCTGCCGGTGGACCGTCATTGCCTTTTCATAGGTGGTCATACACATGCCAGCCTTTACTCTCATCTTGTGGACACCAACATGACCTGGGTCCAAGCCATCAACGACACAAACAAAACGGTGTATGTTCAGCGAGGCTCTCCGATTGGCCTCCTTATGTCTTCGCTGAAGATCCTGTCGATTGGAGGGGTGGTGTGGCGACAGAGCGTCGACGCAGGCCACCCCTGGGGGTCGCTGGCGAAGTGCACAGCACCCGGTGGTTCCGTAATTCGAAGGAAAAAAAAATGTCGACAGGTTCCTCCACCGTCGAAATTCTATTCTGGCAACGCCAGGACGTGCTACCAGTTGTGACACTGAAAGAAGTTCGAAAGTGTCTACAGATGAACAGGTCTATGGGCCAATTGAGGGGAAGCTGAGCTTTATGGCCCTGATGAAGGTCCATAAGAAATAATATGTCAAGGACAGGCCGCTTTAAAAGTAGCTATAGATTCGTGTCATATATATGTACAGTGTTAGACTGCTCTTAACCAGAGCGAGGCTGATCATCCGCCAAAATGTCCGGAAGATCACGGATATCAGTCGTTTCGTTCGTGTTCACATCTACAAGCCGGACTGCCTCCAAATGAAGTGGGCCCGTGGCCAGAGGAAGGAGTTTGATTTCGGTCGAGTGGCAAGTTCCTGGAAGGAGAGGTCTAATAAAAACGTCAGTTTAGAGGGATAAAGGGAAAGAAAACAGCAGAGAGTGCTCACCCCACGCGAATATCCGTGCTCAAACTGATCAGTTCCGCTTCCTGGCCAGCCACACTCTTTTGCCTCGCATGAACGATATTATCGTCAGTCACCGCCTCGGCCACTTGGTCCTCTTTCCGGCTAGTAATAGATGATGATGAAGGCCGAGCAACATGACCTCGTGGGTCCACGCGTTTCCTCTTGGGGATGGCAATCAAGGCAAACTTGCGAGGAACGTTTGATCGATTGACAATGAAAACATCCCAAGAGAAGACAGAACCCACTTGCACACGAACAGGTCCGGTGAAGGAAATTGTGATACCCACATCGGTGACCGAATATGCTCGTTCTCGTAATGAGCTTCGGTGGGAAGTTGTCACACCTACTTGAGTTGACACCGATAGACTGGTAGGGCGGTTGGTCCTTTGCAGTGCTGGACTGGGCCCCCCAAATGTCGGATTTAGGGCAACTGAGAAATCGACGTTGGTTTTCCATTGCATAGAGATACGTGGCTGGCAGGCATCATCCACGAGAATTATTGCCTCCAGCGATATGCCCAGCGTACTAACCAACGCGGTAGATGATGGATTGGTCTCTGGGCCATACTCCGGTGTGAGTTTATACATGAGGGTCACGTCGTCTCGCGGACGGCAAGTAATAGGAAGAGTCAGGCCTGGGGTGTCTGACAGCGACTCAATCGTTCCCTCGGACAGATGAAGACTTGCTTTGTCAAAGGAGACCTCGCAAGCCAGATAAGGGGTGACCTCAAAGTCAAGACTGGCCACCGTCATTGGTATAGCAGTGTAGGAGCTCAGCCGAGAGTACCGAATCCTTGCACTTGCAGCGGGCACAACACGAAAGGGATGGCCATGCTGTTGCTGGATATTGTATATCGGGTCCTCATTATACGTCGTCGGTACAACCCTCAACAGTCTGGAAGCAGGAAGGAAAGGCTCTTTATGATTGAAGGATTTGTCGGTGGATAGAGATTGCAGCATGTTGGTCGATGCGGGGACAAGTGAGGGGAGATAGTCATCCTCCGAATCCTCTTGGCGGCGAGCGTCAGCCGGATTCAGACTGGCAGAGGCAATGAATAAGAGTGACGGGTGTTGGATTCGGATACGGGGACGTCCTATCAACCCATTAGTGATGTTCAGGTCATGGTATACAGCTCAAAAATCCAAACAACTCACGTAGTATAGTTTCAATATTCCATACCAAATAGACATGATTCCCACTGCCTTCATCGCCCTCAAATTCATTGAAAACCACCAGTGGATCCTCATCTCCATTAACAATCCCCGAGAATATTATATCTCGAGTTGGCGTAAGGTTTTCACCAACTGATTCCGCTGGATCGACGGCAAAGACATCGAGCTTGACTTCGAGTCGTGGCAGGTAATGTTTCAGGATCGTTTCTGAGCAATCGGATAGTCTCAAGACTATACGGACAGGCAAAAATTCATCTAATAGCTATGAATGAGTAAGACGCAAACCCTGCCGAGTATTTGGGAGTCCATACCAAAGAACAATAGAGACCGTTGAGGGATTGACGAGAGAACAGAGGGGAGATCATCAGCTCCGTTCTCTAGGGCCGAACTGAGGGCGGCCTCGATGTCGAATGCTGGAGCATGAGGCACAACTGTATCAAGAATAGCATGACGCAGCAATTCACCCGGGATCTCCAGACCAGGCATTGCGACAACGGATGTCGCAAAGGAGTCGATAAAGTGGCTGTTTGGAGCTCAGGAGATAACCGATAAGTGTCGATACGGTCGACGCGAAGTGCCAAACGCGCAGAAAGCGCGGAGATCATTCATGAAGCTCCGTTTTCACTTATTTCTCTTCATATCTTCAACACCCTTCACCATGGATCCCACCATTAACCAAGGCTCTGCCATATGGCAGCAGGCGCAAACTGCTGAAGGGCGCGTTTATTATTACAATATCCAGACCAAAGCCACGCAATGGACCAAGCCTCAAGAGTTGATGTCTCCGGTTGAGGTTTGTATTTGATCGCAAAATGTTATGAGCTTAACTGACCTGTTTTGCAGATTGCTCTCGCAAACCAGCCATGGAAAGAACACACCACAGATGCTGGGCGCAAGTACTGGTACCATGCAGAAACCAAGCAGAGCACATGGGAGATGCCAGCAGTTTACAAAGATGCGCTTGCACAGGCGGCTGCTCCCCAGCCGATCCCCGCGTAAGTTCCTTCCCGAATTAACTCCCCTCAATTCTAATCCCATTTTAGTGCCCCTTCCTTTGTGGCCGGCGGAACCTCTTTCTCGCTACCCCAGCAACGTGACCTGCCCCAGCAACGTGACCGTGACGACTTCGACCGAGGCGACCGCGGTGATCGCGGTGATCGAGGATACGGCGACCGACGCGGTGGATACAGCTCATACGAAGCAAACGGAATGGTTGCTGCCCCAGAATACAAATCACAGATGGATCCCGACTATCATTCTCTTGAGGAGGCCGAGAGTGCCTTCATGAAGCTCCTCAAACGTCACAACGTGCAGCCCGATTGGACTTGGGAGGATACAATGCGCGCTACGATCAAGGACCCGCAATACCGAGCTCTCAAGGATCCGCGAGACCGCAAGGCAGCATTCGAGAAATACGTGGTCGAGGTTCGCATGCAGGAAAAGGATCGGGCGAAAGAACGATTCGCCAAGCTTCGCGCGGATTTCAACACTATGCTAAAGCGGCACCCTGAAATCAAATACTATAGCCGCTGGAAGACGATTCGCCCGATCATTGAGGGGGAGACCACATTCAGGTCTACCAACGAGGAAGATGAGAGACGTCAGCTTTTCGAAGAGTACATCCTTGAACTCAAGAAGGCTCATCTCGAGCAAGAGTCTGCCACGCGCAAGGCCGCTATGGATGAGTTGATGACCATTTTGGGCTCACTTAACCTGGAGCCATACACGCGCTGGTCCGAGGCTCATGCTATCATTCAGTCTGATAGCAAGTTCCAAGGCGATGACAAGTTCAAATCTCTGAGCAAGTGCGACATTCTGACTGCCTTTGAAAATCATATCAAGTCCCTGGAGCGCGCTTTCAACGATGCTCGCCAGCAGCACAAGGCAGCCCGAGCCAGAAAAGAGCGTAAGAACCGAGAGCAGTTTGTGGCCCTCCTTAATGAGCTCAGAGCTCAGGGCAAGATTAAGGCGGGCGCCAAGTGGATGAATATCTGCCCGATCATTAAGGATGACCCCAGATACCATGGCATCCTGGGCCAGCCTGGTTCGACCCCTCTTGATTTGTTCTGGGATATGGTGGAAGAAGAAGAGCGCGCTTTGCGTGGACCTCGAAACGACGTTCTCGATGTTCTGGATGTAAGTTCTCTAGGATTGAATGGAATTGTTGACTATATATACTAACTGATTCCAGGACAAACGATATGAAGTTACGACCGAAACCACATTTGATGAATTCAATTCTATCATGTCCGCTGACCGCCGCACCTCCAAGATCGACCCTGATATTCTCAACCTCATCTTCCAGCGTATCCAAGAAAAGGCAATCCGACGCACAGAGGATGAGAAGCATGCCGCCGATCGTCAACAGCGCCGCGCAGTGGACGCACTGCGCTCTCGTATCAAGCGCCTCGAGCCCCCTGTCCGGGTCACCGATACCTGGGCCGAAGTTCAACCTCGCCTTGAGAAATACGAAGAATACAAGGCCCTAGAGTCCGATGAACTTCGAGAGTCTGCCTTTGAAAAGGCAATTCGCCGCTTGAAAGAAAGAGATGAGGATGCAGAGAGGGATCGCGAAGCACACTCTCTAAGCCGTGGAAGTCGACGGGATTACGACCGTGGTGATCGTGAATACCGCAGTGGGCGAGGAGAACGCCGTGGACCCAGCGGCCAGTCCAACCGCACCCCGGAAATGGATGCATACGAAGCAGACCGTCGCAAGGCACAAGCCGACCGCGAACGAACTTACCGCAAGGTCAGCGGTATTTCCCCACCCCGTGACCGTCGCGATGAACGTGGAGACCGTGACCGTTATCGCAGCCGGGACCGTGACTTTGACCGTCCCCGTGCTAGAGACCCAGACCGACGTGAAGACGAACGCGAGCGCCTGTACCGCACTCGTGGTGATCCCCGTGGAGGTCGTGATGAGCTTGATTATGGTGGTGGTACTGGTGGTGTCGACACTCGCAGTGTGGCTAGTGGTGACCGCCGACGCCGACGTGACAGTGATACCGAGAGTGTGGCTAGCCGGTCTGCCAAGCGGTACCGACGTGATAGCCGTGAGCGAGAGCGCAGCAAGGGCCCCAGAGTCCCCCGTCGCGAACGCTCTGCTATTCCGGAAGAAGAAACCGAGGATGCGAAGAAGAAAGACGAGAAGGCCATTCACTCTGGCAGCGAGGAAGGAGAGATTGAAGAGGAGTAGGCGGGAGTGGACATTCTCATTCACACTTCACTTCATATGCAAGTAATTTCTGCCCTTCAATACACATGTAGGATATTGAGCTGAATCTATGTTGCAATCTCATTTGCGTTCTTCCAGACCTTGTAATCTCTAGGCATCTACCTAGGTACTACGCGGACTTGAACGCTCTCGAACTCACCCTCATGCTTGAGTGATTGTCAAAAGTTAGGGTCTGAACCATTTGAGTCTCCCATAATGCCACTCCTAATGTTGCACTAATTGCACTTGTAGCAGATGCAGCCCATTGGAGAATTGATTTTATTGACTTCTTTCGGTTCAACGTATAGCACATTTCAAAGGAATGAACATCATCATGGGAATTATCCGCGACCCCGGCACTCCCCAAAGTGAGAATTGTCAAAGTCCGGTATTGCCCATCTCTCCATCCACTCACATTTTAGAATATCCTGCGTAGTTAATCGCTTTTTCGGCTCAAAAGATAGCATCGACCCTAACATATTCATAACAGCAGCTTTCTCTTCTTCGTCAAAACCTGGGATTCCAGCCTGTTGTCGTGGGAGTTGAATGTGTTTTTCAAAGCGGTCTTCCCAAGACCTCACCTGTCGACCTTGATTTGGTTTACCACTTTCATCGAAATATTCATGGCGCGCCACCCATTTCTCCCACCACCGTAGTGGCAAGGCCCCTCGAGTATCAACCTGCTCGGCTGTGATATCGTCCGGTGTTGCAAGTATATCCTCAAACAAGGGGCGCTGACCGAGTATTATCCATATGGAACATGCGAGTGTCCAGATGTCAGCTGAAAAAGAAAGGCCACATTCTGGGTCAAATCGGGCTTCAGGCGGCATAAAGGCCATAGGAGCGTGCGAGCCACATCGGTACTCTGTAGAGGGTCGGTATGCTTCTCCAAAATCACTGACCAAGACTCTCGATTCTGGAGGGGAGAATTCCTCTGAAGCTTTTCCAAGCCAGATTGGAGGGACGACGCTAGATGGAACCCTAGGCTCAAGGGGTTGACCATCAAGACGAATAACTGGCTCTGACGCGGGCAAACCGTATTTTTCGTACAGCTGCTCAATTGAGAGCTGATCAAAATCGGCTGGGAGGCACAAAAGAATATTGCCGATGTGAAGGTCTAGTAAAGGTGTTATATAAGTATATAGTTATAAAGCTGTAAAGAATAGTGACTGACCTCCATGAACAACTCCTTTACTATGGATGTACTCGACTGCTAACACAAGTTGCACAATAAGTGAGCGCGCTGTCGTGGCCTGAAAGATGCGTTTGTATGACCCTTCCTTCGCACTAGAGACACTACACATGGCTAGGGTTGTCACATAGCAAGGGTGGGTGCCATTAGGGCCATTGAGGACGAATCTGTCTTTGACAGAGGGTATCATTGTCCTGCCTGGGTGATCAAGTGGAGAAGAGTGGTTGAGATAATTGAGGACATCAACCTCTCGATCAGTAGACTCTGCTGTTCCAACTTTGACTGCCACATATGTATTAGACTGGTTGTCCCGACAGAGCCAAGTGGTTGAATAGGCTCCGTAGCCTAGCTTATGCGCGACTCGGTATCGAGAATGAAGAACATCTCCTATCAGAATAGGGTGATATCCGCCAGGCTGGTACTTTTCAAGTCTCTCGACCTCTTCTATCGGCACGTATTCAAAGGGGAGTGGACCAGAGTCAGCACTGGACGAGAAGTTCTTGGAAGCCATGAATGACTTGCATGCAAGCCCACCAACAGAAGGTTTCCAAGAACAAGGATAGTAAGGCAATGAGAAATATTTTCGGTAGGTGAACATCTGATATATAGAGCTTTGTTGACGAGCCCAAAGTGAATTTCGTGACCTGATCACGAAGGCCATTACCGGACACTGAATTCGGTAAATGATAGGGCGGTGAAAGTCCGATTAATTATGCGCGCCAAAAGGGCATCCTTTGAAAAAGGGCAGTTTGCCACCTTTCCGAGGTATTTGACGTATTGGGTGCTTGGTGGGTGATAAGTTGACGTCTAGAGCGCTCCGTAAATGGTATGGGGACCTACCCGTGTTGTCTTAGCCAGTCGCTACAGCGACCGCGCGGACGAGGCGGCTGGGGAAATCCAGGCAACGCCACCAAGCCACAATCCCCAATGACACGACACAAGAATAACTACGGAGTATAGGTACATCCAAAAGTGCGCCAACCCCCTCTTACTAGCTAATTAAATACTAAAAGAGCTCTGCTTACTCCGTACAATTGGTTCTGAGGAGACAATCTCTGAAATGTATAAGTAGGTAGCCCCTAGATCGCTAGAATGTACTCCGTATACGCCAACCTACTGTGCGTGCACTTCCATCAAATATTCGCTCGGCATTAGATCCTCTTCGAATGTAGAATCACATAGCAAAAGTTTGGACACACCCGTGGACCTTCCAGCAGCTATACCGCCTGGTATACTCGGATCTTTAATGGTGGAGACTGACTGGCAAAATCAGGGTGCTCAACCTTGGAAACTTTTGCTGTGTCACTGTATGGTACAGTATTGAGACAATTTCAATAGGCATGCTGACCAATAATAATACGCACTTTTGTACGGAGTATGGGGGTGGTTCCAATTTCCACTGTCATGCGTTCTTTTTTATAAATACAATACATGTATTCATCTACAATTCTGACATATTTTATGTTGGAAAAATACAGCCATTTTACCACTAGACCATAACAAAAACGAACGTACTGGGCCATACCTAGGTATTCTATTCTGACATTTTACTACCAGATTCTCCGAGCACCCACTGCAACGCGGATTTGTAGGCTGCAACCATCACCACCTAACCAGTGTTGGTTTTTAGTCGAGCGGTATATGCTACCCTGCAAGGTCCAAGTATTGGTGATCCAAAACCTAACCACCATCAGCATTTGGGAAGTGACCATATCCAATCTCCGGTGCAACATCTAAGTCCGCTTCAGCAGGCCATACCGGCTTCCCATTCGACTTCAAATGGGAGTCTTGCTTCACTCCGGTATGAGTCGCTTGAATGTAAGTCAAGTCCCCTTTGCCCTTGACATAGCCATGAGAAGCAACATGGGTATCGCTGGCAAGCTGGACGTCGTCTTTGAAACAGAGAGTGACGTGCCAACCCAAGGGATCCGGTCTATGTATGCCTCCTTGACTGGTACTGCGGTGCTCGTTGGACCTGCCAGTCGACATTAGCAAGGTCTTCTCCAATGACCCTGGCCACAAGTCTCTGAATCTCTGTTCATGTTTGTGGCCATTATTATAGTCGTTGTGCTGAAAGTCCTTCTCACCTGATAAGGATGGCCTTGGGGTAAAGTTTCCTGTCTCTTGCGGTCTGATAGGCAAGGATGATCAAGTCTCGCAGCCTATGTGGATTTTCAGGAAGCATTCCCCGGTAGAAATAGTATTTCACAACATTGATGGTCGACATGGGAGGCCAGTGATTCAAATATTATTGGACTGTATCTTAACAGTATGAGGTGGAATAGAATTGACGAGAGGTTGGCTAGTTTAAGTGGTCACTGAGCAAAGCAGTTGGGAGGTTAGACTCGCCACGGCTGTTGAGAGACTAGGTTTTATAAACGTGAGAGAATCTTCCGAACTAAGCCCTATTTATGCAGACTATCATATCACAAGTCAGCGGCCAGCCACAAAAGAAACGCGAGGGAGGCCAAATTTGAAAGCGGAGGGCCATCCAACAATGTACAGGTCCGCACGGCCGACAAAATAGGCCCATTAATTGAATATGGTGAGCCAATATTCCCTAGTGCCGCCACGTATGCGATGTAGGAAGTCCCTCATGTGGGCTGTGCAAGTTGCCTAATAGGCAGATAAATTACACTGATCAAATGGCCCCATTAAACGGCCCTTTGGACATGACTCGGAACAAGGTCTTCCAGATTGGTGCAGATTATCGCCGGCTGGAGTAGGCGCTTTGGGAGGACTCGTGTGATTGTGCGGCAGATTGCATTAGTTGTCACATCAGTGACCCCGCTTTATACCATAAAAGTATACGACGCATATATACGCTAGTGCCACATTGGGAACTATCAGAATCTCCATCTATCTCTTTAGACTCTCTAACAACTATGTCTCAAAGCAAGCGTGTCTTCCAATTCGAAGGCAGCGACAATGATTACATAGCCTTCCTTAAGATTCGGCTTCCAGCTACTTTAAACCAAGGAACTAGCCAGACTTTTATTAGCTCGGCGACTTCGCTATACGGTGCCCAAACGACCATATCATTAGGTTCTCAGCCGAGTACTTCTACGACTACACTAGCGGACTCTTTCACTCTCTGTGTTAGTGCAGTGCTCACTGCATTTAGTTCAACGAGTATGTAGGTAACACCGATTATACGATATATTCATTAAAATAGCTCCCCAGCCCTAAAGGTAAGTATGTACCCAGTTATAGATCTTACGGGCAAGTTATCTACTCGTCGGTCTTTTACTGATGGTAGATTGGGAGAATATAGAAAGTTTTCTGCATTTACATTTTCTTGTACTCGGGATCAACCCCACGGCCTCCTTATTCGACACGCTAATCAGAGAGCAGAGATTAAATACTATGGATCTCCCATTCATACAGTAGGAATGACGGATAAAATCCCAAACTTAATGACCATTGCCAGTTATAACCCAGGAATGCCTCTGTCAAGAAAACATATACAAATCTCGCTGATTCAGATAAAGTGCAATCCATCTCCATAACCTCTTATCCGCAACGAATTGATTATTCAGTTGTTTGATCATGGTAAGATGGCGTGAGAGCGCATGCCGCTGGGAACCAACGCATGAGAAGTATTGCTCTTCATCCCGCTTCAGCCTCTCTTGGTCACCTTCATCTTCCAACACGTATTCTGCTGCTTCAAGGAACTCTGTTTCCCCCTTAATATGGCGAAGGTAAGGGTACACTTCCTGTCCGATAATTGAATGAATGAGTTGAGAGAAATAGTGGAAGTCTTGCAGAGAATCGAGGTTAATCAGACGAAAAAATGCCCAGAGAATATCGTTATGTGAGAATTCAAGCGCAGGCTCACCACTGAACCCTGCTCCAGCTATAAAGCCGTTAACGAAGGCTCCTAAAAGAGAGCAATGTATGCCATCGCGAGGGTGAGGGAGGCCGGGGCAGACAAGAAGCATTGCAGGGGGCACAGAAGACGCAAAAGCCCAGTCGATAATACACGTTATATTCAGATCCTCGTCCACAAAGATATTTTGGGTGCTTATATCAGGGTGATATAGCGGAAACCCGCCACAACTAGTCTGTGTATCTTTCCCAGAAAGGAAAGCCACGGTATCCCTAAGTGAGATGCCGACTAAAGTGTAATCAAGTCGGTTCTTGCTGCTGTCAATTTTGGATTCCACAGTGGCGTAATCGTTCCATCGATCAGTAGCCAGCCGATATTCTTCAAAGCTATCGTACTCTTGAACGATAGGCACCGGTGCATGGAAGAGGTGGTGCCCCATCGGTAGTTCCGCCGAATGAGCAAGAAACGCATCTATGGAGGCCATGTAGAATGCTTTCGTCTCTGAGAAAGGCCCACGTGTGATGTCCGTATCATCAAATTCGTCCCGCTGCTGCCATACTAGGCTAGGAAATAAGCACCTCTGCAGAGTGTAGGAGTTATTGTTGTCCATAAAAAGTGAGCCGATTCCACTAAACCGTATATTGGACAGTGTTGCATGTATACCCCCAAGTTGTCCGAGGATTTTCCTTTTTTGGGTTGTTGATAAGATCGCTTGTGGTCTGTCCCCGATGCCAGGCGGGCTAGCCATGTCGTTTCCCCATTGATATGTGTTTAGAGGGAAGCTTTGCTCATTAAGATATATGGGACCTTGACATCATTCTGGTCGGTCGCACTATTCAGGTCAACAAAATGATAAGACCTAGTAGACGGAATAGGCTTACCAATAAGAGAACACTTCTGGCACAGGTATTTTGCTCATTTCTCTGAGGTACTTCATCGTTGCTACCTCACTCATGAGCACCTCACTGGCAGTGGCTTTCTTGAGCCCAAATGATCTCCGTGGCGACCTGAAAACCCATTCGACCTCATCCTCAAATGAGATGAAGATGACCCAATTCAGGCTACCGCTATTAGGGCGCTGATTTTCGTCACAAGAGCACTCTTTCCCGCGAATGCTGTACGCGAGTGATAGAAGGGCAGCGACATCAAATTTTGCGTAGGTAAATATATTTGCCTCTCGCGCCTTGTGGACCATTCTGCCTTGATAAACTCAGAAATGTTTCACTAAGCCTGGATGTTCCAAGGTTGAGGCTGGAAGTGGTCAGAAGCGCCCCAGGTGGGGCTGAGGGGTGCAAGCCTAAGGTTTGTGTTCCACTGACTCCACTGGGGCGTGGCCGCTGGGTTTCTCATTGGTGGCCCCCTGTGGAGTGGATTTCACAAGCTTCGCCACATTCTCGGGGAATCTGGAGTACACAGCCGATTTACTACACAACATAGCCCCCGTGCTTTACATATACCTACACCTACCCCGAAACTTGCCCACGAATTTCTGTCTACTCCCATAATTCATCTCTACTACATTCCTTTCATTCTTTGGCGCAATGTCTTTAGGATCACTGGCACGATGGCAATCTACCCTGTTTAGTGTTCTTTCGTTCACGAGCACTACATCGTATCTTCAGATCGATATTCCAATGAGTGTGGTAATCACAACACTAATAAGTTCCGCTGTCTTCTTTAATGTAAAAATCCACAAATCCTGCCACTTTTTTGTTCGACTGAAACTAATTCATCGCGATCTTCTCAGTTCGAATATACAGATGGAAGCGTGATAGCGGCGCTCGCCGTCTTGGAGACCCCAACCTCCATAAATGCTTCACACCCCCAGCAAGTCAGCATTTCCCAATTTGACAAAGTTGAAAACAGCCGTGTGAACCAGAGTCCTGTTACATCAAGAGATGGACCAGAAGATACAAGGCAATTCGTCTGGAATCTGAGGCAGAAGGTCCTCTGGGAATTTATACCTTGTCTCGGTGCTGGACTCCTCATGCTCGCCAGTCGTTACCTCATATCGCTCGTTGACTTCATTGGCCTCAACTTCAACATTGGGCATGGTATTGCCATGTATCTCATCATGGGATTCTTGACGATGAGGTCAATATTCTCTATTAAACCCAGCTCTAATGCATTCACCAACCAACGAAGCCTTGCCCGTCAGCATTTACATACTCAAAAAGGATCCTGGTCCATTTATCCTGGGCTGAATGTCTTCTTGGTATATATCCTTGTGACAGTTTTGATCATTATCCCGGCGAGGTCAATCTTTGCACAAGAGGGACACAACCTTTTTGTTTCAAATTTTTCCAGGTTATTTTTCGGGCTTCTTCTAACAAATCTGCATACGGCTTGGGTTCATGCCGTCATTTCTAAGCCTAGCAAGAAATCGATTTGGCAGAGACTTCCTGGCCGGCGAGAGTGGATCGCGATAATCCCAGCAGCATCTCTAGATATACTCCTGCCAAACTGTGTCTACCATTTGACGAAGAGATTTGGGGTATCCATAGGTCACCAGGCTTTTGGAGAACTTCATTTCTCACAGGAAAAACTCGGAAGCATCGCTTTTCTTGCAATTGCGGTTATATTTGAATACTTGGCCTCGATTTTCACACGAGCGATATATATCAGGGTTGCGGCGTCAATGCTACCCGACGATGATGAACCCGTTGTACCGTTCGACCGCAGCTTTGGAGGCCGAGCCGGAAACAATGAGACACATTGTCTTACCATCATTGATGCGTTCAGGACTATGGCATTGCAGAACTGGTATCGTTATCTGAAAACCGTCTGGGAAGTCTTTTGCTACGAGTACCTTGGGATAGTGTTCTTTGGAATTGCCATCGCCATCCAGATGTCTTTTTGGGCGTAATGCACTTCTGTATCCAGACCCATCGCTGATCCCTGTGCAAGCTACCACTATGTTTGAATAAGTGATTCTGCGTTTCCTCTGTGACATACTAAGGTTTATAAATGCGAGGTTTGACCTTCACCTAATTATTTCACCTAGGAAGGGAATTTATTATAGGTGAATGGTCTCTATCCTTGTGTCGTTCGAAGCGTCCTCAAGGGCCGGGTAGTGTCCTTTAATCTGCGTGGTACGCTGTAACTGTCGTCGCTAGATTAAATTAAATGGTTTCATTGAATTCTAAGATCTGGATATCATTAGGGTAAGGACATTCGGGTTCAAAGTCTTCGGATCGATAGCATAAGGTGTCGTAACATCCATAAAGTGTGGGGTAGTGGATGGTGGTGGAGAGGGGCGGCTGGGTAGGGTACTTGTAGCGCCCCCGGGGCCCCAACGTCGATCCCATTAAGTCAGCCGAACCCCCCGGCCGGGCGGGCGTTCCTAACCTCATCAAAACTCCAACTTCTCAACTCCAAACGATAAACATTCTTCATCATGGCTAGAACAGCCCAAAATGGACGTCCCAATCCAAGTCCTTACCAATGGCGCCAGCGAGAGTACTCGGATCATCAAGGCAACCCTGTCATTCGCGGCAAAGTATCGAGAGCGCAGTCGTTTGGCGCGCCAGAAGGTAAGGAGAAATATACAATTCAAATCTACAGCAAAACTCCGATTCAACCCGCGGACTTCGAAAGCCTTTATGAATACCTCTCCCCTTCATTAGACGACTGCATATTCATAGAGCTCTACGCATCTACTCAAAATGATGCCTTTGCCTGCGTTGAGCACCAACGCCGCGAGATCGCTCACCGCAAGCGTCTGTATGCGGATTTCGAGCAGCCATCAAACTCTTTCCCTCCATTGATTCCAACCTTCAATCCCAACGCATCGTCTAGTGGGCATGTGGACGACCCCGAGCCCAACTACGACACGGGTACTTGTCTTCTCTTGACTTCGGACAGCTACCGTGCTGGCGGGGACTGGGAGAAAAGAAACCAACTGGGAACAGGTCCACTTTTCATCCATTTCACTCGTAAATTCCCCAGCCAAGTACAAGAGATTGATTTGGTTGACCGCGTTGATTTTGACGAACTGGATGATCTGCCGTCTTTTGCTGAATACGGGACTGAAGTGCTTCCCGAGGCTACTGATATTGATGTCAAATTCTATAAAGATCAACGCGAGATGTATCAATATGTACAAGCAATGCTTAGTAGCTTACAGACGCAGAGGACGGGGAATGGTGAATGGGAACTGGACTATGGAATCGACGACCCGGTCTCCGAGCAAACTACCTGGGATTCTCAACAAGTCAGGAGGATTCTGGACGAGCAACGTTCCGAAGGCCTTAGATCCGTGAGTGCCGACACTTTATCCGTGACCCAAGGTCCCCAGGATATAGGAATCACGGTCAAAAACCACTCCTCCGGAGAAAGCGATCTCCAATATGTGATCTTCGTTCAATTCCTCGCGGAAATTCCAGACCCAGAACTGTTAGAAATCACAGGCCGCCTATTCACAGCACATATCCTTTTCATGCTTGACTCGGAGAAGACCGTTCGGTTTGACTTCAGAACCTCTGGTACAAGCTTATCCTCTATACTACCATTCCCAAAAAATATCACCGTAGGTGCCTTGTATAGCTCGGAAACCGGATCAAAGCGCCGAATCGCACCCTTACAGCCGCATGATGTTGGAGAACTTCCCTCCGTCATATGCGAGGAATTTGCTGTGGTCCTCGACAGGCCGGCATTTATTACAGAGCCAGGTGTGCTTTTCTTCATGAACAACATCAGGCCAGGTCATGACAGCCATCGACATCGTACGATCGCTCAAGTTCGACGCAGTGCTGGGATGCCGGAGGTTGCAAGGAGGCTTGCTATGCTTGCGTTAGAGGAGAACCGTGGGTTGAAACCTAAAAGAAAGGTCACAAAAGAGTAGTGTATGTCTCTCCTAGGCCTTACTCTGGAGCAGTACCAGTCTGCGTTGTTTGGGCCATCACGATGGTGAAGCGACTATGGGGATTATGCGACATTGGGAGATATTCAAACAGTATCTACAGAAAGGAAGGTAGAATAAACAAAATGGTGATTTCTATCCAAATTACTGATTGTATATTACTTGAAATGGTGCTGTTGCCTTCAAGCAAGCACCCCCATAGGATCCCACCGAGGCAAAACCTTCGGACTTTGCTTCAGGATAGCTTGTACGTCGGCCGAGACGAAGTTGAAGTCAACAACGGCCTGGAAGGTGTAATCATCCATCCATCGATCGGTCATAACAAACCACCCATCCTTCCCAGCCTCCTCGCCCCAAGAATTCTCCACCCGCCATCGAACCGGCCGGTCGCCGTCTAGATGCACACCCGTGATGACCATGGCGTGGGTCATCGAGGAGGCCCCACTGGCAACCCGCTGGGCCTTGCTCATACTCAGCGTGATATTGAATCCAAGCGCCAGATCGGTGAGGTCGGTATCCAAGACTCCACGCTCGCGATCGTAGAACTTGCCCACGTCGCAGCCAAAGAAGACTGGATAACCAGCCCTGAGCATCGCGATGATTCCAGCCTTGAGCGTATGTATCTCTACATTAACATACGTGATAGGTCTCCCTTCTACCACGTTCCCGAGTCTCTCAATTGTCAGCAGCCGATTGAACTCGTGCCGCGGATCATTAACCAGACTGAATAGTCGCCCTGTACTAACAGTTGGATGGCCCCGGGAGATAGATCGAGGCCGGAAGGCTTGCTGGGCGAATTCCATCGGGGTCAATTGCACATCACGAGCTGTTCCATTAGCGTCTGAGAATTGCCAGACAAACTTTTTGTCCGGGCTCGGTGGGGGTCCCAAAAGGAGAGTAACCAGCGAGTGGATCTCCTGCAGGAATTGCTCCTTCACAGCGGCTAACGAGTGCGAGTTTTTAGCTGCCAATTCGCGGAGGACGAAGGCCTGATCCCGCAGCTTGGTAGTAAGGAGCCAGTTCATTTTCGCACTATTCTGCGCGTGATAGGCATCCGGATAGAGCGTGTGCGGAACCAGTCCGTATTTTTGCACCAGGTTGGCTACCATATCCCATTGGCCACCATCAGTGACCGGATCTTGGCATAGTTTCTGTACCAATCGGCTAGAGAGGTCCTCGTGGGCGGTAGCGATAATCTGCTCGAAGAACCAATTTGCTTTCTCAATCTTGTCCCAATAGAAAAGATATGCCTGGCTGAGCTCGAAGTCTTTCAGTTGGTAGACTTTGATCAGCGGCAGACGGAAGATATTGGTCGCGGCGAAGATCCAGCAGCGTCCGGAGGACCGCTGGTTGGTGATGGGTGTGCCTTCAACCGGTACAGTCAGGTTAAAGATATGCTGATCCAATTGAAGGGCTTTGTGATTGATGAGGATGTCTGCAAAAGAATGGTCTGCAAAACTTGAGATCGCCAGGCGGTTCTATCTCGCTTGCCCGGTGGCCCGTCGTTAGTAAATAGAGTTTACTCGTGTTGGTAATAGTGTAACGTGGCTCAAACCTTTGGATCGCTTAGCAGAGTCTGGTTCCAATCATTTATGCGAGGAAGTGTCAGAGGTATGACTCGTTCCTGGGTTGGATAAGGCGGTAGGGCTGTGGTCCCGTCAGCTACAAATATCAAGAAAAAAAGACAACTCGTTATACTTTGACATACATGATTCCCATGATGCTTGTTCAGTCATATCAGTCCTGGCTCCCTCTCTTTCAGCCGGAGAAGCCTTCTCGTTGAGCGGTGCAGGCTTAGAAACTGCTGCGCCCATTCTGATAAAAGAAAAAGGAAAAATACGAAATATGACGGATGTGGGAAAAAGGGCAACGCAGCCAAAACAATACCATATAAAGAGTTTGTTGCAAGAAGAGAGGGGCGTTGAAGGGAAATCGAAGTGTCTCCCAAGGTTGTTTTATCACGCGCGGGGTACCCAAAGATTGCGTGCGAGCTGACTGCGAATCAGGTTAGCCTTGCCACTGTTGTCCAATCGCCAATAGGGCTATCCTCTTGATAGCTACGAAGTAGAGATAAAGACCAGTTGGTAAGTATCATTCATTCAGTTCGCAGCCACGGCTATTGAGACACCTAGTCTAGGTCATTGATAGTTCCCCGAAGGTAACTAGAGCTACGCAGAGTCTTTTGACATCTTGGGCATCTCAAGGAATCTTCAGAGCAGAACGTGCTAAATATGTTCAAACCCGTGTGTAATGAGCAATCTATTGTGTAGCCTTTAGGGCACGGCACTCAGGGCTTGGACAAAAAGTTGATATCTACGAACGGATGGCAATCTGGCTGGGTGAAAGGGGAGCCTTCCAAAGTTCCAACCGTTTCAGATTCACCTTATCGTCCACATCCATTTGGACACGGAAAATAGTTCGATGAATGAGAAGCTCCAAGCGACCGGTCATCTCTCATCGTCCGGACCCATGGGCCATACTACCCCGCGTTCAGTTGTACTGAACCAGAGCAACCGGTAGACAACCAGAATTGGAAAGTTCACCGAGTATAACCTGCAACTAAATCACATAGGTGAATGTTCCCTCTCGTCCTTCTTCAGCCAGCCATAGAGGCGCCGCTATGTCCTATATGCAAGTGAAAAGGGATCGCCGCACTGGGGGCGTTTTCCTGACTACGTACGATACTTACTGTATTACGGCACGAATTGGTACTAGCCAGTACCAGGGCCAAATGAAGCACAACAAGGTCCCCCATCGCATACCTGTCAGTTACACCGACCGGGCTGACGGTAAGCCCTAGATGAAAAAGCTTCCACCTACAGAGTACTTGGTTGCATAAATCCACTAGAGTGGGGGCGCATGTTCAGGTGGTACAGGTGGCTGTCTGTGGTCCAATCTAGGTGCGACCCGTGGACGCTCGGACGGCGCGGTCCGACGTAAACTTTGTACAACCTTTTCTCTCCGCATAAACCTTACCTCTATGAAATGGCCCATTCTTCTCATTGGCAGGGAATAAGTGGCATCACACCGTTATCCTCATTGACGTATATCGTGTCCTGAGGTGGGTTTCAATCCCGAAAAATAATGGTAAACACTGTTGGCACAGCAAAAAAATGGCCATCGACCGCGAAGCATCTATAGATTCGGTACTCGAGATTGGCCCGGAATATAAATTAGAGATACTTCGTAGAGCATAAACCAATAGGAGTGAGGTTTACTTTAAATACATGGCTCTCTGTAGACTGTGCTGTATTAGACACACGCATTGGCCAGGATGTAAGACTAGTTCTGGCATTCGGTTTGAAAGCTATAATGGCTATCATATCATCCGTTATTGTTAACCCTATTTCCATCCTCTGCGCCATACCGATTTCATTGCTCACCCTGTGGTATGCTGCCGACTACTGGCAGACAACACGAGAGGTCAAACGGCTTGAGAGCATTGCACTCAGTCTCATATTTGATCATTTCGTGACAGACATCACAGGCCTGACTACCATCCGGTCTTTTGGACTCTTCCGAGCAATGGTTGAAGCAGACACAGAATGTGAGCTAGTGAAGGATACTATTCGGCATGGTCGAAGTGCGTTGAGGGATTAATCAAGACCTCTGTCCCTCTCTCTCTCTGGGAGTTTGGTCCTGTCTGAATATCTCTCATGTGTCAGATGATCTATCATCCATAGTGGTAGACTAGTTTCCTTTTCCTCTTATATCTTTATATCATTCATATACACTACACAATACATTACATTGTGCCTTCATGATCTAATCTACTTGCTTGTAGACTGGAACAGGTCCCGATAGGGTACACTACGTTTCATCTCTCTCATTAAGAATGTATTACACCTACAGCTATCATATCATAGCTGCTATAATGCTTATTCTTTTGTAAGCCCCCCTGTGATAACCTCCCAACAAGATACAGCACTTGAAGGAGGGGTGCTCGCTATAATTTTGGATGGCCAAAAATATACCACCGTCTCCATAGTAGAAAGGATAATTTACTTAGAAAAAGCTATGTTCCTTGTTATTCTCTATGATTTACACGTCATAGGACAAGACATGGAAGATAATGTCGGAAAAGCAAAAGAGCAACTTTCCCCGCGGATGAACATTGGCGCCTCCACATTTCGTCAAAAAGGGTAATGAACTCCTCCCCAATCACGGGGAATATTACTCTTTACTATTGAATCTCCAAGCCTTCTGACATCAATGCAGTCGTACAATCAAACTATGCGGGGTATCAGTGTCAGCATCGATTTATTTGGATTCTGGTTGGATGTTTTCACTACGTGATACTCATAGTATACCCCTCCATAACCACGGACAACCGGCGTGCGGGGGATATAAGATGGCACCGTCCTACCTGCCCGAGTATTTGAATTCAACTTCCTTATCACATTCAACATGGTCGGCGTCCAAGTAGACAACCTCGCTGTCAATGACGGCCCCTTGACATCAGAAAATGCCACCCTCCTCCGCCCCTCAGAACCAACTCTCCCCCTCGAAGAGCTCCGCAAACGATACGATGAGGACGGCTACCTCTTACTAAAAGGAATCCTCCCCCGCGAGGACGTTCTCGCCGCCCGCGACGCATACTTCTCCTCCCTGGAATCAACAGGAGTCCTGAAGCCCGGCACAGCACCTGTCGAAGGTGTCTTCGACCCCGCCAAGAACCATTTAGACTACCCCGGTATCGGAGCAGGACATATTGGCGGGAACGGCAGGCCCGGTGGTGAGCGAGCGGCGGCTTTTGTTGACCTTGCTCTTGATGCACACTACCAGGACTGGTACGCGGAGAAATTCTGTAACCATCCAGCGCTGTATGATTTCATTGCGCGCTTCTCAGATTGGGGAAAGAATACATTGAGCTTGCGTCGCACGCTCCTTAGGAACAACCTCCCTGGATCGAAACCGATTGGTGTGCACTATGATCAGATTTTCCTCCGGTATGGAGATCCGACGAGTATCACTGCGTGGGTCCCCATGGGAGATATCAAGCTCAATGGGGGTGGATTGATCTACTTGGAAAATGGTTTGTTTTGGCCCCCTGTCTTTGTTTTAAGGTTTCTTGGAGAAAACTTTGTATACTAATTGGATTTGCGCAACAGGTGACAAACTTGGTGTTGGAATGGAAGAAGCCTTCTTTGCCAAAGCGAAGCAGGCTGGGTTGACCGATGAAGAGGCTAAGTCAGCTTTCAACTCCAACATGATGTCTACGGGCCTGCTATCAGAGTTCCCGACTGAGTTTGCCCGGGAACATGGTCGACGATGGATGGTGTCGGCGTATGAGGCAGGTGATGCGGTTTTGCACAAGCCTCATATGGTAAGTTTCTTATCCTTTACATGGAAAGCCTGTTTTTACTGACCCTTTGCTCAAGATCCATGCTTCCACTGTCAACAATGATCCGGATAATGTCATCCGTCTTGCGACAGATCTACGGTTCTGCGACTCGTCCAAGCCTTATGATAAGGTAAGTTTTATTGAATATCTACTGTAAGCCTAAGCAATGAGATACAGTGACTAATACTTTTCTTTACAGAGATGGATGAACTCTTATACGTTCAACGACGGCGTATAGGGTGTTATTGGAATAGAGCGAACATCAAGCCCAGGGTCAAGAGGGTTTCTGTTGTATTATGAACGGTTTCTTCGACAGTTTGAACATTGAAGTAGTCCATGTAAGCCTCCAATCACAATGTAATTTTTATTTTTGATACGGATTTTGGAAGACTGTAAAAAAGAACGCGCTAATTCGGCAGAAGTTGCATAGGGAACAAGTTGAGACAACAGAGCAGTATTATTCCCTCATTCCAGTCACTCTAGATTGTAGTTCCAGAGTCATTTTTTCTTGGCAGAATCATTATGATCTAACAGGGGCGCACTTGATTCGCGGGAGAATTTGTCTCTGGAATGTGTTCTGTCATTGTTGGGGATCGACACAGGCCCCTAGATCCACGAAGGAACGCTTTGCTCAAGAAATCAATATTTTGATACAGTGTCAAAACAATTGAATAGATAAGCAGCTCCCTCAGGCTCTCTCAGCTGAAGGAAACAATGTTTGAATTGATCTACAAGAAAAAAGTGGAAGATACACCAGGGATATGAATATCAACATTCAAGTACAATAAAGTCTCATTCCAAACGATAAAGGACTGGTACTGGCATTTCGGTAATTTCGGTAGTCACCAAAATAGGGTCGCAGATCGGCATCCCAGGTGTTGAATCTTATAATAGTCGTAGCGCCTGGTATTTACCTATTCCATATTGGCAAGGAAGTACCCCGTTTCAAGCACCCACTTCATCACAAAATACGCTTGAATCCATACAATATGCCGCAATTCATTCCAAGGGCATCATGGCTCTTAGTCCTGGTGGTAGCACTGCTGGCAGTGTCTACTGTAAACGCGCATCCAATCCACCAGACAGAAGAAGCGATGGAAAAGGGACAGGCTAGCAAGCTTGAATCTCGGTCACCGGTTAGTCAACCAGACATGGTACTCCGTCATTGAAAGAACACACTTCTAACAAAAACACAGAGACTTATTCCAGACACCAAGAAGTATGTCCATGACCTCTTGCAAGGGTTGGGCCTGGAAGAGCCAGCCCCAACGGCAACGGCAACGGCAACATCAACCCCAACCCCCACGCCCACGCCAACTGCCAGTGTGGAGACCGAACAGGACTTGGATAGCATGGAGCCAACACAAACCACCCACATTATCTACTCTAGCTCCACCAGCTACACACCCACTTATAGCAGCAATGGGGCGGGCTACACTCATACCGTGAAACATATACACAGCAACAACAGACCAATCGAGAACGTCCAGATTGGGCAGGGTTGGAATGGGGATAAGAAAATTAGAACTGAGGATATCCCTGTTGTCTTTGATACCTTGTATAGGGAGTTGGAGCATCGATTGAATAATATGATTGACAGCTCTGATGAGATTGGATTGGATGGCTTCCTGTGATGAGAATGTTGAGTGCTACAAATACAGAAGGAAACGATGGATATTGATGTTGATTTTGGAAAATATGTGAACTCAAAAGGCTATGCTTGTCTCTGATTTTATACTTGGTACTACTGTGTTGGATTTAATTCTATTCGTTTCTAGCAAAGACCTTCCAGGCCATAATTGCGGTTATTTTACTGGAGAACGCGATGCCATGCTCATCACTATGATATTCTATGAAAAGGTTATAGCCCTAGTTCTAGTTCTTAGTGCTACATGGAAAGTACATTCTATAGGAATCGAGCTCCGACTGTTATGGCTGTCTTAGAATAGACAAGAAAATCCAACATAACACGCTTTCGGCCTTCATTTCTAAAACACTCTAATCAAACACATTTCCTCCAGGTAAGAGCGGAATTTGAACAAAATTTTAAATATACTATAACAGCCAATGGCTAGCTGTTTCCAAAGGACAGTATAAGTAATACACAACATGCATGTTATATGTATTTTTCAGTGAACGTAAAACGAATGAACTAGATACATAGAATATATCTTAAGGAGCAAGGAGAAATTCTTGAAAGGATCGCAGCGGTCCTGGTTGAAAGGGCCTGTCGCCTATCCCATAATGAAAGCAATATAAACAGCCAAGGCACAAAATATCGACTCCGCTTTGAAAGGCTGCCTCCAGATTAAATCCAGCTCAAAGAAGACCAGTGCTCACGGGTGATCTTTCGGTTAATCTCCAGAGTATCCCAACCTCCGTTCCACGAAATCCTTGCATACTGGTCGCCCTTGAAAACGTAATAGCTGTCGCCATTGGGGGTCTTGAAGATGGCATCGATGGAGTCGAATCCGGCTTCACCAATAGCAGGCCAGTAGGAGGAAATTGGTTTAGGACCGGCGACAACCTTGTTTTCCTTGTAGCTGTACTTCAAAGACTTTGTGCCCCGGAAGAAAAACAGAATGTCCTCATTGCTAGGATCAGGAATGGCCGCATCCACGGTATCAAATCCAACATCCACCAAAGGCTTCCATTCCAACTCGAGGGGTCTGACACCATCGTATTGCATGGTGTCCTTCAGGCTATTGGGGTCGACGCTGCCTCGGAAATAGTTCCCTCCGACAAACACGTAGAAGGAGTTCGCGCCAGGTACTTGGACCACAGCGTCGGCACTGCCCCAGTTTGCTTCTTTGAATGTGGACCATTGTTCGCGCACGAAAGATGGACCCGCAACAAGCTTGTCGTTGAAGTTACTTGCAAGCTCGATGGTGGCATACTTTATGCCAGAGAAGACGTAAAACTGTCTGTCTTGGCCTGGCTTGCGAATGACGGCGGTGACCATTTTGTCGATTTAGGTGATGGCAGAAGCCTAGAGGATTTTGAAACTTGAGTTGGTATGAGATTTTCAATGGTTGAGAGAATGCAATGGGAGTATCTTCTGTGGTATCTGCCTCCATATATATACTATTCCTTTGAGGCCTGACCACCACGTAGGAAGACTCATCACTACCTAGGTAGGATGCTTAGATCTATCGCGTTACACAAAGTGGTCTTGCACGGTACATCGAACATCAGAGTGCATATATCTTATGTATGTAAACCCAGACTTCGCGTACGAAATCAAGGAAATCAAGCAACGTGGACCAGTTATCTTTTGTTCACGGGAGGTTACCGTTAGAAATTCGACCTGATATATCAATAAGAATCACACCGCAATTAATCAGCAGCTGTAGGCATGGTGCCATGACCTCCTGATGAATATATATGGAAGTATGGGGAAGTATGTATTCTACGCTCAGCCAGCCACCAACACCCGTTGACGGCACGGCCCGGAACCTATATGCTCTGGCCGAGCAAAATACCTGTCTTTGCCAGAGAAAGAAATTCAAGTTTAGTTCATGACTTTGGTCATTCTCGAATTTGCGGCCATCTGGGCCAAATTGTATAAAGTAGGCCCTCCGCAAAGCCCACCTCGTGGGCATTGGGCCCGGGTAAGGGCCCATTAGGCAATGCAAACATTGAAAAATCAATTACCTTGTGTTTAGACCCCGTTTCTAGCCCTTATATCGGGGTAATATTTTCCTATTTTAATTGATTTCCCGTCAATTAGCAATGTTCTGTAGTGGTAATAGCAGCTCGCAGGACATCAACACTTTGCCCTTAATAGGGCTGAGCGCTAAACTCCCTTAACTCCGTCCGTATTCCGGTCACAACTCCGAACATCAGCAGTACAACTCCGCAGGCTATGCCCGGAGAACACACAGGAAGTTCGGATTAGAAGTCATTGTCATGAGGATTTACCTAGACAGATTAAGTGATCGCACAAAACTCGCGGTAACAACCTGGGAATATCCTTAACTGCGATCAATCCAACCCGATGGCGGGGCACTACAAAACCATAAAAAACCAACCCGCCACCAAGTTCAACATTCAGCCAACTGTCTCATCTCACTAAAGTTTCCAAACTCACCTTTTATATTTGATAATGCCTTCTCTACTTGGAAAGGAAGTCGGCCCTATTGGCTATGGCACCATGAGTACGATTCCCCCCGCAAACACCACAACTGGTGGATATTCATACTAACCATCAAATCAGGAATGACCTGGAACGCGCAGCCTCCATCCCATGAGGTGTGCTTTGAGACACTTAACACTACCCTGGAACTGGGTGCCAACTTCTGGAACGCTGGCGAGCTGTACGGTACTCCGGAGTACAACTCTTTGCACCTGCTTAACAAGTACTTCGCCAAGTACCCTGAGAACGCAGACAAGGTTGTTCTCAGTATCAAGGGTGGCTTGAAGAAGGGTGAGCTTGTCCCGGATGGCTCGGAAGAGAACATCCGTCGTAGCGTGGACGAATGTCTGCGTCTGCTTGATGGCAAGAAGAAGCTCGACATTTTCGAATGCGCGCGGCAAGACTCGGCTTTCCCCGTTGAGCAGACCATCAAGGTTCTCGCAGAGTATGTCAAGGAAGGCAAGATTGGAGGAATTGGATTGAGCGAGGTTGATGCCGAGACGATCCGCCGAGCGTATGTGTCTTTATTCTTGATTCTATGGTCTTCATGGGGACTTCTTATAGACAAACTCAACTTTCTAACTGCTTCTCTAGACACAAGGTGCACCCAATTGCTGCCGTCGAGGTTGAAATGTCCTTATGGTCTACTGATATTCTCCAAAATGACATTGCCAAAACCTGTGCGGAGCTCGACATCCCCGTCATCGCTTACTCGCCACTCGGCCGAGGTGTTCTGACCGGAGCTGTGACCTCGCTGGCCGATATCCCCCACGATGATATTCGGCACCACATGTCCCGGTTCCAGGAAGACAACTTCAAACACAACTTGAAACTCATCAACGAGGTCAATGACCTTGCTACTCGCAAAGGTGTTGCTCCTGCTCAGATTGCATTGGCATGGATCCGGACCAAGAGTGACAAGCCTGGCATGCCTACTATCATTCCCATCCCTGGCGGTACTACGAAGGATAAGGTGGTTCAGAACATGGGTGGTGCACAGGCGCTAACGGATTCTGAGATGGCTGAGATCGATGCGATTTTGGAGGAACACACGGTTTCCGGGCCTCGATACTAGGAATTTCCTGTGGAATATCCTTAGATTCATTAGACACAGATCATAGCAAATGAGAGATGTTTGTATGCCAATGGGTTGTTGTATAGGTCAGATCAAGTGTAGAAGAGTCAACATACAATCGCACATGTAATTGGTGATTGTCAGTATTGCAAATTCATTAGACTCTGATCATCATATAGTATGTAGGGGTATTGTGTAAGGTTTGTTGTATAGGGTGCATAGAGGGCAAAGGCAAGCTTACCTAGGTACCATTGGGTTAGTGCGGTCCACCAATAGAGAGAGGAGGTCTGTGCATTGATAGATAAATCAACATGGGGTCTTGGGAGATGGTAACTAGGGTGAGAGAGACGATAAACATGGTCAATCCATGCATGTAAGAACGACGAAGGAACACAGAGGGAGAGAAGGGTGTTCAGTTGTGGCCAGCTCCGAGACAATCACGTGATCAAGTTCATACTCCTCGGTCGAAACACGTGATGTGATACGATGGCCTCCCTCGCGCGACATTTACGGCATAGCTAATAGACGGATCCAATTTGTTTGTGGCCACTTCCCTTTTTCAGTAGAGCTATACCATCCACAATGGCTTCACGAGACTCTCCCGGCTCTCCTCTCTCCTCGGTGGGATCCCTCGAGACTTCAGATCATGAATCCATGAAACATGAAAGCCGCGCGCATTCGCCCTCGATGTCCAACTTGCCGCCCTCCAAGCGTCGTCGCACCGGCGTCGCGTCCTGGGATCGTCAGACTCCTCTCTCCTCTGCTCAAGACGAAATCCACCCACCTCCATCCCCGACTGCCTCGATCTCCTCCGATAGCTCTGGCGATATTCCCAACTCCCCCAGCATCCTTAGCCTCCTTGGCACCAATCAAGAAGATGACTACAGCGGCCAGAGTACTGACCAGGTCACTATCTGCCGATGGGATGGATGTAGCGCTGGCGACCTCGGCAACATGGATGGGTTGGTGCAGCACCTCCACAACGAGCACATCGGGAGCCGACAGAAGCGGTACTCGTGCGAGTGGAACGATTGCACCCGCAAAGGCCAAACCCATGCTAGTGCTTATGCCCTTCGCGCACATATGAGAAGTCACACCCGCGAGAAGCCATTCTACTGCACTCTACCCGGTACGTCGTGACCCAGACTCGAGCCCTCGAAACGGGGTATGATGCTGATAGATCTCGAGTACTAACAATAAACTACAGAATGTGACCGCAACTTCACCCGCTCCGACGCCCTAACCAAGCACATGCGCTCTGTTCACGAAACCGACACCATGCGCCCAATTGACTCCATCTCAAAAGTCCACGGCACCCCGGGCAGCACTACCGGCACCCCAGCCTCGAAGCTGCAACGCATCCGCTTGAAGCTGACCCAGCCCAGGGAGCCGGGAACCGAGTCCGAGCCACACACCGAAGCAATCACCATTGTTCCACACCCCGTCACAACTGACACACATGATCCTGAAGAGACTTCGATGCCAGAATTTGGCCCGGAGCTCGACTTCGACGAACCGGAGCTCGCCCTACCCCCGCGCGAACTCTACCGTCTTCTCCGTCGACAGATCGCGTGGGCTGGCAAAGAGGCTACACAGCTGCAAGCTGAGTGGGAGACAATTCGCCCACAGCGCGAACGCGCATGGCGCGAGAAGGAGGCTGTCTTTGACGACCTCATTGATGCCGAGATTGGGCTGTTCAGTGCAATGGTTGGCTCAGTACCACCCGCACACCTAACAACCAGTCTTGAAAAGCTGCAACAGCAGCAGCAGCAGTTCCAAAATCAACAGGACCAGCTGGTGAAGTCGGCAGAGCTGCCGACTATCGAGGGCAGCACTTAGCTGGCGTATTCTATTCCTCTCTTCTTTATCCTTCTCCTACTTTGCTCCTCCTTTTCTCCTCAACCTTCTGAGGTCATGCTCGGTTAGCTTGGTCTCTGTTCTGCGTCACTTTGCAGTTACCGTTTCATTTGTTGTCCCCTCATATCCCGGCGTGCATGGTGTTGGTGAGTTACGTTTTTTATTTATTTGTATTTTCAAACCCAGGCAGAAGAGAGATATCTTGCAACGGAATGTATGAATAGTCTTTTGTTTGTTTGTTACTTTTTTTGGTATGGCTTGCAGGCCTCGCTCGCTCAATGTCAATTCACCACTGTGGGTGATCACTACAATTATATTGTCAATAATCATGGTTTTCGTCTCATGGGCATTATAATGCAAAACCAGGCAGAGGGGTCCATGCGACAGTCGTTAATAGGGACATGTATTTTTCCTAAAGGGCATCTTCATTTTCTTTTTTACCACCCTGGCCCCCCAAGCCTGCCATGCATGAGCCAGCCAAATCCCGACATATATAGGTATGGCCTGTTTGAGAATTCTTATTAGCACATGTAGATGCGTGGGAATTGATATATTTGAGTTTTGGGCCAAAGAGATCGGCTTGGAGGATTATTAGTGTCTTACGACGTCTAGGACAAATACCACATGAGCGGCCGACTATTCTTGTACTTGTAATCTTAAATAGATAATTCATACTGAAGGCAAAAAGCCTTTTGTCTTACGCTGGTACTAACCGAAAATAAAAAGCGAGGAATGTCAAATAACTCGCTCCCACTGAATGATCACAGAAAGATTAAGGAAACCGACGCCATGGCAGCCACTCCATAAGATACACGTGGTGAGAAAGAAAACAAACTGCCCTTGATTACGGATGCCTCCATAGGAAGAGTCCTGGTATGCTCACGACATACAATAAAAAGCAAACTAAAGCAAAGGGGATATGATATGATTGGCTCAATCCAGGTAAAAAAGACCATGGAGAGCCAGTCCAAAACTCCCCCATTGAAAGCATTGAAAAGAAAAAGAAAAGAAACCCCAAACACGCCATGCAGTGATCATCCAAGACCGTAGGTCATGCTCATTTTGAAAATTCTTCCTTCTGTGCTTTTGGGGCTCACGCAAAGAAGTCGACGCCATTCGCAATGCCATGCAACAAGTTGCATCCATATGTACCTTCAACGAACAAAGAGCAAAAGAGAGAGATGGAGGTCACCTTGACGAGGGCAGCTCAAGGAATTGTGCGAGATGTCGGAAGATGACAATAACAACGACTGCAAAACCTCGAGTCCAATGAAAGAATACCGGAATAACGTAGTCCAAGATTGGGAGTGGGAATATTGTAGAGGGAGGAGAGGGAGCAGAGATTGCAAAGAGATACGCTGAGTGTCTATCATCAAAAAGAACAAAAAAGAAAAAGGATAGGTAGATATCTGATATCAGAAACGCTGAACATGCATGTCATCAAACCGTGCTAAAGTGAAGTTGAACTGAAACAAAGAACACCTGTACCCATTGAGCCCATGAGATAGGGAACTCAAGCCGAGCTGCCATTAGAGGCCTTGGAAGCTTTACTGGCTTCCATGACCTTATTGAACATCTGCTGCAGCTTAGCACCACTAGCGTCTTTGTTCGGCCAGTAGTTGAGTGAAACGTAATCCCTAGAAGTCAAGTCAGAACGTGAAAGATAAATGTGACAGAAAAGAGAACTTACCATAGTCGGACCTCCAAGGAGGGCATCGATTGCGAGCCCTCCAGAGTATTGCGAATGAATTCTCCAATCTTCACAAGGGTAAGACGGAGTTTTTGGGCCCGCTCGTTCTTGCTTGGGTAATTTTTGGCAGTGATCATTGACACTTGCTTCAAATTGGCAACAATAGGCTTGAAGAACATGAACGCCATATCTTCTTTATTAGAACCGCCGTTCTCATGACCTTTGCGGCGACGAAGCTCGTCATTAGAGGCGTCAGATAGACGATGGCGTGGACGATCAATATCAAGGCCAGACCGGGGACGAGAATCATGGCTAGGAGTACTATGACGGTCTCCCTCCCGGCTGCCATGCGTGTGTGGGCGGGGCCGTGATCGATCAGATTCACGGTGGCCCTTGCGGGGATTCTCAGGCCTGCGAGAACTGGAGGGCGCCGGAGAGGCAGAGACACTGCCACTACCGGAAACCCGTGAGCCACGCTTATTGTTGCGGTGGTGGTTGTCGACTGCCCTTCTTGCTGTAGCATTGTTATTGAACTTGTTTCTCAAAACAGACATGAGGTATTCAGCTCGTCGAACAAGGTGGACAGCGCCCGGTGATTTTGTTGCCTTCTCCTCGGTCTGCAGGCGTTGTGTCTTTCGCTCCACTCGGTGTTCCTCAAGGAAGAATTTATCACCGAGGCCAAGCTCAGTGTCATCGCGAATCTGGGTCCACGCACCGAACCCATGGCGTGCGATACCCACAAGAAGCATTCCGTCTTCACGTGCACCCCACTGGCAGCTGTAGTCCGCCAACTTGGTAGCCTCAGGGAGGCGGAATGTTCTGAAATCAGGCAATGCTTTGATGATGCCGCGGATAAGGCGCATATCCGGTGGACGCTCCACGATAGTCCATGCGTTGAGTCGCTTGACACCGTGGTGATCGAACAAGACGGCCTTCTGCTCTTTCTTCGTCGGGTTCCTACCTGACTGTTTCATGGCCTCTAATTGATCCAGACTTGCCTGGACAAGCGAGTTTGCCTTGTCGGTAATTTCATGAAGAGCGTCACGAACGGTGCCCCGATCGCGAGTTTGCAACCTGGCATCCTCGAGGATGAGATCTTCAGAGTCATCCAGATCGCCGTAGCGAAGGAAAGCTCGAGAAAGCGCACGGTATTCTTTTTCTCCCAGGGGGCGCTTGGGATCCAATGAGGCACTCTCTTCCTCGCCATCATCGATGTTGACTTGAGCCCTTGCGAGGCGTTTCGCCTTGCGTTCCTCTCGTGAATCTGTCGTATCCGTAGGGGCGTGACGCTTGCGGGGTCGATTTTGCTCAATGACTTCAGCGAGATAATGGTCATCATCTTTGCGCTTTTCCTCGGCCTTGAGCACCTCGAGCTGTTCCTTGGGAATAATATCGTCCCAGGTGAGATCGTCAACTTTGATGTCAACGAAGTCGAACGCTTTCAAAAATTCCTCACCACCGTCGGCTTGGATTTGCTCGGCCTCTTCAGTTTGGTGTAATTCTGCGTTTGCAAGGACGGAATCGATATCAAGCTGCTCTAGTTTCTTCTGGTTGTCGGTTTGCTCGAACATCTTCTGACCGCGGCGCTTGAGGATCCGAGAGATATCGTCTGTTGAATTAGGCTCGGCAACAACCCGAGCCATCTTGTTTTGCATCTCCGAGGCTTCTTTGTCTGTGACACCACGCTGGATGGTGATGAACTCGAGCAATAGCTTGTTGCGAGCTCGTTCAATGACTTCTTCCTCGATCGTGTCCTTTGAAACAAGACGGTAAACGCTTACAGGTCTTGTTTGACCGATTCGATGAGCACGCGCCATAGCCTGCAAATCAGCCTGGGGGTTCCAATCCGAATCAAACAGAACGACGGTGTCTGCAGTCATAAGGTTGATACCGAGACCACCTGCGCGGGTTGAGAGAAGGAATGCAAAGTCGGTGCTACCAGGAGCGTTGTAATGCTCAATGGCCAAGCGACGGGCGGCAGACGGGATAGTTCCATCAAGCCGTTGATATTTGTAACCACGGTACTCCATATACTCACTCAGGATGTTAAGCATACCAACCATCTGACAGAAGATCAAGACTCGATGGCCATCAACGCTCAACTTACGGAGGAGTTGATCCAGAAGCATCATCTTTCCACTGCTGGTGATCATGGCTCGAAGGATATCTTCACGACGACTGCTGCCTTCCAGAATCTTTGCTTCTGCGTTGGGGAACATGAATGGGTGGTTGCTAGCCTTTTTCAATTCCATCATGATGTTCAGAAGAGACTGCTTCATTCCCTTGTTGCCGTCGTTTAGCGCGGCGTAGTTTTTCGTCAAGATGTTCTTGTAGTATTCCAATTGGACATCGGAGAGCTCCACTCGAATAATCTTCTCAGTCTTCGGGGGAAGATCCGACTCAACCTTGGACTTGGTACGCCGCAGCATGTAAGGCTGAATGGCGTTTGTTAATTCCGCAAGTTTTTGAGATGCTGCCTCGGCATTCAAATCCATGTCGACGTCGACTTCAATGAGGCCCGGATTGAGGAAATCCATTAGTGCTGAAAGCTCAGCAAGGTTGTTTTGGATTGGAGTACCAGTGATCAAGAGGCGTGCCTGGCATTTCCATTCGAACAACTTCATATAAAGTTGTGAGTCGCGATTTTTGAGACGGTGTGCCTCATCCACTGCCATGAATTGCCACTTGAATTGGCCAAGGAACGGCGAATCATTCATTGCATACTCGTAAGTTGTCAACAGAACGTGGAACTTTGGGCGTTTGGGATTGCCGTCGACCATCAATTCATAATCGCGCAAAACGGAGCGCGCCTTTTCGCTACCGTTGTAGACAACGTAGTTCAGGTCCGGTGTCCAGTGATCAAAGGTATCAGCCCATGCTGGCATAGTAGACAGGGGAACGATGACAATGAATGGCCCTTGCTGCCGCCTGACATGGCGCATCCAGTTGATGAATGAAACGGTTTGTACCGTCTTTCCAAGACCCATCTCATCTGCCAAAACCACATTGCGACCTCTGACCCAGTTGAAAGCCAAGAAGTTTAGACCTTTGACTTGGAAGTCCTTAAGTTCTCCATTCTGCAAGAAACTAGGGGTGCCGTGGATGGGTTCGAAGGATTTACGTGTGGCAACATTTATCTCGTTCTTGTCGGAGATGGGTTGGCGAGCAGTGCGGTCCAAGAATCGGTCAATCTCACGCTGTGCGATCTCACTAACCAGGTCTTCGGGTTCCCAAGTACAGGAATCGTAGAAGAGACGTTTCCATTTGACAAGGTATTCCGTGGTGCCATCATCACCATCACGTACACCGATGACTCGTTCAACATTTTTGTAGTCCTCTATGGCCTCGACGTCTCGCTCGCGATCGAGATTCCACTTTTCGCGGTCTTCAGGGGGGGCGTCGATACTATACTGCAACCGAATATCCTCATTGAGCACCTTCCGAACATAATTATCCACGCGCCGCGTGCTGCGGAAGTTGGAAATAGATTCATTGCTTTCCCATGTAGCATGATAGTGTGATTTATCCTGCCACTTGATACAAAACTCAAAGTCATTGCGGTCGAGATCATGAGATTTTGGGTCGATCCCCTCCTTGGGGCGATGATTCAGGACGACATCGACAGCAGGGCGAGTGTCCTCCACGTAACTCTCCGCCCAGTAGTTTGGTGGAAGATCTTCTGGGTCTTCTTCAAACATGGCTTCGTCTTCCTCATCATCCTCGTTGTAATTTGACACCTTCTTCGCAGTTCGCGTTGAGAAGCGAACCTCGTTCATTGAAGGTTCATAGCTAGCAGTTTGTTGGAGACGTCGCCTTCTCGCTTTGCTAGCACGAGCACTCTTTCCACCATACTCATCACTGTCCGACTCGGATAGCGACGACACAGTAGCCGAGCGGGAGGCCTTAGATGGTTGTTGGGATGCATCTTTGCGCCGACGCTTGGTGCGTGGTGCAACATCATCTGAGTCTGAATCAGACGAGTCGGCGAGATGGCGCGTGGTACGAGCACGACCACTTCGTCGAAGTCCGTACAGATCGGGATTTTGTCTAATCAGGTCGGTTTCGCTAACCGGTGACGATTTGCGCTTCGCACCGCGGTCGGGGTGAGGGGATGAAGAGTTTTCACGGCTGTATGTGTTGCCGTCATAATCGCTGTTGTCCTCCGCTACGTCCTCATCTTCCGCATCTGAATCGGCAGACGCGCCGTCATATGAGTCGTCCGCGGCATCGGGTTCGGGGGAGGACTCGGAGACGGGGTGGGACTCAATGGGTTCGGACGGACTGCGTTCACGTTGGGTTACCGCATCGCCATCCACGTGGGTATCGTCGGCGACTGGCGAAATAGGGTAGCCGTTGGACATCGTCGAGGTAGAAGGATGTTCTTGAGCAGATGGGATCACCATGCCAGAGGCTATTACCGAGGGGCAGTCAGCATTGAAGCTCGATTTAGGCTAGGAGAGGCATGAAAGAGACAGGGACGGGTAAAACAATGGCACGCGACCCAAATTGCGGTCAAATAGAGCCTAAAACCTAGCAGAATGGAACAGGATATTGACTTTGATGAAAGAGTATGTTTTTTGATAACGGGTGGGATGGACGCGGCCAGGCTGGAAGCCAAAGCAATGGACAGATTGGTACACACAACCAGACTCGCAGAATGCAATGACACGCTGCTTGATCGATGACAGTTGAAAACTGTCCCGATCGGAACAGAATAGAGGGATTCAAGGATTCGTGCAGTGGGTCGACAGGCGCGGAGAAGTACCGCGGCGAAGGCTTCGGTCGGCACGTCTGTGCTTGAGGAAAAGATTAAATCACTTACACTCCATAGCGTGGTGACCCCGAAAGCGGGGGATCTGTCGATCAATGTGGGAAAGTAAATGGTGGGGGGGAGGCGTGAACTTGGAATCTTGGGGGAGGAGGAGACGAGAGACTTGGAAGAACTAAGAGATGGGGACTGACTGGAGGGTTTGCTTCGGTTTGGTTTGCAGGGAAAGTAGACACCCGATCTATCAGGCATGAATAGAGCTTGACCTTATTGGGACTAGCGTATTCGCTTGGCGCCTGACACGGCGTCTCATCACGTGGCTTGCGGATCTCGGATAAACCACCAATCCGAGCCCAGGCCAACAGCCAATCACCGCCTTGATAAATAAGTGACGCAGCTGTGGCCTAAGGCATCACAGCCCACAGAAAGCAAAGTGCATTCAATTCTGCCGCCCCTCGTTCGTTGATAGTAGTGTTTCTTCCTGTCTTATTTCTAATCGAGTCTGCGCAGAGATACTTGGTGCTTTTGCTGAGCCCGGTTCATTTACCTGCGACAGCGCTTATTCCACGAATTCCAACCCTCCACCCCTCCTCCACTTGGTGCCGATTCTTTTTTTTTCACTCCGCTTCATACACACGGTTTCTTTGAACCACATCCGCCACCATGTCTGACAAGCTTACTCGGTATGTTTCTAGCGTCTTTGAAGTGTCGTATCACTAGCTAACGATATATTTCTCTCTATAGTATTGCGATCATCAACAGTGACAAGGTTCGTCGCGAAATACCCCCACTAATAGGATTTTCTCCCCGATTCATGAATGCCTGGCTCACACCACATCTTTCCAACTTTACAGTGCAAACCGAAGGTACGCGATTCGATATGATACTTCATGGTATTTAGGGAGGCTAATTAGTTACAGAAATGTCGTCAAGAGTGCAAGAAGTCTTGCCCTGTGGTCCGCACTGGCAAGCTTTGCATTGAAGTCGATCCCACTTCGAAGATCGCCTTCATCTCCGAGCGCCTGTGCATTGGTTGTGGTATCTGTCCCAAGAAGTGCCCATTCGGAGCCATTCACATCATCAACTTGCCCACCAACCTCGAGACCCAAGTCACCCACCGTTACTCGGCCAACAGCTTCAAGCTTCACCGACTTCCCATGCCCCGTCCCGGTCAGGTTCTCGGTCTGGTTGGAACAAACGGTATCGGAAAGAGTACCGCGTTGAAGATTCTCAGTGGCAAGCTGAAGCCTAACCTCGGTCGTTATGACAACCCTCCTGACTGGGAGGAGATCCTGAAGTACTTCCGTGGTTCCGATTTGCAGAGTAAGCAGCATACCCCAAGTACCACGGTTTCTATTCGACGTTGCTAACTGTGATAGACTACTTCACCAAGATTCTGGAAGACAACCTGAAGGCGGTTGTGAAGCCTCAATATGTCGATCAGATTCCCCGTGCTGTGAAGGGACCTATTCAGCAGGTTCAGCAGCTCATCTCGGCGCGCGCTGCGCTAGGCAACGAGGAGGAGATCATGGACGTTCTCGGTAAGTTTCCGTACTCCAATATTTCGGAATTCAGTTACTAATATTCGTCCAGAGCTGAGACAAGTTGCGCACCGTGATATCGGTCACCTTTCCGGTGGTGAACTTCAGCGTTTTGCCATTGGTCTGGTTTGCGTGCAGAAGGCCGACGTGTATGTTCTTCCTTCATTATATACATGCCATGGAGTCCTGTCCGTTACTAATACTGATTGATATAGGTACATGTTCGACGAGCCTTCCTCATATCTCGATGTTAAGCAGCGTCTGGCTGCTGCCCGTACCATCCGCAGCCTCCTCCGCCCCGATGACTATGTCATCGTTGTCGAGCACGATTTGTCCGTCCTCGATTACTTGTCCGACTTCATTTGCGTGTTGTATGGTCGTCCTGCTGTCTACGGTGTCGTCACTCTGCCTTCTTCCGTCCGTGAGGGTATCAACATCTTCTTGGACGGTCACATCCCTACCGAGAACCTGCGATTCCGTGAGGAATCTCTCACCTTCCGTCTTGCTGAAGCCGGCGAGGAGTTCATTGCGGACAAGGATCGTGCCTTCGCCTATCCCGCGATGGAGAAGACTCTGGGTGACTTCCACCTGAAGGTTGATGCTGGAAAGTTCACCGACTCCGAAATTGTCGTCATGATGGGTGAGAACGGAACTGGAAAGACCACTTTCTGTAAGATGCTTGCTGGTGCATTGAAGCCCGATGGCCTCATCTCTGTTCCCAAGATGAACATCAGCATGAAGCCCCAGAAGATTACCCCCAAGTTCACGGGTACCGTCCGCCAACTCTTCTTCAAGCGTATCAAGACTGCTTTCCTGTCTCCTCAGTTCCAGACCGATGTCTACAAGCCCTTGAAGATGGATGACTTCATCGACCAGGAGGTTCAGAACCTGTCCGGTGGTGAATTGCAGCGTGTCGCTATTGTCTTGGCTCTGGGTATGCCCGCTGATATCTACCTGATTGACGAGCCCAGTGCCTACCTGGACTCTGAGCAGCGTATTGTTGCTGCTCGTGTCATCAAGCGTTTCATTATGCACACCAAGAAGACCGCTTTCATCGTCGAGCACGATTTCATCATGGCCACCTACCTGGCTGATCGTGTCATTGTCTTCGACGGCCAGCCATCCGTGGACGCTCGTGCTCAGACGCCCGAGTCTCTGGTCGGTGGTTGCAACCGGTTCTTGAAGAGCTTGGATGTCACTTTCCGTCGTGACCCCAACAGCTACCGCCCCCGTATTAACAAGTACAACAGTCAAATGGACCAGGAGCAGAAGCTGGCAGGCAACTTCGTAAGTTTTCTACCTCATCCATGGATGTTGTCAATTCCATTTATAAATGCTGTGCTAACTATATTCAACAGTACTTCTTGGAAGAAGAGAACTGAAAAGGGCGTCCACAACGAGCATCGTCGCCGCCGTCACAAACATGATGGCCGCGACTATGAGCAGCGGCGCAACAGGCGCCGTGGCGATTGGAAGATCATGTGGTTAATGGGGATCCCAGGCGTATGCAGAGCCTCGGCGGTTCAGGGCAAGGGATTCCGTCACCGCGCCGGCCCCTCTTCCGGTGCCGACGACGGTCTCTCGGACGACGATGGCGATGATGACGATTTAAATGGCAACAGTGACCCCGACTAAACGGTAGTGACCTGCTTCACACCCATGCTATCCTTGGTCTAGTACGCTCATTTACTTCTGCGACCTGTTGCCATTCGTCAGTCTATCAACAAATGCCTATATCGTTATTCGCCTTGCAACCTGCCTTGATTTACTCTGGATTTGTATATCATATCCAGAGTCATCGGCCCCCGGTTGGGAACACATGTCTACAGATCTTCCACTAGCACCTGTTAAATTTTAATGGTGGATTGGGTTCGGCATGGCTTATTGTTCCAACGGAGTTCTTGTGTTTGCATTAGGTTGGAGGGTTTGGGTTCCAAAAAAAGCTCTTCCATGAATTTTATGATTTATTTAAAGATGGATGTCGTGTCGGAATGGATTGGTGATGAGGTTGTTTTCAGACCGGGGATGGCATGGAATAGGTGACTGCTGAAAAGCTGCCAGGTTCATTGCCTCTACGTCGTGTAGATAGATAGTTTTCAACCCATTGTTGTGCAGATGCTCAAAAATCTCTTCTTAAACAATAGTCAACCGCTTATGCGGCCTTGCCATGTCTTTTGAGATATCTTTTGAGGTGTATACGAAGACAGTAAGAACAGCATACTTTGTGCAAGAGACTTTTCTATGTATAACCACCTTTGATTGATCTTGAGGTCATTTTCTTTTGACCTCCAAATCTCATTCCCTTCAAAGCTAGGTATTAATAGTATCTCTGGAATTTCCGCCATCCAAGGTAGGACGGGCTTCATTTAGCTTGGGTAGAGCATGTACTGATTCAGCTTGTTTATAAAGTACCCAAAATCAAACAATTCTTGGGCATATAGCCGGACTCTTGTACAAGCAGCAAGCCATGCGAGCCCTCTTTAGCGGAGCTGACTGAGCTGCTCCAGCTCGTCGTTGCCCATGGAGGGGATGGGCAGCAAATTGAGCATCTAGGCCTCGTCCTCAACGTCCTCAGTATCCTCAACAGCACCGTCATCCTCATCTTCAACATCACTAGTACTGGTCTCTGCCTCATCAGAAGGAGCACCTGCAGATGCACTTCCCTTATTACGAGATGTTCCAAAGCCCCGGAAAGGGATTACTGGGACGTCAACAGGGGGTCTACGCTATTAAATGTTAGTGTTATCTTTCCATAAGGTCAAAGGATATCACTTACACGGCGAGCACGTTCACGAGAAGCCAGGGGTGCCAGGAACAGGGAACCGGTGGAAACGGTGGCCAAACTGGGCGGCGAATTGAGCATTGTTTTCCCTAAACATATGTTAACAATAGCGATTTCATATGTAGAACATATGCTCAACTTACGCAATACGCTCCATCGCAGAGCACCAGAAGTTAAGAAGACCGCCGGCAGGGCCGCGTCCGGGCTCATGCATGTACAAGGCCTGTTGCCATCCCTTGGTCAAGATCCAGTGTTTGATGGCGTTCTGGCCAGCCGCGATTTCCACAACAGACTTTGCTGATCGTGTAGGCATGGTGGCTATAATATAACCTCGTGGTTAGCATATGTTTAGTATATGAAGAGTATATACTTACTCGCTCTAGAGTGTTCATTGCGTAGGTACTTTCGAGGATAGATCGCGGTTCGTCCCTCCAGAATTGTATGGGACTAGCGTCGACCTACCAGTCGAATGTCTCTCTGAAGGCAGAGTGAAAGCACATGCCTTGGTAGTCGAAAACGTCGGCTGGACACCCATATGGGCAAGTGTTCCTCTCTTTTTTTTGGGACACCGCTGGGGTCGGAGACAGAACATAGGTCATTTCTCCTCTTCGCGATTGATATGTAGAATATTATGCAGAGGCCGGAAACGAGAAGAACCAAAGAGGATGAACAGAGTATCTCCATTTCATAGGCCTTGGTGCATGTGCTGGATTTTTCGGTGGGAGGGGCCACCGATGTTGACATCGAAGGACTTGGCCTTAGTGACAAACTAGTCAGTTGGTGTGTCCCAAGGGTATAAAGGTACCTGTATTCTTACCACGGAGGTTCTGAAAGTGCTGGGGGTACTTCTCAGATAGGTGAGCGAGAAACGCATGTACGCGTTCTCGGCGAGGAGAGGATATATTCTAATGCTCGTGGCCTAGAACTTACCGGTGGCACCAACACCAGTCTGCACCTCGTCGACTATGAGGACGTTAGTGCGAAGACCTTAGATGAAGACAGGCGAGGCGTGGTTGTCACCACCCTTGGACTCGATAGGCTCGGCTATCACTGTAGCGATGGGGTTGTGGAACTCGTTGATGAGACGCTTAATATCAACCAAGTAGCATTGCTCCTCAGCGGCGTTCACCTGGGAATGATTCTCCAGTGGGCACTTCAGCTGGGGCGAGTCCGCCGCCATCGAGACTATGTGCCCCAGCGATGAATTCAGTGGACGGGATCTTCTTTTGATTTCCATCACTTACTTGTGGCGATAGTCACCATGGGCTTAGGAAAGAAGGGCCAAAAGAAGAGAGGGTGGAAGAGGGAGAAGAGAATAGTGAGCGAGGAAGGAGGAAGACAATATTTATAGCAAACACTAAGCGCAGACGCGTGCCAATCTTTGTCTGGTATTCCTTAATTTCTGCTTTGGACGCAGTGCCATCTGATGCAGTTAGGATTTGCTTCTCGTCCATAGGCGTTGCAAATGCCTTGCAATTTTCGAGTCCGAAGCGAGCGAGGATCTTGCCAACATAGCTGCAAAGATTGTGAATGACATCGGCTTGGCCACGACGGCGTACACTTCATGAAAGTCAAGATATTTGATTTGGCGAAAGCCTCGAGCAACAAGTCTTGCCTTGTATGTCCCGTCATGCTTAATCTTGAACACCCAGCGTAGAGAGAGAGGCCATCGGCCAGTTCGTGAAGCACGTTCACGGGGGATCCGCCGCCAAGTTCCATTCTTTATTTGACGAGCGAGCTCTTTATGCGCCGCTGCTAACCATTTGTCCTTTTCGACGCATGCCATTGCTTGTGCCCAGCCATTGGGCTCGAAGCCAACATCATTGGCTGTCAACTTTGAAGGTGCGTATTGATCCTTGGACTTCGATGTTGCTACCGAGAATAGGCTAACCAAAACTTCAGGTGAGTCAGCTAAAAATTGCAGGACGTTGTTGTCGAAGAACGATCTGCTGGCAAGACTATCTAATGGTATTCTTTTCACGTGCAAGACTTTTGGAATCTTATGAGGTTAATAACAACCACCCAAAAGTCGGGTAGACGATCTCACGTGTTGAAGATGAAATGATGTAGGTACGGAACAATATAATAAACCCCATTTCGAGAATTTCAATATATATGAATAATTTGGCTTCGCATGTCTGGGATGTCTTTTTGGTGCTCAAAAATATAAATATCTGTATATAAATAGACAATACGTAGACAGTGTGTGGAGCAAGAAGTATAGTGCTAAAGGAGAGGGCAGTCTCGCAGTCTACCATAAGGCCATTTATATAGCTTCGTGGGAACAAAGAAACAAAGCCACCTAGAGGTAAAGAGAGGTCTGGCAGAATGACCAAGCAGCAAATTCCTCACTGCAACAATGTGTATTGCTTGTTGCCGGGATACTGTCATATATTCCAAAGTTATTAGCTATCCTAATTAAGCAACTTTTCAGTGCCTTGGTTTTTGGAACGACTATAAATAGCGTATTCTTTTTACAAGTAACTCCCGAATCAATACTGGTTTGCCTTTATAAATAAATACCCGCCACATCCACAGATAACCTCCTCATGTACTACATTGATAAATAGGCGTTGATAAATAGGCGGATATCACTTTGGCAAGATCAGGGGGGCATCCAAACCTACGAGATAAACATAATGCACCATAATGCAACGGGCAAGTTGGTACACTTTTACTCCGTACTGGTGTCTTGACTGGTATTCTGACCTGGAATAGAGGAAGTAGGTGGTTATAGGAAGATTGTAAAGTAATGTAAGGCATTTAGAAAAGGCGTACTACCTTCGTGTGAACATATCAGGTGGTTGTGACAAAACTCTATATAAAATTCAATACACGAGGAGATAAAGATGTACAGGCCCATAATAACATGCCATCCTACTCCGTAGACTCCAGTCAAATGCAATAATCTAATCTTGCTAATGTCAATGCTCTTTATGCACCTTCCTTCCAATCGCTCAACTTCCAAGACTGCACTCCATCCTCAATATCCAATCTCAGCGTAGTGAACTTAATCTCCTCATACATGACTGTAGCAGCCGCTCTTGCTTGAGCATGCCAAGGTCCACGGCCACCAAGTCTCGCATCATTTCGAGTGCGCCAAATGCCTGTTTGAATTGATTAGCCATTGTTAGAGAAAAAGAAAACCGGAGATAGAATAGTCAAATACTCACAAGTCGCCAGATTCCGATGCTTATCATTCTTGGCTCCAAACCAATACTTCAACAACCCCCCACTAGCAATAGCCTCCTGGTGCGAATGCGCATCGAGGTCATAAAGACGGCCCGAATCGATATCCGGCAACAGGATTGATCGGAAGATGACAACGTAATACGACTGCGATTTCCACGTGTGGTTCTCTGCTTGTGAGAAAGCTCTCAACAAATCATACACCTCTGTCCAATTGAATGATTCGGTGTATTCAGCGGTGGCATAGTCGTCGCGGATAGGCTTGAGATATGCCAATGCCAATGCGAAGAGTCGGTCTTGTCTCTCCAGTGCGGAAATGTCTAGCAGATGGGGGACGCTGTTGTAGGGCGATGCAATGAGTCGCGTGTCTGTTTCTGTATCTGGATATTGCTTCTCGAGCTGCAACTGAAGTTGCAATGATGCGGCAGCTTCGAACCTCAAGGGATCGAATTCTGTAGTGACATGGCTATGATGCACGAGTCGAGTCAAGTTTGGGACTTTTTGGTCTTTGCCCTTGTCTGGGAGGCTTTTGGTAGCTGGGACTGCATTGCTGGTCACCGGGTTGCTGAGGACCGGGTTGTCTATAGTAAACGTCATGTTCCAAGGTCTTTGTGAATCTAGTTTACGACTGAAAAGATTCCAAATTCGGGAAAAGCAAGAAATTGAAGCCGAGTAGCGGGAGAAATAATATCGGCAAAAATTCGGAATGAGGAGGCGAATCTGAGTTTTATATAGACAAAATTTCATACGATATACGCCATACCGAAAAGATATTTGCAGACGGTTTATATAGTAGAATCTTCTGACCGCTATACGGATGCTGTACCACATTCCACAGTGATTGTGTGCTAGACAAGACAGTGCACGCAATGTGGGCGAATTTGAGATTTAGAGTTAGGCTGTTACTATTCCTTTCCGGTCGATTGGGTCGATTGGGCGTATTGGGCCTGTTAGGTCTACTACTGGCACCCAATCTATATTGTCTCAAAGGATTAAAGGATTACAGGATTGCATCCTGCTCTGAGTTATTAGAGAATCCTGAAACATGTGCTGTGAGCCCTAAACTGACTCGGGATGGTGCAATTTCTTGGCAACCAGAAACCCCAACCTCTTCCAAGGTTTAACTACGGTGGTATCCATCCATGGATGGGATCCATGGGATCCATGGATTCTCTTAATAAAATGTCATTTGGAGGTCTGTAGTCAGATCTAATGTACAATCGGTTTGGTATCACGTAAATCATAGAAGCTCAGGCCTCCTGATCTTCCCCTTGAAACGCCGTAAAAATGCTGCGATCCGATAAAAGCAAAGCAGGACTGGCAAAAAAAAAACATAACTCTCAACGCTTGGGTGGAGGACCCATCTTGCCCTCGCCCGTATCAGCCTTCCTCTTGAGTGGGATAGCAGGCACCTTGAAGCCACCATTCTCACCGCCCTGGGTATTGCCGGGGTTCTGGTTAGGAGCTTGAGTGAAAGTGCCAGACTTGAACCACCGATTTTCCTCGGCATCACGCTTGCGCTTCATTTCTGCTTGCACCTTTGGATCGACCAGCTCTAGGCCTTGAACGGGTGTGAATGCAATAGTACTGGAGGTACCAGCGGCGCCAGGTAGAGATGATCCGACACCAGAGGCACGAATACCTCGTGCCTGAAGAACGCTTGCAGTGCCACTTGCACCGCCCTGTCCAAAGCCACGCAACGACGAGGCAGTGCCGCTAGCGGGGGTGTTTGTGCCCCAGCCCTTGTTGCTCTTGCTGAGTCGGGCACGGGTGCGCTGATCGATCTGAGTTGCGCGGATGCGACCATCGTCCTGTTGTCCCAGCATACCCAAGCCAACGGTTCCAGAGCCCGTGCCGTAACCCACCTCTGACTCCTCCTTGCCGAATGCGAGACGGTTCTGTGCCTTCCGCATTTCGGTCATAGCGACAGCCTCCTTGGCCTTTCGGGCTCGCCAACCACCTCGCTTTCTGGAGGGTTTGTCATCGGGCGCAGGGAGAGCCTTTGTACCGGCGTTTGGCGCAGATTCGGTCAGTTTCTCGAGTCGCGTGTAGCATTGCTGTTTGAGTTCTTCGCCCAGAGAGCCGTCCTTGGCGTAATTGGAGACATCCGCGCGGGTGGCAAGTACCATCTTGGCCGCAACAATTCGGATTCCTTGTTTCCGGAGGTCCAGAGGAACCTCTTGGAGAAGTGGCGAGTCGTAGAGGAAACCTTGCGCTCGAACACCGTGGTTGGTCGCAAAGCCCAATCCCTCTGATCGCCGTGATCCTTGTGCAGCCAAATTGCAGGAGGGGATCTTAGCTAGTTCAAGCAAGCCACCGGTTTGGTTGAGGAACTGTGCAGCCGTTTCGGCCCCGATGAGAGCTGCCAGGTTAGGGGCGATCTGGTTCATGCGAGACTGGATGCTCGCGGTAAGAACAGCGCGCTCATGGTCAAGCTTTAGAATCCTCTCACATGTATCGAGAACGAGCTTGAGCTCGGACTCGGTCATCTCCCGGCCTTTGGTGATAGTTGCCTCCATCGCAATTGCCATCAGAGACGGCCCGTCCAAGACCGACTTGAGCGGGACGCCAGCCATGTTCTCCGATGATGTAGAAAGTGCCTTGATGTCGTTGAAAGGGCCATTTTGAATGATGGCAACTGTCTTGGCGTATTTGATGGGAGTGGTGACGAGTCTTTCGAGCTCGGGGAATCGGATGGAGTAATGGTCGCGCAGGACTTTGTGTAGGCGTGTCAGCTCATCAGCCGTAGAAATAGAGCGGTCGAAGTCGTTGGAAACCCCGGCGCCTTCCTTGGACTCTTCCTGTTGCTCGGGCTCTTCGTCGACTTCCTCGCCTTCGCCCACCTCGAAGTCCTCCTCGTCATCCTCAAAGTCGCGCAGAAGCTCTTCGGCGGTCGACATTTTGGCTCAAAAGTTGTGTGATAGGTGCGCTCCGGTATGCTGAGGTGTGTGTGATCGGAGTCCCAGGACGCCACTGGGTAAATAGAAAAAGAGCAATAATATTCCCAGTCTTCGGGTTGGGAAGAAAAGTTGTGCTTAGTCAGAAGGAAGCTATGTGCGCGGGTGGCGGTAAAGACCAATCACGCAGTTCGGCGATTTCAGCGCGGATTCTCTGAGTTACGGGTCCAAGCTACTCTCGGCGTCACTGGATTGGGCGTGAGAAATTTCCCTGCCAATTTCCGACTTCAGCGATCGCGGTGGATTGGTGAAGTCACCTTCATCTTTCAAACCCCTCATCTTGCCCATCCCTCATTACTTGTCCGACAATTTCGACCTTCCCTAACTTCACCTCATATTTGAGTTGCGGACCACATCTTTACCGGGACCAGTCAATACAGTACCATCACAATGGAGGCCTCCCGTGGACCTCCCCGGGTCAAGAACAAGGCCGCTGCGCCGGTTCAGATCTCTGCGGAGCAACTGCTCCGCGAGGCCGTTGACCGGCAAGAGCCTGGCCTTGAGGCCCCGACACAACGTTTTGCCGATCTTGAAGAACTACACGAGTACCAAGGCCGGAAAAGAAAGGACTTCGAAGACTATGTGCGGCGCAATCGCATTAACATGAACAACTGGATGCGCTATGCCGCCTGGGAGCTCGAACAAAAGGAATTCCGTCGGGCGCGATCCATCTTCGAGCGTGCGCTCGATGTCGATCCGACCTCGGTGGTGCTTTGGATTCGCTACATCGAAGCTGAGATGAAGACGCGGAATATCAACCACGCACGAAACCTCCTCGACCGTGCCGTGACTATTCTCCCCCGCATCGACAAGCTCTGGTATAAGTATGTCTACATGGAGGAGACACTAGGCAACATTCCCGGTACCCGTCAAGTGTTCGAGCGATGGATGTCATGGGAGCCGGAAGAGGGTGCGTGGGGCGCCTACATCAAAATGGAAAAGAGGTATAGCGAATTCGAACGAGCACGCGGTATTTTCCAGCGGTTTACGGTCGTCCACCCCGAACCCCGGAACTGGATCAAATGGGCCCGCTTCGAGGAGGAGTATGGCACAAGTGACTTGGTTCGTGAAGTCTATGGTGTGGCTATCGAAACGTTAGGCGAGGACTTCATGGACGAGAAGCTCTTTTCCGCATACGCCAAATTCGAGGCCAAGTTGAAGGAGTATGAGCGTGCACGAGCAATTTACAAGTATGCCCTAGACCGACTTCCGCGGTCCAAGGCTATGGCCCTTCACAAGGCCTACACGACCTTCGAAAAGCAATACGGTGATCGTGAAGGTGTGGAGGATGTGATTCTGTCCAAGCGCAGGGTGCAATACGAAGAGCAACTCAAAGAGAACCCCCGCAACTATGACATCTGGTTCGACTTTGCACGATTGGAGGAAACTTCGGGCGACCCAGAGCGGGTGCGGGACATCTACGAACGGGCCATTGCACAGATTCCCCCATCACAAGAGAAAAGACATTGGCGCCGCTACATCTATCTCTGGATCTTTTACGCCGTGTGGGAAGAAATGGAAGCGAAGGACATGGAACGCGCTGGTCAAATCTATCAGGAATGCCTAAGGATTATCCCGCACAAAAAGTTCACATTTGGCAAAGTCTGGCTCATGAAGGCACACTTTGAGGTTCGTCAGATGCAGCTACAGGCAGCACGGAAGACCCTGGGGCAGGCGATTGGAATGTGTCCCAAAGACAAAATTTTCCGTGGCTATATCGACATGGAACACCGGATGTATGAGTTCGGGCGGTGCCGTACTTTGTTCCAGAAACGAATTGAATGGAACCCCTCCAACACCCAGTCGTGGCTGGAATTCGCGGAGCTGGAGCGTAGTCTGGATGACGCGGAACGGACGAGGGCCATTTACGAACTTGCCATCGAGCAATCGATACTTGACATGCCCGAGCTTGTGTGGAAGCATTACATCGACTTTGAAGAGGGGGAATACGAGTATGAGCGAGTTCGACAATTGTACGAACGTCTCCTTCAGAAGACCGATCACCTCAAGGTATGGCTCAACTACGCCCACTTCGAGTCCTCTCTGCTGGTCGAGGAAGGGGAGGAAGGAGAAGACGAAGAGGCGAAGCAACTCAACGAAGACGCAATACTCCGCTCGCGTGCAGTCTTTTCTCGGGCAGAAAAGACGTTCAAAGACAAGGGTCACACGGACGATGTAAGTTGCTATTCCCATAATCCACACACTATTCGGTCCATACTAACTTGTGTACAGCGCGTGGAAGTTCTCAATGCCTGGCAAGGATTCGAACATGAAGCTGGATCGCCCGAGGATATCGAAAAGATCGACAAACAGATGCCCCGACGTGTCAAGAAGCGCCGCAAGTTGGAAGACGACAAGTACGAGGAGTACATGGACTATGTGTTCCCTGCAGACGATCAATCTGCTGCCAATCTCTCTCGTTTGCTCCAGAAGGCACACCAATGGAAGCAACAGAACCAGTCCTAGAGCGTGTGGTAGCTTTTATTTTACAAAATCAATTGATTCCCAGATTTGCCACTGTCTTGACGCCTCGGATCACTTCCATCATGAAACCATCCATGCACAGCCCAGGTCACGGGAACGGACTTCATGTGTTATAATACTCAGACGAGAATACCATTTCCAATATATGCGTTTGACAGTGAAACAGAACCAAACTCTCTTTTTTCGATGGAATCGGTATCGCCGGCTAAGCGGCACGAACTGCTACGTAATGTCCTCAAAATGAGATTGTCCCCTGCATTCAGACAAGTATGCAATATGGATGTCGTGCATGCTGGCCACCAAACCAGCTGTCATTACATATTCTCCCGGTCCTGTTGTGTAACAGCTGCATCCCCGCCGATAATCCTTCAGCGGGGCTGGGACTGACTCTGTAGTACATAACTGTGGTGGTATATTTGTGTTGGCTGAATTAGAGATCGGGCGAATGCTTTCCAGAAACTGAACGTTAGCCATATATCTCCTTACATGCATTTACACTAAAACAGCCTGTGAAGTAGGCCATGAGATAACAACTCTTAAATATATCAAAAACTCTAACATGATTCAAAACACGGAGAACTGAGACATTTCCACAGGTCTCAGGAACAGACATATCCACTGCTCCACTGCCCCACGATACATAGCCCAACCCCCCACTCCGAGGTCCTTTCTTCCTTTGTATGTTGTATTGATATTTCTCTGTATAGCACGTTGTTGAACACCCCACCGAGAGAGAGAGATATATATATATATATATACATGGCTTGATATAAATTAAATTCCCATGAAATGGGTTAATGACTCTCGAAACATCGACTATGGTCATATTGATGCCAGATGAGAGAGAGATATCAACAGCTACCTCTCGATAATGAGGGATCTGTCGTTGCTACTCCATAGATGATACGTTAATCGTCAAGAACAATGCCTATTGGCCGCTATGCATAGTTGGAACATATAGGCGAGAGTGAATCATTTACCCCAATTGGAACGTGTCACATGTTTAATTCGAGGAATGAACCGAAGCCCTTTGTATTCCGTAGAGATAATCATTTAAACTCTTGCAAGAAACGCCACTTTCAGTCTTTGATTGCATATGTAGTCTTTGACAATAAAGCTATTCATGGCGACCCCGGTTTTAGCGGAAATTTCCATTGGGGATACTCTTAATGAATATTTGAACTAGACTACAATCAGCGAAGACATCAATGTATATGGAAGAATTTGTGCACGAAACGAAAGGTAATCGTAGAATATCCGGGTCGATAGATAAAACGACGAATATAGAGAAATCTCTAGATAAACCACAAGTCGACACTATAAATCATGTAGACAGTGCTATAAAACACCATAACAAAGAGATCTGAGATTGTCTAGGTGACTCCTGAAGGATCCAAGGACCCGTTAATATTCAATATTTGGGCCCAATATATATAAAGTGAACCAGGGTACGCGGCACTAGGGTGCCCCGAATAGGGAATTAGTCCACGCAGCAAATGTGTAAAAATAGGGCTTTAAATAGGGAATGTATATTTGCAGACGCTAAGACATAATTGAAAGATGTATATTTTGGTTGTCTTTGTATAGGATGGTGGCAACAGACAATCGTGTTCATTGAGGATCATGCCACAGAACAAAGGGGGATTCGAATAGCTTCTTTTAAGGATAGTAACTTAGGCCAGTCAAAAACCTATAAAAGCACTACCAATTCTCGACCTTGATAAGCCATCAACGGCAAATATTCTTCTCGGCTTTCAGTTGACGAGATCATCATTCAATAAGCATTGTTCTAATCTCTATACGCAACCATTACATCGTCACCTACAGCCATCGAAACTATAATCCCCGCATCAGCTTTTACATCCAGACTTTCGAATCCTACCAAGATTAGTAAGTGATCGCTCGTAGCGTCGTCAATTTCTAGACCCTAACTAATATCTTTTTTTATTTTAATAGTGGGGGCCAATATTGCAGATCAGCCTGTTGATGACATTTGTGACATTTGCAAGAATGATTTCTACGGCACCAAGCCATGCTCATGCGGTAATCGTTGACCTTTGACTTGGGTACAACAAGGGTATGGAATGACTGCAGAAGCCCAATATTCTAAGGCCCTGGAGGACATGCGATATGGGAATGAGTTAGTATAGAATTAACGCTCGTTAGTACGAATTTGAAACTAGTCTATATGTTGTACACTGCTCAAAATTGGAAATTCGTAGATATGAGCGCCAGCCCTTTGCGGTTCGACGAAAGAGACATCTCAGATTTGAGCCTGATATTTAAGACTTCGTCAAGGTGCCAGATATCCATGGATGAAGTGAAATTATAGAAAAGAACCTTGGAAGTGGCACGCCAAGGCGCCAGAGTTTGAGAACTTCCGTGGGTCTAACGGACAGGAACCACGGGTCTGGAGAGGGGAATCTTCCAAGGTTCTAGGGTGCGTTTGTTTATTTTTTATTTATTTATTTTTTATTTATTTATTTATTTATTTATTTTTTATTTTTCTACATTTGATATTCCAAAGTACAGGAGTACATTTAATATATGCACTACATCTGCACTTCCCCTTGCTGTTGATACATCCCCGAGGTGCGCCCTAGGAACATTGAAAATCAAGGTGGAGGTCCAAGCCTTGGAAGTGCCTGTAAAACGGGGTCCAGGTACAGAGTACACGAGAGGTGTGGTCCCACTTCATCGGGACTGGCTCACGGGAGACCCCCTGATCAATATAGAATGAGAATAGATGAAGGCGAAAAAGAACCAATAAGAGTCGAACAAACTAATGAGAATTGATTCTCGAACCCAATCAAAATGAAATAAGCCAAATTAACGGGAAAAACCCTCCAAACGAAAAAACTCCCGAATTGAAAATGACGAAATTATTCCCCTTAAGGGATGGCGTTGTTCGCTAACCCCCCCTAAGCCGTCTGCTAACCTCCTCCGTTAGGGGGTTCGAGAGGACCTTCTCCCTGTTTCACTTGGATGTGGTTTCTGTTTCTGTTTCTTGTTTCTCTCCTTTTACTGTCTGCATTTACACTCGTGCTGTGCACTTTGATATTCTATCCATTCGTTCGTTTCGCCAACCAACCCCCCCCCCCCATTCGCTTAATCGGGTTTTGTTGGCCTTTCTTTTTTTTTCGGCACGTATCGACTGGATCGCCCAGCCCCTCAGATCCTTGTGATTACTCGACATCCTTGTTGACCGACGCGTTCGTGTTGTGATCCCATTGTTCACACGTTGAGCCACTACTCTGATTGTCTCATCCTGAGTCGCCGAGTCATCCGATACGCGATCCACCTTAGTTTCGCCCTGAGAACCTCAAATCGCAGTTGATCGCGCGCAAAGCAGTTGAGAACCCGTGTTCACGTCGCCTGTTATCGCGTCACCTCGCTCAGATTGAGTGTGGCTTGTTGACATTTTTCGCTCAACTGCCTCGGTCGAGATGAGATAGTGCTCTGGCAGTCACCTTTTCTTCTCTAATTTGGGCCTTACAAGTCCCTTGCTGGCTGGCCACCCACCTTCACTCCTGGTCCGGAATCCATTGCGACTTCGAACGTTTCAACTTGAACTTTTCAACATGACTGGCCCCAAACCCCTCCTCAAGATCGAGGGCGATTGCTCCACTATCCACAGCAACACCCTGTACACTTATTCACCAACTGGCTTTCAATCCATACCTCTCGAAGAGAATGGGGAATGGAAGCCACTTCCGTCCCCAGAATACAAGGTTACTGGCCCTGCCTGCGTCCAAGGTGGGAGCGAAGGGAATGAAGATAAAAAAGCATTTTATCTGGTTGGCGGGACCGGCTCCTCTGGCAGCAGCGGCCTCCAACGCTTTTCGTTCAGCACCAATAAATGGGAGACATTGACCACTGATTCATCGATGAAGGATCGCACTGGACATGGCGTTGGGTACATTCCCTCGACTAAGGAAATATTGGTTTACGCAGGAAACACAGATGGCAGCACACAGCCCTCTCAATCGACACTCCTCATTTCAACAATCTCGCCCTTCACCGTGTCGTCCGGTGTCGACCAGGGCGCGCCGGCATTGTATAAACCCATCATTTTGCCTTGGGGTTCTTCCGAGGTAGCCTTGATTGGGGGCTCTGCCACAAATACTGCTATCTTTGTCTACGAGGCCACAGATAAAAAAGGCTTCACCATCTCAGAGGCCACTCTTCCCTCCGCAATCGAATCCTCATCTCTATGCGCACTCGCCTCCGACTCCGGGACCAAGGTCCTCGAGAAGTTTAATATGGTCGCTTCCCCAAATAGTGTGACTAGCTACATTGTTACCTCGAAAGGGAAGGTGCAGAACCCGGTTACAGCCATCGCATCCTCAGGAAAGAGGGGTCTCACCGATTCTTATAACGGTACATTCGCCCCGACGGCATCCTGGTCTGATTATACCCTCGCCCAGGGTAGTGGCTTGGTCGTTCTCGCCAGCGGCCGAAGTAACGACTCATTGGCAATCTTCAACCAGACTTCCAACGCATGGGTCAACTCTACAGAGTTGTTCCATGGAAAGGGAGATCAACATGTTCTCAAACCATCCACCACATCATTCACATCATCTACTTCGACATCAACCTCATCATCCACATCCACATCGACCTCAGCCTCAACTACGCCCACTTCCTCCTCAGAGCCAGTTGCGACTGTAGGTGGCGGCCTGTCCGATCATGGCAAAATGATTCTTGGCGCAACCCTCGGGAGTATCCTAGGGTTTGGCCTGATCCTGCTGATCATCCTATTCCTACTGCGACGCGAGAAGAAGAAACAGGCAGCGCAACCCGGTCGTGGCGGCGATAACAAAGACCGCCTAAGCTTCCAGGATCAGGGCATAGAACCCCTGACCGAAGGCGCTTACCCCATGGCAAGATCTCCTGTTCCAGTCGCCGCTGCTTCGGTCGACTCATTGGCTATCTTCTCCGGCAACTACAAAGGAGAGAAATCCCTCAAGCCACCCAGTAATACGGGTTATGGATTGTCTCAGCCCAAGAGTAGCAGTCCGCTCTCTACAATTCCCTCCAGCGGTATCATGGGCGCATCAAGCGTATACACCAACGACACCAATCGGGCTGGCGATGACACCGGTCATGGAAACCAGGCCGCTGACCGAATGACTGACGAAGGATGGGGAAAATACTTTGAGGACGGCGGTGCCACTAACTTCCAATCCGACCGCTCGACTATGAGTTCCGTATACACCAAGTCCGATTACCGCGGAAGCGCCTGGCCAATGACTACCTTAACACCATTGAATTTCGGTTTCCTGGACCAGCCCAAACCCCTAGGCCACGTTCTCAGCGGCAGCCCGACCACAGAGCATGGTTCCAGTGAGATGGGCAGTCGAAGCCTAGTGATTCCGGAGAGCCAATCGGCACGAATCTCTAGTGCCGATTCTATCAGTATCGCCTCGGACGACGACCGCGATGATCCAAAGTGGCAAGGTGCGGGCCAGAACAGCTGGCTCGGTCGTCCCACAAGCAGCAACTACACTACCAGCTTCTATCAGTCGAGCACACAAGATATGCCCTGGGAATCATCAAATGCTACCCTTGGGGAAAAGACAAGGCAGTCCAATGCACGAAGATCGAGCGTCATCATCCCACACGATATCGACGAACTTCCGATGCAAGGGCAGAAGAACAATACCAATTCAGATATGAGCTGGCTCAATCTCAAGGCTGACCGTTAACATACGTTCGCTCAAATTCCGACTTACAGTCCATTTGGAGCCCAACTCTCCCATACCCTCCCTCATCTTTCCTCAAAAATACCTACCTCGCCTTGCCAGGTCATTTGGCGACTCTCTTACCTCCTCTCCCATCCATTCCTTTTATTGCATCTCCATGGCTACTGGTGTCTTGAAAAAGCCTATTGCTCTGTGTCTTTGCACTTGACGTGCTGCATTCTTACCTGCATCCAGCAACTTCTTTGTTTTATGTTTGTGTGTATGAGCGATTCCCTAGCGTTGTGCCACACTTGTTGAACCGGTTGCCCTTTTTTTTTCATTTGACTTCATGGCTGGGCCTGTACTGTGCCGATCCAGTTGTTCTTGTATGAGTGCTGTGTCAATGTTATTCTGTACATATCTCGATCTGAGTGTAAATCACTTGAAATCAAGCGCATGCTCTAGCCATGCACTATTGAAATGTCTTTCGTCATACTCATTATTCCAATTAACCATTATCGTATTTATAAGTCGTGTTCATCATAAGCACCCGACTGTCCACACGGAGACGTCCTAGGAATATCTTTAATAAAGCTTCGCCAAAAACGAATGCCTCTTTGAGACCTTCCTAAACTCATTAACCATAGGACTAAGCATCTTCCCACCCCCATCCTCAATCTCCATCGGCTCCAAGGGCGTCGAATCCGTCTTCCGAAGAAGCGGAATCTTCTCCTCAGTCTTACTCCGAATATAATAATGTTCATCATCCTCCTCCATCCCAATAAACCACCTCTCCTTCAACTGCTTCCCCCAAGGCCCACACCCACAAGCACCCTCCAACTGACTCGTCTGCGGACTATTGACAGCAAGCGCGAACAAATTCTGCGGCTCCGTGAAATCAGTCACCTGTCGACCGCGCGCTTCGACAATCATAAACCCGAGACAGATAGCGCTGGTCAAGAATGCAAAAACGAGAATCACGTAGAAAACCCCCTGCCACTGCTCCGTCCCACCAGAAGCATATCCAACCGCCTGGATAGAAGCATTGAAAATCTGGTAAACAGGCTCGGAAAGGACATTCCCGTCCTCGGCACTGTAATTCCAGAACGGGACGAACGGCGCATTCTGAGAACTGAGAATAAGCGTGCTTCCAGCCATCACCGCCAACGCCTCCGCGATAGATGGTAGAGTCGGGTCCAGCGCGAAAGTCTCTTCGGTCTTGTCATACCGCGGCATCATCTGCATAAGCAGTCTGGCATTACTAGCCGCGCCGTCTGAGATACCCGCATTCAAGCTGAGCGCATTCGCCCACTCCGACGCAATATTCTTCCAATCTGGATTCCAAATACCCTCGTAGAACGCGTCTTGTCGTCGGTCGTATTGTAGACCGTTCGAGGCGTTCTCGCACTCCGTACTGAGGTATGCGCCGCTCGTGTCGGCGGAGTACTTGGTCGAGCAGACTCCTGTTTGTTTCGCCCGCAAAGAGCACATAATGTACTCTGGCATGTCGGTGTTGTTAGTTGCGCCGAGGAGGTAGATGGCGTCTGCGGGCCAGGCACCTGTTGTGTTGAGGATTGTGTTATATGGGAGTGGGTATTTGCCGAAAATCGGTGAGACTTGACTGTGTTTGGGACCGAATTCGAACAGTGAGTCGACAACTGTGCTGTTTTTCCAGTCTGCTGGGTGGGGGATGTCGTCTGGGGGTGAGAAATTCCAGGTTGTCACGTTGAATTTGTCGCCGCCGGGCCAGGAGGCGTAGATTAAGGGGCTGAGCTCTTCTTTTGTCATTCCGGTGCAGAGGACGTTGATGGCGGGTGAGGGGACGGAGGCTTCGATGTTGTATTTTCCTTCGCCGGAGGTGTCTTTGGGTTGTTTGAGTTTGTTTTGGGAGTTCATTGCTGCGGCGGGGATGCCGCCGTGCGGCATTGCCATTGTTATGTTGTTGACCATTCGGTTGTGTTTCTTGGAGAGCGTGGACATGTCTTGGATATCGACCCAGCTGCCTGTTACTGTGGTGTTGTCCCAGAGTGAGCCTGTTGGCGGTGGGCGCTTGCGGAGTTGGCTTGAGGTTTCGTTCTTGCTGATTACTAGCTGGCTCCATTGGGCTATCCATTGTTGGTAGTTGTGATATGCGTGGCCGACGTGTACAATCTGGAGGCAGGTCGTGTTGCGATACAGGGGGTCCATGTCGTTGATGACGGGTGTCTCACAGGTTGATGCGATGTATTCGGGGTTTGCGAAGCTGGCGGTTACCTTGCCCTGGAGTGTCCTTGGTTCAATAGGACCAAGAGAGAGTTTAGGAGCAACTGTTATTGATTAGTATTTGACATAGTCTTTTGGATAGAAGAGAGCGAATTTACCCAAAGCTTGCGCCGCAGTGGTGTACAGCATCGCCACGAACGTTGAAACCAACGCAACCGACCCGAGGAAAGTGAGCGCTGAGTATCGCAGTGCCTCCCAATGCACAATCATCGACCCGGGTTGCATAATCCAGGCCCTCATATTCATATCCGAGATACTGATTCCTCGAGAATCCCTCATCAAAGCCCTCCGACTAAGCACCTGTCCCAGAAACGCGACGCAAATCGTAACATAGGACAACTCGATCGTTTTCGCAAAGAATGCGCTCAGCAAAGCTGCCGTAGATGGAACCAACGGCCCATCAATGGAGACACTGTGCCATCGGGGCTTGCGCAGCGCAATACCGAGATAGATACCTGAAAATATAGTGGCATAGATAGCGAGAACCAAGACTGTCAACGGGACCCACGAGAGCCGTTTCTGGAGAACGGTTGCTCGGTTGGGACACCGCACGTGGGCGTGGGTATGTGGAGTCTGCGGAGACTCGGCAGATTGGGGAATCTTGTAGGTATTTGGAGTCGTAGTCGCAGTGCTATCGGTTGAATGGCGGTTGTCTGCCGGAATTTCTGCCGGGATGGCGTCGCCCGACGAGTTCGAGATCCCTAGACCAACATCGCGCAGGACTTCTTCGGACCAGGAGCTAGTGCTATCTGAGGGGGCATGGTAGCGATAGTCGGAATCGGTTCGGCGAGTGTTGAGTGGATTCCAAGAACGTTGGGGTCGAGCGGCGTCGATCGAATCTTCGGATAGCAGTGATTGCTGCGAATCCCGCGACGAAGCCATGGTGGAACGTAGACACAAAAGGAAAAAAGAAAAACAGACAACGGTAAATCGAGAACATGCCACATTTAAAAATAGGGAAAAGGGGGTCCTGGTGAATCCTGGTGAGTCCTGGGGCTGAAATGGAGGGGCCCAGTCTAGCCTCCTTAGCCCTATCGTAAGCTGGTTAGCTGCTTGGCATGTCGGTTTGCGCTTTTGCTCATTTGCGGTTTAATGAGATTTTGAACGTGAGGACTTTTTTTTTGTTTACTTGGTTTTTTTTTAGATCTTCATGGATATTCTAGACTCTGGCATAAGGCTATTCGAAAAGACCGTTGCATTGCGCCTGTTAACCGCGCTATATTTGCCATATCTGCTATATTACTATATAGTGCTTATATACGGAGTACCTGCACAGCCCAAATGGAGCAAATCATACACTAAGGAGAACGGCGGAAGAGCCCGGAAAGACGATACATAGTAAGCAGCCCATTCTTAATCCTTGTCTCTTCGTATTCTGTTGGACCGGCTTCCCCCATTCAATGCATAATCATATGAAATACCAAAAGTAATATTCCAAGGTTATCAAGCGCATCGCTACCTGGGCCAATCAGACCCTCGATCCGAGCGCTTTTATGCTGTGCAGGCACGTGGAATCTGTATTCCCTGTAAGGGCGATCTGACGTGGTCTGGTTGAAAGCCCGCAGATTCGTCACAACCATCTTTATCGTATGCAAGACTGTACAAGTCCTCAGCAGTCCAGGTCGTGTGGTCAATGAAATCCAGCAGGGCGAAGCTAGGCGTCATAAATCCCGGGAAAGAACCAGGACAGGCTTTCTGTACAGCAGACTTGACAATGGCCGACTTGGAGTTCCACTATTCAACATAATCAAGGAGTGAGTAATTTGCAGCGCGATATTTCCCCGGAGTGAAATCAAACTCGTTACCTAGCTTAAAAAGATGCAGCTGGGGGCTGAGTCTTGAAGTGTTCAGTTGATGAGTTTTGATTCATGTTCAACCCATGCAGGAACTTGATTTCCCCCAGGGTGCTGTACGATTCAAAAAAGGTCGGACCGTAGTTGATTTGGATCGGTTGATCATCAGTGGGATTCTGATAGAACAGCTTCATATTCTCCTCTTGGTCAGGGAAGTATGTAGCACGGTCCCTATCGGTGGATTCTCGTCGGCACCCGCGATTACAGAGCCACTGTAGAGTAGTATGAAGCAATTGGGAGCAGCGTGAAGCAATAGCGAGTAGCGTAGAGCCACTGTAAAATAGAAGCCATTGGAAAGTAGCGCGAAGCAATGGGGTGTACGTAGTGTGAATAGAAACCCCCCCAAACCCCCCCCCCCCCCCCCCCCCCCCCCAAAAAAAGTCAGAAAATAAAAAAGTCATCGCCCGGAGGCGATCCGGCAACTCGAGATCAAGCGGCACTCGAGCTGAGGATGGGCGGGTTCCAAATCAAGCGGTATGCTGCCAATAGTCGCCAACGACTACCGCTTGGCCAAGTGCCCGCCCATCCATACATACACACCGACTAGTGGAATATATCACGCGAAATGTGCACAATGATGAGGAAAAAAAAGATGTTTGACTTACCCGCCAACGACAACCTTCTCCTTCGGGGAAGTATGAAAATTCGATTGAAATCGATTGCAGATTATTGGGGACTGGGCTACTATTCTTCGGAGAAGATGGGACAGGTATAGGATGAGAGCTGCATTTCCCGGACGTTATAAATGTAGCCGTGGATAGAAGTACCGGGAGACTGACGAACATGGTGAATTCAAAGACAGTGATGATTTGGTGTGGTTATTTCTGGTCTTCTTAACTGCTCCCTTCGTGATATTTATATCCGTCCCTTCTAGTGGGTATCGAAAGTCGGCATTGGGCAATTCATAGATAGATCAACGGTAGTTTAAAGCAATAATTATTGCAGTTATTCTCGCTATACCCTGCAGTTAGGTAAATCGAGATGGCTATACCAATCTCAACTTTGTTCCTACGTTCATCCCGTCTTCTGTCTCACCATATAGAGTCTCATTCTTGGCTCTCTTGGCTCTCTTGGCTCTCTTGGCTTTCATGATAGTATCAACAAGTGGAGTGAATTATTTGCAATAGCCGATATGACGTCGCATTGGCAACAGTGCCATCATACACAACCTACCCAGGAAGGCATGCGAGACTTACCCACCACAACCCCGGAATGCACCCCACAAATCCCCACCATTCTCTCCGCAATCGCAATAGGTTCTGCGGGGGTCAGTATATATTCTGGTGAATCAGAGTCTTTCGGATGTTGAGATGTTGAGAGTAGAACAGGGAAATCAAATTGGAGCTGAGCTGCTCTAATAATTCTCATACCCTTTCGAGGTTATGATTCGATACCTCAAAAATCAACAACTTGACCATCTACTGTTGGAGAAATAAGAGTAGCTGCAGAAACAGGAGACTAATATACTGGCCCAACAACAGCTGATGAAGAGAAGTGGTTCAATCCTCGCAATAATGTCAAACGTTATGCCTGTAGCTGGGTCATACTAAGGTCTACACCTATGGTTAGTATTGGGATTTCTGGAAGTGTGTTGGTTGTGGTTATCCTGGAGGAGAGGAAGCTATCGAGGTTCTCTCTCCAGGGCCAAGCATAGGTGACAATATAATCAGAATCATTCGGAGAATTTGACTGATATCGTAATGATATCGAACGAGAGCTTCGATTGTGATCTGTCAAATATGTAATAACAGAGGAGGAAGTTTTATGAGTGTCGACGACGGAGGATGAAGATAGCCTAAGGCTCCGCTTAAGTTGATCTAGTACCTCTTGATCTGCTGGAAGCCAGTTTCTCCGGATCGCAGACATAATCTCAGAAGACATTGTTGGTAATGTCGAGGCTGATGTAGATATAGACAAGGAAAAACGATTTTAATATCAGGAGACAGAAGAGGAAGAAATAAATGAATGTGAAGAGAGAGGAAGAGAGGAGATGTCAGCGATGATGTCAACATGGAAGACCGCTTTGGTGATGGTCTTTCAACCTGTGGAATATATATATTGTGCACCTTATAGATGGAATCGTTGGATTCTATGTTCAATGTATTTTTCAAAATGAATGATTCTGAAACATATATGTAGCTCTAATCTGCGTGGGGATCAGAGCTTCCTTGATAAGGCCAAATAGGTGCTAAGGAAAATATGACGGGTGTCTATGGTTGATTCACAACGCCAAGCAAAAATACGGACCCATAAGGAAGCATATTCAAGTGAGGCAGAGATGCAAATGCCTCAATCTGGCACAGGAAATTATCCCCGTTGGCACACACAGCCAGCAGACCCTGTTTTCTCCGCGATGCCTTTGTTGTCAACCTATTGCCACTCGGGAGCCACGGAAGCCTTCTCGTTCCTATTAAACTAGTAAAAGGCTATTCAGCATAGCCTCTAGATGCATGACTCCATTCTGCTACACCTCCAGGTGACCCTTATTTGGTCATCAAGCCCGGGTTGTGTCACCTCACCCACAGTCCATATCTCTTGACAAACCCCGCATTGTGTTTACTGTACGTGTTTACTGTACGTTGCAGCGCAGCTTCCGGCGTGGCCACTTGTCACACGCTGGACCCGGGCGCTGGTGCCCGTGTGTCGCACCTGACGGCTTCGTTTCCATTTCGAAGTCGGATAGCATGTGTACCAGTTTCATTCCTGGAGATAATGGTGGATTTGCTTCCTGCTCGGGAAAGACGATAAAAGAGGAACGCAAAGAGGAAGAAGGAGGGAGGAGAACTGGACGATTAGTTTTGGTTGACTGTATGATATGCCACTCAGAACCCATGTAGGTAGCTACGACGAGGCATCGAGATACTGCATGATTTGGAGAGGGAATGAAGGACCGGACGTAGAAAATCGTTTGTTCAAGAGCCTGGCAAGGTCGATAAAACGAATGTCAGCGCGAGTTCACCAATGTGTCTCCAAAGGGTATTTGGGAATCAACCCTTAGTGCCTTGATTTGAAGAAGTTCATTTCATTAGATGGATTCTGCTTGTTAACCAGTTATTGAAATCATAGAGTGGGAAATGGGCATGACAAGACAAGAGTCGATGTCGCGGGGAGATGGTACTCCTCACCGAAATTGTTACCTTCTGACCATCTAGATCTTTCATCTTATCGGCTTTTTACAGCCACTAATATATATGATGCACGTTCTACTCTCTAGTGTGGCTTCAGGGGTCTTCGCAAAAGCCTTCCGGTAGCTGTATCGATACCGACACTAACGATATGCACTTAGCTGTAATGGGTCAACGGTCCAGCCATCATGGCCGTTATCTACAGCCTCTGCCCATGGAGTAACTTTCCTGCTATCTGAGGATATGTGTTGTCTGTGTAGAATTGTAGAATTAAAACATATGTTAGAAAGAACGATGTTGAAAATTCCCAATGAAACGTCTATAAACCAATGAAACGTCTCTACAACCAAAGGAAGTAACAATACGAAACCCCCCTCCGCGTATTCGTCCCTCTCCGCTCGGAAATCCCGCAAAAAGTATCCGGGACTCTCCCAACAACATCTCTAGGTAGCCGCCATATCGCACCTCACTCCCCACCGAAATATGCAGGGGCTAACCTATCAGTGCTTGGAGTAATTTCCCTTTGCTTGGCATATTAGATGCACGCAATACCATGGGGCATGAATAGCCCACCAACGTGACGTTTCCGCTTACGCAGCTTTCTTCATACAAGATACGCGAATATGGGGGATGGGGTTAATCAATGGGCGCGAAAAATAAGCAAGAACAAAGGTAAATTAATCTTGCATGTAGAAGCAAAATTGAATCTCTCTGTATGTTGTACTCCGTACTGCTCCAGGGCTGTATTGAAATCACTGTCATGCATGCATGGACCATGTTCAAATGCCCAGGGATGAACTGCGCCTTGTCTGAGCCACTTATCACCTAGTGAACTTAGATTAGAGGACGTTGTACACTCTCGTCAGCGCTCCATTCTTTTTTTAAACGTCCTCCCCACCTCTGAGAGCCGAACCCTTGTTAGAAGGTGGCGCATGATAGTTAATGGAAGATTGTTACTATGCCTCTTCCGCGGAGCCCGACACATCGCCAAGTTTATTTTGGGAAGGTGGGCTATTTGTGTTTACTATTTACTAGTACACTGTACTTCGTACAAGCGTCAGAGATTACATCAATCCGCTAGACACCATTGGATGCGCAAACTCTCCAGGCAAAGTGGGAACATAAACTTAGATAAATGGGGGAGAGGGGAATATTTGAGAGATGATGGATACTACTCCAGTTCTTATGAATCGTTCCTACATATGTGGTACAGTTTGGTTGACTGGACATTAACTTGGTTTTTAATTCTCAAAGATCTGGGTAATGTGTTCGTAATAAAAGGTTCTCGTCTTTCCAGGGGCATCTGACAAGAACGGCCGTTTTACCGAGACCAGTCAATATTTTTCTATGGAGTAGGGAATAGATTCCTAGAAGCTAATGCTAATATTTGACTGTAGCCTAAACTGCGATATACTTAGGGTAGTCATACGTGCGCTCAGACCATTGCAAGGGAGTTGGAGAAGTGTGTTGTAGTTATCCAGAAGCCAAAGAGTCAAAGACCCATAGCGAGTCCACATATGATAGCTCCCGAGTTCGGGCATTGTATCTCCGCTTTGTCAGCAGGGAGCAGGGGTCCGCGGAAACCGGATGTTGAGGATATTATTCAGGTACTAAAATCTTATACAACAATAAATGAGCATATCCATAATCATCCAAGGATGGTAATCGCCCCGAACCCTAGAAATAGTTCAAAAGATCAATAGCGCGAAAAGGATCCGAACATGAGCCACAAGGGGACCTTAGTGTGGAAATGAAATCTCCACGCTGGTAGATGGGAAATCATCTGCCGGATCGTCTCTATGGAGTTAAGCATAATTTCCGGTCATATAAGGGTATTAAGCTGCATACTTACGTACTGTATACACCGTATACCTAAAAATCAGGCAGCAGTTTGATAGGACTGTGGCTGAATGATGACATTCGTTTTCTGATTCGAAGATGAGAGAAATGATGGTGGAACTGAGTGGAGATCGAAATCTTTTCTTTTTTTCCTTTTTCAGTTGGACATCGGACATCGGGTGAAAAATCTCCGACCGGCTTCGGGGACATTTTTAAGGTCTACCTAGGTAAGGTCTAAGGTCTACAATCAAATCAATAAAAGAGTTCAATAAAAATTGAAAGGTTACGCCTCTACTTCGTATACTTACTCTCTAAAGGTTAAAACACGTAAGCATATAAGAAAAGCCGCGTGGGCCAACAAAGTGGCGGGTGCAGTATGTTGTAGTAAATTAGGGTATCCATGCCGCTAAGCAGCTTATAGCAAAGCTATGCTACTGGTCAATACCTGACTAGTCTCATCCTAGTAAGCGTGCCACGAGGCCCTGCGTGCTAGTGGAAATAAGAAGGGACTAAAATTTAAAGACAGGGTCCTGTCCTTCTAGGAACGTCAGCACAAAGCGACGAGTACTAGGTCCTGACGAATCAAGCTTGTGGCGTAAGCTCCAAGGGCGAGTAAGAGGACCGACTCGAACGCTAAATCCTTAGTCGAGACAAGCACGGAAGCATATTTGCTGGAGCAGGGACTAGACAGCCCCGAACTACCATGGATATACGTCTACCGTGGAATATACGTAGGCTGCATACGTATGCCCCGTCAAAGATCGAGTATAGACAAATCAACGCTCGGCTGGGAAAGCCCTAAACGGTCCGCGTCCTCAGTCCGCGGACTGTGTACTAGATCTTTCTTAGATTAGTTCCAGCAGATCGGAAGGTTGAAGCTTGATTTGATCGTCGGTCCCCTGTGTGGTATTTGCGGGAGGTCTTTTGCGCGAGAGGGGGGAAAAAAAAAGGAAAAACGCAATTTTGATGTATGACCGGATAGAGTACACTGCCGACTCACAATATAATTAAGGACGGTCTCTGCTACTCCGTTCATAGATTCACGTATATAAAGGAGATAATTCTGCTTTGTACGTTACAGAGTATGCGTGCTACAACTTAAAGGGAAGGTCAGCCCTGGAGAGTCCCCGCGAATGGATTATCGGAGCGGGGCGGATAAACACGAATACGAATACTTGCACGGACCAATCCCTTTCAACCCCTGGCCCTACGGAGTATCCATGTAAATCTTTCGGAATGTTGACGCAGACAGTTATAGATGATCCAGATTAGGTTAATTAGTTAATTAGTTAATTAGGTTATTTATACTCGAAACGTGGAGGCAATTGCTTTTATAAACTCTGTACACAACAGATGTCATGAATATATTGTACGGTATCTACGTAATTTTTCGGGGAGAAGTATTATCCACCCTCAGAGAAAAGAAAACAATTTCGGTGCAAAGTACTCTTTTAAGAAAACAAAAAGTCCGAGCAAGCCACGTTATAATAAAAGGGAAATAGATTATCAAAGCGTGGAAGCGGTAGATTTCCAGGGCCCCATTTTTGTGTCTTATCTTTTTTTATTTGATTCTTCGTAGGGCGATCTCGCCCTGCAGCAATAAATAAAAAGAACGAAAAACAAAAGACTAAAACAGGGCTATAATTCGTAAGAGGCTAAGAAATCAACCAATCAACATGTGGATTCCCTAATTGAAGCCAACCTTATACCCGCTCTAGAATGTCCAAGCCAGAGGTGAGTTCCAAAACAGGTCAAGGTACTAACATCATCACTTACGTATGTTCTTGGATTTCCCTAGGTAGAGGAGTCGTCCTGTAAGTACTCCGTAGTGAACTGGGATAGGATTTCCATGGAGTATGAACACGTACATCGGGAATAATGTGGACAACGCTAAAAGCTTGTCCCATCCCTGGTCTTTTTTCTATAGCAAATCCCTAAAATAAATGAAATCGATTAAATCTGTATTCGTAAATAAAATCCAGTAAACTTGCTCAGGGTCCAATGGTCTCATGATTATCCGTAGTTCTGCCGATATGGTGGATCTTTTGCTGTTTTCGCTTGGCCCAGCCGAAACCCTAGGCCGGATGACAACCCCAGTCGGAGTTAACACTTCTACATGGACACCGTATTATGTTTAGAAATGAGAATCAATCTACAGAAGGAATCGAGAGCAATCCAAAAAATGTGATCCGAGAAAGAAAGAAAAAAGGCATAGACCACTAGAGTCGCGGGGGGCCGGAAGAAACGGAGAAGAAAACGGGTCTGCACAGGGTGGATTAGGGGTCTTGGTATTGTATTTTGTGTCATATGTATATTTCTTTTTTGGTTTTTGTTTTTATTCCATTTCTTTTTTTTTTTGGTTGGATTTCTCCACCGAACGAAAATAGCGTGCTCGGTATGGAAGTGTATCCTCTGGGGGAGCCTCGACAGACCCTGGAGCTTGGCTTCTTTCGCCCTTTCTAGTATAATTAGTTAAATGGCCATGGTTGGCTGCTCGTCACTTTCTTTTTTTTTTTCCTTGTCTCGACTTCCCGATCTATATTCCTATATTTGATTAACTTCTCATTTTGATTTCTCAATCATTCCGATAACTCTCGCCATCTTATCTGGTATTTGGGTTCTCATTTCCACTTCGACCTCTATCACGGACACGCGCAGAGCGCATTTCGTTTCTACATATTCCCAGACGGCCCAGCACTTCTCTGGAAGAACTGTTACCTTGCGCGGTTAGACAACCGGCGTTGAACTTCGACTTTCTGCAACATCCCCAGGCCAGTTTGCAACTGCCGTTGACGATTGTGTTCCCCACATCCAATTGCAAAATTAGAAAGGGAAAAAAAAAGAGAAAACCCAGGGAGAAAAAGAAGAAAAAAGAAGAAGACCTGAGCCTCGGACCAAATTCCCCTACGAAAGAAGCAGATTTGTCAGACCTCACCTTGCCCTATCGCTGCCAAGTCGTCGTATCTCCAGTATTTAACAACCTTCGAGATACTTCCTCGTCACTTCCAAAGGACACTCGGAGCCCGGCACAAGCTCGAGTCATCAGGCCTCTGCTCAGGTCTGCAGGCAAGTGCCGATTTAGGGTCTAATGTTGTCGACGTGTTACACGACGCAGAGGACAAACATCTTTCGAGAGCCGCTGGTGCGTTTGTCGTGTGTTCCGGGGGCAAGAAGTGAGCGAGATGTTCTTTCTCTTCTTCAACCTCCCCTTTCCCCCCTTGTCTCAGATCGGTGATCTGTCGAGTCCTTACGAGTACCAATAGCCCGGCTGAGACGGTTACCAGCAGTTTAAACTAACTTGGATTCTGCCTCTTAGTATAGTTTTCCAGCCCCGGTGACCGCACATCGGGGCCTTGAGGAGATGTCCAGCTGTAGGACGAGTATTGTGTCCATTCTGAATAACGATGATAATCCATCTTTTGCGGTCCGCTCCGCTCCCCGATTTACTCAGACACACACATCCCCATCACATTATCCACATTCAGAGCGACTACCCCCGCCCGCCAACGACCCACAGTACACCCGTCCCCCAGCTTCATCCGAATCTCCAGCAACATCACCACGAGGGACGAGGCATCACTCGGACGCGGTGACTGAAGCCGTCCAGCCCGTTTCACCTGGGTCATCCGACGGCTCGGCTTACGACTACTTCACCAGTCAACGATCAGCTTATCACCCGTATTCCCGGCAGGATCCGCGACGGGAACCATACCAATTCCCTGCTCGTGGGCCAGCAGCTCCTCGAACGCCACCTGAGGCTCGTTCGAGCACATCCGAACCGGCTTCTTCTCAGACCGGGGCGACGCGCGGCACGGGTCGAAAGAACAAGTACCCGTGTCCATATGCCGCGAGCCATGGATGTTCTTCAACGTTTACGACTTCGGGCCATGCGGCGCGTCACGGCAAGAAGCATACTGGCGAAAAGAGTGTGCACTGTCCAATCTGTAATAAAGCCTTTACGAGAAAAGACAATATGAAACAACATATTCGGACTCACCGCACACACTCGGACGAGATGCACTCTACTTCGGAGCCAGAGGCTGATGCTCGGTGGGCGATGGCTCGTCCCGGCTCGGCATACGCCTCGGCTTCCCACCAGCGCAACATCAGTCAACCCGTGGAGGCAGTTGGCCGGTCTCTCCCAGGGGCAGCTCCGCCGGCGCCCTAAGGGAACGCAGTGCGGTTTTCCCCGACCGTCCACTCTATTCGCTGTTTATTATACGACTTCCTTCTTCTGTTGGTCCCCCTGTGCCTGGCCGCTGCTGTGCAGTGTGATTCGATTCTGTCAATTTAGTCCTGTTTTTGGATGTCCATTGTGGGTTCTCAACACGTGTTTTTTTATTTTTGGTTTTTTTTTTTCTCTTCATATCTCAGCGATTATTTGCATGACTGCACGTTTCAAAATATTGAGACGTCTAGGCCTACCATACGTGTTACTATGTGTCTTTATTATTTCCCTGTTTTATATCCCTCGTGTACCATGTGATTCTGTTATGTGTGGTTGAGATTTGTGGGAGATGTGTTCTAGGAGAGCCCAATACTGTCCAGCGTCCCTTCAGGGATTCCCATGAGAAATTATGTGCAACCTGTTGGTCGGATCGTAAGCCACTGGGAACCCCCGAAGGCGACCCGTGGAACCATTGTTTACGTTCCATAATCTTAATCCCCGTTTTTATATATGGTCTTTTTGTCTTTTTGTATATTTGTGTAGTTGTATCAATCCATTTTAAAGGAAAATAGAAGTAAAATAGAAATAAATTATCTAATTGTCTGCATTTGTGTAGATTATAGGGCTGGATTGTCCAAATTTCCCTGACACTGAAGATGCAAGATGACGTCGGGGTAATATCTGATATCTGATACACGACATTAGTTCAGATGCTCATTCGATGGGGTATATCCGCTTTTGAAACATTCCTTCGCTGTTCTTTAGTACGTCATTGGCGTAATCTTGATTTGCAAATAGATATATATACTGTCTGAGAAAGAATCGACCTTGTACCTTGAACTTTGTACTTTTCTTCTGTATTATGTTATTCTCTCCATGAACACAATCTACAACTCTTCAGCCACTGCCAAGTCTCTCAGCCCCTACTTCACCCATCTGAATCCACATCGACGTCACGCCACCCCAGCCCCTGCCCCGCCATACATCTCAGATCAACTTCTTTTTTTTCATCCCACCATATTCTCCCAGTGAACGGTAGTAGCTCACAACCTTCGACCTTTTATCTTTGAATTTGTCTCCCCCTCACTTTCGCCCCAACCATGGCGTACTACGAGGACCGTCGTTATCGCGAGCCGCGCGACCGCTACACACGCCCAGCCAGTTATATTGATCCGTATGATGATCCTCGTGGTCGTTATCGAAGACACGAGCGAGACTCATATGTACCCCGCGCCAGCAACGACTCGATCGAGGAGGTGCAGCGCGACTACCCACCAGGCTCAGACTATGCCTACGAGCGCTCGTATGACTCTCGGCGGCCGCGACGACCTGTCTACGAAAATGTGCGCCGTGCCTCCTCCGTCAGCGGTTACGATCCACACAACGATGCTGCCTACCGAAGCTCCGGTCCTCGTCGGTCCAGACACCACGAGGAGAAACGTGAGTGATACAGAGCTGGTGTGGTTGAAAGTAATTCTAATATCTCTCAGGCTCCCGTCGCTCCAAATACGATTCCGATTCTTCTCCAAGTCGCTCTCCACCCCGCCACAGACGTCGCAAGTCGTTCAGCGACCAAGCCCTGGGTGCCCTAGGCCTCGGGGGTGCCGCTTCTTCTGCTAGCCGTGGAGACCGTGGTCGCGGTCGTTCCCAGTCCCGCCATCGCAATAGATCATATTCCAGGTCATCGTCAGATTCGCGCAGTCGCAGCCGCCATCGCGGCGGCAGCAAACGTGATGGAGGCAGCAAACGCGATAAGAGTGAGCAGCGCATCGTACAGGCTGCTCGTGCCGCCTTGACAGCCGGTGCAGTTGAGGCTTTCAAACAGCGCAAAGAGCCCGGCGAATGGACCGGAAATAAAGGAAAGCGCGTCCTCACTGCTGCTGTGACTGCTGGTGGTACTGATGGCCTTGTCGACAAAGACCCCAGCAAGCATGGGACACGTCATGTTGTCGAGTCCACGCTTGCAGGTCTAGCTGCCAGTCACTTCATGGGCGGCGGTTCACGCTCACGATCTCGTGGCCGAGACGGTGGTCACTCGTCAGGTGGTGGTAGTGGCCTCAAGAACCTCGCTGCCAGTGGAGCTATTGCTGCTGCCGGAAAGGAAATCTTTGATCGATACTCAAAATCTCGATCTAACCCTCGCGGCCGCGACCATTCCCGTGACAGCGATGAGGAAGGGCGTGGCTCCCACAAACGCAGCAAGAGCGTTTCAGAGTACATCAGCAAGGGCATGGCCGCCCTGGGACTTGGAGAACAAGAAGAAGACCGTCGCCGCGATAGCAGGGACGATCGCAAGGAGCATCATCGGGAGCACCGTCGGGAGCATAGGGACGATCGAGAGAGACGTCATCACCGGAGACATCGACACGACGACGATTCGGATTCAGATGCGGACAGCGATTATTACAACAGGGACTCGAGACGGGGCAAAGGCTCGAGAGATGTAGGTCGATACCGTTCATTGGACGGAACAAATCCACCCCCATATGTACCCACCCGCGCATCGCGCGGTGAATTCGGTGCCGGTTCTAAGGACCGCGACCACGGGTCGACCTCCGAGAGTGATTCTGACTTAGGTTCCAGTTCTGATGAAAAGAAGCAACGCAAAAAGCTGAAGCGGGATATGCTGATTACGGGAGGTCTGGCCAGTGTGGCCACCATCCACGCTGCGCACGGTCTCTACGGGAGCATGGAGAAGAGGAAAGAGCGAATGCAGCAGTTGCGAGAGGGAGAGATCACGCCTGAAGAGGCTCGCAAACGACGCATGAAAGCTAACACCAAGGACGCTGTGAGTATTGGTCTCGCTGGGCTCGGTATCAAGGGTGCCTATGGTGAATGGAAGGAGGTTATGGAGAAGCGAAAGGAAAATTCCACTTTCCAGGAGGAATGTGTTCAACGCGCTGCTAGGCGTGAGCGTCGTCGCGCTCGTAGCCAGGGTGCGCCTCGTCATCGCTGGCCTGATGAGATTGAATATGCACAGTCGACGAACGAATCCCGGAGTGACAATACTCCTGTTTATCGTGATGGGAATCCTTATGGGGCTCATGAGCCAGCGCAGGTCTCTTACTAGGGTTGCGGTTTTTGAGCCATTATGACTTTTACTCTTTTCATGATTTATGAGACCATGTTGTTTGTTTGATTTTGATCCTTTTATTTTTTGCTTTCTGCTGCTTGACGAATCTCTTATGGGTATCACCGATCTTGCAATTTGCCTGGCTTTGCAGCGTTCTATGGGCACAAGGGACACGAGGAACACGAGGAAAATGGGTCGTTGAGGTTACTCCAACTCAACATGGGTGGTTTGCGTTCTTATTTTTTTCCAGACTTAGCATGTCCTGTACACGAACAAAGGATATGTGCATCAATGGCTATACTCGAAAAATATATCCTTGCTAGGTTGATCCATTTTGGATTCGCCGATCTAGACAGGCTGCGAGAAGTTTCCAAGAGTGACGCGCTGATGAAGCCTCTCAATGACGAATACGTACCAAAGCTGGTACGCAAGATCTGATTTTTGACTATTATGACTGGTTATTAGAGAGGCATAGAATACTCGCCTCAACTCGCCGGTTGTCTTGCTGCGCTTTGCTCCAAGGAACCGATTTAAACACACCGTTATAAATTCCCAGAAATTAGAAATGAGAGCATACACCACGTAACAAGCTCTATAGAACTTACATAAAGTGGCCTAAAATCAATATTAGGTGTTGTTCAATTGCAAAGTTTTATTTTGAAGATAAATGACGGTTTTCCAAAAACGGTCGATAAGCGTAGGGTCGATTCCCGAATCACTTAGGGCCTAAGATAAAGGTCGTAGTAGCCTCCGGCCCCTCAAGCGCACCCCGGGGCTCTGGCGCCCGGGCCCCGAATCCTTAACTATGAAGAGGGAATGAATGATACCTACTTTGTACCTAGGTAATAGTTGGCAGTAATAGCCAATAATACTAAAGCCTGATGGCACACTTTGTCGCCGGTAAATGGCTCTGTTGTTGACATAATAGGATCTACCTATCCGTGGATATTTGGCCCCCACCCAAACAGCACTATTAGGGTATCTTGCCGCATCCATGTATACATAATTTGTCTACGTATTTCACGCAAGGTTTTTGAGACTCAGATTGGTGTACCTTTTCAATTGAAAGTATGTAGCTTGTGATATAAGAAGCTGTGATTCTATATATCTTTTCATTGAATATCTAGCTTGCTACTATATAAGTGATGAACAAATAACGTGACTAGGTAGTTAGTTAGTTAACTAACTAACTAGTTAACATATTTCACCACCAAGTGGTCCACACCCCCGAGTGGTCCACCCACCCAAAACACGTCAATTAATTTAACCCCTTTGTTCTTCTACCACCCACCATGCCACCAATACGCTCCCGGAGCTCTAAAAATTCAATAGAGCAAGAGGGTAGGATCTTATTAGCTATCCAGGCTTTTAAGAATCAAGAAATCTCTTTAATTCGTGAAGTTACACGCTGTTTTGAAGTCCTAAAGTCGACTCTCCTCTACTGACTAGGGAGTATCTTAAGCCGTGCGAATTCTTACGCCAATTGCTCTAAATTAACTGAAACTAAAGAGGAATCTCTTTAAAAATAGATTCTCTCTATAGATCTATATAGAGTAGCCCTCCGGCCCTCTATAGTACAAATTATAGCGGATCTTCTTCTTAAAAAGTATAGAACTATCCCGGTACTCTCGGTCGGCTAAAATTAGGTTACAAAATTTATTAAATAATATCCTCTCCTCTCCTCTTGATTCTTAAAACAATATAACTATAAGTATACGAAATATAAAGACCCTAAAATCATTAGAGAGTAGTTTGATCTGGTTTAAAAGATAATCCTTTAATATAGAATCAATCCTAATAATATCTATAACTTTAATAAGACCGGTTTCGTAATAGGATTAATAATAACTATAAAGATTATAATAAAGAGTGAATACTATGATTAGTAAGCACTTTTATAACCTAGAAATTAAGAGTAGATAACTATAATTGAGTATATAAATACTTCTAGTTAGACCCTTTCTTTATATATGATTTTTAAAGGTAAAGTCTTTATTAAATTATGGTTTAATAGTCTTCCGGAGGACTAGTGTTTTAAAGTTAGTCTTAATAGCTAGACTTTAGATAAAATAGGCCTTTAGTAGCTTAAGAAGCTCTTTATTCCTAGTACTACTTTATATATTAAGGGGATATACTAGCTTTTAATTCTTGATAGTTATAGTAGTTATTTAATACCTAAATTCGATGCAATTTATAAGCAAAATAAGGTGATACTAATCTATATACTAGTATATTTATCTTATCTTTTATAACCTCTTAATATAGGTTGTTTTGCGGTATTAAAACAATTGTATAATTAGATAATTAAGACTAAGATATAAAATAGGATTAATTATATTGATAAACTTGACTTTCTTAAAGTATATCCTCTTATACGAATTGAAGCTTTTAAATTAGAGATAATTAAGAATAGCTTCTTAGCTACTAGTTTAGTACTATTTAGATCTAATTAAGTAATTTTAAAGCTTAATATCTAGCTTCGAATCCTAACCCCTCCTACTAGCTAGGGTAGTAAATTAAGCCAGAATTTTACCCTAAAAATCTTTTCTATAGAGAAAGAACTATATTAATAAGCTTTATTAATTAAAGCTTTACTTTATATAAGATCTCGAAGCTTGCTTAGCCTATTAGATTGTATATTAAACTAGCTTATAAAAGGCTTCTATCTTATAATATAAGATACTATCTTACTTATCTAAGAAAATAAGGAATTATATACTACTAATAAGAAGTAGAAGCAAAAGTATACTAGATCCTAGAGGTATATACCTACCGAAAAAGGTCTTTTAGTTTAAGAAGTCTCTATATTAATTATATAATAATAAGAAGCAATTAAAGCACCTCCTTCCGGCCCTAGTATACCTAGAGAATTAACTATTTAGCTATATATATAGCCCTCCTAGAAATATAGAATATATAGATTGCTAGGGTATAGGAGAGAAATATATCTAGATAGACTAGTTAGTTAGTTGATTTAATTTAATGGTGTTATAGTTGCAATAAATATATTTAAATTTAATGGGGTGGATGGGGTGGACTACTTGGGGGTATGGACTACTTAGTGGTGAAATACATTAACTAATGTATTTCACCACCAAGTGATCTACACCCCCGAGTGGTCCACCCACCCAAAACATATTAATTAATTTAACCCCTTTATTCTTCTACCACCTACCATACCACTAATACGCTCCTAGAGCTCTAAAAATTCAATAGAGCAAGAGGGTAGGATCTTATTAGCTATCTAGGCTTTTAAGAATTAAAAAATCTCTTTAATTTATAAAGTTATATACTATTTCAAAGTCCTAAAGTCGACTCTCTTCTACTAACTAGGAAGTATCTTAAGCTATACAAATTCTTATACCAATTGCTCTAAATTAACTAAAACTAAAGAGGAATCTCTTTAAAAATAGATTCTCTCTATAGATCTATATAGAGTAGTCTCCTAGTTCTCTATAGTATAAATTATAGTAGATCTTCTTCTTAAAAAGTATAGAACTATCCTAGTACTCTTAGTTAGCTAAAATTAGATTATAAAATTTATTAAATAATATCCTCTCCTCTCCTCTCAATTCTCAAAACAGTATAACTATAAGCGTATAAAATATAAAGACCCTAAAATCATTAGAAAGTAGTTTGATCTAGTTTAAAAGATAATCCTTTAATATAGAATCAATCCTAATAATATCTATAACTTTAATAAGACTAGTTTCGTAATAGAGTTAATAGTAACTATAAAGATTATAATAAGAAGTAAATACTATAATTAGTAAGTACTTTTATAACCTAGAAATTAAGAGTAGGTAACTACAATTAAGTATATAAATACTTCTAGTTAGGCCCTTCCTCTATATATGATTTTTAAAGATAAAGTCTTTATTAAATTATAGTTTAATAGTCTTCCAGAGGACTAGTACTTTAAAGTTAGTCTTAATAACTAGACTTTAGATAAAATAGGTCTTTAGTAGCTTAAGAAGCTCTTTATTCCTAGTACTACTTTATATACTAAGAGAATATACTAGCTTTTAATTCTTAATAGTTATAGTAGTTATTTAATACCTAAATTCGATACAATTTATAAGCAAAATAAGATGATACCAATCTATATACTAGTATATTTATCTTATCTTTTATAACCTCTTGATATAGGTTATTTTACGGTATTAAAATAATCATATAGTCAGATAGTTAAGACTAAGATACGAAATAGGATCAATTATATTAACAAACTTAACTTCCTTAAAGTATACCCTCTTATATAAATTAAAGCTTTTAAATCAGAGACAATTAAGAATAGCTTCTTAGCTACTAGTTTAGTACTATTTAGACCTAACCAAGTGATTTCAAAGCTTAATATCCGGCTTCGAACCCTAACCCCTCCTACTAGCCAGGATAGTAAATTAAGCCGGAATTTTACCCTAAAAACCCCTTCTACGGAGAAAGAACTATATTAACAAGCTTTATCAATTAAAGCTTTGCTTCGTATAAGATCTCGAAGCCTACCTAGCCTATTAGATTATATATTAAACTAGCTTATAAAAGACTTCCGTCTTACAATATAAGGTACTATCTTACTCGCCTAAGAAAATAAGGAATTACACGCTGCTAATAAGAAGTAGAAGCAAAAGTACACTAGATCCTAGAGGCATATACCTACTAAAGAAGGCCTTTTAGTTTAAGAAGCCTCTATATTAATTATACAGTAACAAGAAGCAATTAAAGCACCTTCCCCCGGCCCTAGCATACCTAGAGAATTAACTATTCAGCCACATACACGGCCCCCCCGGGGGTGTGGAATATATAGATTGTCAGGGCATAGGAGAGAAACATGTCCAGATAGACCAGTTAGTTAGTTGATTTAATTTAATGGCGTTATGGTTGCAATAAATGCATTTAAATTTAATGGGGTGGATGGGGTGGACCACTCGGGGGTGTGGACCACTCGGTGGTGAAATACGTTAACTAGTTAGTTAGTTAGTTAACTAGTTACCTAAAACAGCTGCCACTTATGTAAGTGGTGGCTGCTGATCCTGACTAAGCAAGAACCCCGCCATCAGTCAGCCCACTACGGAGACCGAAGAACTGTTGAGAAGTACCGGTACCTTACCGTACATACCGAAACCATGCTAGAAGGGAGTATCAGTACTTGCCACGTTCTGGGACCTTGGTGGGTCCCCTCAAGCCCGTGAGTTTTCCTTCCCCTCTATTCTCTCCTTTTCCCTCTTTCCTCTTTCCTTTCTCATTCATACACCTTTGGTCAGTCAATTCCTACAAAATCACTTTTGGAGATTTCTTTCTAACAATCAGCAGTTTTTGAATACATATTTCACATAATGTCTGCCCCCGCACAGAAGTTCAAGGTCGCTGACCTCGTATGTCTCTCTCAATCACCTATTTTTTTTCTCCTTCACTCATTGACCATTCCCATAGTCACTGGCCGCCTTCGGTCGCCGCGAGATCGAGCTCTCCGAGGTTGAGATGCCCGGTCTCATGGCTATCCGTGAGAAGTACGGTGCCGACCAGCCCCTCAAGGGTGCCCGTATCGCTGGTTGTCTTCACATGAGTACGAATTGATCCATCACAAGAAGCAAAGCCTATGCTGACCGCTCCTCCAGCCATCCAGACTGCTGTCCTCATCGAGACCCTCACTCACCTCGGTGCCGAGGTCACCTGGACCTCTTGCAACATCTTCTCCACCCAGGATCACGCTGCCGCCGCCATTGCCGCCGCCGGTGTCCCTGTGTAAGTTTTCATTCGTACTGAAATCTGAAAGATTTCATAGCCCTTCGTGGACATTTCGTCTGACCATTGTGTTCTACAGCTTCGCCTGGAAGGGTGAGACCGAGGAGGAGTACCAGTGGTGCTTGGACCAGCAGCTCCAGGCCTTCAAGGATGGCAAGAAGCTCAACCTCATCCTCGATGACGGTGGTGACCTCACCTCCCTCATCCACACCAAGTACCCCGAGATGCTCGATGACTGCTTCGGTGTCTCCGAGGAGACCACCACCGGTGTTCACCACCTCTACAAGATGCTCAAGGAGAACAAGCTCAAGGTTCCCGCCATCAACGTTAACGACTGTGTCACCAAGTCCAAGTTCGACAACCTTTACGGCTGCCGTGAGTCCCTTATCGATGGTATCAAGCGTGCCACCGATGTCATGATCGCTGGTAAGATCGCTGTCGTCGCTGGTTACGGTGATGTCGGCAAGGGTTGTGCCCAGGCTCTCCACTCCATGGGTGCCCGTGTCATTGTCACTGAGGTCGACCCCATCAACGCCCTCCAGGCTGCCGTCCAGGGTTACGAGGTTAACACCATGGAGGCTGCTGCCCCTACCGGTCAGATCTTCGTCACCACCACTGGTTGCCGTGACATCCTTGTTGGCCGTCACTTCGAGGCCATGCGCAACGACGCCATTGTCTGCAGTAAGTTGTCTTGAATCAAAACCTTTGGTTCGCAGATTAATACTAACAATCTTCTAGACATTGGTCACTTCGATATCGAGATTGACGTCGCCTGGTTGAAGGCCAACGCTCAGTCCGTCCAGAACATCAAGCCCCAGGTTGACCGTTACAGCCTCAACGGCAAGAACATCATCCTCCTCGCCGAGGGCCGTCTTGTCAACCTTGGCTGTGCTACCGGCCACTCTTCTTTCGTCATGTCCTGCTCTTTCTCCAACCAGGTCCTGGCCCAGATTGCCCTCTTCAAGGCTGAGGATGAGGCCTTCGGCAAGAAGTACATCGAGTTCGGTGCCGCTGGCCGCAAGCCCGTCGGTGTCTACGTTCTGCCCAAGCAGCTCGACGAGCAGGTCGCTCGCTGCCACTTGGAGCACGTTAACGCCAAGCTCACTGAGCTGACCCCCGTCCAGGCCGACTACCTCAGCCTCGATGTCAACGGCCCCTTCAAGCCCGAGATCTACCGTTACTAATTTCTTTACATTTTCAACTGCGTTCGATGATAATCTTGGGAAATAGACTTTCAACATGATTCGACGATGTTATGATTGGCATATTCGAGTTCTCCATCAACTTAGAACTCAAAAGTGGTTGTCCTTCAACGGCATAAAAAGTGGCCTGCACCGGAGGTGTGTTTCTAATGTTTTGTTTTGGCGTGGGATGACCTGGGATGGTCTTGCATTCAACACTGCGTGATGGGATTTTATTCTTGATACCTTATTTCGGTGTGTAGGCCTCCATGGGCCGATTGTGATAGTGTAGAACTTCAACAAATCGAAGCTATGCGTCAACAATTTATTTCTTGTGTAGTTGCTCCCGTAGACGCTGTAAGATCTATTCCCTGCGGATCAATTTGACCAGTTCATCTGCTACCGCCACTGCAAAGCCAGGATCATTGATGTCACGCGAATCTCGCACGACCGATACCCCACTGCCCTCCAATTCCTTCTCCAAAGTCGAAAACAATGCCTCGTCTGCCTCTGTATCGTGGAATGTCTGACCAGGAACGTCCAGCATGCTCACCCCACCAACAGGCAGAACCACCTTCGTCCGCGTCAGTCGTCCTTTATCCCTCGAATCCGGCAACAAGTTCCCTGCTATAAAAATCCCAATATCCGCACACTCCTTCTTCGTCGTCCGCATAAGCGTAACAGTCGGATTATGCTCATGAAACAACCTCCCCGCCTCCCGAAAAACAGGTGGAACACTCCCCACCTCCCCGAAATTAACCATATCGCACGCCCCAACACTGACAACTCTTGGAATATCCCGCACCGTAGCCGCAGTCAACCGTCCAGCCCCAGCACTAAGAACCCCACCAACAACCTCATCCGCGATCTCCGTAGTCGTCAAATCAAGCACCGCATCAATCTGCTCCTCCCTCACAAGCCTCTCCAAAGCCCTCCCCCCAGACCCCGTAGCATGAAAAACATAAACCTCACAACCAGGCAGGACCTCTTCAAGACGTTCCCGGGCGCGTGTGACACCAGGCGTCGTAACTCCAAACATGGATATACCAATCTTCACACGGGAAGACACGTCGACCTTCTTCTCCCTTTCACCCCGCTCTCGTTTCAAAAATGCACTCGCCATCCCCGCAATCCCCCCAGCAGCGTTATCAAGAACACCCTCCAAAACGCGGTTCCGGCCCGCGATATCGACAACGCTGTACATCATACTTATATCTGTTTCGCCGATGTACGGTCCCACGTCTCCTGATGCCATGGTTGATACTAGTAGTTTGGGAAATCCCACTGGTAGCGCGTCGCGCATGACTGCTGCCGCGAGTGCTGTGCCGCATGACCCGCCGATGGCAAGGATCCCGTGGATTTGGTGGGATTTGTGTAGGTGAGTTACCTTTTTCGTGGCGTAGGGTGTGAGTGTTGTTATATACTCGGCCCGCGGTAGGGTTGCTAGATCTGGGATTGGGGTTGAGGAGGGCGAGGCGTTGGTTAAGGCGCTTTGGGAGATGCTGATTTCTTCATGGGTTGTTTGGTTGCGGCCGATGTCCATCAAAAGGACTGTGGCATTGTTGGATTCGATTTGGGCTTTTGTGTAGAGGAGCTCTGGGAGTTTGGTGTCACATGTTCCTAGCAAGAGGATTGTGGGGGTGATTGAAGCCATTTTTGGTTTGGACTTTTTTTGGTTGGAATTGGACAAATCGAACTAGGTAGTTGTTGAAGTTGAACTTGGAAAGTGTTGAAACTAGAGGTAAAGTTGAAGACGTGGAAGTGGGGTGGAATTATAGCGGGGTTGGTCTACATGGGATGTGATACCTCCAGAGTCTACAATATGTGTACATATATGCAACCATGCCGGATTTAATGTATGAACTAGAGTTTAGCAGATCGACCGGCCTTAAATTGCCGAATTCTGTATTGCATCAGTGACATACTCGACAGATTCAATCGGCGAAACATACTTATCCTCCGCCAGCTCAAACAACACATCTTGTGCTCCTTCCCACAAAGTCAAATTCCCAAGCGCATGCAGGTTCTCAGACCCTTCGGTGACAGTCAGGAAGTAATTGGCAGCCAGCGCTCCCATCTTGCTTGCGAAAGCACCTCCTCCATAGCAGAAGAGGAATTCGGTCTCCGAGATACCCCCGGGGTACAGTAGAATCTGACCAGACGCGGGATGTGCCATGTGGTTTTCGAAGGAGATGTTGAAATTGGTCTCCCCAAACCGAATCCACATCCCCTCACCGCTCTATCGCACATGAATGAGCTTTTGGTGGTATGGGAGGAGAGACCGGAACAGTTTGACTGTCTTGGGAGCTGCAGACTCGAATTTCGCGAGGAATTGGTACGGACCAGCCGTGATCAGAATGGCAGAGTCAGTCATTTTCGAGTTAAAGTGGATTGCGAGGAGATGGTAGGTCTCTGTTGTCATTCTCCAGCTTTTGAAAGTGGAGATTCTGGATATTTCCCGCGGTCTATATCTTAGCTCGCCGCTTGGCGGTTGTTCTGTCCAATGGGCTCGTGGCTTGCCAGATATCATCCACTCGGATATCGCCTTCTTCCACGTTCCGATGTGCTCTGTATATACATGTGGGGCTATATTGCACTATTGTACGAAGTTTATATTTAAGGTGGGGAAACTCGGACATCATCTATTCTACCATGATAGAAAGAAGACGGCAAATATAAGGAGAGCCAAAGTGCATTGCATAAGTGACTATCACGCCGAGCAGATGAAACGGCTAAATGCAAATTAAGTATCAGGAACAACAATTGAAGAATAGAAGAATGAAAAAGACGCATTTGTGATAGTTAAGTAGACCGATAATCCTGGGCTCATGTGTTAAAACCCTATGTCGAGCAGGCCGCGTACCTAGGTAGTCTAGTTGTTAGATGGTGACCGCACGCTAAACTCATGTAAAAAGCCAGGTGCTTTGATATTGAACGACTGTTCAGCAGTGAGAGAGAAGAGAAAGAAGATTAGAACAGTTAGAATGCTCGTCGAATTGGAAGACTGGCATTAATTATGGTTTATTAAAGAAGTAAACACACCACACAGTAAAGCCTAATATATCAAGTAAGAATATCAAATCTGCTTGGCCGCTGTTTCAAACTCGTCGAGGAAAGCCCAAAGTGTTTTCTCCCGCCACTTCTTCTCCTTCCAACCATTAGCCGACAAAGGAAAGAGATCCACAGATTTCAATAGGCTGCGATCATGAGCATATATAAACCAGATATTGCTGTCTGCATCGGCAACCTGTGCTTTCTCAATTGTATCTATCGTCTGTTCAATATCTGACCCCATGGCTGGTCGGAAGAATGGCTTGTCCACCGAACCAGTTCGTCGGACTAGCAACTGCTCGTATACCGAGTCCCCGGGACATGGAAATGAGATAGGAGTAGTGAAGCTTGGTTGAATGTCGCCAGGAATCCGGAGATGTTTCGATGGCCGAATTTCCCCACTGTGGTGACAGAGGTCACCTCCCATGAAAATGAAGGTGTCGGGATTAGTCGTGGTGCGCGCCAATGCACCGAGGTGACCGACTGCGTGACCAGGACTGTCTATTATATAGAACGAACCATCACCAAAATAATCAACGGCTCGGAACTCGCCAACTTTGACGGAGTTTGTGAAGTCTATTTCCTGTAAATTTCGTCCGCTTTCGTAGGAGAGTTAACAGATAGACGAATTTCCATTCTATAAGTAAACACTTACGCAAAGTCACTCTCGCGTACAAACGCATCTACCTTTGCTGGATAGCCAGGAAGGAATTCAGCCTTGAAACCAGGGCCGACAATGAGCTCAGTGGAGGAAGGGAATCGGGATGGGTCACCAATATGATCCCAGTGCCAGTGGCTTCCCGCGAACAGAAAAGGTCAGTACCTTACAGTGTATGGCTGTTTATCATCATTAATAGAGGGATATTGTACTGACCTCCAGATGATGGCGGAAATTTCATTCGCCGCGATGCCATTTCTGTCGAGAATGTCGATCACCTCTTCCTTGACATCGACTTTCCATCCTTGCCGTTCGAGATGTTCACGGATGGCCGGTGAAAACGAGTGTAAATCTTTCGGAACTCCAAGATCGTAAAGGATCTTTTGACCCGAAGGATGCTCGATCAGGAATGACCAAGCAGGAAGGGGGAGCATATATTCCATCCCCTCTATTGGAGGTTCCATGAGAAACTCCAGTTTTAAGTTGTTAATCCTAGTAGTCGAATCGATGATTCGAACCTGGACGTTCTGGTCGCCCGGTGGAACAGTGAAGTTAGCGCTGGAGAGGTGCGACATGATGAGATGAGAGCGAGAATTGTAATAACTATGTGTAGCCTCAAAAGATGCGGGATACAAGAGATACAAACTCTAGAATGTTATATCTTTCTGTGAAATTCGCCAGGAGGTAGTTGGGAATGTCATCCATCTCTGGCGTGATTGCGGGGGCGGGGCAACCACCTTAGATCCTTCGGGATATGGGTTGACACGCATAAAGAGACGCATTACTGTTAGCGACATGCTTCTTTTGTATGAGCAGGGCGACTTGCTGGGCAATATGGGTTTCCTTTGAGACGAATTACTTGGTGTATATTGTTAGTGCAGCGAGCATTTGCAATGTATAAGTTTAGTTCGCCCCGACAAATGCACTAGGTGCCGAGACATGGAACTGCGGGTGCTACCTCAAAATGTATGGTCATTCCACAATTGACATTGTGTATATAGATATTGAAGTATTGATCTGGATCAGTTCTAATATGCGGTTACGGGGTGCTGTTGGGGCTGCTTGTTCTTGGCTAGCTCAAGAATAGCATTGCTGGCTGTCAGATCTGTAAGGCTAACACCAATGCTCTTATATACAACGAACCCCTCTGAAATGAACTTGGTTGTCCTATCAATTCGCTCCTGTTTCGGGGTTCCCTTGCCTTTCTTGAGGGCAAGGATTTCGCCAATCTCAAGAACATCACTCGCGGGGATTCCGCTGTTGACTAGTTCGCCGCAGTTTTGGAGGGCAAAGTCACGGTCATCGACGAGTACAACACCCCGGCTTTCTCCGGTGACAGAGTTGTAGCCATCGCCGGCAGAAATGGCACGATGTAAAAGTGCGTGTTCGAGTTCTATCATGTGAGGTAGCCAGGAGCCGACAGCCGATATGAATGGTTGGCGGGTTCTGCCCTGGTAAGGTAGTCGGTGGGGAAGAGAGGTTTCCGAGAAGGCGTCGTGCAAAATATGGCATCAGTGGTTGTTAGAAGAGCTTGAAGATCACTCTGGTAGTCCGTAGCGGTGGTGTCGATGAAGTGAAAGGACGCATTCGAGTTCCAGCGAGCCTGGTTTTCCTCGGTGACAGTCGCGATTAGCCGATTAACCCGATCTTTGCCCGGACTGGCATATGTGATTTTTTTAACCTCTGATCCCCGGAGCGCCAGGATTAGTCGGGTATGCCATATAGCCTGCATACCACCGCCGAAAATAACGATATTATCAACGTGCTTCCTTCAGGAGAACGGCACCATTGCGTTCATAGAGGTCCGGTAGCCAGTCACTTCTTCGGAGCTTAAAATGGCCGTTGGGTTTCCCTTGCCATCTGTCAGCACGATAATGCCGTGCGGGGGATCCTTCTTCCCATCCGGACGCGGTGCGGGCTCTACAACTATCTTAGCGCCGACGCTGGAATCCGAGGTGAAAGGCCGGAAAAGAGTGTTTTGCCCGTTGGCTCGGTTGGCAACACTAGGCATGGGCTGGTACTGACGCTCGCCGCCGACTGAACCGTCCTCGAATGTTTGTTCGAGAACTCTTCGGAAGGCAATCGTCTCTTCCTGAGAAAGGTTGATCAACAGGTCATGAATGGTGGGGTTGTCTAGGACCTAAATGTTTGCCATTATGGAGGATTCAAGGGTTGGAAAGGTGGATGGCGTAGTGGTGTAAACGACCCCGTATAGCAGGGTGTGATCAGAATGCGAAAGGACTTCTACTGGGGTATCACAGCTAGCAAACATATAAGAGAACGATAAATGCGTAAAAGAGCCACGGAGAGCTGACCGAAAACTACCCGTAGAGTTGCCAAAAGAATTAGATACAGGTTTCGGAACGGCTGTCCGTTATCAAGGGGCTTATATACGTGCCTGTCTAGCTACTAAGCTTTAGTTCGAGCCTGGTCAGTTGGCCCAATATAATATCTTTTTGATGCGCACCATTGACCGGTAGGTGATACAACTCAAGCCGATAGTAATTTCTTAAGACATCACGTCGGGGATTTACCTTATTATCTGCATATGTACGTATTCCTGTAATTTACACGATAGATAAGATCATCCTGCTATTCTTCTCATCCGAACTGGGGGTCCCGTCCGTGGGATTCGGATAGCCACCCGACAAGGTTGACTACCAGGCTGAACAGCATCTCCCTTCCATATGATATCACGTACTTGTTTAGACTCCGTACAATATGACCTCTGAGAAGTCCTATGTCACGTTGAGTATCTCCCAGTGTTGTCTGCACCGCGAAAAGGTAAGCTCAACATAAATAAACCGCCACATCCTCCAAAGTTACAGCATTGGCATCCTTGGCCAAGCTTTTCTGCAAGAAGTCCAAATTTCATTCATCTTTCCCTCATTGTGCTTCCCTTGAAATATGGTGGGATTCAATCGCCCAAAATATACATGTTCAAACAATGGAAAGCACACTGTTGCGACACCGATATATATAGTCAAGGTTCCACCCCATTAACGATAATTACTTATAAGTACGACCCTAATGTTCAATAGAAGGATTAGTAAATAAAGTAGGCTGCGCACTCTTTACCGTGAAGTCAATGCTGTTATCAGCAGGTTCTTTAAAGCAAAAGAGTGCATTGGATTCGAATGGTCTCCAAAGCAAACAATGCAAACCACACGAACATAAACAGCCTGCTCTTCTATGTTGTGCATCGTGATATGTACCACTGATATGTACCACCGTTGCACTGTATACCGCGTTGAAGCTGATTGATGCATAAAGCTCAAAAATTGGAGACTATATCCACCAATTTCTGGTCCAGTTTCATGGACTGTCGAATTGATAATAGATGGAGTTATAACCGGCTGAAGACAATTCGGGCCGAATGTGGAATTTACCCGCATTCCCGCATTTCCTCCGTCACTCTCCAACGGGCAATTTTCCTCCGTGGGGATGGGGGTCAACTCTCGGCTAAATAAGAGAATAGAGGTTAAAGGGAGGACATATCCTTTCTCAAATCAATTTCATCTTCTTTATTTCTCCATCTCTTTCATTAACATCCAAAATGGCTCGAGTACTTGAAGGGAAATTCGGCATTGTCACTGGCGGATCGCGGGGTAAAGCCCTCCCCCCGCATATCAACAAATCAAGCTAACACGCCATCCACACAGGAATTGGCGAAGCAATTGCCCGCAATCTGGCCGAAAAGGGCTGCTCATTACTACTGAACTTCACTTCAGAGTCCTCGCGTGCTCCCACCGAAGCATTATGCTCCTCCTTAGCCACAACCCATAACATCAAATGCGAGAGCGTGCAAGCCGATCTAAGCAAGCCCACCGAAGCCGTGACAGCCATCATCAGCGCCGCCCAAGAACATTTCAGCACCGAGGGAAAGCTCCAAATCGATATTCTGATCAATAATGCTGGCGTATCGCAAGACCGGAACTTGAACGATGCCACCAAGGGCCCCATCGAGGCCGAACACTTCAATTGGCAATACGCGATCAATGTCCTTGCCCCGCTCCTCCTTACACAGGCATGCGCCCCCTTCCTTCCCACCGACCGAAGCGGCCGCATCGTGAGCATCTCCAGTGTATCCTCATCCCTCGGTTTCGTGGGCCAGTCAATCTATGGTGGTACCAAGGCTGCCATTGAGGCCATGACTCGCACCTGGGCACGTGAGCTGGCAGACCGTGCGACTGTGAACGCCGTTAACCCCGGCCCGGTTGTTGGTGATATGTACTTTGCGACCGGAGAGCAGTTCTGGAAGGATATCCAGGGGTACCAGGATAACACGCCGATGAGCAAGTTGGATGTGAATAACCAGGACACTATGAGTCGCTTGACTGATGAGCAGAAGCGGTTGATTCAGGAGAAGATGGGTGGTCGTCGACCAGCTTTCACTAGTGAGATCGCGGGTGTTGTTGGCATGTTGTGTACACCCGATGGTCTTTGGTGTACGGGCAGTGTGGTCTGTGCCAATGGTGGCATGAAGATGGGACAATAAGAGAATATAATCAATTTCATATCATCTTACTTTACCGGAATTTATGAGTTTGACTAGCTGACATATCTAGTTGAAGATTGAAGAGCGTCAAGTCTTTTGCCTTATCTTCATCTCTCTATCTTTATAGGATCGTAACTAGAACGCCACACACCTCAATAGCCCGTTAACCCCTGTCAACGCTAACCTTCCTTGAAATTCAGCCTCCGGAGTCCGAACTGTGACTCATTTAATAAGTGTTATGGTGGTATCTGATATCCGACACAAGCAGGCATAAAAGGGAGGAAGATATACCAAAACTCGAAACTCATTGTCCACACACACACTCTCTCTCTAGAATCAAGTCTCATATCACGACCAAACCAAAATGCCGGGATTCACCTTCCCATTGGACTTCACAATCCCGACACCACGTCTCCAAATCAGCCCCTTCAACCCCGCCGACCCGACCCACTGCGACTTCTTAGTCCAACTCTGGAATACAGACGATTTCATCAGCTCCTGCGGGAAAACCGGAATCACCACACCGGAAAAGGCATCTTCATTTCTTCAAAACAGAGTCTCGGAGCAGTACACCCACCATGGTTACGGCATTTTCCTAGTCTCGCGACGGACCGACGATGGCCTGCAGCCGATCGGCACCGTATCACTCATGAAGGGAATTCCGCCAGGCCCACATTATCTTGCTCCAGATATCGGGTTTGCCATATTACCCGAGGAAGGTCGGAAGGGATATGCGACCGAGGCGGCAAAGGCTCTTATGGAGTATGCAAATAAGACTCTTGGGGTGGATGCAGTGTTTGGATTCTGTTCGCCTGCGAATCAGCGCAGTCGGGGTGCTTTGGAGAAGCTTGGGATGGAGTTTAGGGGGGTCAAGCCTTTGAAGGCTTTTGGTGGTGAGGAGAGTGCTGTATATGCTTTGCCGGGGATGAGTGAGGACCTAAGTGTTTATAATATCGACTGAATCGAGACAATTACTGTTCCATTCGATTTTGCCATGCATTGTGGTATTTTTATTCTGGTAAAATTCGTATACTAATCTTTAACTTCATCAATAGCAGTCTCACAAAGCTTCAGGATCGTCTAGCTGTTGTTGACGCTGTTCAGGAGTGAGCCTAAGCCTAATACCAAGATCGTTTCGAATTCTTTGTAGGGTAATGACTGAAGAAGGTGTACCCTCTTCAGCGAGGATTGCAAGGATTTTTTGTGTGGTGTACCGAGGTATAAGCTCTTCAACTCGATCTCGGATCTCTGCCCTAGTCGTGAGAGTACGGGGTATCGGCGGTTTCCAGTGACCAAGGCATCTCTGCAGGGTGCTACGACTAATCGAAATATCGTATTTTTCCTTGAGAATAGCGCGAATAGCTGTATGCGAGGACTTTTGCGTGATAAGATCGAGTATCTCTTCTTTGTGCGACTCGAGATCAATACAAGGGCGCGGCATGATAGTAGTATAAAGTAGGTATAGAGAGAGCAGGTGGAGGCATTTGGGTACATAAGTGTTGGATGCCCGGGGCATCAACCATGTGATAGAACATGCAGATAGCTTCTCCTTCTCTCCCCTTCTCTTCCTCCTCTCCTCTCCTCTCTGTGTGCGCGAGATCCAGACAATACATGCAGTGTTTTCTCCATCTATTCTCCGTCAATAAGTCATAAAGGACGATGACAGGCGGCAAGTTTTAATACAGACTGGCCAAGATCCCACCCACTAGAATGGGGATTGACCCTTGATAGCTATACAACTTCGTAACCCGGCTGAACCTTTACCTCCCATATCACTTGTTATGACTTATGGCATTTGGCTATAGATTCGGTCTCCTTCCGATGGTGCTTGTAAAAAATCCGAAGGGGGATCTGGAGGCAGCTGATTCTCTTCGGCCCAGCGACGGATAGCGTCAAAGTTTTTACATCGATGCTGAGTATTGAAGTCAACATAGGGCTCCGGATTCTCGGGGTAAATCCAGACTTGACCCAACACCCCACTGTCCACGGTGCACATAAGCTCTTGGCGCAGAATATCGAGGCAATGTGCTGCGATGAGAGAAATTATCAGTTCAAAGACGTATGGGGAGAGTAAAATGAAAAAAACATACACACGTGGCGGCGGACGATATAGTCATTGTTCGTGAAGGGCCCTTCCCCCCTGGTGTGGTAGTAGTCATAGTTGTAGTACAGAGATTGACGAAGGAGATTCTTGTCGGTGTTAGTATACTTCATTCACAGTATTGGTTTGGGATATATAACACAGACCAGACAATGAAGGTGGTGCAACCCCTCAACGTTTGCAGGAAATCCTCCCCCATACTTAGTATTGATCTTCACTTGGTCGGTAGCAAGTCCAGATTGTTCCGCGTCCTCAGGAGGTATTCGAATACTGCGGTCTAGATATAAGAGTTATAATTAGCCAATGCCACAGAGTAGTCGATTAGTTTGAAGACAAACAGTTGACACCCAAGGACTCCCACGCTGCATCAACATCTGGGCCAGCATCTTGTCGGAAAACATTCTCTTTGAGTAGAGAGCCGTTGAATTGCTGTAGACTATATTGGATGCCAACTTCCTTCATGACAGTTGCTATATTCATATGAGATTAATGGAGTCCATTGCAGAAGCTTGGAGATCTCACAATATTGAGAAACATGTCGACTGCAAAGGCCATCCAAGTCACCACGCCAGTGAAAGCCGAACAGAGTCCCGACTAGGAATACCAGCACAAGTGCACTCAACTGCAAGAGACATGCTGCAAATGTGTTGCAAGTGGGTGCCGATGTTGCATTCCCACTCCAGAGAGTGCCTTCTTCCTCTGCAAGAAGTCGCTCACCGGATTCTCTTCTCGAATCCTCTCCATGAGAATCTTTGCTGAACATATAGTCCATTCTCAAAATTGAGAGTAGTTTACTGAATGATTTGCAAGGACAACCTGCGCAAAATAGATTTCCAATCCACCAAGGGGCAATAGAGCTGCCTTGATGTCTGTGGTGAGCAGACATGAGCTCCAGACCGCAACTTCAGGGATTGGACTTTTCCCAGCTTCAACGCTGACATCAGATTAAATATTCATAGCCATTGCCAATTAAAGCAACGTGTACCCTGCATGTCTCACACGTTTCGCCATCCCATGAGTCTCCCACCGCATGGTGCATGGTCAATGTGAGAATCCCTCAAGGGGTTGTCAACTGCATGGAAGACAGCATCATATCCGTGGATGCATTGATGGTGTAAGCGTAGCTTGTCTGTTTAGCCAGAAGGGATCAGCACTATTTGACCGCGGGTGATCGTCGAGGAATGTGAGAATATTCCCCTTGCGCACGGGATCTACGGATTTTTGCAGTTCTACGCGAGGTTCATCATGCAACTCCTCAAAGCTCCACGGAGGAAAGTTTAACTTTGTTATTATGCTCTGTATTGCGTGTGCTACTCCATCTTTTGCGGTTAACTGATATCATCGTACATCCGACCGCTTATCCCCCGCAAGACAGTATGATTATCAACTACACGTTTCGGCCGTGTCCCTTGCAGCGTCAATCCTCATACACCCTCACCAAGGAATGGCGTGAGCCGACCTTAGACATTCTTACCAGAGGCTCCCAAGTCTATTGAGTAGCATCTTTTATGCAGCCATCATGTGGAAATTGGGGCTGGGGTTGCTCAGATATAAATACCGGCCGACGAACCTCGTTTCAATCATCATTCTCAATTGAAAACAATCCCAAGAAACACAGGATTGCAACAACACTCCCGAAACCAACAATCGTCCATACTTTGTTTGAAACTCTTCGAGTTCACCTCCCTTCAAGATGCGCTGCTCCATCGTCAACACCCTCCTGCTTTTGGCTGTCTCCCCTCTAGGCGTCCTCGCGCGCCCCGTGGACCCCAACGACGTAGCCGGTCAGTGGGATCCGAGTGGACAGTACCGAAAGGGCCAATGGCAGAATGGCGTGTTCGTTGCCAACAACGGCGATAACCGCTACAACCAGAACGGCCAAGTTGAGCAGAGTGGCCAGTGGCGCGACAACAACAACCAGAACGGCCAATACAACCAGAACGGTCAACAAAACAACCAAAATGGCTGGACTGATTCCAACGGCCAGTGGCATGCGAACAACCAGAACGGCCAGAATGGCCAAAATGGACAGGGCGGTTGGACCGACGCGAACGGCCAGTGGCACGCCAATGATGGCGCTGTCCAGCCCCGCGATGGAGAAAATGACAACAAGAAGAACAATGGCTGGACTGACGCCAACGGAAAATGGCACATCGGTAACCAAAATGATCAGAATGGTTGGACTGACGCCAATGGCCAATGGCACCCGAACAACGAGAACAACCAGAACGGCTGGACTGACAAGAATGGTCAATGGCACGCGAACAACCAAAACGGTCAGAACAACCAGAATGGTTGGACCGATGTCAACGGCCAGTGGCACGCAAACCAGAAGCGCCAGGAGCCCTACCGCCAGGCAACCCCCACCACCAACGAGAATGACCGTCTGACCGAGGTTGCCCATGATAACAACAACCCTCAGGTTACTCCAAGCTCTCCGAACAGCAAGTACCAGAGCTATGGTAACTACAAGAACTACGGTTCTTACCAGAAATACCCCGTCAACGGACAGAACCAGGCTCAGAACAAGGATATCAAGGCTGTTAATGGTCAGCAGGAGTAAATTTGATACTTCATGATACATGCAAAATGGGATTGATTATCGATGTGGTCCTGGACTTGGAAGAAATGAGATTGAATTGGAAATTTGGTTTACTTGGAGGAAAGACATGGTTTGCATGAGGACACGAACTGTATACGCTCATTAATGATTTTTGGCCGATGAATTCGGTGACGAGTTTCAAGATTACTGGAAATGATCGAATGAAGAAAGGGGGAAATTGGGTAGAAAGCTATAGCAGAATCACAGTTGATTTTTGAAAACTTTGCGTTCTTTGATTCATACACACGATAAATTCTATCTGCTGCTGGCTATGTTTTTGAATGATTAGTTCATATATTAAAACTGCTGCAGGGTCTGCAAATGCTCATTGTGTTACTAACGTAATTAAAGGACTTCGAAATAAATGTCGTGGAAGTCGGCACATCTGGAAATATTGATTGAAAACGCAACGATCGAACGAAAGATATAATTTGCTAGCGCGAAGAAGAAACGGGAAGCAGATTCGAACCGAGCAAGTGGAACGGAGTTTGGTGTGCCGCAATGTACTTCCTCGCAATCTCAAAGTCGGATTTCTGTCGACTGTCGTAGTTGCGGACTTTGGCAGTGGCATTGACGGTCTTGTCGCTTTCTCGAACCACGTCCATAATTTTGGCGAATAAATCGTCCGCTTTGCTGGGTATCTTGCGGAGACGCTGGAGCTTTTCTTGAATATCTTCGTCAACCTGGAGATATAGCCAGCTAGCTACCGTCCGCGACCATTTCACCCATCTGCTGAAGTTGTGTTGGCCTTTCGCTGGCCGGGGCACACTCCTGTTGATCAAGTGTTGCAGTCGGAGTTGTGCCAGTGCGAATTTTACTCGAAGAGCCCATGCTTCTGGATCTTTAGAGTTGGGCTTCAGTCGAGGGATGTTGGTGATTATGACTTGGGTCAACTTTGGTAGGCCAGACCCTTGCGTTTCGGGTGCATTTACCTGTGCACTGTCGAGGTCGGTTTCGGTATCGGCCTTATCGCCGTTGGAAGCGATGTTCTTGGCATCGATATCCTTGATCGTTGAAAGACCAGATGTCTGGCCAGTGGTGGTAACTTGGGAGTCGGGGTCGGTGTCGCTGACTTGATGGTCGGTACTGTTGTTGGTCGCCATGGCCAATGTAGGTAATCGGATGGCTGAAGGCGAAGTTTGTGATTGGTTGATATCAGCCCCGCAAGATGGAGATATCGAGTGCTACTGGTTGTGGTTGGCTAGGCCAGTTCCACTGTGGGGCGATTTGGAAGGTTGCCCAGGTGGATTTGAAGTATGCGGAGGAGGCTAATAGTCCTGAGGATGTAGTGAAAAAAGAGATGTTGATAATCTCTAGAGATGGTAGGCTCCGATAAAATAAAGATGGTTGTGCGTATTGAAGATGGTGGATGATAGAGAGATGAAAGAAAAATGAAAGAGAAGAAAAGAGAGAGAGAGAGAGAAGTGAAATCTACTTAATTATCACATCAGGAGATGGCTGAAGTTTCTAGACTACTATTCCTATTATGGCAACTATGGGCTCACTATGGCGTGTGAGGAAAACAATTAAAAGAGTACATCAACAAGCACATATACATGTTATCTCCACAGACGTTGCATAAGCGGCCGACTATTCTTGTTTATTACAAATTCAAAGAGCAATTAGAGGTCACGAATGAGTAAATAAATTAGCAGTATCTAAAGAAAATCCATCTCAATATCGTCGGTCATTTGCTCCAGGTGTGCGGCGACCATAAGGTCTATTGACGGGTCGGATCTAAGTTCAAATGCTAGTCGGTCCAAACTGTATTCCATGCTAATACATACCTGTTCTAACTGCGGATCTCCAAATCGGGAGGAGAGCCACTCGGGAGTTTCGTTGCGGACATATACACTGTCGGGGGTCTCTTCGACCATCTCAAATGCAGCCTCCTTGATTCGCTCTGCCTGATGAGAAAGTGAGATTAGCTTTTTGCGAACATCCTTGATCCGATCTATTCCTTGACCTTCCGGATCATTTCTCAGAGTCTGAGCTTGGATCTCTAGACTAGCCTTAAAGCTAAGGCACTCCTGTTTGTAGATATCCTCCCAGCTTTCCAATTCGATTGGGTCAGGTGACATTTCGCTTTCCGGAGCACTAGACACAGGAGTCAGGATTTCATGTGGGGTTGATTCTGACAGCTTACTGCTCCGTTGGACTTGGCTTGTTGGGAAGGAAGATTGATCAGTGTTGAACCAAAAGTCAAGGGTAATCCAGAAGATCCGTAGGATCCGATAAACCCCGAGTTGAAGCATTTGGACGATATAGAAGTCAGTCTAAATGTCTGTTTGGTTAGTACTCGAAAAGGGGATACCAGCAGTATTTATGTTATGCAAGTCGGTACTTGTTCGATTCTATTCAAACAACAGATACAGGGACAATGGACAAAGGCTATTGTTCACCTTGGATGAAAGAAGGAAAGGAGTTGACATTTAACCCAGTGTGCGAACAACAAAGGCTCACGCCAACGAAGCGAGGCTGGCTTTGTTGTTTGGAATAATTAACAAAGAGATCTCACATGGGAAAAGTGGTGATTCTATTTTTGAATCCCTTTTTTTGGTAATCTTCCACCTATAAGAGTGAAATCCTAGAAACGAGTAAGAGTCTGAATTGGAAAACTATGTATACTTTCCATTAAGAAAATCAAGGTGAGCCATAGAATAACATACATTCTATATCGTAGTAGAATATTTGGTCCTTACAATGCCACGTGGATATGTTATCACCCAATCTAGGAACTGACATGATTTTGAATTTCACAAGCCCCATAAAAATGGCCGGCAACCGGGCACCCCATAATGAAAATTCAGAAACGAGGGGAAAACCCCGGTGGAAACCCCGAGATACCCGCCAAAACCTTCGGCGCTCGTTCCTCTTACACATCGATTCGGCCCGGGAGCTCGAATGCAATCTCGGCGGAGGACCCTTCTCCGAAAATTTCTGTCATTGTTGTATTAGTTTGTACAGTTGGTTTATTTTTGCGAGGGAAAATCTCACGTTACATAGAAGTAGCGAGTAATGATGCAAAATGCAATAAGTGCACACAAGGGTACATTCTATGATGTACCGAATACATAATGACAGACCGTATAGAAATAATGGCTGCCCTACGTGGGTCTGGGCATTGGGGAAAAACTCCCCAGAGGGGTAAGAGGGTAAGAGTTTTCTTTTCTTCTGATTTTTGCAAGTATTTTGCTTCACACTTTCAACAACCCGGACCCTGGAAAAGTATCTTCTTAGACCTGTCGGCCAAACCCGACAAAGCCGCAGTAATGGGATTAATTCCCCGCCAGTTGAAAAATCCCCCGAAATATATGCTAGCATGCATTCTCTGCTCAACAAATGGAATCCTCTTCGGGATGGATACGGGTATTATCGGACCAGTGACCGACATGAAGGACTTCAAAAAGTCATTTGGTAGTCAAAACTCCACGATCCACGGCCTGATAGTCTCATGTATCTTGATTCCGGCAGCGCTATCTTCTTTCTTCGCTGGCTATGTCGCCGATCGGCTTGGTCGCCCGAAAGGGATTTCTATCGGGGTTTTCATCTTTGGCATTGGAGCCGCAATAGAAGCAGGAGCGGTCGCTCTACCCATGTTCATCGTTGGGCGCATCGTGGAAGGCCTCGGAGAAGGCCTTTTCCTTGGAAATCTTGTTGTCCTGATTTGTGAAATCTCACCAACTAGAACCAGAGGCGCCCTGACGACGGGTCCCCAACTGGCTATTACCCTGGGATTGGTCATGGGGTACTTCATCAGTTATGGAACCTCGAGTATCCGCTCGTCACTCTCATGGCGCATGCCATTTATCCTCCTTGCCGCCTTCTCTATGGTCATGTGTGGACTTTCACTTCTTTGTTTGCCCGAGTCGCCTCAGTGGCTAGGTCTTCATGGTCGGTATGAAATGGCCGAACAGGCGTGGGACAAATTGGGTGTCAGCCGCGCAGAGCGTGAGAAGGTTGTGCTACAAGTGCGGGCACAGGAAGTCGGCTCCGATGCTGAGACGGTCAAAGATGGAACCATGGATAAGCTTCTTGCTATCTTCTCCAAAGATGTGTTGGGCCGGACCATCCTTGCAGTCTTTTTGATGGGAATGCAGCAGATGAGTGGCATCGATGGCGTTCTTTATGTATGCTCAAGTCCTTTCCAACCTTCGGTAGAACTTACAGTGGCTAACTTGACCTCAATAGTATGCTCCACAATTATTCCAAAAGGCCGGTCTTGCCTCTTCGGAAGCAAGCTTCCTAGCCTCTGGTGTTTCAGCGCTTGTGATTTTTGCAGTCACCATCCCGGGGCTGATCTATGCCGATAAATGGGGCCGCCGAAGCAGCATTATCTATGGCGGTGTTGTAATGGGAATCTTGATGTTTTTGATGGGCGGTCTTTATGCTGGAAATGCCGTCCACCAAGCAACTGGCGCTGGCCGCTGGGTTGTTATTGTCTGCATCTACCTTTTCTCCGCTCTTTACTCTGTCACATGGGGTATCTCTGTCAAAGTCTACAGCGCCGAGATTCAGCCCCAGCGAACACGAGCATCAGCTACCACATTGGCTCATTCGAGTAACTGGGTGTGCAACTTCTTGGTGGCTTTGACAACACCTGTTCTCCTTGAGAAGAGCAGCTTCGGTGCGTATTTTTTGTTCGGTGGATGCTGTATCATTACCGTTGTTGTGGGCGTCATCTTCATGCATGAAACAAAAGGTCGGACCTTTGGGGAGATTGACGAGGCATTTAAGACTAGGTCGCCTGGAAGAAAGATTAAATTTGGCCGAGGTGTGTAGCTCTATGTACCGTATATAGTCAACAGGCTACCCGGCAGCCAGCTAGGCCGCACAATATAATAAGTTGCCCTCTGATGTTTTAGAACGTCTCTTATACTCTCAAAACTTAATTTTACGTACAAGCACAATACTCCATACACCTTCGACGGAGTCAGTATTTTTGAATGGAACGCTCAATTACTACAAATGCAACTAAGCCGTGTTAAAAATGACGTCACTCAAGATTTGATCGATCATATTATTGAATATCAGCAGATTGATTGTGCAATCCTGCATCCTTGGAAAGAGCAAATATTCCAATTATTGATTCATCATTTCCTGGATTTTGCTACCAAGTCCACCGTCGATACCCAAAAGATAAAAGTAAAGGACAGATTCAGTGAATCAAAAGCCAGAATTTGGCGTACAGCCATATCAAAGACATGGTCAAGCTAGCACGGAACGTTCTGGCCCTGCCAACAACCTTGGCATTCTCTACAAAGATCCGGGGAAGCTAAAAGAGGCAGAGGAGATGTACCAGCGAGCACTGGCAGGCTACGAGAGGGTCCTTGGTCCACATCACAGAAGGAACCGGCGAGTTGTAGACAGGTTAAATGCCTTACGCTTGCAGATGTAAAGTAGTGTTTTAACCCCTCTATAAAAATTATACCGTCGACCCCCGTCCGGATTATTCTTACATAACAGCCGTTCAGTTCAGTACAGTACATATTCTCCTACGGCCAAGGCAGATACGTCGAGGCAAAAAGCAATTTCACGTCTCATTGTGCACAAAGTATACCAACTAATGTACATTTTGTACTTTCTAGTCTTATTCAAAGGATAGTCTAGAAGGGGATGGCGCAGCCCTAGCATTGCTGAAGAGTGATCGCACTTATGTAGCAAAGGTGCACCCATCGTGCTAAAACGAAAAGTTTACTCAGGCAGGGACGTCTGGAAACGATGCACGATGGAGTACTACTCTTCGTGGTTCTATAGTATTCCATGGAATTTTTGTACGTACAGTGTAATATTATTCGACTTGGTACTGTAACTTACCAAGTCGATTTTACTCCCAAGGTCCCCTCAATTTAAAGCCCGCTCAATGATTGAAGAATTGATACTATCTTGGTGATATTTAAATTAACTGTGACTACCAATAATTTTTATATCATCATATCTAGTAGTGTTTCACGCTATTTCTCTTCGAATGATTCCTCTTAAGAAACACTTAGCAAAATACAGATCTACCTAACTGGTAGCGTCTGCACATGTCACATGCCAGAGATCGTACTTTCCTTCGTTGTGTTTGTTTGTTTGTTTGTTTTGTTTTGTTTGCTCTTGCTTGATCATCCCGCGGGATGTTTGCATGGTTTGCAGACGGCTTTGCTTTCTTTCCTCTTTGAGGTGTCCTTCCACTTCTATCTCGATCCTGTGTACTTCAGCAGGGGAGGAATAACACTGTGCAAATACTATATCTCGGAGAGGCGGATCCAACAACCTGAGCAATTTGGCGCTGTGGCATTTGACACGCACGTTGTGTTGAGACATAGCATAGCCACAACTAGACCTCTGCAAAGCCCATCAAATCCCGGGCCGGTCTTAGCGCTTACAACCCGGCGTCTTGTAATCGCTGTATTCTGGCCTTCTACTAGATTTATAGAGCTTAGATTAAAAATATAGAATTAGAATAGCTGTGTAGCTATATATACTTCCATTTTAAATAAAATCCGATTACTGGAGGTCGAGATATCGCGAAAATTTTCAATATTAATGTTTTGATATTGGATATGTATTTGGGAGTTAGATGGGAGTACCACCACTTTCTGAGTGAACATTCGTAATTTAAAAATGATCTAAATATCATGTCTTCTTGTATATTCAAACGTAATATATAGCATTAACTAATTGCTGATTATGTATCAATTAAAATAAGTAAATATTACCCCGATATAAGGGCTAGAAACGGGGTCTGAACACAAGGTAATTAATTTTTCAACATGCTTTGAAGAGGTCTCGCCACCACTCCATATGCAGAGTCAGCGACTAGCGCTCGTGTTATTTATTGTGGACACGATCTTCCGTATTGGTCATGGTGGATACGAATGGGGCCGAAAGCGCATTTACAAAGGTGAATGGTCAAGTCACAGTGCACATTGACCATTGTTTGAAAGGATTAGAATCCTTTGGGGCTGACAACGAATTAACGACATCCGAGGTCCACGGGGCTAGCGCTAACGGCTCTCCACGGCACGAGGTTGCAGACAAAGGGAATCCTCGGGAGCGCTAGTTCCAGAGGAGAGAAAGGAGCAACTAACGAAGCTTGAATTATCTCAAGAAAGCGGAAAGAGAAAGAAGGAGGAGAGAAGACGAGAGGAGTTACATCTCCGAGGCCACACAGACCCTCATACATATCTTGCTCCACTTCCAACACGGGCCTTGGAGCTTGTTGGATCTAAGAATCAAGCGGCTCTTGGCGAAAAGTCTTCCCGGAGAATTGTGCATGCTTTGCGCGAGGCTTTTCCCTTTTCGTAGTAATCCCCTAGAATTGGGGTCAATTCCCGAGGAGAATCGGTCTGCAGATCGTGAGATCTGACATCCTGAGCTCTCTAGGCTTGCTTATTTCTTCCATAAAACGAGCGGGTGTTTAAGGGCTGTATTCGGTATTCCAGATTAGAGATCGCCAACAATCACTATTCACGTTTTTTTAAGACTTTAGATCTCCTCCTGGTGCTAAGACTATCTAAAGTTTTTCTTTCCACTCCACCCAACTCCCTCCACGCGCGGGAAGTTTCTCGATCATTGATCCACCCATGATCGCCCTGATCGCCTTTGTCCGAGAAGACTATGGCATTTTCACCTTCCCGTCGAGCCCCCATCTCGTCGGGTCCCTTTGCCTGCACTGATACCGACTGCCGTAAATCCTTTCTGCGCAAAGAGCACCTTAATCGCCATCTGGTCATACATACTAATTTGCGTCGCCATAAATGCTTCATCTGTGGGCGAAGCTTTGCGAGGAGGTAAGAGCCACCTGCACTGGTCGCTTGGCGTCTTGTCTGTAGAGGACGATGAGCTGATTGGATCCAACAGTGATATTTTGAACCGACATGTGCTCCATCATAATGTACCTCCAGCTGGTGCAAAAAGGACACCGTTAGCATGTCAAACGTGTCGCCGGCGTAAAACAAAGTGTGATTCCAACTACCCCTGTTCCATATGTGCCGACAGTGGAGAACTATGCGTGCGGGAATCATCTAGTACGCAGGAGTTCATCCCCGCAAGTGGATCGGTCCTCAAGGGTTCCCTTGGGGAGGAAAATAGATCAATCGAACTTGCAGAGGACGTAGACTACGAGGGGGTTGGAACCCCAACCATGTCAAGTGCAGATGATACCTCCCCCATGCGACTGGATTGGAATATGCCGATGGACCGAAGTGCGAGCAACCACATTTCCAATACCCAGCCCACCTTGATAAACACGGGCACAGATCAAGATCCTTTACGATCTCTCACAGATCCATCGATGGGCATGATGTCCGGGATCAACATAGCCACATCCACCCCGAACAGAACCCCTCCTATGTACTTCAACGGGCCATCTGACATTATGAGTTTCCCATTTGACGCACCGGCGTGGCAACCTCTAGAAATGAGGGATCACTTCGTTGTAGACGAACCATGTGAAATACACATGAGCCATGTACCAACCTTTACCCCCAGCCGCGGTTTTCCAAGTGAGTGGGAGCTACAAACTACTACGTTTGAGAACGACTCGAATCTAATTTCGCAAACACAGATGCTTCCATGCTTAGGATGACCGGTTATGAGACATTCACCCCAACATCATCTACCGAGTCGCTGCAGCTGCACGAGGCCATTGCGAGCCAAGCACAATTCGTCACTGCACAGGTCAAATCCATTGATTTTGAACATTTCCACCAAGCCTGGCCCTTTCTACATGTTCCCACTTTTGCACCCGAAAAGCAGACAGCTCTGTTGACAAGTGCGGTGGCCAACCTATCGATGTGGATGCATAACGCCAGTGGTCACCATCTGGTTCCATGCGAAATCAATCAGGAACTAACCAGGGCGCTAATGCCTACAATTGTGAGTGTCGCTTATATGGTGGAACCTTGCAGTACGAAAATATTAAAAATTGGAATAGATGGAAGAAGCCTTGATAGAAAAGCAATCGGCCGATATAACCTTACCAACCCTACAAGCATTGGTCCTCACCTTGACCTATGCCATTCTCGGAGATGTAAGAATTATTCCTCGGTAGCCAAAAAAAAGGGACAAGTTAACTAATAGGCACAGGCACCTGCATCTACTTTGAATTGGGCAGCACAGTGGACCGATATTGCCATCTTCACTTTTCGACGACTCGGTGTCTTGGATAATCGATGGCACCCAGAACAACACCCACAATCCACGGATGAGCAATGGATCCAGACTGAGGAGATGAAACGGTATACTTGCCCCATTCAATATATACCCATTTTCTAACGCCTTATTAGGCTAGTATACGCGGTTCTACGCATTGATACCTATCTGTGCATTATCCTTGACCGACCCCCTACCATGCGGTACCAAGAGATCGGACCACCACTGCCTGTGTCAGACGATCTATGGCGAGCAGAAACTAGAGCGGACATAACATACCTCCATTGGTATGAACAGGCAGGCCGGACCAAAAGTGCATTTTCTACAATGGTCAGTGACGGACTAGAGTCACGGGGGTTCATGACTGGGTATCTCCGAATGCCTCACCTAACCCTTGAAGAAAATCACTTCAATCTCTGTGCATTCATGTCTGAGATATGGTGTGTTTCGAAAGAGGCCCACGAGGAACATCATCGAAACTACCGCTCACCCGAATCGAACCGCACGGCAGACCAAGCCAAGCTTTGGAAAGGCTATCTCCAGGACTGGCGAGTCCGCATTGAGAAGACCGACAAGCTGGAAGATACATTCTTCGGTGGATGCATAAACGATTGCAGCCGTTTTCTCGGCCTCAATCTTACCCTGTACCACCTTCTTTGTCTCAAGCTGTATGCCAATATGCGGTTGCTCGAGCACAACAAATGCTGTTCGGGTTGTCCGGAAGCCAACATCGAAAGTGTCATCAGTATTTGGGCCCGATCTCCAGACGGTCGTCAGGCCGTCTACCACGCCGCTCAATTGAAGCGTATCTACGAGCGCGAGAGCAATGTTTACGGACTCAACGACCAACGTCTGTGCAATATTCTAGGCCCTGCTGGCCTGTTGAACAGTGCTATTGTCCTATGCATCTACAGTGCCAAGGCATCCGGGGTTAACATGCCTGACGGCGACACTTTTATGCCAGCGCCGGCTGATGCAATCGAGCTGAGTCAGTCGAATCTGGTAGGCACACCTGAATTCGAGAATTGGATCTCCCACGGAGGTCCCGCGACCTTGGACGGGGTCGCCTTGCATCCTTTCTCGGTTCCCAGTTTCTCGTCATGGTACCGCGATCAGTTAGAAACTTGTCCTGTCTACTCGTCGCGGCTGATCACGTTCCTTTTCAAATTAAAGTTCTGATAATCATACAAGCGTATATGATTCGTCCTATGATCCACGGATTTATTATATAACAATTGATCTTTGCTCTATATAGTGTTCTTTTCATAGTCGATTGCTAGACTATCGGATATTATAGTAGGATTTTCAACAAGCCTGTAACCAAACAGACCCCATGGCCATATTAAGATGCGAGAGCAAATCACGTAAGTCGGGGTATTATTCTGATAGTTCTATGGGGTGAGCCAAGACACCCGTATGCTTCAATGCGATGATCTTTCTTCTATAGCTTTCTCATACCACGCGGTTCCATAGCAAAACTAATTCGATATAGGTTCTTTTCTACGAATATCGGCCTCGTTGGCCATTTCCAGGTCTGCTGCTGTCGGTAGAACACCCCCTGCATGTACTGATTTAAACCTCTCTATAGAACAAGGCTGATCCAAAAGACCGCTTGACATAGGGCTAAAGTGTAAAGCGCGGATTTGCGAGATTTATATCTTCACAATTTCTAGGACTTTCAGTCACATCACCTCGTTTACGGTGATGAATCTGGATGTGATAAACGAATCGGATTTAGACAGACAGGTTGGTCACCACTTGCCGGGGCCCCTATACAAGTCTCGTAGTTTCACAGCGGCGAGCGGTATCAGAAGTTACCTGCGTATACTCTGTAGGTAAATTACTTGATAGAAGGGCTCCTTTCTTGTTTAAGAAATCTCTCCTGCATAAAGAGATTTCAAGCGTCTAGGAAGACGAATTAAATGATACAGAAAATAGCTCGTTTTACTATAGTTCCATACCAATAACGCCTCCGACAAGTTTCTGTGTGGCACTTGTCATAGAATCGAAGTCCCTATCTAAGACTTCAAGCTGCTTCTTCTTTGCCATCCATTTCTCCCCACTAGTCCAACTCTCTGCGCGCACGGATCGGTCAGAACAAAAGGTTGTGATGTCATCAGCATTTGCGTGCTGGTCGGTCTCTTGGCAATCCTCAACCACAAATCGAATCCACCTATCCTGAATTTCATGGCTGAGATCGAGGTTGGATTTGTTGTACTTGCTAGCTTCAGCGTCCATTGAGGGTTCATCAACGGTAGCTTCCACGTGAGTTTGGTTGGGATCCACATAACCTTGCGAAATTCCTTGGTCAGCCTTCTCTAACGCATGGTAAAAATTACCAAATGCATAGATCAATTCAACGCCGTGGTGAGCGATTCCTTGCAGAAGCCCTCGAAAGGGGTTGCCAATTTCAAAATGGGTATACTGCACACCCACATGTCTGGGGTTCTGGCCACGTAGGAGAGCTTGTTTCATACGGCGAGCCTTGAAAAATTCGTATCCGCGATATACTTTGTGCATCATGGTGCTATCAGACATGAACTGAGAGAACGATGCAAGTAGCTCTTCGTCAGATGATGTAGGCAGGATGTTATATGTTCGAAGGACCTCCTCAGCTGCTGCCTTTGAGGAATAACTGGAGGTGAGAAGAGAGTGAAACTTGGTGTAATCCCAGTTGGCGATTAGGGCAAAGGCTCTGAACTCCTCGTCTGCTGCGCTTATCAAGAGTTGGACCTTTTCGTCACAGGTCCTGGCTTCATCGCCCAGTCCGTCATGTCCGAGATGGATAGAAACGCCACAGCCCAAGTTGCTTTTGCGAATGGTCAATTCGTCGACAATCAATGTAAAGAACTTCCACTGGAGGTCCGAGACGCTGTTAAGTAGATCCTTGGTAGGTATTCTTCTCAACATATCAAGTCGCCCAACTGGGCTTTCAGCTTGGACTGACCACAATCGGCAGAGATCCGCCCAGCGCTTATCGGCTTTCTCAAGCGATGTCAAGTCAAGACCCCCAACCGGCCCTGAAAGCACACCAGCCTTGCGGAATAGCGGTCTCTCCGTCCCTAATTCCACCTGGAGAAGGTGAAGATAACATGAGATTCCACCAGCGGAGTGACCCATGATTGTAATCTTGGTGTCATCTCCTCCAAACGCAGCAATGTTGCGCTTCACCCAGATGAGAGCAAGCTTCTGATCATATAAGCCAAAGTTTAAGCCCTTGATGTGGATATCACTCCCTTGGGTCGCGATCACGTCAGATGAACCGCCGAAGCCAAATATTCCCAGACGATAATTGATGCACACTGCAATAAAAGGGGTTCCTTTGTCCAGGGAACGTAGAACAAGCCGGGTGGGATCTGCGTGCAGACTTGTGTTTAGCGAATATCTCATCCAAGTTGAATCGAAATGATATCTTAGAACACGTACCAGAGACTGGATCTGTCCCTGCGCCATCTATGAATCCACCACCATGAATCCAAACAAGAACAGGCAGCTGAGTCGTCTCGGCATCGATACCGTGCTTTGAGAGTGCTTCCTTACTCGGACGCACGACGAAAAGGTTCAAACACTCGAATTCATCCTGACGCACGTTCGGAAACGGCAAGTATGATTGGAACATCTGCGTGTTGCCTCCCTGCGCAGGGCATCGTGGACCGTGGGGTGGTCAGCTGTAAGTTTTATAGGAATACTTGCCCGCGTAGGTTAAGTCTTACCCATCCTCTGTAGAGTCAAATATATCACGTGGTAAACGATCTCTCACGCTAGAGTGCTCCCATCTTCCTGGCACATCAGCATATGGTATGCCACGAAACTCCTCGATATTATCCGAGATCGCCGATCGCTTGCCGACGACGGTTTGTATGTGGCTGGGGTCCGAGAAAACGGGCAATTGCACAACGGGAGATTGTTCTGGCAGGAATTTTGGTGACATGATAATGGGCTACGTGTAAGGTAATAGTAGAGAACTGTATCCACCAGTAAAAGTCGAAATTTTTCGACTCCCTCAGAAAAATCTCTCTTTCTTGGCGCGTTCGGAACACCACGCTAGTCCGTAACGTCTCAGTAGGTTGTGGAGCAAAATCAAAAAGAAATGGACGGGCAGCGATTCGAACGCTGGACTTTTCGCATGCAAAGCGAACACTCTACCAACTGAGTTACGCGCCCAATGGATAGTAGTTGAAATCGATTCGCCTATTCCGATATATATAGTTAACACACCATGGCCCAAACGGGATAGCTAAATTCCATACTTGAGATCAACTTCGCTTGGGTGATATCGAGAGACAGTATATACTATACCAACCCGCTAGTGCGTAACACATCAATGCTCATATTTAAGAGGCTGGATTGGAATGATAGCATTTCGGCGGTGAGACATCTGTCGGCACGGAGGTATAGACGCAGCTAATTGGTGTAATTAAACCCAACTTATCTTTTGTTGCTTTGTCTGACTTCTGGTGGAATCGGCATAGCAACCCTAAAATGATAGATTAAGTGCCATGTGCGGTGGGCGCCTATCAACGTTATTAGATAAGTGACGCGTGGACTTCGGGCTTCTCTGAATGATATGAGCTCCGATCAACGCATTTACGGAGTAGATAAGTAACTTTTCATGTTAGTATCGATGATATATATCTGTGAGTAGAGTGAATATATTGCTTTGTTTGGTTGGAAACCCCAGCTGCTCTCAGGAGGGTCATTCTGGTCTGTCATCTGCAGAGCCTTTGAGACTACGGAGTAGCTTGAATCCTTCTCCAAGGAGATGATAAGCTTTGCTTACTGACAAAGGGGCTAGATGAAGTGGAGAGAAAGTGGGTAAATTGGGCGTTATCACGATCCTTCCACTAGCGCCGTTCCTGCATCCAAATGTCAACAAGGATTTATCAGTGACCTAGCTCCCAAGTTACTGTGGATATACGGAAATAGGTAGAGATAAGTCTTAATATTATGGCCGGCTCCGTCCGCTACTATCTGCATCTAGAGTTTGGTGTATAAAAACGATGATCTACATCGGAGCGGACGGAGAAGCACTACTCAAAGGCGGGCACTCTATTTCCCGACACTTAACCCACCATCATGGGTACTAAGTATCTCGCCATCTTTGCATTCGCTGTCTGCATCCTACGGTCGGTCGCAGCAGCCCCATCTCTGAGTTTGGAGAAAGATGCTCGACATGGGATTATTGCTCCAAAGGTGGTGATCATCAGCATGGTATGAGTACTTGAGAAGAAGGAGGGGGTGACCGCATATTGATTTCGCTAACAATTGCAGTTTTCATTAGAGGCCGCTATTTGGCCGGAACAATTGGGCTTGTATGCACGGAATATCACCACTCCAGGCCTTTCACCTGAATATCCCGTTGTGCACTGTGATATTAAAGGGGAGATTTGTCAATTGACGACCGGGGAAGGCGGTTCGTCCTTTCCAAATACCAAGACTATTTTGTCGCGTAGCTAATAAGATTTCAGAAATCAATGCTGCCTCAACTATCATGGCATTTGCACTATCGAGACATTTTGACCTCTCATACACCTATTTCCTGATTGCTGGCATTGCTGGGGTAAACCCGTTCTATGCTACAACCGGATCTGTCACCTTTGCTCGTTACGCCGTTCAAGTAGCACTTCAGTACGAGATTGATATCAGAGAGCTGCCTTCCAACTATTCTACAGGATACATTCCACAGCATTCAACGGTGCCAGAAACTTATCCTGAGACAGTATATGGCACAGAGGTTTTCGAGCTCAATGCTGCACTTCGAGACCGGGCTATCACTCTGGCAAAGAAAGCAACCCTGAATGACACGGCCAAAGCGGCAGCCTACCGCGTAAAGTACGATTACAGTCCAGCAAATCAACCACCCGCAGTTGTGGCCTGCGACACCGCCACATCGGATGTTTATTTTTCGGGCAACTTACTTTCCGAAAGCTTTGGCAACTACACAGCCGTCCTCACCAATGGAACAGGCATGTATTGCAGCAGTCAGCAAGAAGATAATGCAACGCTCGAGTCACTGCTGCGGGCCGATTCTGCTGGTTTGGTAGACTTTTCAAGGATCATCATCATGCGTGCTGGTTCGGACTTTGATAGACCACCCCTAAGCGAGACTGCGGCGTATCACCTGCTAGAAGCCAGCCAGAGTGGCACCACACCAGCGCTCGAAAATCTCTATCTTGCTGGTGTGCAGATCATAAACGACGTGAAGGGAAATTGGACGGACTACAAATACGGCATCAAGTGTCATGACCCACTCTCATAGTAAGGGTCGCAGTACTCGAAGTGGATCTATGGAAGACATGCATAGATGGTAGTCATGTGACCTTGCTTAGCCCGCACTACGCAGTACTATATTAGTGGAACTCGGAGTATAATAGAAGGCTTAGAGTTCAGTTTGAATATATACAGTACTAGTACCATTAGCCTTCGTAGTAGTATTATATAGTATTAAATAACCTCTATTACTCTGATTATCTAAATTAAAGCCCTATATAGTAGGGCTTTATATTCTGAACTCTCTTTATTCTTAATCGGACTGTTAGGGGTAATTATAATACTAGTCTACTAAACCCGAGTAGCTACTAGCTAAGTCTAGGAACTTAATAATAAAGTAATAGAAGATAACTTTAATATTGATCTTAGTATTAAAAGAATAGATAACTATAAAGAGATATATAAGAGAGAGTAAAGAGATATAATAGAAAGAGCTAGAGAAATACCTATAAACCCTACTAAGTCTACTATAGAGAGGCCTACTACTATTACTAATAATAAACTTAAGAAGATAAGATCTAAGATATAAAGAGCTATTAAACTAGCTAATATAATAAAAGTAAAGACAAAAACAGAATAATATATTATAAAGCTTAATATAATAGTAAAGTAGTTAATTATATTATTAGCTAGGTTATTAACTAGATTAATTTACTTATTTTTTATAAGAATACTATAAAGAGATTTAACCCCTAGTAATATAGAGATAGAGAGAGATAATATAATAGTCAAAGTATTATTAGAATATTATATTATAAATATAAGATATCCTACTTATCTATCTATTATTAATAAATATATAGGAAAGTCAATCTAGAAGTATAAAATATAGTAAGTCTAATTAAATAATCACTTCTATTAATATCTATACTACTTTATAGATAATATAATAAAGATTAGTTAGGGCTTTAAATTACTCTAAAAAGATATAATAATAGTATAAGAATCTTATATTATAAAATAAGAGATTCTAGAAACCTACTTTAAGTTCCTATACTTTATATAAAGTATAGTAGATAATCTCTAGATTATATATAAAGAAACTAAAGAGTAATAGTATAGATATATATAAAGACTAGAAGAATCAGTAATAACTTACTCTCTCTATCTAGACTAGATTATAAAGAATATATATATTACTCCTATAGAGAAGACTTATAAAGATTAATTAATTACTAGGATATATCTAAAACTAAAGATTAAAGAGTACTACTAAATAGAGATAGATCTAGACTATATATATAGTGATCTTTTAGTATATTACTAATCCTTTAAATTAGATATTTAGTCTTTAAAGAAAGTATAATTAGATTTAAAGCTAAAGTACTCTAAGCTAGAGAAGATAGAGAAGCCTATCTATAAAATAAAATACTAATACTTAAAGATATAAGAATAACCGGAATATCTAAGTATAAAGTATAAGAAGGATAGGAAAAACCTATCTTTATATAATTACTACTATAAGCCGGATTATATAAAAAAAGACTATTATAGTCTCTATAGTAAGTTAGGTAAATAGAGCTATTTAGATAGAACTAAAGATAGATTAAAAAAATAGAGATCCTAATATTTTAAATTATAGCTATATTAGAAGTTATTATATCTAAATTATAAACTAACAAAGCCCTTATAAGTAAGATATTTATAAGTATTAGACTAGAGAATATTATTATATATATATTTATAGATTATAAAGTAAAATAATTCTTTATTAGCTAATAATAGGTAAAGGAGTATCTAGAGAACTTATAATATCCTTTATAAATAATTAAGACTATTAATAGATAAAAGATTATATCTTATAAGATAAAAGAAGTAAAGTTTAGTATTATTAATAGTATAAGAAAGATAAAGAGTTATACTATAATAATAGAAGTAGTAGATATATAAGGCTATGTCATGATATAAGTAGATATGAGGCTATTCCCAGAATGATGCCTCAGGCCTACCGGTAGAACGAACCCCTAGGGCGGCCTAACGGTTTCGGTAGGGAATCACCTATGTTTCCCTATTATATCGGGAACTCCCGCCACGGAAAACATTACCCCGCTCTATATATTATATCCCTATCTCTATAAGACTGTATATAAATTGGGCTATATAGAGGAAGCCTAACAGTTCCTTAAGAAATAGTCTTTAATCTAAACTATCTTATTACCTTCTCCTACCTAATTGATAGATACCTATCCTAACTTATAGAGTTTCTTAACAATTCTGTTTCTTCTTTTTTAATTACCTAGGAGAATAGCACTAAGAACTCGATCTACTCCTACTATTAAGAAAATACTAAATCCTTCCTAAATAACTAGGGAAATACCCCCTATAGAAGCTATTACCTAGGCTAATCCGGCCCAATTAATCACTAACCTTAATATAAATCTTATAGTAATCTAAGCTATTATAGAGAAGCTATAGAAATTTAAGGATCTTTAGGACTAGATTAAGACTCTTAAATCTTAGCTTATAAGCCGAGTACTATATAAAGCCCTAATAAGTCTATACTAAGATATCTACAAAACCTCTAGGCGAGACTAAGAGATTAAACTTAAGAGTATACTTATATTTACCCTTAATTTTATCTTATAACAATACTAAGAATAACTCCTAGACCTATAATAACAATTCAAAAGAGTACTAAGACATTATTATAATAATTAGATCTAGATCCTTAGAGTACTTAGTTATATAGATATAACTTACTAATAAAGATAGTACTAATATATTAATAAAAAGACACCGATTCTACTATAGAATCCTAAGAAAGATTAGCCTTACTTTAAAGACTAGACTTTAACTCTTATTAAGAATATAGCTATCTTAGAGTTAGAGATAATAGGCTAACTCGAGAAAGTGTATTAGATAAAAGATAAGGACCTCTAAGAATTCTATATATATCTCGATACTCTAGAATATCACTTTCTAAGAATAGTAGAAAAAGAAAGAGCTCTCTCTTTCTTTATAAAGCTCCTATACAATCTCTAAGACAAAATCTATTACTATATTATAAAACTTCTTAAGACCTAGAAGGATATAATTAATATTATATATTACTTCTAGGATCTAAAGAAATCGGAATTAAATTATAAGTAAAAATATACCGAAATCTCTAAAACTACTAGTTAGAAAAAGAACTCTAACTAAAAATCTTAGAAGCCCTAATTAATAGGAAAATTGAAATTTAAAGAAAACAAGAATATACTATCAGAAGAATACCTAAATCCTATTAGAGATAACAGAAAATATAATTAATACTTTAACTATAGAAACGAAAAACACTACTCTAACAAATATCTAAATCCTTAAAAGGACTAAAAGACTATAATAGTATAGTTAGCCCTATAAAGAAATAATAGTAAGATAGAGTAACTTTTATACCTCTATCTCTTCTAATAGTAAGAACTAGAACTTAGCTTTATATTCTAATTACTACCTAAAATAATCTCGAAACCTATATAGATCTTGATACTAGGGCTAAAGCCGATCTAGTAAGCTTTAAATTTATTAAGAAATATAAGCTTAATTAAGCAAAACTTATTATACCTCTTCTTTATACTATTAATCAAAAAATAACACTAACTTATAGAGTATAAAGTATCCTATTAAAAGCCACTAATTTAAGGGGTACTACCTACTAATTTAATCACTCCTATATAGCAATTAACTAGGACCCCTATCTCTCCGGAAGTCCTATCCTTCTCTCTATAATAACAATTTATAATCTTAATATCTATATTATAAGATAAAGTAGCCTCTAGTGATTTAGAATATCTTCTATAGAAATCCTACCCCTAGCCTACTTTACTAAGAAAGCCTAAAACCTTATATATATCTTTACTATAGTTAAACTATCTAAGGAAGTATAGTTATCTATTAACTAGGATACTACTAAGATAGCTTTAGAATCCTACTAAATACCTACTAAACTATTATAATACTATGATTTTTTCTTATCCTAAAATTCGAAAACCTTATCTTCTTCTAATAAGTACAATTATATCATTAACCTTATCCTAGGAGTAAAGATCCTATTTAGCCCTATATACTCCCTATTATAAAAAGAACTTACTAAATTATAGAAATACCTTAATAAGAACCTTTAGAATAGATAAGTCTAAGAATCTAAGAGCTCTACTAGGGCTCCTATCTTATTTATATTAAAGCCTAATAAGAGCTTATAACTCTATATTAACTACTAGAGACTTAATAAGATTTTAGTTAAGAATTAGTATCTATTACCTCTTATTTTAGAGATTTTAGACCGGCTTTCCGGAGCTAAGGTTTTTAGTAAAATCAATATCTAAGATATCTACTACTAAATCTATATTAAAGAAGATAATAAGTAGAAAACTATATTCCGAACCTATTATAGATATTATAAATATATAGTTATATCTTTTAGTCTTATAAATACTCTAGTAATCTTTTAAAATTATATTTATATAGCACTTTATAATATTCTTAATATCTTTTTAGTAGTATATCTTAATAATATCCTTATATTCTCTCTAGATTAGGAGTTTTATATAAATTATCTCTATTAGATAATTAAATAACTCTAGAAAGTAGGACTTTATACAAAACTTAGTAAGTATATCTTCTATTAAGACTAAGTTAACTTTCTAGGATTTATTATATCCTAAAAGGGTATTTTAATAGATCCTAGCTAGATTATTGATATTACTTTATAAGAGATCCTAAAGTCCTACTAGGATATTTAGGTATTCCTAGGATTCTATAACTTCTATTATAGGTTTATTAGGAACTACTTCTAAATTATATTACTATTTATAGCCTTATTAAAAGATAGTAAAAATAGACAAAAGCCTAGATAGATTAATCTAATACTAGATAAAAAGGTAATATTTTACTACCTAATTACTATCTTTTAGTTAGTATCTCTTCTCTAATACTTTAACCTCTCTAGACTAATTTAGCTAGAAATAGATATATCAGATAGTACTATAGCTAGGATTCTCTCTTAACTAAATAAGAGTAGGATATAGTATCTAGTAGCTTTCTAGTTATAAAAGTTTAGTAGGACAAAGATCTTATATAGAACCCTAGATTAAGAGCTATTTGCTATTATATACTTATTTAAATACTAGTAATACTATCTTAAGGAAAGTACTTATCTAATTAAAATATTTTTAGATTATTCTAATCTTTAGGCTTTTATAAAGTAACTAAAGCTTAATAGTAGATAAGTATAGTAATACTTAGTCCTTACTTTATTTGATTTTATAATAAAATATTATACTAGGAAAAGCAATCCTATAGATAGATCCTCTTAGTACTAGCTACTAAGTAACTATAAGATTAACCTAATTTTACTATTAAGCTACTAAATAGCTAGCAAATTATAGATAACTAATTACTATTCTATTATAGTCTAGTTACTAACTATAAGTATATTTATCTCAAATATCTTATACTTTAAAGAGAATAAAGATAGAGATAAATTAATTAGTACAATTAATTAGAGAGAGCTCGGATATATATATTATCTCCTTAATATATAGATCAGACTAGCTTATATCTCTAAGTAGGTATATCTTACTAAGATAGATATAGATCTTAAGAAGCTTACTAGATAACTCTAGAGTAGAGACCTAGAGACTTAATACCGAAAGACTACTATAAAGTTATTGACTTTAGGATTAAAGGACTAGAGTATAAGACCTAAAGGTCTTCTATAATTTAAATAATATATTTATATCCTTATAGGAAGCAATTTAAGAACTAAACTATTAAGTATTTACTATAATAATCTCCTAGCTAGCTATTTTAGGTATTTAAGAATACTTAAGCTAATAAAAAGAAAATATTATTAGCTAAATCTCTATCTAGATATTACTAAATATATAAAGGATTACTAGATTTATCAAGATATTATAGTAAGAAGATATAAGCTATATAGAGAATTGTAATTATTACTAATCTCTTTATAACTCTTTATAGAGATCTTAATAGACTTTATAATAGGCCTACTACTAGTAATATTCGAGTCTAGATTTATAGATATAATCCTTATTATTATAGATAGATTCACGAAATAGTCACTATTCTTCCCTATTTTAACAATAATTATAGTAAGAGATCTTACTAAATTATTCTATAATCATATAGAACTATACTTTAGACCCTCTAAAGATATTATATCCGACTATAGATCACTATTTATAAGTAAGTTCTAGTCAAAACTATACTATTTATTATAAATATATCTTAGACTTTTAACAGCTTTTTATCTATAAACTAATAGGCAAATAGAACATATAAACTAAACCCTTAAATATTACCTCTAATACTTTATTAATAAGAAGTAACTCCTATAGATATTCTTACTAAGATCTATAGAATTCATATATAATAATATAATTAATTTAATAACTAGTATTTCTCTATTCTAAGCCTTACTTAGATATTCTCCTAACTTCTAACAATATTTTAAGGGCGAAACTCCCTATAGAGAGGTCCTAGTAGTATCTATATAAGTTAAAAAACTAGAAAATCTCTATTAGAGACTATAAGAGTACTAGTAAAAGACAAACAAAATAATAATAAAATATTATAATAAGAATTATATCTTAATATAATTTAAGAAAGGAGATCTTATTAGTCTATTAATAAAAAACCTTAGATTAAAAGAGAGTAGGAAACTAGTATCCTACTTTATTAGCTCCTTCTATATTTTATAGGCTATTAGAAAATAAGCTTACTACCTAAGCTTACCTTAATAATATAACTAAATCTATAATATTTTCTATATAATTCTCCTAGAACCCTAGAGGAAACTATCTAGAAAGGATAGTAAATCCCTACTAATATCTAATTTAGAAGACAAAGAGGAATATAAGATTAAAGAAGTATATAACAAAAAATAGATTAAAGATATAAAATACTTTCTTATTAAATAGAAAGAATAGCCCTTAGAATATAACTAATAAGTCCTCTAGAAGAATATAGAAAATATAACTAAAGCAATATAATCTTACTAGAAGTAGAAAAAGAAGAAAAAACCCTTAGTTATTATAAAAAGACAACAAAACTATCCCGAAAAATAAGAGAAAACTAGCTAGTAGATATAAAAAAGGATACTAAAATATTAGTATTATAAGAATATATAAAAAAACCACTAGAAAGCCCCCTTTTTAAATTTCCTCTAATAGAATAGGGAAATCTATTATTATATACTTCTTTATCTTATTACTACTAATAGAGATATTATTATTATTATCTAAGTCTAGGATATCCTAGATATTACGAATCTCTACCAAAATACTCTTAAAGAATACCTATTTTGCTAGAGTCTAGAGAATATATCTCTTATCTCTAGATAATAGATATATAAGTAACTTTAAAAAATATATAGCCTATTTCTTACAAATATAGAAAAAGTTAGAAGTAGTGATTAGAGGGAGTACGGCCTAGTAGTCTATAAGAAAGATATTATAATTAGTATAGATTTATTACCAAATCTATAGTTAGAAAATACCAAAATATATACTTAAAACTATCTTAATACTTACTTTAACCTAATCCTTATTACTAGTTAGCTTATACTCCTTATAATAGGCCTATTTAGAAGTATTAAAGGACCGGTATAGCTTTACTATCTTTTTAGCAATAACTTAGTAGGTCTTATTAGAGTATAGCTAGTTATACTAGCTAGTATTACTATTATTATTATCAATCTAGTTTAGCTAAAAGATCTTATATATCTAGATAAATAAGTTATTAAGATCCTAGTAATTACTAAGTATAGTAGTTAAGGTCTAAAACTATTAGCAATTATATCTAGAGATAAGACTTAGCAAAACCTATAAAAATATATATTAAAGTATAGTTAGAATACTATTAGTATATAACCGAAGCCTTAGTATCTATTATATAGTTAACTAAAAAGAGACAAATCTAGTTCTCCTAGAACTCTTTAATTATAGTTTATAAACAATATATATATTAAAGAGTCCTTATATAGACTAAAGCCTATAAGAGAGGACACTAAGTAATACTATAGATAGGGTTTTAGTAAGATATTATAATAGTCTTAATACCTAGAAACCAGAGAAAAGTAGATAAAGCAGCAGCTCCTATATAAGAAAAGAAGAGAGATAAAGATATAAAGAGAGGAAATAGAAAAGAGAGAAGTTAAGAGACTAAAACAAAGAAACATATCCCCTATCCCTAGAAGCAATATTTCTTTATTTATATAACCCCTATCCCTACCTATTCTATCTTATTTACTCTATTATATACTCTCCCCTATTACCTATTATCCTATATAAGAATATATAATTTATAAAGAGAGAATGATTTATTATAATATAAATAGATATAAGGCTATTCCTAGAATAATACCTTAAGTCTACCGGCAGAACAAATCCCTAGGACAGCCTAATAGTTTCGGTAGGAAATCACCTATATTTCCCTATTATATTAGGAACTCTCGCTATAGAAAACATTACCCCGCTCTATATATCATATCCCTGTCTCCATAAGACTATATATAAATTAGGCTATATAGAGGAAGCCTGACAGTTCCTTAAGAAACAGTCTTTGACCTGAACTATCTTGTTACCTTCTCCTACCTGATTGACAGGTACCTACCCTGACTTATAGAGTTTCTTAACAGGCTATAATATTATCCTAGGATTTAACTAGTTAATTAGTAAGAATCCTATTATAGATTAGAAGATAGTATTATAGTATAAAGGATAACAGTCCTTTTAACCTGAGGCATATAAAGACACCTTAGGAATCCATTAGTGCAATATTTATTGTTTATATATATATAGATAAACATCTTATTACTTACTATAAGAACAAAGAGATATATAATCCTAGTAGCTATTATTATTATATATATAATTTGGTACTATATTTATAAAGGATCTTATCTATAAAGAACTTGCTTTTAGTAAGGATTAGTCTTAGTATAGAGAATACTAATATATTACTTCTTCCCTATTATTATTCCTTCCTAACTAATAGGACTAGCCTAAAAACTAGTATTCTTTTATAATTTCTAATCCTTCTTCTTTAGTCACTAAAGAAAATAGTAGATAAGGGAAAGTAATATATAACTTAAGATATATAACTAGAGAAAGATCTAATATATATTATAGAAGCTATATAGGAAATAAGATAATCTATTATTCCTACTAAAAGACTAGCTATTAGCTTTATAGAAGAACCTAAAGAACTCTATAAGTAAGAATAACTAATAATCCTAGAAATAGAATCCTAATAAGATATCCCTATAACTATTATAGATTGATCTAGATCTAGTAATATAGGATTAACTCTAGGAGGCAATCTAGGAGAACTAGAAAGTTAGCTTTATATCCTTAAGCTATAATAAGTATAAGAGAAGATATACTAGTTAGAAAATAATCTAAATAGATAGAGAAAGAGGAGATATTAAGATACTAATAATAAAGATAATAATAAGAGCTAGAAGAATAAAATTAAGCGAGATATTAAAGTCTTTAATAAGAACTTTTTACTAAAGTATTGTAAGTAATAGTTATATAATCTAGATATATTGTTTAGAGATATATCTAAGAAATATATTTCTAGTCTTTAAAAAGTAACTACTACTAAGAATTATTTGACTAATAACTATAAAGATAAGTAGTAGAGCTATCTTTAAAATAAGATTATAAAAGCCTATAAAGAAGTAGAGAGAGATTAAGATAGCTTTAAAACTTAGACTTTAACTCTTTTATAAAATACTCTAAATCTTAAATCTACTACTATTATTAAGATTTAAGAGACTTAGTACTAAATAACCTAAGATCTAAGTATATTTAATACTTATCTAGTAGGATAAGAGAATTAGCTTAAATTATAAACTCTTACTATAAGAGCTTAGCTATTCTTTAGTAAGTTAGATTCCTAGTTATAAAATAAGATAGTAGTATATAATAGTCTTTCCTAAGATAATAAAGTCAATTAAGATAATATAGTAAAATATACTATTATCTAATAGTATATATACTTTATAAATCTAAAATAAAGAGACAAATATTACTAATATAGATCTAATAAGAGAGGGAAATAAGACTATTATAGTTAAATATCTAATTCTTAATAGAATAATAACTAGAATATTAATATTAGCCCTAATTATTATAGAAAATATCCTTAAAAAGGATATTATAATAGAGATAAAGCTTAAAGTAGCTTAAAGACCTACTCTAACTTATAAAAAAGATATAGATCTATATTACTAGATATAGATCTAGTTAGTTAATTATAGAAAGAGAGTAAAAATATAAAGAAAGAAATCTATTTTATCTATAGGAATCTAAAATATTATACTTATAATTATCTCTAGAAGAAGATAATTTAATAAATTAGTAAGATAAATAGAAAGGAATAAGATAAAAAGACTAAAGTAAGCTCTATCTAAGAAGATAAGACCTAGAGAAAAGTAAAGAAGCTAAATTAGATCCTAAAGATCTAGCTCTACTCTTATAGATAAGGACTAATATATATTTAAGTACTTAAGTAACCCTTTATAATAGTACTAAAATCACTATAAATCTAGATATTTATATAGAATTAGATCTTATTAGTAAGTAGTTTATATTAGCTTAAAAGCTTTAATAAGTATCTCTCTTAGTATCTCTATTATAAGTTATAAATTAGGATTAGCTATAAATATAAGATATTTATATAGTACCTATAATACTTATAGATTCTAGAGGGATTATAAAGACTATTTTATAACTATATATTATAATTAATTATCTATATAATAGCTCTATATTACTTTTAATAATATTTCTTTACAAATTTAATATTAGTATTAACTATAGAAGTAGAATCTAGTAATTTAAAACTCTAAACTTTAAACTAGTAAGCCTATATTACTTTATAAAAGATTATAAGAATAGGACTATTTACTTTATAGTAGTAAAAATACTAGAAGATATCTAGCTACTAGAAGATAAAGATAAAGAATCCTAGACTTATAAACTAATTAATTAGATTTAGCTATCTCTAGAACTAGAAGAGTACTAATATATCTTTAATAATTTAAAAGCTAAGATCCTATCTTAAAATTCTAGTATAGATTATATAATTAAGATAATTAAGAGATATACTTTACTAATAGGATCTTTATACCCTCTCTTATATAAAGAACTTAAAATCTTATATTAATATATCTAAGATAATCTTAGAAATAGATATATTTATTTATTAAAAAGTCCTATAAATATACTAGTCCTTTTTACTCTAAAGAAAGATAGAGACTTATATCTATATATTAACTATAAAGGGCTTAATTATATATTAGTAAAGAACTAATACTCTCTCTTCTTAGTTATAGAGATCTTTAATTAATTAGTAGGGGCTAAGATCTTTACTAAGATTAATCTTAAAGATATTTATTATAGGATTTATCTATAAAAAGATAATAAATAAAAGATAGCTTTTTATACTAGATATAATCACTTTAAATATATAATTATATCTTTTAGTTTAATAAATACCCCTATAACTTTTTAAAGCTATATTTATAATACTTTAAACAATTTACTTAATATTATCTATATTGTCTATCTTAATAATATCTTTATTTTTTCTAAAGATTATAACTCTTATACTAAAGCTATTAAAGAGGTCCTAGAATACTTATAAAATACTAGCCTCTATACTAAACTATTAAAGTATAATTTCTACTAAGAGAGTATTAAGTTCTTTAGTCTTATTATTAATAAATATAGTACTTATATAGATAAGAAAAGAGTAGATACTATCTTATAATAGAAATAATCTAAAATATATAAAGATATTTAAGTCTTTATTAGATTTTATAATTTCTATTATAGATTTATATCTCAATTCTCTCTTATAACTATCTCTTTTACTAATCTTCTAAAAGAAATAAAGAATAGAAGAAAACCTAGTTTAGTTAAGCTTATTAGACCTACTTTAACTATATTCTAGTAACTAAAAGAAGCCTTTAAATCTATAGATCTTATTTAATATTTTAACCCTAAGAAGAAGATTAGACTTAAAATAGATATCTCTAATAAAGATATAATAAAAGTCCTTTCTTAACTAGATAATAATAGAATATAATATCTAGTTATATTCTAGTCCTATAAGTTTTCTAGCTTAGAGCTAAACTATACTATCTTAGACTAGGAACTTTATATAATTATTTATTTATTCTAGTAGTAATATTACTATTTTAATAAGAGTAAATATAAGATAAAAATACTAATAGATTATACTAATCTATATATATTTATAATATAATAGAAGCTTAATAGAAGATAAGCTTAATAGTATATATATCTAATATCCTTTAATTTTATTATAAAATACTAATCTAGAAAAATAAATCCTATTAATAAGTTATCTAGATAACTAAACTTAGAATAGATTACTCCTAATATAGAGTTAATAACTCTAATCTATAACTAGATTATAGGAATAGAGTTATATATACTTAAATAAATAACTAATTTATCTATAGATAACAAAATAGATAATATATATAATAAATCCTAGTTTAGATTAGACAAATCACTCTAATAAGGAGATCCTAGATCTAGTATATCCTAAGGAATATATATTTAAAGCATTTATATAAAATAAGCTAACTAGACTAAATAGGAAATATTATATTAAAAGCTTAATATTCTATTTAGTAGTATTCTATATACTATAGTTATAGCTATCTCCTTATAATAAAACAATTATAATCTCTAAATATAGATCTATTACCTATAAAAGAATAATAAAGAAATCTAATAATAGAAAATCACTATTTTATCTAAGAGAAAGAGTCTAAAGGATTAATTAATTAATAAATAAGATATTCTAAAATATAAAGATTATATATATATATCTAAGTAAGATAATATATATTACTACTTACTTTAATTATACTATAACAATCCTATAGTAGGTTACTTTAGTTATACTAAAATAGAAGATCTTTTAAAAAGATAATTTTATTAGATTAATATCTAAAAGGATATCAAAAAATATATTAAAATATATACTATATACTAAAGGAACTAAATATCTAGATATTAGTCCTATAATAAGCTATAATTACTCCTATATCCTAAGAGATCTTTTACTAAATTATCTATAGATTTTATTATAGGACTCTTTCTAGTTTTATACTAAGATAGAATTATTAATACTATCTTAATTATTATAGATTATTTCTCGAAATAGTCTCTTTTTTTCCTAGTTTTAAATATAATAAATATAGTTAAATTAGTAGAGTTATTTTATTAATAAGTTAAACTAAGATTTAGTCTACTAAATAGTATTATATCTAACTATAATTTACTCTTTATAAGTATATTCTAGAAGAGACTATATTATCTTTTCTTAATAAAGATATACTTCTTTATAGTATTCTATCTCTAAACTAATAGTTAGATAGAATAGGTTAACTAAGTTCTTAAGTATTATTTATAGTATTTTATTCTAGAGAATTAAGAATAATAGTTAAAACTACTAAAGACTACTAAATTTATATATAATAATACAAAAAATTCTACTATAAGACTCTTCTTATTCTAAGTCTTACTAGATTATAATCTAAACTTCTAAATATATACTAAGAATAGTACTAAAGAGAGAGAGATCCTAGTAGTACTTATATATCTTAAAAAACTAAGATAACTAAGAGAAAAACTTAAGAAATATTAGTAAACTACTATTAAGATATAAGTAAGATATTATAATAAATACTATAATCTAATAATATTTTATCTAAATAATTTAGTAGCTTTATCTATAAAATATCTTAAGTTAAAAATAACCTCTAAGAAGCTATCTCTAAGATTTATTAGCCTATTTAGAATATTTAACTCTATTAGGAAATAGATATATTATCTACTCCTTCCTAACAATTATATATTAATCTATAATATATTCTCTATCTTATTACTATAATCTTAATATAAAAAAGATAATAATAATTTAGATCTTTTACTAATACCTAAATTAGATAATAAGGATAAATAAAAAATTAAGAAAATTAAAGATAATATAGAGTTTAATAGAGAGTAGTACTATCTTATTAAATAGATAGGATAGTCTTTTAAATATAATTAATAAATAGCTATAAAGATAATAGAATATATCTAAAGAGCTATTAAATTATATATAAAATAGAAGTAGAAATAAGAATAAAAAAAGACTAAAGTAAAAATAAGTTAAATCTAAGACTAAAATTATTTAGGACTAAATATATAGACTAATTATAAAAATCTCTAACTATTAATTCTTCTTCTTCTTTCTTCTCTCTCTTTCTAAATATCCTAGGATCTCTAGGCTAGAAATAGCTAGAGATCTTAAATAACTCTCTTAATAAACCTACTTACTAAGTAACTTATACTTGACTAAACTAAGATATAATAAATAAGAGTATAAAAGCTAGGAAAAGGCTATAGGATTAACTAGAGATTAATCTAAGTAGATAGATACTATAAATAGTAGCTTTATCTTAACTTACTTTAAAATAGATATAGAGATAACTAAAGACAATCTCTTTATATAATAAGTATTTAGTACTAGAATATTTAAGAAACAATCAAAATATCTACTTAATCAGTTTAAGATTTAATTCCTTATTATTTATTTACTTATCTAAGAGTATCTAGCCTAAAGATCCTATCTAGAAGTCTAACTAGTTATAAATTATAATATAGAATCTTTATTTTATTATTATCTAACTAGTATAGCCTATATTACTAGAATAGAGATATAATATATAACTTTGATTATCCTATAAAGGAGATATAGTCTATAATATTTATATTATATCTTCTTAATAATATATAAGAAATTACTTATAATACTTTTAAATAGGTTACTAATAGTTAACTAATAAATACTAAGAAAAAAGAAGTAAAGAACTTATATCTAGAATACTAACTATTCTAACTAAATAGAAATATAAATAATAAATAATTAATATTTATATAAAGATAGTTATAAGATTATATCCTATTTTAGAAATATCTAGGCGAAATTCCTTAGGCTAATCTACTACTTTATTAAAGAAAATCTCTAACTATACTAATAAATTATATAAATTAATAGTATCCTAAAGTATTACTAGTAGAATCTATATAATTAGCTAGATTCTAAAAAAAAATACTAAGGGCTATACTAGTTTATAAGGAATATTCCTTATATTATAATATTTATAAAGTAATAAAGTTATCTAGGAAAAGATATATATAGCTAGATTAATTATAGTCCTAATATTTATTATATAGTTTAACTAAGTATAATAGAGATAAATCTAATACTAAAGGATTATTAGTCTTATAGACTCTTTACTAAGGAGAGGTAAATTCTAGGCTATTATACTTTTGAAGTTAAGGAAATAATACTAAGGTAAAAGAGAAGTATTATAAATCCTTTTATACTTAATATAATAGAGATTACTTAATAGATCTCTAGGATCTATCTCTTTAATACTTACTACTTTGATAGGATCTAAGAATATAAAATAGATAATAAGATAAGGGTATAAAGAGTAGATACTCTAATATAAAATAAGTATTATCTTGATTTAATAAAGCCCTTCCGAAGACCTATCTTAAAATATAGAAATTGCTAATTATAGATTAAGACAATCTATATAGAGAGAGGAGATAATTGTAAAGGATAACAGTCCTTTCAATCTAAGATATATAAAGATATCTTAGGAATCTATTAGTATAATATTTATTATTTATATATATATAGATAAATATCTTATTACTTACTATAAGAATAAAGAGATATATAACCCTAGTAGCTATTATTATTATATATATGATTTAGTACTATATTTATAAAGGATCTTACCTATAAAGAACTTGCCTTTAGTAAGGATTAGTCTTGGTATAGAGAATACCAATATATTGCTTCTCCCCTATTATTATTCCTTCCTGACTAATAGGACTAGCCTAAAAACTAGTATTCTTTTATATATAGTACTACTATAATATATAAAATAATACTAATATTAAGAAAATCATAGTCTAGATATATATATAAGAACTTATAAAAGATTTATAATATATCTTAGTATATCTTTGGGTAGATATAAGAAGAGTAATAAGACTAGAAGTAATATAAGAGAATAATCTACTAGAGGAATATATAGATTTTATAGATATATTTAATCTAGTAGAAGTAGATATTATTATATTATACTCTGATATAGATTATACTATTTATCTTAAAGAGGATATATAACCTTTATAGAAATCTATATATCTATTATTATAAGAATAATTATAGGTATTAAAGGAATATCTAGAGATAGCTTTAAAGAAAGGATAGATCTAATCTTTATAAAGTCTAGTAGGAATATTAGTCCTATTTATACTTAAAAAGGATAAAGGACTTTACTTATATATAGACTATTAAGATCTGTTGGATGCCTCAGGTACCGATTATATGGATGCCTTAGGCATCAACCTATAGGATAGACCAGGTAGATAGTCTCCTCTCCTCCCTTCCCTTCTCTCTCTCTCGGTCTGTCCAATTCATTACTGTTTTACCTATATACATTATTCATATGTATTGCATTAGGTTATGAGCCTCTTTTCTGCCAGTTAGATCACTAGTATCTCTTTACTCTGAAGCTTTTCATCTAGAAATTGACGATCTTGCTATACAGTATGGACCCACCCTAGTATGTAGGACACTATACTAATCCAGCTAATTATATCTAGGAATCCTTCTACCCTTACCTGCTAGTTTTAGCTCCGTAAAAGCTTCGTTCTTAGCTAATCATAGCTAACGCTATCGACCCCGAGAGCAAGGAGGACAATAGTACCCCACTCCGCCTACCCGTCACGCCTTATACCATAGGTATATCAACTAATCTGATCGATCTAGATGATATTAACATTAAAACCGTCCTATCTAAATATATTATAAATATTAAAGGATAGGGTAAGAAACCCTTCTATCAGAGATAATGATTACTAGATATCTTATTAGTTAAGATCTAGAAGATTATATCTCTTAAATTCAATACAATAGATCCTTCGAGATAGAAGGAATTAGTTGTTTTCCAATTAATCCTATACCGGCTAGAATAGCTTATTAACAGCAACATTCTATAGCTAGATAAGGAGAATAAATCAGCTAAAAAATGGTTCTACTAGACTTGTCTTATATTAAGCTAGATATATTTATAAATTAACCAAACTCTGCAAGATAAGCTATATACTCTACCTAAAGTCCTAAGATTTGCTGACTAGATATATAATGTCCTTATAGAATTAATATAAAAAGAAGATTAGATACAATCAGCAGAGATTAAGATAAAGAAGTATAACTCTATAAAACAATTAGATTATAGCTTAGCAAGTGATTATATTGATACCTTCTATTATTAGTATCACATACTTGCTTGTTTTAAAGCTGTACTATACCTATCTCATATCTTATCTCTATCTCTACAAAATCTAGAGTTAGAAGTTAAGAAGATTTAATTTATTAGAGAGGAATATATTAATCTTTGACCTAAGAAGATTAATATCACTAAAGTCAAAGAGTACTAAAGAGTAATCTAGACAGCTTCTGTTATTAAAGGCACTTCTAATACTACTACTAGTACCAGTTAAGGCCGAGAAGGCGGATAAGATAGCTATAAAGGAAACCGAGAAGGCCAGAGTAGTTATAACAATAAAGCCGAATCTATTAAAGATAAGGATACTACTAGTAATAATACTAATAATAATACCTCTACTATTAAGAAGAAGAGGAGAGGACTATATAAGTAGCCTCTTAACAGTAAGGATATTTATAAATACACACATAAGATATATAATAGAATATAAAAGGATAAAAGCAATATAATATACTTCTTCTATAGCTTTAGTCTCTATCTAGCCAAACAGTATATATACCTTAGTAATAACCTACTAGTTATATAGGAGCTATCTAGTAACCTATAGGTATACTTAAAAGCAGTTTAGCAAGAGAAATATCAATCAGAAGGATAAAGCAATATAATTGTTACTACTATTAAAACTGTTAATAGATATAATAACTAGCTTCTTGATACTAGATCTAATAAGATATTGATCTATAATATTAATAACTTCTATATATACTAAATTAACTGTCCTAAAGATACTTATATATATAGAGATTACTCTAGAAATAAGATGATTATACTAGGATATAGTAAAGTTATAATAAGAGCTATACTTCCTAATAGAGAAGAGTATATATTTATAACTACTAGTTATTATACTTCTAGAGGATATAGAAAGCTCTTTAGTATATAGAAGCTTCTTGAAGAGTAAGATATCTCATACAATATATATATAAAATATCTTATAAACAGTAAAGGAGATATACTCGGATTTACGGATATATTATTAGGTATTCCATACCTTATTAGTCTAAAGAATAAAGGTAATTAGAATAATATAGACTTAGATTTAGATGATAATAATATCAGTTATATTAATTAAGTACGGTTTAATAACCCTAATAAAGTAAATCCGGATCTTAATGACTATAATCCTAATGATATCGGATACAATCCTAATAAGATCACTAATAATCCTAATAAAGTCCTACCAGATCCTAATAACTTTGATCTTGATAATATAATAGAATCTAATAATAATAATATTAGTTCTATTAACAAAGTGACTATATATAATATTTATTAATATCTAGGTTATATAGGTAAGATACGAATTGCCTTAATACTTTAATATATAGAATAACTTAGTAATAAGGAGTAATATAGGACTAAATAGTTTGATTGTGATACTTATCTCTTTAGTAAGTTAAAGCTTAAAATCTCTTACTAGTTATAAACTAGAGTATAGGATACTAGATAGAAATTCTATATTAATATGTAACCTATAAAGCCTACCGGTCTAAATAGAGAGAATTATTGGTTACTAATTATTAATAATGTTACTTAGTATATTAAAGGGATTATACTAAAGAATAAGAGTAATACCTACTATAAGCTTACTACCTTCTATAAGAAAATTAAGCTTCTTATTAGCAGCTATCCTAGAGTATAATATCTTAATAGTAGTACTAAGTTTAAAGAGTTCATCAAATAGGGTAAGAAGTAAGGTATAATATTTGAAGTCTTACCTTCATATACTACAGAGCCTAATAATATAGTTAAGTGTTTTAGTAGTCATATTAATAATATTTAGAGAATAATAATCATTAATACTAAGATAATAGAGGATATATGATCATACATAACTAAGATAGCAATTTATATCTATAACTGACTTATTAATCTGAAATATAAGATCTTGTCACTTACTTACTAGTATTAGGAGCTTAATATTCCTAATCTAAAGCCTTCTTTTATATATCTTTAATCCTAGGGGATAGCTATATATATATATATTCTAAAGGATAAAAGGATATAGGTAAGAAAGTTAGCTTTATATATATAGAAAGGAATCCTTGTTAGCTATAAAGAGGATAGTAGATATATCTATAAGATATAGAATCTAACTACTAAGAAGATAATAATATCTTATAATATTATATTCCTACAATCTACTAGTAATAATAATAACCTAGGACTAATTAAGATTATTAATAATCCTACTAATCCTAAGGATCCTAATAGTAATAATAATATAGTTAAATTTATTCCTATCTTATTAATAAGCAAAGATACTATCTCTAAGCTAGATAAGATATAATAACAAATTATTAATACCCTATTAATATAGATGACTATTTAATAACCTATTATATTATTTATGATATACCTTCTAATAATTCACAAAAGCATATCTATAATATCTTTGACTTTATATAAGTCTTTATAACAGAGAATAATTACTCTGTTATTAACTTGATAGAAACTGTTCTATATACTTCTTCTTACTATATAAGAAGAGCTAATAATAATAAGAGTAAGGATTATCAAGATTATAGAGGAATCCCTATATAAGAATATTCTATAATCTTTATCTATTAGATAGAAGAGGGATAATCTTAGCAAAAGACTAAAAGTATTAATATCTAATATATCTCATATATTATTAATAATAAATAATATTTAAAATAAAGCTAATAGGATTAAGAGAGCTATTATAGTAGTATTAGAGACTATATCACCTTCTCTTATATAGCAAAGAGTTAAGTATCAATACCCTTTCTTATCTCTAGTATAGCTAGATAATCTTATATAAGCCAGTATTTTACTAAGTTAAGAGAACATCCCTCTCACCACACAATCTAAGATAATACTAGTCCGTAAAGTCATCTCTATTAAATTATTACCTAATCCTATTATACAAAAAGCAACTATATTAGCTATTCTCCTGCTATAATATTCAAGAAGAGCTAATATCAATATTCCTTTTAAATAATATCACAATCTATTATAAAAGCACCTCACTATTAAATATAAGAAGTGCAATCGAGATATATACTAATAAGCCACAAGGATATAAGTAGAGGATAATAATAGTAATAATATAATAAAGAGAGAAGGATAAGGATCTATAGGATCTAGTAGATAAGCTGCTACTATAACTAGTACTAATATAGATAACAATATATCTGATAAGGTTATATAAATAGACACAATTGATATTAATAAGTCTTTTCTTATTAATAGAGTGTTATTATATACTATAGATATTTAACTATCTATAATATATAACCAAGTTATATACAATAAGCTCTATAATCAATAGCTAGATACAATATAGAAATAACTTAATAATCTTACTACTAAAGATATATAGAGACTAGTATATAAGCCACTAAGTACTAAAGTACTATCTAGTAAATAGAGATTAACAATCAAAACTAATAACACTAACTATATATATAGCTTTAAAATATAATAGGTTATTTATAGGAATTTCTAGAGTAAGAATAACAATAAGATATATATATCTATTATTATAGAGTTTATGATTAAGATTATATTTATATTTATTACTATCTATAGTCTCTATTAGAGATAAGTTAATTTTATTACTATATACTTAAATATATCTTATAAAGACTTTAATATTGTCTATATAAGACAGCTAACTGGCTTTAAGTACTCTAATACTAATAGTAATAAGAATGACTAGATATATCTTATATAATAAGCTCTATTTAGTCTAAGAGATAGTATATATCTCTAGAATAAAGAGATAGATAGTAAGTTAAGACAAATCAGCTTTTGTTCTCTAGACAACAATCTATATATTTATATTAAAGATATTAGAGTAAATCTAACTATTATAATAATCTATATTAACAACTTTATTATTACAGTACCTACTAATAACAATATTGAGACTATAGTTAATAAGCTTTATTAATTTTACAATATAAAGGATCTCGGAGAGCCTAAATAGTATCTCAACTATATACTATATAGAGACTATAATAAGTAAATAATCACAATAATATAAAAAGTATATATATAGAAAATCCTATATATAGTAGGCTCCTCTTCCGGCTAGAAGGATATATCTTTATCTATTAGATAGAGAGAAATATCTATTAATATATTTAATATAATTAATAATAAGATATATAATTATTATATATCTATTATTAATATATTAAACTAGCTTATAGTTAAAACTAGGTCTAATATCCGCTTTACTGTCACTCGCTTATAGTATTATTTAATAAATCCAATATTTAACAACCTATATACTATATAGTATATCATTAAGTATCTATAATATAAGCCTAATATAAGTATTGTTCTTGGTTGTACTAATAAGCTATATTTCTATATATATATTGATACTTTGTATATAGATTAGGAGGATAGTAAATCCACCGAAAAAAGTATATAGTATCTTACTAGAAGTCCTATTATATAGAATATAAAGAAATAGATAATTACTATAAATTCGATAACTATCACTAAGTGATATATTCTAGATTAATCTACTCGAGATATAATATAATTATACAAAATCGCTTATTTATTTATACTACTAGAATAATATTCTATTAAGATTTATATAGACAATATCAACTCCTAACTCCTTCTTATAAAGAAGGAAGGAAAATCTACAAATCGGTAGCTAGATTTATACTAGTTCTTTATCAAAGACACTATTATATAGGGCTATATTAAGATACTATATATTAATACAAAAGAGAATATAGCTGATGGCTTTACTAAGATACTTGCTAGAGATCAGTTTAAAGCATTTATCGATTTGATTGGCATGGTTTAATCTGATTGGTATGGTTTGGTTTGATTTGAACGTTTTTATGCAATTTAAATGTATATTTAAATGTATGATTTGTAGGATTTTTTACTATAGTAGCCAGAATACTGGGGCTTTGATAGAGAGCATGGATGGTCTATGAGGGGGATGTTAGATACCTCAGGCACCGATTATGTGGATGCCTTAGGCATCAACCTGTAGGATAGACCAGGTAGATAGTCTCCTCTCCTCCCTTCCCTTCTCTCTCTCTCGGTCCGTCCAATTCATTACTGTTTTACCTGCATACATTATTCATACATATTGCATCAAGATCTAAATAATATTACTATTAAGAATAGATATTTATTACTATTAGTTAGAGAGTTATTAAATTATCTTATAAGAGTATAGATATTTATCTAATTAGATCTTATAGATATATACTATTACTTTTATATTAAGTAAAGAGATAAATAGAAGATAGTATTCTATATAAGATATAGGCTTTATAAATATAAAGTTATACTATTTAGTCTTTCTAATACTCTAGTAATATTCTAAAGTTATATTAATAGGACTTTTATAGACTTTATTAATATCTTTATAGTTATCTACTTAGATAATATCTTAATCTTCTTAGAAGATAATAAGACCTATATAAGATATATTAGAAGAGTCCTAAAGAGACTATATTAGTATAAACTATATATAAAGAGATTAAAGTATATATTCTATATTTAATAAATAGAATTCCTTAGCTATATTATTACTTTAAAGGATATAGAGATAGATTAGAAGAAGATAGAGACTATCTTAGATTAGCTAGAACTAAAGAGTATTTATAATATATAGATATTTATAGGATATATAAACTTCTATTAAAGATTTATTATATTATTCTCTAAAATCTATATATTACTTAATATATTAGTAAAAAGACTAGATATCTATAGAAAGGATATAAATAAGAAGACTTAAGGCTTTATCCTTATAAAAGAAGTAAGAGAGATATTTACTATTCTAAAGTAGTACTTTATAAAGATATCTCTTCTTATTTACTTTAAACTAGATAAAAGACTATTAATAAAGATAGATATATTAAGATTTATATTAGTAATAATTATCTTATAATTAAAAAAAAATAGATAATAATATCTAATTACTTTCTATTTAAGAAAGCTTAGTAAGCTAGAAATCTATTATAAGATATATAATAATAAGTTATTAGCTATTATAAAAATATTTAAGATATAAAGATATTACTTTAAAAGAATAATAGATATCCTTATACTTTTAGATTATAAAAACCTAAAGGGCTTTATAACTCTTATATCCTAGAGTTTTAATAGAAGATAGATATAATAGATAATAAGATTTATATTATTTAACTTTATAATATAATATAAAATAGGTTTAAAGAATCTAGCTAATAGACTAAATTAGAGGGCTAACTATACTTAAGAAGTAAGAGAGATAGAGTTAATAGATCCTATAAAAGATAAGATATTCTTATAAATTAAATAAAGTCTACTTAAAGGCCTTTTTATAAAGAAGATAGAAGAGATAAAAACTATTAAATTAAATATTATTATATATATATAAACTATATTAAATCTTAAGACTAAGGATATAATAGATATAAAGATATTAGACTCTAAAGAATAAAGCTAAAATCTAGAATAAAAGGATCTATAGATATATAAAGAGCTTATAACTATCCTAGAGAAGTAAGAGATAGTCTTTAAAGATCCTTATAAAGAGTAAAAGCTAATAGATAAGTACTAAGTTATTAGTAATAATAATAGTCTAGAATAGTATATTATTTAAATAAAGATAGTAATTATCCTAGTAAGAGAAATAATACTAAAAGATACTTCTATAAAGTCTATAATAGAACTTATTAAATAGATCTAGAGTTAAAATCACTTTTTAAAGGATAAATACTAAGAGATAGATAAAGCTAGAAATAATAGATATCTTAATAATATATTATAAATAGTAATTATTAAAGATAGACTATTAAGATATTATAAAAAGATCTATATACTAAGAGATCTTATAGTAATATATAAGATTATATAAACTTATTATAATAATCTATAAATAGAATACTATTAAAAGAAATAAATCTTAAAAAGAATTTAAAATAAGTATTTCTAGTATAAGATAATACTAGAGATTACTATATATATAGAAGAATATAATATCTATTAAAGGAATATAATTTATAGATATAAATTATATAGACTATTAGAACTATTACTAGTACTATAGAGACTATTATAGTAAATAAATATAGACTTTATTATTAGCTTATTCTTATTAAAGTAGAAAAGTAAGATATATAATATAATCTTAGTAATAATAGACCTATTTATAAAGTACTTAATCTATATCTTATATAAGAAAGATATTATAATAAAAAGATTTATATCTATAATATATAAAAAAGTTATCCTATAGCTAGAGATACTAAAGAACTTAGTTAGTAATTAAGAAAGTCTATTTACTAATACTTTTTAGGCTAGCTTTTACTATTATCTTATAGTTTAAAGATAATTATCTACTATATATTATCTTTAGATAGATAGATAAATAGAGAGATAGAACTAATTAATTAAATACTATCTATATAACTATATTAATTAATACTAAGATAACTAGATAAAATAGATTCTTCTTATATAGTTTATATATAATATAACTATATACTTAATATTAAAGATATCCCTAAGCAAAGTATTAATAGATATAAAGCTAGAGTTATACTTAAGTATTAAAGATAAAGATAAAGATATCTATCTAGATATAAAATTAAGGGCTATTAAGCTTATAGAAATATATAAGAAGCTTTTAAAGAAGCTATAATAAACTAAAGAGATTATAAAAAAAGCTATAGATAAGAATTATATAGAAAAGTCCTTTTATATAACTAACTAGATACTACTTTAAAATATCTATATTAACTTAAAATAACTTTATAAGAAGTTAAAAAATTATTATAAAGAATCCTTCTAAATCATATAGAAGATAGACTAATAAATATACTAGCTATTACTAATATCTCTATACTAATAGATTTATATAATATAGTATATCTCTATACTTAAATCTTATAAAGATAATCTAATTTATACTAAATATCTAAACTTACTTAAGATTAATAGAGAGTTTAAATTTAAAATAGACTAGATCCTAAAGACTAAAAAGAGAGATAGAGGCCTATAATATCTAGTCTATTAGTAAGACTATAAAGATAGTAAGAATATCTAGAAATTAAAAAGTATTCTTAAGAAAATAATTATATTAGATATATTTAAAAAAGAGAATAAAATAAATATATAATTATCTATAAAGAAGACTTAGAAGGACTTATAGTAGATATCTTAATATAGTTTATAAAAAGAATATAATACTCTATAAATTCTATAAATATCTTCTATCTATCTTTTAGTACTTAAGGAAAATAGATATATAGAAGTATAAATCTTTAGCTAAGAGAATTTATACTAACTAGACTATAATATATCTATTAACCTAAGAATATTATATTATAAAAGCTAGAGCTATAATATCTTAATAGATAAAATAGATACTATCTCTAAGTTTAATAAGAAATATAAATTCTTAAATAGACTAATAATAGATAGATAGCCTTAGATAGAGAGAAAAGAGAATAAGTATAAAGTTTATTATAAAGAAACTCTTAAAGGATTATAAAGATTATAAAGTTAATAAAGACTTAAATATATAGATTATATAATATATTAGAAAATATAAAACTATCTAGTATAAAGATATTTAAAATTATATAAAACCTAGTCTAAATACTCCTCTAAAGGCCTAATATAAGCCCTATTATTCTAGCTATAAATCCCTAAAACTATATTAATAATTTACTAACTAGTATAGATAATAAAGATAGTAAAGATAGTAAAGATAGAGAAGATAAAGAAGATAGAGAAGAAGTATAAATTATAATATTTAAGGTATTATTAATATTAATATTATAACTAAAAGTATTATAAATATTTTTAAATACTATTAGAGTAGTATACTAAGTAGCTATAGTTAGAGTAAGGATAATAGTATTTACTTTATTATTAAGCTAAAGATTAATCTATATAATATTAGAAAGTACTAATAAAGATAAAGAAGAGACTTACTATTATATAAGTCTAGTACTAAGTATAATAATATTAATACTTATAACCTATTATAAAGTTATAATAGATACTAGTTAAGATATTAGCAATTAAATTGATATATTATATATACTATATCTTAGTAGATATAGTAGATATAGCTATAGGAGCCTAGTTAGTAATATTGTTATTAAAGAATATTATAGAGAAGAGAGTATAAGATTATACTCTAAAAAGAAGAGAGATATATAACCTTTAAAATCTTAAAGATCTTATATAGGCAAATAAAGAACTAATAATATTAAAGGACTTAGTAAGAAAGTATTAAAGGACTTGGAGGAAGAATATTAAAGGACTTAGTTAAAGCTATCAAAGAAAGCAAAAAGTATAATAGTACAAAGGTATAATAAAGAAGAAGATAAAGCCAAAGAGTATGTTAAGAGCGATATATATAAAGAAGAGAGGTAATATTATGACCCACTCTTATAGTAAGGGTCGTAGTACTCGAAGTGGATCTATAGAAGATATATATAGATAGTAATTATGTGACCTTGCTTAGCCCGCACTATATAGTACTATATTAGTGGAACTCGGAGCATGATGGAAGGCTTAGAGTTTAGTTTGAATATATGTAGTACTAGTGCCATTGGCCTTCGTAGTAGTATTGTATAGTATTAAATGACCCCTGTCACTCTGATCATCTAAATTGAAGCCCTGCATAGTGGGGCTTCACATCAAGCCAGATAATTATGTGGGAGATATTCTAAATTCCTCAGGCTCGACGATAGTTATGGACTTTGGGTAAGTACTTGTCCTTGGCTCGATTGCTAGATATACTAACATTATAGACCGGGATCAAGTGATTAGCCACCGAAGTGAATCGTTGGATGGGCGAATTTGAAGATGATTTGTGTGATATCTATGTGGTTAGAAGAGATAAGATATACTACTAAGTAGGGCTCAGCTCATACACATCAAGGAAAGTCAGATCCCATCCTTCGTTAAACAACACGCGAGCTTGCTCGCTTGATAGCGAAGTGCTCTTGGAATTTGAATGGCAATTTCCTGCAGGGTGTTCTCCTAGTTTGTCTATAGAGTTGTACGACCTCATGTGATTATTGTGTTAAGAAGGGGAAGAGTCTTCGACATTTACCTCTTAGGAGCATGGCGATAATGTGATTTTGAATCGACTTGGTTTAGACCGAGGTTAGGTTAATGAAAATAAACCTGGCGATACGTTCTCATCATTGAAAAGCATGCTCCAATCCATATCCGTCAAAAGTTCATCCGCCCAACCGAACAAATGAGACCCTCCGTCAATCACCGATGGCGTACGTTCAGTACCCTCAGCACCTTGAGAAATGGCTTGGAATAAGACAGTCACGATATCCGGGGGCGCGGTCAGAAGCCCGCATCCATGGTCTCATCTCCGCGAAGATCTCAAGCGCTTTGTTTAGGCTCGAGTGCCAGGATATGACGTTGTCTGAACCAACCGCTCCAACGTTGGAGGATGCAGCCATGGCGATTGAAAGGAGCGGAACCATGCAAGCTTGGAACAGATACCAAGCAGAATTCCAGACTTGCGTTCGATTAGGAACCCAGTGTAGCGCAATCGCGTCGATAGCCTCCGCGGCGATGGCACGGCACAGGTCGGCCATCTGCTCTTCTGCTTGCCCGGTGCTGTGACTTTCAGGGTCTCCATACGCCTTGTATAAAAGAAAGCACCGGGATAGCATTAGGCGTACGTTGTGGTACCTGTTTCGCAGAAACTCGCGCGCTACGGTGATACGAGGCGGGGAATTCATGGGCTCTTTGAGGATAGGAGATAGTGTCCTATACCACTCCTGAAGTTCGTGATCAAGACTTTGGGCTTCGGATATGTTGATCCTGGTTGATTGTGCGAAACGATGCTGGAGACGGTTGCTGATGTGACAGAACTGGGTGCTAGCTCTCAAAGAGGCTGCAAAATGATCGTCAGGATAAAGAGCAGTGGGCAATAATGTATTCATGGTGCTACTATCCCAGCGTCCGCAAGTCGGGCGACCCAGGGTCATACTGGCCCAAGTGTCAAGGCAGTACAGACTCCACCAAGTACGCCGCCTACTTTCGAGCCGGACGGAGTGGCGTTGGCCACTATCCGGATCCTGATGATCGACACGAGTTGGAGACTCTCGGTGTAACCCCAATGCTATGGCTAAGCGTTGGGCGGCACCGAGGATCGCGTATGCCATATTTGGGGAGTTTCGATAATGGAGATAGTACCCGCCCAGCAGACACAGAGCCTGCAAAGTCTCCAAGTTACCAGATCCAAGTGAGTCCAGGTCAAGGTAGGACCGAGCCCGATCGTAATAGTATATGTGAGCAGTGTCACTTCCTGAGGCAATAGACCCTATCGTGAGCACCATGTTGTAGAGACCCAACCATGCGGGAGTTTGTCGATCGCCAGCAGCGAAGGTTGCCCTGAAAGATTCCTCATGCAAGAAAGGTGTGATGGCATGAATATTCTCGAAGTAAAATCCAATATAGCGTTGTTCTCGCAGGGAATCAGATGGCACTGGAAGACCGAGATGCGGATTCAAAGCAGACGGCCGATTGACTTCTTGGACCTCGGGCCAAGTCTTGGACTGTTCCACAATCCGGTCTTTTGCGGCAGGGCAAAGCCGAAACAATGCCCGAAGAACAGCACTTACAGAGCATATGCCCAGATACGAGCGGCGATGCCGGTCGCTCGCCAAACTGATTGCATTTATATCATCGCTGGCCGCCATCGTGGCGGGGTTCTGCGCCGACTCGTCCCAGCACCTTTCCTCTCCCGATTCTCCCCTATCGGACTCCTCTGGTGAGTCATGAGGATCTTCAAGGCGGCCGGAAATAATGGGTGATATGGCGACAGGGGGCGCTTCGCTATAGAGCTCTGAGGGTCCGTCTTCTGTTGAGTCGTGTGACAGGAGGAGGATGAGCTCCGATCGGTCCTTTTCAACCAATTCCTCTAGAGAACAATTAGGAAATAGTAGTCGGAGAACTCCGGCCTGGCGACGTAGGGTTTCTGTGGCTTTCTCAAGGGCACTGTACAAAGCGAAGTGCATATATTAGTGACATGATTTATTGAATCCAGGCACTTTGGAGGGATTGAATTCACTCACCTCCTGCTCGCTGCCTGACGTCTAGTACGTTGTCTATAGGCGCAGACTTCTGAAATCTGATAGTACTGGCAACTCGTACAAGGATTTCCCCCGTCGCATTTCACTTTTCGGCGCGTGCATTCTGAACATGACTTGTTCACTTTGCGTGGCGGTTGGAGCCTTGGTGTCGCAGGTTCTCCCGGGTCTCGGATTTCGAACGTGTGGAACATGATGGAACAGGCAATCCCATTCTGTCAGAGTCATAATCTTCACTCATAAGAGACGAGCATTAGGGCGATGTGGGGAAGACGCCAAGTTTTGAAGAGCGTAAACATTGGGGTGGTTTTTCCGGGGGCCGATCCGCGGGGTTGGTCTACAAGTGTACCCCTGCGGTTTCAAGCAACGCCTCCAAATGTATTTGTAGATCACTTCAATACCTCGTATATGTCTAAAACTTATGGAAGTCTCCTTTTGCTACAATTGTGCTCAAGATCAAGAGAGTACCAAATTTAGGTTTAATACATTTTGGAAAAACAACCTCATTTAAGAGAGATATATACAGCGCCTACAGTCATACATCACTCCTTCCAGCCACAATAATTCGCTTCCTGGCCTTCGCAGCTTCAACACTGGCCTTTCGCGGGTTCTTTGCCTCAAATATGACGTCAAGCTCCTCGAGCGTGAATCCCTTGGTCTCGACAAAAAAGAAGTACATAAAGGTCATCTCAAAAGTATCCCAAAATACAAAGAACACGTAGAACCAGTACCCAATCTAGAGAATAGATTAGCAGTGTAGAGGACATAAGTGTCTGAGGATTTTGCTTACACTTGACAGCGCAATAGGTCCAACGAAGGTATTGAGAAACCCAGCGGCTCCGGCTGTTAACTTGAAGGTACCCATGCCCTTGGCTCGCATTTTGTTACTCACGACTTCGGCGGGATAGATAGGTTGCATTGGGGTATAACCGCAAGCAAATGTTGCACCGAAAAGGAAGATGAAGACAATACTGACGGTCGATGCGGTCGTGTTGCCATACTCCGTGTAGCCGGCGGAACAGGCTGCCACGATGGACAGACAAATTGCCATACCAGCTGTGCTGGTAATGAGCATCTTGCGACGCCCTACAACATCATGTAGACGCGAACCAAAGATGGAAGCCACCCAACCAACGACCGCATACACGATATTGAGAATCAATTTCATGTTAGTGTCTGTGATGCCAATTCCATTGAGCATGATAGGCAGGTAATAGGATACGATGCTAGAGATATGGTCAGTTACCCAAATTTCTAGTACCCGGCACATTTGACGTACTTGTTTCCGCTGAATTGGCCAAACCAAGAGAAAGCAATGTTAAGCATGAGTCTATAACGGCTCGAACGAGACTCAACAAGCACCCGGAGATCGAACAGGTCTTTCCAGCTAGCCTGATGGTTGACATCGACGGTTGCGAGGATTTCCCCCATCTGGAGTGCAACGAGCGGGTGGTCAGGATTACCATTTGTGTGATAGGTAGCGATGATAGCCTTCGCTTCGTCGTGTCGATCCTTGGACATGAGCCTTTAGCAAGGGTTGAGGTAAGCATTGGCACACGGTTTCAGCAAATGAGATAAACCCATAAGTAAACAACGGAACATTGACTTACCATCGCGGGGACTCGGGGTAGAATTTGATAACTAGACACACAAGCCCTGGACACACTATCTGAAGCCAAAGGGGGATCCGCCAATCCAAGTTACCCTGGTCGGCAAGGTATTTGTGGCATGCATACACAGCCGATGTTGAAAACACAGAGCCCACATTATAAAATGTGTTATACATTCCTGCAATGGTTCCCCGATACGCTGGTGGAGCAAGTTCGACCAGATAAAGGGGAGCAGCAGTATGTGCACATGTTGCGAAGAAGGACAGAATAAATCTTCCTGCGATAAAAGTTGGGAGATTTGACGCAAAAGCTGTCACAATGGTGCCGATGCAGACACCCAGGCAGCCGAAGAAGATGTGCCATGTTCGTCCATACCAGTCGGTCATCCAGATGAATAGTGCACCGCACATTTGACCAACCTAATAACAGAAATTAGTATAGCGCGTGATCCCTGAGCCGGTATTTATTTTACCTGGAAGATGGCAAAGACAATGCCAGTACTGGCGTTGCCATTCTCTGGCAAGCCAAAGTAACGAATGTAGTTCGGAAGCGCGTTGATAGATCCCATCAACGAACTGTCAAATCCTATATGGTGTTAGGAAGCCAATACTCTATCTAGCCAGCCGGCCTAGCCACTCACCGTTCATAGTTGAACATAGGAACACAACGGCCGATAGGATATAGAGCTTGATATACCCTGGACCTCGGGGATTCGGTTTGTGTGTCGCCATGATGGTCGCGTACGTTTCAATGACCTCCTCCATATTTTCTACCTCCTTCAGGGTAGATTCTTCCTTTGTCTTGTCCATAATGGAGATAAGAGACCTCGCCCTGGACCAGGCCAAAAATGTGAAAAGTTTTGGAAAGAATTGCGAGTACAATAAGAATTGATCTCTAGTTGACACGGAGCTCCAAGGAAACCGCGATGGTAATGGTCGAGATGCCTTTTGCGAGAATGCAGGCAATGGGCTTTTATAAAAAGGCCCATGCCTAGAAGATGCATGTCCATTAGACTTCCATGCAATCCCCACGGGGAGTCATGGGGCCCCGGTTTTTCCTCAAAGACTAGGCCGGATTCGTCGCACGGAGATTTAAATCTTCGTCATTGCCCCGGAAATATCGACCCCCCACAAGACTACGCCCAGACCCCAATGAGAAAAGCAAGATAGAAAGTGCTCGGGGTCAGAGAATTTCTGCGGTTCGAGTGGGGGTGACATTGGTTGTGGGTTGAGATCCTGATCTGGACAAAAAGTTAGGAGGTGAATGCGTTACAGTCTTAAGCAAACTTTCTTCACTCGTTATACTATCGACTCTGATGATGAGGATATAGTACTGATTAATTCTAGGCTACGATTCATAGGATGAATTTGGTTTAAAGGAAGCAATATGTATTATTCACTCTATAATTTGGCCATTAACCTATTTTCCACTGCATCTAAACCGGAGGGCCCGTCATAAAGCTGAGCATTTAAGATAGAAGTGTTGACCTATCAATTTTACCATCAGTTGTAGGCTATTTTCAATGAGGATGCTGGAACTTACATGTTGTAGCCGAAGATCACTCACACCGCTGACACCGACGAGTCTCATAGCTGTCGCGGCCTCGTCTGCGAGAACTATGATAAAATATTAGCACGATAAAACATGATTGATAGATAGAAGAACACGAACTTTGTAGAGATCTGTGAACACCTTCCTCTCCACCCACGGCTAGGCCATAGAGTGCAGCTCGGCCAAGCCCAACGCCCTTTGCACCCAAAGCCAGCGCCTTGACGACATCGGTTCCCCTCTTGATGCCGCCATCAATAAGAACTTCTATCTGATCGAAGACTTGAGGGCAAAATTTTCTGATTTCCAAAAGAACTTGCATGGGGGTATTGGCAGTGTCCAATGCCCTTCCACCGTGGTTGGAGATAACGATGCCCTTAACAGCCGGGAACATAGTTGCCGCGTACGCATCCTCATGCGTCTGAATACCCTTGAGGACAATGGGAAGGTCGGTATGAGCGGAGAGCCATGTCAAAGTTTTCCGCCAGGTGAGAGCTGACTCCGTTCCCCAGATCTGCGAAACCCCTCCTCCAGCAACTTCCTCCGCCTTGTAACGCTCATCGGCCTCGCGCTTTCCCGGAAATGGAGCATCAAGGGTCAAGACGATGAATTTGATTTGTGGGATGGCCTTTATCTGAGCCAAGGTCCGTTCCGTGGCCTTGATATCCTTGAGAACATAAAGCTGCCAGGCAAACACCGCATTAGGGCCTGCGCGCACGATATCTGCCACAGATACAGATGCATTTTTGCTTATGATCTGCAGAGCGTTGAATTTGGAACAAGCGGCAGCAATGCCCTTCTCGCCTGATGGGTTTGCTAACTTCGCCATGGCTGCCGGGGAAATGAATATTGGTAGCCCGACTTTGTTTCCTAGGATAGTGGTAGACAGCGAGCATAGGGTGCAATCAACGAAAACTCTCGGTCGAAGGAGAACGGACTTGAAGATGGCTCCATTTGCGAGTTTTGTGATCTCATCATCTGTGCCGGACGCGTAGTATGCAAGTGCTTTGGGGCTGAGACGCTTTAAAGCTAGTGTTTCCATCTCCGCGATACTCAAGATTGTACTCATTGGAAGAGCGGGAATATGCTCGGGCTGTCCGTCGTCCTTGAGATCTTGCGATGCCGGCTCCAATTGACCCAATAATTGATCCGAAGTCAAATACTCATCAAGCATCTCGGCTGGATGGACATCTTGAAAAGCACGGGTCGCATCGGTTCCAGCATGTTGGAGAATGATTGCCTTTCCCCCTGGATGGCTGTTCAAGAAACTGGTAACCTGGAGTTGTGAGCCGAAGTTCCATTTATCGGGGGATGCACTGAGAGCCTACATTGTAGACATTGCCGTGGATTGCGATCCAGCAATCACCTTCAACCCGATGGGTTTGTACTGATGTGGTCAGCAACTTGCCCAAATGTATTTACGCGATGACTTACTATCCGACAACGATAACGTAATTCCAGACATGGTTCTGCTATTCTCTATTACCATTGGGGGAGACACTGCTTTCTATGTCTTTCACTCTTTCATAACATTGGGGAAGATTCGTGATCGTCCGCTCTTCCCCACATTCCGTGCTCTCCGTGCTCTACGGGGTTTGAAATTCCCGTGCCATTTTTGGACTGTGGGAATAAAGACCTTCGCATTGGTTTACACCCGAGAGCGCTGGAACACCTAGTCAAGCGTCCATTTTCCGAAGGGGTCCATACCTTGAAAGTGGTCGAGATTTCAAAATGCCGTACCTTTCTCAGTTGATCTCGACATCAGGGATAAAACGGCTGACCTTCTAACGTGGTTCGCTGAATTCAGACTTCATCGCGCAAAGCTCACATTTCTTGACATCATGCAAAAGTCTACGCGAGGGTTGAAGACCGGTTGGTCTATGAAGCAGGCGGGCGACATTTCTAATGAGTGTTGGATTCCCGTGGAAAACGTTCCTAGCCAAGTCCACATTGATCTCATTGCAAACAAAAAGTAAGCACTACTCACTGGGCAATACTTCAACATCTTCCAATGCTAACGGACTTCTAGAATTCCCCATCCATTTGTGGATGCTAATGAACTTGCGGTGCAATGGATCGCAGAGAAGGACTGGATTTATCGCACCAAGTTCACGGTACCGTCTTCCAAAGGTACCACAACGGACTTGATATTCCTCGGGCTGGATACCTTCGCTACTGTGACTCTAAATGGAACCACAATCTTGGAGTCGGAGAACATGCATACTTCACATAGGGTGAATGTCTCTGAGGTTCTTCGTGCAGGCCCAGAGAATGAGCTTCAGATTGTGTTTCAATCCGCACTTCTCCGTGGCCGAGAGCTGGTCGATCAGCACCCGGACCACATCTTTCACGTGCGCCAGACCGAAGCAAGTCGCATCCCCGTACGTAAAGCTCAGTACAACTGGGGCTGGGACTGGGGTCCTATCTTGATGACTGCGGGACCTTGGCGCCCGGTTGTACTTGAGCAGTACACTGCCAGGATCGAGGATGTATGGGCACAATACGAAATATCTGCAGACAACAAAACTTGCTCAGGCACCCTATACGCGCGAGTGGGGGCGGGTGCACAGGAGGGCGACACTGTCCTTTTGTCGCTCTTTAGCGCGGACGAGGCGGTCTTCGAGCAGGAATGCCACATTGGAGCTGATGGGTTGGTAAAGGCCGCCGTGCAGCTTGTTTCTCCCTCTTTGTGGTACCCCCACGGCTATGGATCGCAGTTCCGCTACCGACTGTCCGCTTGCCTCATCCGGGGGGATACCAGACTAGACGAGCAGACCAAACTCATTGGGTTCCGGCGGTGCCAACTAGTGCAAGAAAAAAGACGAGTTCGGCAAATCTTTCTACTTCCGCATCAACGGTATCGATATATTTGCTGGTGGGTCCTGCTGGATCCCTGCCGACAGTTATCTTGCCAAAGTATCCAAGGATCGTTATCTCGACTGGATGAAACTCATGGTGGAGTCCAATCAAATAATGATTCGTGTATGGGGCGGTGGAATCTACGAGGACGATGCCTTCATGGAAGCTTGCGATACGTTGGGCATCTTGGTCTGGCATGACTTTGCCTTCGTCTGCGCCAGCTACCCAGTCTACCCGTCCTTCCTTAAATCCATCGAGGAAGAAGTACGACAAAACATTAGGCGGCTGAGATCTCACCCATCTCTAGTAATCTGGGCCGGAAACAACGAGGACTATCAGGTCCAGGAGAGGTATAAGCTTGAGTATAATCAGGACGACACCGACCCGGAGTCGTGGCGACAGTCAACCTTTCCGGCGAGGTATATATATGAGCATTTGCTGCCAAAATGGTTGCAGGAAGAGGACCCGTCCAGCATCTATCACCCTGGAAGCCCCTGGGGCGATGGCAAACACACAACTGACCCAACTGTGGGCGATATTCATCAATGGAATAGTGAGTTCTCTCACGGTGTTCGATTTTACGATAACATTCTAACAAAATCTAGTCTGGCACGGCCAAATGTGCAGATATCAAGATTCTGCTGACCTTGGCGGTCGTTTCGTGAGCGAGTTCGGAATGGAAGCCTATCCCCACCTTGAGTCTCTTCGTCGAGTCATTACCGACCCACAGCAACAGCACCCTGGCTCAATGATGATGGACTTCAGAAACAAAGCTGCTGATCATGAGCGCCGCTTGATGACCTATGTTGCCGAGAACTTCATTGTGCCATCCGATCTTGCATCCTTCACCCACATCACTCAGGTCCTGCAAGCTGAAACGATGCGCTATGCGTACAAGGCCTGGAGGCGGAATTGGGGCCAACCGGGAGCTCGAAGATGTGGCGGTGTGCTCGTGTGGCAGCTGAACGATTGTTGGCCAACCATGTCTTGGGCAGTTGTCGATTACTACTTGGTTAAGAAGCCTGCGTTCTACGCCATATTTCGAGCTTTGAGGCCACTCGATGTGGGTATATCTCGTAGCTGCCCGGTGTGGACTTCGGGTCATGCCGATCCAATGTCTACCAACTCATGCGAGTTTGATCTGTGGATTGCGAGTAGCCGTCAAGATGCAGTTGAGGTTGAGATCAAAATCAGATTTATTTCCATAAGGTCGGGTAAGCTGGTTAGTGACACCATCGATATCACGACACTGGCAACCCCCAATTCCACAACAGAGGTCCTCGAAAAGCAACGCGTCAAGGTTTCCATGACTTGTGAGGGCGCGGACTACAAGAACCTTGATCCGTTCATCATTCACGCAGAGTTATATATTGAGGGACTGATCCAGGCAGCGGACACTGCTTGGCCGCAGCCCTTGAAGTATCTGGACTTTTCGAACCGGAATGTCAGGGTTAAAGCCTCGCCATCACAAGACGAGATTACTGTCTCGGCGGACCTTCCGGTCAAAGGGTTCGTGTTTGAGGAGAGGGAAGGCTTAAAGCTGAGCGACAACGGATTTGATCTTATACCTGGGGAGAAGAAAATAATTATTTTGAGTGGACAAGGTGCAGCGACCACGGAACTCCCATGGACATATGTTGGTGCAAAGCCACTCCAGCTGGGAAGAAATCCTAAACTATGAGTGATGTCGCAAATTCACATTGGATATTTATGGCGTGTTACATCTTGTTTTCAACCCTCATTTTCGTAACTATAACGCAAAGTATATTCACTAAATTATCTCTGGGGGTCAAATGCCAATTTGATTTCCATCGAGTCAACAAAGGGTCTTCACCGCATGCCCAGGCGTAACTTGTATAATCCGTGTATATGACCGGAAACAGCTCATAACTACAGATGGAGGTAATATAGAGGCTAATAGAGCTGACACAGCCCTAGAGTGGCCCCTGGGCCCGGCCCCCGGGGGAACCCGGCGAGGATGAATAATCAATCAAATCCGAGCCGATCTTTCCCGGGCCGTTGCCGGGCCCCTTCGGCTTCTTCCAAGGTTGTCCATATCCAGAGTACGGAACCACTAGGATGTACTACAAGAGTCCACCGAAAGTTGACTACACTAATTTGGCATTCCTTTCGCCTTCGCCTAATTATACTGACCTCGGGACCTCCAGGGCTCCATAGCTCGTATCGTCCATGAGTCATGATAGATTATGGCAACCCATGATAAAACCACAAGTTCCCCAGAGCTGACAAGAAGGAAACCCCAAATTGTTTTTACAACTCATTTCACCTCTGACCATGTCCTCCCAATGGCGGCTTCCGCGTCTTTCCTTCTTCCAATCACTCCTCCAGTCTCAATTTACTTTGCCTGTGCGCCCGGAGTTTCTGGTTTCATCTTCCTTCCACTTTGTTAATCCTCGTCATCATGTAACAGCCACAGATAATATCACTCAGGTCTTTCCAGAGTCTGTATTTGCGGGGCTAAGCGATGAGGAAGCGTTGGCGTTATTCACCCAAGGGTTCTTTGGCGGATTCGTCTTTGGGTCCGAGAGGTCTATCCTACGAATGGGAGGCTGGAATGTGCTGCCAGCGCGGTTTACGGGTGAGCAACTTCCTATGAGACAATCCCTACATTCATCTTGAAGAACCTTCATAGACCTGGGGACAAAGGTGTTGTCGACATAGTGCTCAGAGGTTTCATCTGCTGAAATCGTCATTATAGGTTTCCAAGGAGATCCACATGCATCCCAGATCTGGAATGCTTCCGAGCTTCCTCGAAGTCACCTTCTCCCTGTCGGCAGCTGCCTATTCGGGTCATTTAAAGTGCTGGACAAGCAAATAGCACCGGAATCATCGGACCAGCGGGCCAGTTACGTGGATTATGGGTTTGGCTCGGACGAGTTCACTTTTGCAGGCTGCCACCGTTTCCAAATCACTCGATCGCCACGCACAGGCGCCGAGCCCCTGGTACAGTTCGAGCTACAGCACTTCCGTTGTAATCCTCAAAAAAACGAACCATCACTGGCAGAATACGTCGCTTGGTTTCACTATGGCTATGCGAAGGCGCTGTTTGCCAATGCAGTGCAGTGCGTTCTATTGCGGTAGCCCCCACCGCGAAAGAGTGGACAGACACGAGTCGCTCGGTCTGGAGTTCTGTATATATATACCATCGCCCCTCCTGTAAAAAATAATATCTAGTGCATTTTAAACTTCTGTCAAACAGCACCCAGCGAGAGAAGAGTTATTGAGAGATGAGATCACGCTAATTTACGCCGACTCTTGGTGACCCTCTAGGTGCTCAAACAATGTCCTTTATATAATCCGAGGCCTGACCAATCAGATTATTGAAGCCCTATGTAATTAAGACAGAGGCCAACATCTATAATTATCCTCATACCTATTATACTATTGTAACTTGTAGATATATGTTTCAACCATTCAAAACGTGTAGATGTGTCTGGTTGGGACGCTTGAGAATGTGTTGTAAATATTTTAACGACGAGGGGAAAAATCCAACCCAGTTTACCAACTGACAATAGCAACTTTACACTACATTGTTGTATCATTGTGCGTACATAATTCCCAGCAAGGGGGATGTATTCCTCGTCTCATTAGTTGCCTACAAATATGTATAGCGGCCTTACGCCCTTATACACCGCTATGCACCTTCGCTGTTACACATAGTAGGGTGATTTGTTCGTTTGAACTTGCGGTGGAATAAAACTGTTAGCCCAGAGGCGGTATATCAGCACTGTTACCCTGATGGAGGAATCCCAGGAAGCATTATCTCCTCATTTCCTGCAAATCAATCACTTGAAACAACTTTTCTGTTCACCTGTCTTGTCACCCAAGTTCATTTTCCCTTGTCAACAGCCAAAGTTATGGCTACTCTCGCTCTCGATGGCAAGGTTGCCATGATAACCGGTGGCTCGAAGGGTATTGGCAAAGCAACAGCTCTGCGTCTTGCGCGTGATGGTGCCAAGGTTGTTATCCAGCACCTCTCCGATGACAAAGGCGTCCAGGAGGTGGTGAACGAAATCGGAGAGCTGAGCGCCCTGGCCATCAAGGGCAATGCGGGCAGCGTGGCCGACAGCGAAGAGCTGATCCGTCGTACGGTGGAGAGGTTCGGTCGAATTGATATTGTCATTGCCAACGCTGGTTCCTTACCTATCCGAGACCTTGCGAGCACCTCGGAGCAAGACTTTAACGAGTGTATGGATGTAAATGTAAAGGGGCCATACTTTTTGATTCAGGTAGGCGGCCAGAAAGACGCAGAATGCAGAAGATAAAAGGAAGTCTTGCTAATGGTCAATATAGAAAGCGGTCCCTCACCTCCACCCGGGCGCTCGAGTCATCCTAGTTTCTTCCGCCCTCTGTCATGTCTCCACAGTTAGCCCTCCCTACCTTCTTTACTTGACCACAAAGGGTGCTATCGAGCAGATGATTCGCGTTCTAGCTAAGGACCTAGGTCCAAAGGAAATCACCGTCAACGCAATTGCTCCAGGTCCAACTGACACCGAGCTCGTCACACCAGGCAACTCAGAGCCTGAGCTGAACGCCATCAAGGGTATGGTCCCCAACGGACGCTTGGGTACACCCGAGGAGATGGCGGAGACCATGGCATATTTCAGCTGCTCGGCGAGTGCCTGGGTCTCAGGACAGATTCTGCGCGTGAATGGCAGCATGGCATAGTTGAGCTTTGATAGAAATCTAGTATACGAACAATGTATTGTATATGACAGATATTATTGACTCTATCGTTTTAAATTGACACAATCCGCTTTTTGTATAATCTGTACGGTAATTGCTGACTAATTAAAACGATCGGGTACTTTGTATATTAAACGATTGTCGGTTGGACTCGGCCTTAGTATCGACACACCCCCTAGTACTCCGTAGACCTGATCCTGACCCTCCACGACCCGCAGCGACACTCGGATGCATGAATCCACAGCACTAAGCCTAATTAGGACGCATAAATATACTTATATAACCAGTAATGCATAACGTTTGCATAAAAGTTATTTATGTCACAAAATCTGCTTGTTTGTCTTGTTTGATGACCCCTAGGGTCACCCTAGTGGCGGGGCGGTCCGAGGGTCGTGAGGGTCACCCGCGGGTCACTGCCAGGTCTAAGGACAATTCAATGTTGAGTAATGGAGGTTTTAGTTGACGCGTTTTGGGTGGCCAGCTCGGTGGTAAAATACGTTATAAATTGCTAGGAAATCCGATACAGAAATACGGAGACTTTGAATACCATTGATTCCTACATTTACGATACGGCCCACGCCTACACCCCTCTACAGGTAGATAGTCGGCAGATCCTGCCTCCATAGCAATCAACTCTCTCCATCCTTCCTTTCGGGCCCACATATTGTAGAGCACTCCAACAATATGCATTGCTCGTATCCGTACGCGTTTTGGTCGTGCCTCCCTGTTTCACCCCTCATCTACAGTACGAGTACGGTGTCTAACCGGACACCTGATTGGCGTTTCTATAACAAGAAAATTGTCTTACTTGCTCCGCTCGAATGTCCATGGCCCATGGGGGATCTTCGATGGGCTAACCAGAAAAGTTAATACGTCTGCTAGCCTAGTATATATAGGTCGCCCTGGCTGGATAAAAAGAAATTCACCCTCCATTCATCCCTCCAAGGAAAGCAAAGAAGCAGCTACTTATCGTTTCATTCCTCCGCCGACGTATCGAATACGCTGCAATGAAGACTTTCCGGTTTTCTCTTATTGCATTCCTTCCCTTGTTAAACTACGGGGCGTTCGCAGAAGGAGAGTACATCACTCCTGATGTTTTCCCGTCACGTATGTCTCTATTGTTCTTTTTTTCATATATAGGGTATGCTGACTCTTGTTTAGCACACATCACCGGGGCTGGTGACTGGGCCGTTGCTTTCAAAAAGGCAAGCGATGTGGTGTCACGACTAAGCACGGAAGAAAAGGCTTCTCTTGTTACAGGTTCCTATGCTACAGGTGGGTGCATTGGTAATATCAGACCAATCAAGTCCGTCAATTTCACTGGACTGTGTTTGGAAGATGGACCGGTTGGTATCCGAGTTGCGGACTTGTCAAGCACTTTCCCTGCAGGGCTGACTGCAGCGGCAACCTGGGACAAAGATCTCCTATTTGCTCGTGGGTACGCTATGGCTTCTGAGTTCCGTGATAAAGGATCGCACGTACTACTTGGGTAAGTGCAAATCTGCAGCATCAAGCCCTGTCTATTTTCGTATGATTTTTGTGCTGATTCTTTTCCCTAGGCCAGTTGCAGGTCCCCTTGGTAGGCATCCGTTGGGCGGCCGCAATTGGGAAGGATTCTCGCCAGACCCCTATCTGACAGGCGCTGCCATGGCCTCTTCCATCAACGGCATTCAAAAGGCAGGTGTGCAGGCATCGGCGAAGCATTTCATAGGGAATGAACAGGAGACGCAAAGATCCAATTCCATTTCTCCCAATGGAGGCAATGTTGATGCAATCTCATCCAATATCGACGACCGTACAATGCATGAGCTCTACCTCTGGCCGTTCGCTGATGCTGTCCGGAGCGGGGTCGCAAATGTGATGTGCAGCTATAACAGAATCAACCAAACCTATGCTTGTGAGAACTCGAAGCTTCTTAACGGTCTGTTGAAGGGTGAGCTAGGGTTCCAGGGTTATGTGGTATCTGACTGGAGTGCTACCCACTCTGGGGTTCGAGCCATCGAGGCGGGCTTGGATATGAATATGCCAGGTCCACTCAACACTGCAGACCCCTTGTCTAACGATTCTTACTTTGGCGAAAATATCACAATGGCCATCAAAAATCGAACATTGACTGAAAGCCGTCTCGATGATATGGCACGGCGTGTTCTCACCCCATATTTCTATCTTGGACAAGACCAGAATTATCCAACTGTGGATCCTTCAAACTTTTACGTCGCCTTTCAAACATACGGTTATTCACCAGCTGCCGCTGGCATGCCCTTGGCACCTCCAGCAGCGCGAGATGTGAGAAGAGATCACAAAAAGCTAATTCGTGATCTCGGCGCTGCTGGCATTGTGCTTTTAAAGAATACCAATGAAACACTTCCCCTTGGAAGTCCAACCAATATTGGAATTTTTGGCAACGACGCAGCTGATCCATCCGATGGACTTTATTACGAAGGCAATAAGCCCAACTCGCAAAATTTCGGCTTCGAAACCGGAACACTTGCAGTTGGCGGAGGGTCAGGGTCTGGACGCAGCACATATATCGTTTCACCCCTGCAAGCCATAAGAGAGCGTACTGATGCACGGCTTCAGTATATTCTCAATAACCAGTTGATTTCCTCCAATGACTTTAGCAGCATTTTCCCGGTGCCCGAGGTCTGCTTGGTCTTCCTCAAGACCTGGGGATCAGAAGGTTCGGATCGACTCTCCTTCGAGAATGACTGGAATTCTACATCAGTTGTCAACAACGTTGCGTCAATTTGCTCTAACACCGTTGTGATCACCCATTCGGGAGGGGTTAACACCATGCCTTGGGCGTCGCATCCAAACGTCACAGCAATCCTGGCCGCTCATTTCCCCGGGCAGGAGAGCGGCCATTCTATTGTGGATGTCCTTTTCGGAGATGTTAATCCTTCCGGCCGGCTTCCCTATACGATTCCTGTCAAAGCCAGTGATTACAATATTCCGATTGTAAATATTACAGGTCCTGCTGCGTATGATTCATCCGCCTGGCAGTCTGATTTCTCCGAAGGACTATTGATCGACTATCGCCACTTCGATACGAAAAACATCACTCCTCTCCATGAATTTGGATTCGGCTTGAGCTATACATCATTTGACCTGGACCAGAACCTCGCGGTCAAGCCCATCCATCCCATCGCATCCCCGTTCCCACTCCCTACAGCCAATGTGGCGCCTGGTGGGAATGTAGATCTGTACACCGAGCTCTTCAACATCTCAGCGACAGTGAAGAACACCGGCAGTATGCCTGGAGCCACAGTTCTCCAGTTGTATGTATCTCTCCAAGGTACATCCGTCCCCCATGGCACCCCATTGAAGGTTCTTCGTGGGTTTGAAAAAGTCCATCTTGACGTCGGCGAAGTAGCTACTGTGCATTTCACACTGACCAGAAGGGATTTGAGCTTTTGGAATACTATCGCTCAAGATTGGCAAATACCGGTCGGTCAGGCTGCAGTGAATGTTGGTTTCAGCTCTCGTGATTTGCGAAGCAATGCCAATATTCAATTGGTGTAAGGAGTCATGGATTGAAGGATATGTACGTTCAAAGGCTAGTGAGCTTTTAGTAAGATCAAGATTGAGTTTGTACATAATTTAGCTGCTACGTATTAACTACAGTACCGTATCAACATTTTGCTACTATATTAGCACTACCGTAATAAGAGTGTAGTAATACGATTACTAGAGTAGCTACGCACTTTCTACGGCACTGCTACGGTATCAAATATTGATACTGTACTGTAATACCACTGTATTACTACGGTATCAGGACCCCTTTCCCGCATGGAAGATGCCAGATCATGTGACCAGAGTGGGGCATGATCGGCGAAACAATAAATACGAGTACGGGTGGGCCTTGTGGATACCGTCACCGCGGCACTGGATCATTAGGTGGGGATAAAGGCGATCCCTGCAAAAAATGAAATCTTTGAGTATGTTGTACGATTCTTTAGGAAATATTTCATTTAAATTACAGAGCATTCGTGCTCATGTGGAACTAGAACCAATCCAATAAACTTCATTCAGTTCAGTTCCTCATCAGCTCCTTCCACACCCTTCCGTTCCCATCAAGCGAAGCATATTCCCTCCTCATTGTGGGTAGGAGAATGGAAACAGAAATGGAATCGAACAATGCAATACCCGTGGACCAGGGCAGCGACCTTGGCAGCGATGGCGCGCTCGATCTGCCACCTCCCTACCAGCTCCATTCGACAAGTGAGCTTCTGGACAGTTCAGCCACGGTTTTGGGTACGCTTCGCTGCTATGTATCAGGCCCAGGTTATGGTCTCTTCACTGACATACAACAGACAACGGCACCATCAACATCTCCTTCTCATCTAAGAACGCCGCCCGACTTTCACGCCTGCTGCGCTCGACATCCATTAGGGAAGCTGGTCTCACCGAACCACGCCGCGCAGCAGGAGAAGCTCGATCACAATGTCCGCCCTTGAATCTAGTGATCCATGTTGTCGGTAGTCGAGGAGACGTGCAGCCCTTCATCGCCTATGGCACAGCTCTACAGCGCCGTGGCCACCGCGTTCGTCTCGCCACACATGACGCCTTTGCCGATTTCGTGCGCAAGTCTAGCCTTGAGTTCTTCCCTGTTGGTGGCGACCCGGCCGATCTCATGTCGTACATGGTTCGCAACCCTGGCCTGCTCCCATCGATAGAATCCCTCCGGGGCGGCGATATCGGCCGGAAGCGCCGGATGATGCGCGAGATGCTTGTAGGCTTCTACAACTCTTGCATCATGCCCGACCCGGCAACGAAGGAACCTTTTGTTGCAGATGCCATCATCGGGAATCCGCCAAGTTTTGCCCATATACATTGTGCCCAGGCGCTGGGCATCCCGGTGCATCTTGCCTTTACGATGCCGTGGACGCCCACGTCGGCATTTTCGCACCCCCTAGCTCATATCCGATCCAGGGAAATAGAGTCGGGTATCGCGAACTACCTAAGCTACGGCATGGTGGAACTGCTCACCTGGCAGGGTCTGGGGGGTGTGATAAATTCCTGGAGAGAACGGACGCTCAAGCTCGAGACAGTGGCAGCGAGCGTGGGGCCAGGTCTTGCGACATACCTGAGAATTCCACATACATACTGCTGGAGCCCTTCCATGGTCCCGAAGCCGGTTGAGTGGGGTGACGAAATCGACGTGTGCGGGTTTTTTATGCGCGACTTTGACGAACCCTCATACTCTGCACCGGCAGACCTGGTCAAATTCCTACAGGCGGGCCCGCCGCCTGTATATTTCGGCTTCGGGAGTATTGTGATGGATGACCCCGAACGACTCACAAACGTTATCCTAGAATCAACCCGTCAATGTGGCGTGCGGGCGATCATCTCCAAGGGTTGGAGCAAGCTGGGTGGCGAGAATCCGCAGAACACCACCCAAGCCCTCTTCATTGGCGACTGCGCGCACGAGTGGCTTTTCAAGCGAGTCTCTGTGGTTGTGCACCATGGCGGGGCCGGGACAACTGCCTGCGGCCTGGTAAATGCCCGGCCGACGATCATCGTCCCCTTCTTTGGCGATCAGCCATTCTGGGGCCAAGTGGTTGCCTCTGTTGGCGCCGGCTCCTCCCCCATTCCCCAGCAGACTTTCAATGCGGAGCGACTCGTTGCAGCCCTACAATACTGTCTGTCTCCTGAGGCAAGCGCAGCTGCTCATAAGATCGCCGGGCAAATGAAAGTCGAACGCGGCGTTGATGCGGCTGTGGAGAGCTTCCACTCGCATCTTCCGGTGGCTGAAATGACGTGCGACTTCCTGCCAGAGCATGCCGCGAGATGGCGGTGTAAGGTCAAAGGGAAACATATCAAGTTGAGTAACCTTGCGGCGGCGGCGCTGATTCAAGAAAACAAGATCAAGAAAGCAAATATTGAGGTATTGCGTGTGCGAGAGTACAATACAGATGTGTCCCGATGGGACCCAGTGACGGGTGGCGCGTCAAGCCTGCTGGGCATCGTGACGGATTTTACGACCTCTCTAGGCGGGACATTTATTGATCCGTTCAAGAACTTCAAGCGGTACCGGGAGGCCGTACGTGACGATGGAAGCCATGGTTCGGTGGCCAGCGCTTCAGGCGTGGCAGCTTTGTCGGCTGGCAAGGGCATTGCTGGCATGGCTGGCACGATTTTAAAGGGCATGACGGTCGATATGACATTGGCTTTTGCAGAGGGTATGCGTAACTCACCCAGGCTGTATGGTGCAGAGCCTGACAATTACGGCACGGTGAGGGACTGGAAGAGCGGCGTGGTTGTGGGGGGGAAAGCGTTTGGTCTAGGCTTCTACAACGGCATCACTGGGTTGGTGACGGAGCCGTACAAAGGGGCTAAGGACGGAGGCGCTCTCAGCTTCTGCAAGGGAGCGGGCAGAGGGGGTCTTGGGTTGATTTCCAAACCAGGAACAGGTAAGCTCCTAACAAGACACCATCGGGGACATGCTGACTTAGATGCGCTTCAGCCATGTTTGGCTTCTGTGCGTACCCTGCACAAGGTGTGTACAAGTCCATTGTATCAGGGACAGACAAGAAGATCAAGTTTGAGAAATTCAAGATGATAGACAAGGCTCTGCCATTCTTGGACGATGCTACCCGACAGGAGACCGTGGAGCGATATGATGAAATCATCTCAAAGAAGAAAGCATAATTGTCAACCCGGTTCGTTACTGTCCAATGCTAAGGGATTTAGCATGGCGAGGCAATAGGCATCACGATGATCCTTCCCAAGTTCTATATTTATATATTGGTCTTCATCCGATCAACATAACGATTACGGAAGTGAAGAGACTCCGTACTAAGAGAGACCCCGCGAACACATCGTACCTGACCTCTAAAGTGATATAAACTCTTCAGTTTCGATACCCTCTATTGCACTGACGCCTTGATGCTTACAAGTTATTGACTTACGCCCTTCGGCTACTTTCTCGGATATGAGATGCTCAAGGTCAAAGTGATCGTTTATTACCGCCGGCCAGCGCTCATAGTTAGGCAGAGATGTCTCGCATTGTCACCGACAAAGTCGAATCTTATAGGATAGTATTCGTGGGACACGCCTTGCGAAACCCCGCATGCTGATCGGGGCCGTCTCCGAGGCCCGGCTGTCGCTGGGATTCCTAAAATGAAATAGGTACGGATTGTCTTCTTAATCGGACAGTCATCGTCTTCGCATCGCATCTGTTGAGCCCGATGAATGCCTTGCACCTATCGATAACACGGCTGCTGCCAGTTCTATTGATACGACACAAACAACGCCTGGCTAAGCTAACCTATGTTGTTGCCCGCATACCCGTACTTGTACGTCTCAAATATCTGCCTCCTCGCCCACGCCAGCGCCTCCCTAAACATCCCGTCCTCATCTACCACATTCTAGTCTATCCCCGTAAACATCAGCTTGGGCCAGTTTCTGAAGAACCAGGATCTCGACTCTATTATCGCAAAGAAGACGGCAAAGTGCGCTAGTAGCACCAATCCGAACGGGTCCGCCGCAGACACGATGCTGTCTGGTGCCTTAAACGCCTAGAACATAACTATTCCCTCAGGCTGCATACCTTTGTGCGCGACGAGGTAGCCTGCTCTGACCATGTCGTCTACAGCCGCCTTGTAGCTAGAGCTCCGCAAAGCCCATAAATGGGCCCGATGTCTAAAGCCCAACCCAACCCCGGGCCCAATGTGATGGGGGCCCAACGGGCCCCCATTAAAGCCCATCGGTATCTAATAAATCGGCCTCTGTAATTGCTGTTTACCACCTTCTACTGATCGTATAAAGTTCAAACTTAGAACATCAAATCATAGTAGCTATATAAGTATACATTTCAATTTCAAACGAAAAATAATAGGCGGAAGTCGGGATATTATAAAAATTGATGTTTTGATGTTGGATATATATTTGGAGTCCTATCACTTTCTAGGTAAACCTCTATAATTTTTAAACTCTCTAAATCAACGCGTTTTTCGCATTTTTAAATGTGATATAGAAATATAACTAGTAACTAATTCTAAACCATTTAAATTAATAAAATTTTACCTTAGGTATAATAGTAAGAAACGGTGCTAAACATAGGGTAATTAAAAAAACCCAAAAAGGGGGTTCAACTTTATATATTTGCATTGTTTGGTGCCTATTGGGCCCAAAGCCCACCAGTGGGCCCGAAGATAGGCCCAAAACCCAACCCATTAGTGGGTTGGGTTGGGTTGGGCTTTGGGCTTTATGGGCTTTGCGGAGGTCTACTTGTAGCTGTCTCGACGAGTCAAGGGGAGCCGGTCGCAGAAGCTACGCAGCGTATCAAGACCCTCGAGTATATCCATTGGGAGCGGCGAGTTCTCGTTCGGGGTTGTCTAGCAAACGTTTGACCGTGTTACCAGCCAGTTCTTTAAGGAAAAGAGTGTATTTCAACGAGAATACTATCATGCACGTTACAGACACGTTGCAGACACGTGGACCCAGGCAATAGGCTAGCACTCAACCCTCATCGACGGTCCATCGTTCGACTCTCACGGTCGCTGAGCAATGCAACCGAACATAACAGAAAATGGGTACTCAAAGATCTCACACAGATTATACGATCGGATGGATATGTGCACTGCCAATAGAGATGGCGGCATCCAAGGCGATGTTGCAAAAGATACATCCACGTCTGCCTCAGTCCCCAAACGATCATAATATCTATACCTTGGGAGAACTCTACAATCATAATGTAGTGATTGCCTGTTTGCCGCTTGGTATTTATGGCATCTGTTCTGCCACTTTTGTTGCGACGCACATGATTCACACGTTCCCTGAACTCCGTTTCACCCTTTTGGTGGGTATTGGGGGCGGGGTACCGAGCGAAAGAGGTCCAGATATCAGACTTGGCGACGTAGTGGTCAGTAAGCCATCAGGTACCTTTGGTGGAGTTGTGCAGTATGATTATGGAAAAGCCATTGGTGGCAATCGGTTTCAGCGCACCGGTGCTCTGAACAAACCACCATCAATCCTACTAGCAGCGATATCGCGTCTGGAAGCAGATGGTATGATCGGCGACACTCATATTCCGCTCCATCTGGCAAATATTGCGGCACGATTTGACAGAAAGAACAGACCCTCTCACCCGGGCTCGGAGTACGACATTCTTTTTCAACCAGAGTATCAGCATGCGGGTGATCCAGATGAGACATGCCTTCATTGCAGCAGAGAACACATGTTTCCTCGTCCACCCCGTTCCTCAAACAATCCTCTCGTGCACTATGGCTTGATTGCCTCGGGAAATCAAGTAATCAAAGATGGCTTAATGAGAGACCGTGTCGTGAGCGACCTTGGCGGTGAAATTATGTGCTTTGAGATGGAGGCAGCAGGACTTATGAACGACTTTAAGTGCTTGGTAATACGCGGTATCTGCGATTATGCAGACTCGCACAAGAACAAATTGTGGCAACCCTATGCCGCAGGGGTAGCAGCAGCCTATGCAAAGGAGCTACTGTCTGTTATTCCTGTGGTCCAAACACAAACGAGTCAAAAGGCGTACCTCGAGTCAGTTTGTTAACCTTACATCCTTATAACTATCAATTGATCAACTAATCCAATATTAGCCTGCAGTGTGGGAGCTTGGTCAAACCGGGCTTGGACGATATACTACAGCTTCCCATGATTGACTCAGTGCCATTACGAAATGATGTTCTGGGGATAGGGGAAATTGGAATTGTTCGCCGAGCACAATTCCTTGCTCTCGCAGGACCGTGGTATGCATCGTCAATGTGCACAACCTGTGAGCTGTTGGAACTCGATTTTGACAGCAAAGATATTCTGTGGATTTGTTGTCAATGTGGGGATGGACCGATCAGACTTAGCATCGATGAGATTTGTGCGTGTTGTGGTCATGCTTTATCATCTCTCTAGGCACTGTTGTGGCAGATGCAATGTAATTAAACAGACAAATACAGCCAGATCGAAAGTGGTACCGTGACGGTTGCGCTTGGGCGTTCTTAAATATGCCTCATCTCAGCTAAACTTGAACACAATAAAGAAAGAAAAAAACAAAAATTAAAAGTATTATCAGCCCAAAATTCAGACTGTCAAACGAAAGCGGATAGAGCACAGATATATTCTCCAAGCCCATTGGATTACATATATGATACTACCGTCCACGTTGAAGTCGAGCCAAACAGCTTTAAACAATCATCACAATCTTGGCCAATGCCCCCTCTTCTTCCATCAACCTGTGGGCCTCCACAATTTCCTCCAGCGGGAAAGTCTTGATCGGCAACTGAATCTTGCCCGCCGCCAGATCCCGAGCAATATCCTCAATGGGCGTTCTAAGTACAGCCTCCGTGGTACTCGCATAGGTAGTCAGCTTAACGGACGTCGGTATCGACGCCATAGGCATAAACTGGTCAAACGTCCATTTATTGCCAGCTATACCCGTCATGCAGACAGTGCCACCAGCCGCCACACATTGCAGAGAGTCGTCTAGTGTGGCTACCCCAACAAGTTCAAGGATTTTGCTGAACGGGGCACGTTTCTGGACCTCGGCCAATATTGACCCGCCGTCGATAATGACATCGTCAATACCGAGGCCACGTAAGAACTCTACGCGTGCTGGGTTCCGCGTTGTTGCGGTGACAGAGACTCCATGTGATCGAGCAAGCGCCGCGGCCGCCAATCCAACGCTCGTAGTTCCGCCGCGGATAAGCAAGCGGTCGCTGGGGACGAGCTCAAGGCTAGTGAACAAAGATCCCCAAGCGGTCTGCATAAGTTCAGGAAGAGCACCCAAGATGTCCCAAGGCACGGGCCGATCAGGGCCAAAGGCAGCGGTGACATTGACGCGTCGCACTTGTGTAGCTGGCACTACTGTGTACTCGGCATATCCGCCATCAAAGGCACGGCCCATGCCGCCCATTGCAGTCACAACGACCTCGCCAGCTTCGAAGCCTGAGTCAGGTGCTGCATAGTCGACAAGTCCAGCTGCCTCGATACCCAGAACACGGGGGAATGTCACACCGGGTGAATGACCTTGACGTGTGAATACTTCCGATCGGTTAAGCCCAAAGGACTTGACGCGGATGCGCACCTGTCCCGTTGAAGGAGTTGGTTTGGGGAGCGTCTGTAGCTTCAACACCCCGGGTCCACCTATCTCGTGCATCACAATAGCGCGCATCGTGTCAAAGGACATAGCTGCGGCAGCTGTAGAAGAGATGATTGTGTCAGCGATAGAAGTGAGAGCAACCGTAGTCTGCCGACGTGGCGCGGGCAATAGCCAAAGGTACGAAACCAGTATAGCAATGACAGTCAAAAAGAAAAAACAAACCCCGCCGTGTTTGCAAGCAGAGATTATGGACATGCAATATTCAAGACACCAAACTGTGCTTGTATGGTAAGATAATATCGACAGCTCTCTGGTGTTCTAAACGTAAGCAAGATCCCCTAGCGCGATATACGTCGACGTTCGGAGTCGGCGTTGACCGGGTGGGATTTTGACCACGCGCCAATCACCACTCACGGCGACTCGGCTATGGGTTTTTTTTGGCAGACGATGTTGTTATTCTGACTTTGGTCTAGCGTTTCAGTCTATCTGTTCTGATTGGATATCAGGCCCATTAAGCACGATGAATGGCGATCAGTGACTCTACGGTTGCTTTCCCAATTTGGAAAGCCAAAGGGATACTTGAGTCCTCTAAGAAGACCAGGACGGCCTCGCGCCTTCGGTCTGGTTCGTGGTCCGTCCTCAAGCCCGGCCCCGTATGGCGATCTACTACCGCGCCATACTTAAGAAGACTGCTTCTCCAGCCAAGGAGTCACTGTCGAGCTGTTCACATTGTTCAATGTTTTTAATCCAGGATCCAAACTACCGTCTTTAGACGAGATTGATTCGGGTCAAGCCATACGAACCACAAAATCGATCCAGTTGAACGATGAATTTCCGACGAAGCGCCATAATGAGCCTTCACCAACACAGTACCAGCTCATCGTCCTCCAGCGCCGATTTGCAGAGGCACAATCCTGACGGGAATGAATCCTCCATTGTCAACAGCAAAGAGACAACCTTCGACGATGTTCCGGCTCCCAAGCCCACTGGCCCCAATCCAGCAGACTTCCCCCAGCGATGATACCAAATGCCAAGCCGCGGTTCTTCAGAGACTAGGTGCCAATGTGGTTAAGGCAACCGGTCATGATTATCACCACCTATGTCACCAGTATCATTGTTCTAGCACTCTGGATTGCTGGGCATGGGAATGTCCCCATTATGATCTTCTCAGCCATTTTTGGATCTACTAGTGGCACATTCGTGAGCATGATCCCGGCTATTGTGGCACAGGTGACAAAGGATGTCCGGAATATTGGTACCCGCAACGGCTCGAACTTCTTCATTATCAGAATTGCAGCCTTGTCCGGAAATCCCATTGCTGGAGCTTTGGTCGCGCATGATGGTGGTGGCTTTTTGTACTTATAAATACTTTGTGGACTCACCATTTTCGTAGGTGCTACTTTCTTCCTCGTGGCTCTTATGGTCCAGGTTGGTTGGCTATGGAAGCGCATTTAATGCCACTCTCTTGCTGAAAGGCAAGGCCAGATGTGAGATAGGGAGATTGTCTTATTCCCGAGGTCCCTAGTTCACGTATATTTGGAAAGTTCTCACGGCGGATATAGTTATCGCGATTGCTACATTATAGACTAGAAGTCAAAACAGTATGGAACACAAGACAGGATATCATGATTATCATCCGGGAATATGTTTAGGCTATAGTGGACATATAACAGAGAATAAATAGCCAGACCCTTTCCTCGCTCTGCTTTCACTTTTCCTTCATCATTAAATATGTCCCCACTAAATATTCAGTAGCGACACCTTCACTAGCGACACGTATATATTGAGATTTAACTCAACCTTTACATTGGGGTTTAAATATATATATCAAGATCCAACCGGTGAATGCAACAGCAAACCAATAAGTTTACTCGTTCCTATCGTCAAACAAAACTATATATATGTCCCAATATCACTCCTTCCTCCTCTTCCTCTTCTTCTTCTTCTGTATCAAACCACCAGAAACACCGTGGTAAAATCGGTACTATATCATTCCTATCATGCACATGTTTGGGGCTGAGTGATCTAACCTGCACTGTTTCTCACAGAGCGAAAGGACAACACGATGACCGAAGAAACCCAACCAATACGGTCGCTCAGTGAGGACCTAGAGGATCTCATGATCCTACGATATCGTGCCCAGAAGCGCGAGGAGAGACGTAATGAGATACCCAGAGACTCACGGGCGACTTGGATGAAATACCAGGGTCTTATGAGCTTACAATCATACCAAAACCAACCAAAGCGTCGTCACCTTACTGTCCAGCGCCTGGAGGGGCGATTGGCGCAACTTTGGCAAGAGTCCATAGACCTCCTGGAGGAGGTGGAGGTGGACGAAGAGGAGTTTGGAGAAGTCACGGGATGATAAAATGATTACATCGTTGATGGTTGACTGGTATCTGGTTCAAGTTTCTTCCTCTTCCCAGCTCCGAGTTTGCGAGGTACCATGAACGAGGAGTTGGTTGTTTCATCAACCTCGACCTGTATCTGGTTTGTAACTTCTCAGAGATTGAGTAGTCCAGGCTCGCTGAGAGCTCAGATGTAGATACTCTCTAGCCCGCGCGTCTGTCTTGATCTACTTTGATGGCTCCATGAACGGTAACGGTATGTCAGGCCATATGGGCCAATAAATCAGGAGAAGGGCATAGTGGCATAAGAGGTCAATCCCTCATGTAGTCCAGACTAGTGCTGCAAATATCAACAATCATAAGGCATGAACAACGTATTAATCGTGAAAGATAAGGCTATTAAATACAAGTAATATGGTTCAATTCAGAAATTCAGCGTCAGCACAGCACCGACCACCGCAGCGATCATCCCCAGGCCCTTCTCGATGTGTGTACCAGCCGAGTCCTTTGTCGCCCCAGAGGTACCATTCTTCGTCCCAGACGTACCACTCTTTGCCTCAGACACACCACTCTTCGCCCCAGGCACACCATTCTTGCCCGATGTAATCTCGACAATATCGTCCGGATTGCGCTCCCACCAGTTAAGGTTCGCCAATGAGATCTCATCGTTCTCAAGGTCAAAAACTGCATAAACCCTGTTCATGAAGTTGGAGCCCAAAACGATGCTTCCCTCATCTTGAAAGTTAACGTTCTCACAGATCGTGAAATAGCACGTTTCTTCATCGGAGTACCACCAATCATTCGTCCCGGTACCACTCTGTTGGCTAACGAACTGGCTGAGGTAGAATTGGAATTCCAATTCCCCGAATTTGAACTCTATTGTCGAGTTCTCGCCCATTGCACTGCAAGAGAAGTTGACTTGTCCGTACTTATCCGGAACGGAGGTGTTGCCAATTTGGGTATTCAGTGCCTGAGCCACGGACTTGGGCACGTAGCTCATACTAACCGCAGTGTCAAAGACAGCGTCTAGTGGGAACTTCGTAGACGCCGCGGATGTTTCGTTGATTGAGATGCCATCCATATTGATACGGAGAGCTTTTGTGAGATCTGATCCATTGACGATAGGGAAAGTGTAGAGTGGGCCGAAGTATCTGGCCTTGTTGACGCCGCCGAACAGAGCTGTCTGGCCCCAAAGACTGAAAGCCGGAGAGTTGATGGTACCCGCATCGGCCAACGCCTGGGTTAGGGAGATGGAAGATGCGTTTCCGTATCCAAGACTCAAGGTATCTGAATGAGTACACGTTAGTGATTATACCGGATAGGTTTAGATCGACGTACTAGAAGTGATCGGAGTCTCCGTGACGATCCCCATTTTCATAGCGTCTACTTTGACACCACCGACTCTCAGAACGTCGGTCACGAAGTCCCCCGTTGTCATTCTACCGGAATCATCATATGCGAATTTCTCGTCAAGCTCTTTGCCGGTGGTTGAAGCAGTCAGGTTGTAGGAGCCATATCCGCCGCAAGCAGAGTGGTCCACGTAGAGATCGCAATCGGAGTTATTCACGCTATGAAGCCAACAGCCATTACCCCAGGTGTCGAAGTATGCTAGGATATTCTGGGGCGGGGTGCCGAAAGTCACATTTGCGACATAGGATACGTACTGGAAAGCGGTGTTAGCCTGCATCTCATTTCCATTCCATTCTCAGCGCTGGACGTACATCCACTCTTTCGTTCTTAAGGCCGACGTCGACACTCTTCGATCGCTTAGCAAGCTGACGCGAAGTGGCAGGTACCATTGGTACCGCGAGAACTGCCGGACCATCCCTCTTCTCCACACTGGACGTAGCATTGGTCAAGGTTACACCAGCCAAGCCGAGGAGGCAAGCCAACCCACTGCGCATGCTGGATGGATGAAGGTCAGATGCAAGAGAGTAGAGTCGAGGTTGAAGACGGAAAAAAGAAAAAGAAAACGAAGCTTTGAGTCATGGCAAGTCCGAGGCTTAAAATTTGACGACAGCGGAATCCGCCGGTGCAGGTGCTAAAATAGTCTAGTAAGGGTTCTTAGCGGCAAAAAAAGTTGACAGGCTATACAACAGGCGCCTCATGCTCAGTCACCGTTGCTCCCATTCATGTTTTCTACCTTCGAGAGCACCTGGATTTTACCTCGAGATCAAAGATAGGAAGTGATCAACAGAGATCGAAGATCCTCCCAAAGCACGACCAGTACGGAGTACTCCGTACTCCATAAGGAGAAAAGGATCTGCTAAGGTTTGTTTTGGCCCCCGATGCTTATAGATCGTCTTGGCAGGGACCGAACATGGTGGGGAAGCTAGTCCAAAAGGAGCGCAGTTTTCCTAAAGGAGATGCCTCCTTTCCAGATCCTATCCACATTAGGAAACTAGCCTTAGAGACTTATGTGGCGCATAGAATGCAAAAATGAATATTGTGAAATCCAGTCACAGAAAAAACAGTGTTGTGATTTCTGTTTAATCGATATCTGGCCGATTCATAACAAAGTCTCGTATCTGGTAGTTATAGTGGTTTCAACCAATTATTCCTCATCTAAACAAGTAGACACAAAACTTGAGGTGCAAGCCGAAGCTAGTTGCTCAAACGAGGTTGTTTAGTTCACTGGCTGTGCCTTTCATTTTAATATTAATATAGTCTGGGAGAGTACAGGCCGAAGACAACACGTCGTCACACGGTCATGATGACCTTGAATAAATACATCCCGAACTGATTCAAGTCTATTATTACCTAGCTCTTCTCGATCGTAATCTCAGTCGTTTTCCAAATATGGCCGTCCTGCTCCCCGGCAGAGCCATTCCGGTGTGATGATTCACCCCATTCTGAGGCCGATGGTACACTGTCGTCGATCGACCCACTTGATATATGGGGGGTTTTATTCCTTCCATCCATCTCAATGATACTCTCTTCGCTTTCGCCGACAGGCTCCATGTCATACATTCTGGTTAGTGCGCGAGATGTTCGACTTTCTGTCCCAGCCCGGATCCGACTAGTAGATGTCCCGGGCCCACTTAAATTATACTGCGGTGTGGTTTTCGTTGGGTTGGATGTTGACTTTAGAAAGCTGATGGTTGAGCGGGCCAAGGACCATACGAAGGGGGCATTGGTTACCCAGACGCCGATTGAAGCTTCGCGTAGGTACCAGAATTGGTAACTTGTGTCGTAAATGTTGCGGAATGTGAAGATTTTGGAAATGATGGCGCAGAGAATCTAGGCATCGATTAGCACTCTAGGACGGTGGTCAGGGTTGAGAACACATAGACAAACTTACTACCACGATACCCATGGAGAATACCACCACAACCGGAAGCTTAGTCCGCCATGGCATGTGCGTTCGAAACAGCAGCGGCAGAACCACCAGCAGAACTGCAATATCCGAGCTGATGTTGAAGACTGCGTGGATGATCTCGAAGTGGAAGTATGTGGCACATTCCCGCTGAGGCGGCGGCAATGTCCAGTATCCGGATATCGGGTGGCAGTTCACAAACAAGGTCAATTCGGTGGCCAGCCATCCAAGTGCGGTATAGACGGCGGATACCTTGACCCATCGATGTTGCTTGAGGTTTGATCTATAGTGTATCAGTTTTTGGGTGCATGGATTGATTGATTTTGATCTTAACTCACGTAATTCGAAAATATACCAATAACATGCAGGCCTTCAGACAATAGATGGTGCATACTTGGCACTGGAATGTGTGAGTTACGAGGGGTCCTTCACAGCCTGTGGAGGACAACTCACATGTTCCGAGGCAAATTCAATCTTTGAGCCCAAGACCCGTTGTTCGATATCATGAGCAGTGAATGTCTCAAATTGACCCGGTTCGTACAAGGTGCTCCCGTAATTGGTGATCTCGATATTCGTGACTACAAACGCAGTGTAGAAGATCTACCCGAGACAGTTAGCGATCGCGATCGCGAAGGGTAAACCTAGAGATCGTTCGATCCGTACGATTGCCAAAAACATCAAATAGTCCTCAACTTGGAGGTGGAACTTCAGACGCTTGTACCGAGCATAACTGCGATCGAATCAGTGGTAAATCCAGCTACCGAGTGCGAAGAATGCACCAACAGTCGCACGATGAAGAACAATATCCCCACACTGTACATAATCCATGACTCGACGATCAAGTCATGTACCGAACCACCACCCTGGTTCGACATGGTTGTGAGTATGGGGTAGCGACCCTCCGTTGACCGAGCTACATGAGAATCTTAGAACGTCAAGGGGGGAGGGAGGTTTAGCCCTGTACTTTTGTATACATTGCCTGCTGATTCCGACCCCACCGAACATGACCGGCATGTGGCTCGTGCTTACCGGGGGCCGACTGTCCCAGCAATCAAAGCCACAGGATTGGGGGGCTGTCATGGCCAATAAGCAGGTTTCGATATTGCATTCCATTTACTTCCGCGGATGGTGCTCCGAGGTTTAGTGGTTTAGTGTCCAGCAACATTCCAGGCTGGCCCCGGGGGCCTTTCAGCTTTGGCCTCGAACTTGAGTAATGGATTGGGGCGGGTCTATCAAGTAGATTGGTTTTGCGCGTCTCAGAAGCTTTAGAGTGGGGAAGAGAGTTAGTTGCCCGGTGGGGCGACGAATAAAATCTACACCCATTCCTTTCGAAGGTTCCAGCCGAATATTGTCAACCATGGATGAGACACACATATGTTGTACAAACATTAAAATGTGGGTGCTAAAATTTTAAAATTGCATTTCAGAGGGGCAGAAAGCGTAAATTAACTGTGGGACCCCACAGCCATTTGTGCACTAGAGCACAAGCCTAGTGGCGCTGCTAAGCACAAGTAGTGGTGGGGGCCAAGCCACGGGTCTAGCCGGAAGTACTCCGTACCTCCATAAGTAAGACAGTCACTTTATTATTTTGCACATCATACCACTTCTTCTTTGTAGAACTCCTGAATTCCTACTCCGTATGTTGCATTTTGTACGGGTTGCGACCACTAGTGCAGTGGAAATAGGATAAAAAGAGCGGTGAGGGATATACTCGGCAAATACCGAATGAATAATGCCATTGTATAACCTCTGGAGACCATAACACCACCTCCCACTATCCACCCAATCTCCGCCTGTCGTTACATCCGGCTGATAGCATCGCTTATTTATTTTCCTTGGCGTCGACAGGGATCACGTCCTACCAAACTCTCTTTCTACGCTTCTAGAGGCACCATCGAAGTTTTTCAAATCATATATCCGACCCCCCCTGGTCGCGTCCTCCCAAGCTTTTGGTCTGCATACTCACTTCCACTCTCATCAAAGCACTATGGAGCAACCTATGGGAGACGAAGAGAAGAACTCTCAACTTTCGTCGCCAGTTAAATCGGAGCCAAGCTCGACCTTGCACCCGCCGAAAAATGCATTCGAGCGCTTCAATGCCCGCCTGGGTCGGTTGAATTTCTTCGAGACGCGAGGTATCGAGCGTGTCCCGCTCGATGAGCGCAAGCCCAAGGTAACCTCGGCGGACTATATGGAGATGGCTCTGATGTGGTTCAGTGTTAACATCACGGCGAACAACATGGCCGTCGGTATGCTCGGTCCGTCCAGCTACGGGTTGGGCTTTGTCGACTCCGCCCTTTGTGCCACTTTTGGCGCTCTGCTGGGTGCTGCTGGTGTTTCATACATGGGCACGTTTGGCCCTGTCAGTGGAAACAGAACTATGGTATGATTTTGATCCAATTGCGCACGTGCCAACTAGGATACTGATGGACTAATCCATATTAGGTCGTGGCTCGGTATTTCATGGGTTACTATCCCAGCAAGATATGCGCTCTGTTGAATATAGTCATCATGCTGGGATACGGTATGGTCGATAGTATTGTCGGTGGACAAGTCCTCTCCGCCGTCGCGGGAAACAACATGACCGTGTCTGTAGGCGTGGTTATCGTCGTGATTGTCACCTGGGTCGTTGTCCTGTTCGGCATGAAAATATTCTATATATATGAACGGTACACATCCCCCCCCCTACCATTCCCTGATCTACCCCAAGCCGAAATACTAACCGAAACCGTTGATAGATGGGCCTGGGTCCCTCAGCTCATTGCCGCCTTTGTCCTTGTTGGTAGCGCTGGCCCCAAGTTCGACACCTCAATCGTATCTACGGGTTCCGCGCAAACAATTGCCGGCAATCGCCTCTCCTTCTTCTCACTCTGCCTATCCTCGTCCGTTGCATGGGCTCCGGCCGGTGCAGACTTCTATGTCTATTTCCCCCCAACACCAAGAAGTGGAAAACTTTCCTCATGACCTTCCTCGGTGTTGGTCTGGCTCTGACCTTTGCCAACTTGATTGGTGTAGGCCTCGGTTCGGGCGTAGCGACTCATGCTGATTGGAAAGCCGCCCACGCCACCTCCTCCGGTTCTCTGATCCTCGCTGGCTACAACGGACTCGGCGACTTTGGCAAGTTCCTGGGCGTCCTAGTGGCGCTGGGTCAGATCGCCAACAATGTAGCGGGAACTTACTCCGCGTCCTTGGGCTTCCAGATGCTGGGTCGCTACCCAGCCAAGGTTCCCCGGTGGGTGTGGACCTGCGTCGGCGTCATCATCTACCTTGTCTGCGCGTTAGCGGGTCGGAATAGTCTATCCGAGATTTTCGAGAATTGGCTCGCTCTGATGGGTTACTGGGTTTGCATCTACCTTGTAATTTCTCTGGAGGAACACTTTATCTTCCGTCAATCGAGAGGCTTTGATTGGGCGGATTGGAACGATCGCTCGAAATTACCTCTTGGTCTCGCTGCGCTGGCGGCCTTCTTGATCGGCTGGGTTGGTTCCATTATTTCCATGGACGAGATATACTTCGTTGGTCCGATTGCCAAGATGGTTGGCGAGAGTGGCTCGGATCTCGGTATCTGGGTTGGTTCGTCGTGGGCCATGCTAGTATATCCGGGACTGCGATGGCTGGAGCTAAAGAAGTTCAATCGTTGATTGTTTACATTCGATAGACTACCCTTGATATCTAAAAATTGATATAATAGAGTGCTCTGAATCACTACCATCACTAGTATCTCGGCTGAGCAATTCTATGTAACTTGGATAAGACTTCTGTGGATTCCACCCCCGTACAATATGGAAAAGTCGTTGGTACAGGGCTAAAGAGACTATTAAGATCAAGGCCAGAGTATTCACGGAATACAGGCTCTGTGTTTGGCTGGGGACAGAGACGAAGGACGATCAAATTAGGCGAGGAGCAAAGGTCATGTCCGCCCTCGGCAGTAAGGCTACCTGAGCATCTTTGCTCAACAAGTAGCAGGATCGCTTCTATGGTGGACTTCTAACACCCGAGGTACACATGTGGCGATCGCCTATGGCGGGCGAAGCTGTTTTCACGCGCACCATTTTGACGAAGCAGATCAACTATCTCCGAGTGATTTTCCCATAAAGCTACCGCTAGCGGTGTGTAACCGTCATCGTTCGCCGAGTTGATGTATGCGCCATTCTCTAGGAGTACGCGTACCACTTCGGTATGGCCCATTCCACAGGCAACATAGAGTGGTGTGGTCCCGTAATTGCTTCTGATGTTGATGTCTGCTAGGGTTGCCCCTTGCTCAAGAAGCTGCTCAACTCCCCGAAGGTTACCATTGTACGAAGCTAGCATCATTGGTGTCCAACCATTATCCTCATTGATCGTGAAGTCCGCAGCTTGAGAGAGAAGCAGATCCACCACTTCAGTATCCCCATCTGCAAATGCAAGGTGTAAAGGCGTGCGTCCGCTGTTGTTCGTGATGTTAATATCTGCACCCTTTGCAAGGAGGAGCTTAATAGTCTCAACATGACGATCCGATACCGCAAGCATAAGCGGTCCCCATCCATCCATTGTTTCAGAGTTAATATCCGCGCCATTTTCAAGGAGGAGGGTTACAATCTCAGCATGACCATTCTGTGCCGCAAGTAAAAGCGGTCCCCATCCATCGGTTCTTTTGGTCTGGATATCCGCATGATTCTCAAGGAGGAGCATGACAAGCTCAACATGGCCATTCCGACTCGCAAACATGAGCGGTCCCCATCCATCCGTTGTTTCGGTGTTGATATCCGCGCCATTCTTAAGGAGGAGTCTTACAATCTCAACATGACCATCATTTACCGCAAGTTCAACCGCTCCCCATCCACGCGTTGTTTTAGTGTTAATATCCGCATGATTCTCAAGGAGGAGCCTAACAAGCTCAAGGTGGCCATTCATACTCGCAAGCGTAAGTGGTCCGAATCCACCCCTTGTTTTGGTGTTGATATCGGCACCATTCTCAAGGAGAAACTTAACTACCTCAACTTGGCCTTCATGCGAGGCCATGGACAGTGGGGTTGCTCCATCTTTGGCTGCAGCGGTGATGTCTGCTCCTTGGTCAACAAGTGACCGGACCACCTCAATGTGGCCTTTGAAAGATGCAACGGCAAGTAGTGTCGATCCGTCGTGGCTTCCAAGTGAAGCACCTATGTAATAGGAGTCGATTCTTGCTGCATCAATAAGCTTCATCGTTTCACTGCGGTTCCCAATGGATGCAACATGGAGTGCATTGCCATAAAAGCTATCTTCCGCTATAGCCTTCAGCTTTTCTTTGAACGAATTCTGGGTTTTGCGGCCGTCACCCGAAGAGAGGGTTAATGCATTGGTATCCAGACCATTCTGCAAGCTGACCTTAGCGCTTCGAGCCAATAGTTGTTGCAGGATATCTTTGTGATCTTGGAAAGGGGCTTCCTGAAGGGCAGTGACATGAATGCCACCCCTGGTGTTGACATCAGCACCATTTTCCACCAGTATGCGTACAACGTTCGCGTGGCCTTCAGCTGAAGCGGCATAGAGTGCATCGGTGTAGAGACCACCTTCCAATTTGATTTTGGCACCTCGCGCGAGCAGCTGCTGCACAACCTTCTCGTGGCCTCGTATCGATGCAGCCTGCAGCGGATGCCCATAAAGACCGCCCTGCATATTGACGTCGGCACCTTGGTCCAATAGCAGCTGTACGATTACTGAATTGCCGATAGATGAAGCAGCTTGAAGCGCACTGTGATAAGCTCCCCCGGGCTCATTTACATTGGCACCTTCCTTCAATAACAACGAGACTGTGTGTTGGAGACCTGTCAACGCAGCATAGTATAATGGGTTCACCATCTCCTTTGTGGGCCACCACAAAGTCCCATTCCAAGGCTGATCTGGGTCAAAAAGCTTGCCCCATACCATGTATGCTCCTTTTCGACGAAGCAAGAAACTCATGATGCTTTCCTGAACATCATCCCTGCTCTCACTGTACTTCGCGTGATCAAACCAATACTGCGCCGAGTACTGTGCTAGCGGAAAATCCGCCTTAATATCCTCGATTGTTCTTCCATCATTATCAAGGTGAGATAAATATGCCAGGCAAACCCTCGTGATCAATCCTCTTGCAAAGGTCTCCTCCATACAACTTTGATACATCAAACCGACTTCAGATGCGCTCTGTGGAAACGTGGCTGCAATTCGATCGCATCTGAGATATTGCTGAACAGAGAAATGGGCTAGTTGAAGCTCCATCACTGCGTTTTCTGTATCTCCATCCTCCCTTGTTACTACAGAGACAAGACTCGAACAGACCCTGGTAATCTCTCGACCTTCTGGTATCCTGAATGCAGAATCAAACTCGGGGTCGTTACCCGGATCGACTACCATAATGTCGATGGCTTCCTGAAGCGTCAAGGGACGTTCTGAATATGTAAGGAATTGCAATAATCGGATAGCTTCGAGTCGATAGCTCTCATCAATGCTCGCCAAAATACGATCGTATGTCTCCTCTAAGGTTCTAGGGAGAGAGTTCAGCGAATTTCGAAGTTTTCGAAGGTCTAAACAATCTCGCAGAATATCAAGCTGGCAAACAGCCCATCTGAACCTGTAAATACCGTCAATATTAGTCATTGGTGGACTATAAGGCGTGAGAATTGCGATAATTCTTACATTCCACCGGCTTCTTCATTGAGTTTTGTCTCAATCTCGTCCAGTACGTCTGGTTTAGAACACCACCTCCGGAACCCACGGTCATTCCGTAGCTGCTGATGGACGTATGCCCCAATATCCCGGTTGACAGGATCTTGCTGAATAGAAAGGATATTGTGCCGCTGCATCCAACGTGTCAGTGCTGACTCGATCTCTTCTTCCTTTCGACTAGTAATGAGCAGGCGAAGCCCTGTATGTTCGGCGACTATAAGATGTTCTATCCACTGCAACAGTTCCTTTCTTGTTCGACACTCATCTAGAGCATCGATGACAATTTGGACATTCTCCACACTATTCAACATATGTCGAAACGTGTCAGAAAGTAATCCGTCTGTTGGCTGTCGGGTACCATGTTGACAAGTCGAGAATATCCTGTCTAACTCTGCTCTGGACTTGACACATTGCGAATAGAGCTGGATAATCAATGAGCGGACAAGCTTATTGAGCGGCTGCTTATAGGCATCGCTGAAATCGAAAAAGAAATAAAGGAGCACATGCGTAGGCTCCAGGTTCCGGTTGAGACGTTCGAGAATTGTAGCAGTAAGAATTGTCTTCCCGCATCCTGGAATTCCATGTAGCCAGAGACATCCGCTAACACTGCCTTCCCACTCTTGAAATTGCTGACCTTGGAGGAACCAGACTCCCGTTCCTTCTTGTCGTTTCTGTAGCGCTTCAATTAGATTGGTTGATGGATCGGGGGCCGACAGCCATTCTTTGATCTTCCTCAGGTGGCTATCTGTCTCTAGATTTTCGACTCCTGCTTGTGTGTCGCTTACTACGGCCTGAATCGCTTGGATATCGTAGTCCACTTTGCGATGATTAGTGAATTGTCCGATGGCTGGTATAAGTTAACTAACTCGATTTAAGCAAATCAACAGCCCGTTGTGACTCCTGGAGGCCGCTGGTCGGAACATATCCAAGGAGCTCCTTGCCGTAGGCAGCAGAAACTATAGAAGCATAGCGCTGCCACTGATCGTTCTTGTGTGAATCGGCATAATCACAGATACCGCGTATGACAAGACATGGAAAGTGATTCATTAGGCCAGCCGCTTCCATCTCAAAGCAGATGCAATCCCCATCAAGGTCCTCCAAAATCCTATCGCGTGTAACAGCATCCTTCACGAGACAGTTGCCAGATGCGATGGTTCCGTAGTGAACCACTGGATCAGTCGTGTCCCGCTTCTCGCGCACGACTATCTCATTTTCATCGCAGGTGCGGCAGTTGTGCCCATCGATATGATTGTAGGTGGCTTTGAAGAGTCGGTCATTCTCGGATCCTTGATAGGAATACCCACCGGGGCCCCTTTTAAGTTTTTCCATTCCTCTCAGTATCTCGGGCACCCTCGATTCCTCTAATTCGTGCTCTGCTTGGAGGCTCCCTAGTGCGTTCAGAAGGACTCGCGGAGGCATGGCGAGAAACCCTGTCCGCTCCCATTTGTCATGAGACCTCGCTTTCCCCAGATCATATTGAACCACACCTCCAGTGGTTCCTTGCGGCTGGCTTACAACGATATCGCCAAGCCGTATATCACGACCATCTGTAGGCCTTGAAATGCCGCCACCAATTCCGACCAAAAGGCTGATTTTAATCTGCGGTAGGGATGAAAGCATGCTCATTGCGGTAGTCGCAGCGGATACGGTCCCATACACCCCCACAGGAAGGGAGGCAATCACAATGTTATGCTTTCCCATCTTTCCCCAAGTGTATACGTTTGAGTCTGCAGGGTGTTGAGTAAAGGTACCCGGCTGATCATGACGCTCATCAAGCATCGCAGTTGCTGCCGCACGCTCAATGACTAGGGCCGCGATCCACCCGACCGTATATAGATCAGCGCTTTCTAGCGCTTTGGGAGTTACCATGATTTCAAAATTCGGTGGGGTAACATGAATTGAAATGCTAGAACATTTGTCTTTATTGCTTTGTATTTCGTACACGAATTGAAGTGGGGTATTTTGCCCTTGGCGGCTAAGCTCGCCATGTCACGGTGCTTTGCCTGGGCAAACATCATATTACGCGCTGGAGATGCATAGCTAGGTTATATTCCTTGAATAGCAGGTCCTCTATTTCATCAAGTGGCGCACACCCATATTCCATCCTAAGCGTCCCTAGGTGGCTATCTAGATATTCTTGGCAGGAATTCCTTTCGAAGAATCAAAAGAACTAGAATAAATGATGAACACCTTCAGAGACACATGTATATAGAAAAGTCTCTTGCGTAGAATATGACTTTTCTTTACCGCGTTCGTATATACCTAAAAAGAGCATACAAAAAAAGCATATGAAAGACATATCTAGAGAAGGGGATAAGAATATGTCTGTTTTTTACTCCTTTAAGGCGTCTTTCTTATTAATCCTAGAAAAGATCTCAATGATCTAAATCTGCTTGGTAAAGACTTTTTAGATGGGGAAGCCGAGGAATCATATGGGTCCCTAGGGTTGAGTAAACAAATTATATGGTTTGGCGCGATGGCGTCGCATCCATGTCGTAGAGAAGATAGACTATATTATATAAGCCATCATTATCACCACGTGATGCGATAAACACCTGACGTCATCACCGAGTGTCAACCTTTTATGACACTTCAGCTGTGTTCTTGAAACCCATTTAAGAAATTCCCATTTGATTTACTTCTTGTGCGCCTGTTCCCAAAATGTCCGCACTACCATGCATCCGCTCTGCGCGTGGCTCCCCACTCCTCCGTCTTGGAGGTCTACAATCGCACCACGCCAACGGACCCTCGATACAACGACTGCATCCCATCTCTCGCCATTTGCACAGCCTTTCCAGCTCTAGCAAAGTACGAGCCAGTCCAATCCCATGGCAATTGTCATTGACTTTACGGTCAGCACTCGTCAAACCCGTAGCGAGAACCTACGCGGACCGAAAAGGATCTACCGGCAAAGCCGAAGCCGATCTCCTAGTTGAAGAATTACAAGAGCTGTACGAAGTTGCCAAAGACGAATTCGAAATTGCCACTGAGAGCACAGACTCAGCTACCATCTACGCTGCTTCAGACCGCGAGTCTGCACGCGATGCTCTCAACCAGCTATCCACTGTGTATGCTATCTACACTGCTCGTCCTGGGGAAATTGAGAATGAGACGGACGGGTCCTCGTCTGAGGTAGAAGAGTCTGTGGAGAGTGCTATTGTCGAGACTCAATATAATCCCGCGGAGGTCCCGCAGGGTGTTAAGGATGAGGTGCGTCGGCGGGTCGGACATCGGATTCGGGAGTTGAAGAATGCTGTTGAGGCGCTCGAGGAGAGGGCCATGGAAGATTGAGCTTGTTTTGCGTATGACTATTACTAGAGATGTAACCATGGTATGGGTTCCATATCAGGTTGCGGGAATTGTATATTTTAAGGTCCGACCGGTACCGTTGTATGTTGTGGCCCACCCCAGCAAAAGAAATAGAGGGATTATGCATCTTGACTCTGCAAACTTCAAATTTTCCTACGCGCGAATATTATACCTGACATGCGAGGGCATGAAAGCAAATCATAACATAATAAAACCACATAGGAAATAGATCGCCTGTGCCAACCAAAGAGTTGATCGGTTCAGGCTCTTAAACAATATTTCAATTAAATGATTGGTGAAAGATCCCGGCAACATCAAGGCCAAGTGGTATCAAGCTTTTTGGTAGTTCTCGAAAATCCGCAAAACGCCAGAAACAAAGTGTTTCTCAATCATCGATAGCACGCCCGGCGGGAAATAGCGCCTTGGTCCATTGGGTCGTAAAGGCATGACAATCGCATACAATTATGCATTCAGTGGGGTGGTTCATTAGACGAGGGTGAAGGGGGTCATAGTGAAGTTGTCGGAGCTCGGTGATGGGAGTGTCGAGCAGGATTCCTGCTTGTGTGTTGTTCTCTGGTGGCGTTTCAATTGGTCTAGGTGAATTGATATTAGCATGCGGGCGCTTAAGACAAGTATCAAACCACGCAACGTACCAGGACGTGTAAAGCTCTTAGTGCACCCTGGGAAAAGGCATTTGTGTTTTCGCTCTCCGTGGGCTAGATGAGGTCAGTAAAAATATTTTAATCGTCCGAGATGCAAGGAGTATCATACTAAGTCTGTGACTAGACATATTGGAAGACTGGTTCGATGTTAGAACATGAGTGGGTAATTAACAAAGAGATGGAGAAACTCACGTCGCCCGTAGTAAAATTGCATCCTGGCCATGTGCATTTGAAAGGCTTCTCGCCAGTGTGGGTTCGCGAATGCGTTTCTAGATAGTTAGCGGTGGATTCGAGAGGGTATTCGAAGACGACATACTCAATTCGCTGCTATCTGTAAATGATTTACCGCAGTGTTTGCATGTGTACGGTTTGTCGCCGCGATGACTGCGCTCGTGTCGATCTAATGTCGCTTGTCTAGCAAACGCCTTGCCACACACCGAGCACGCAAAGTTCTTGTCTGGAAAGGTGTCAGTACGTTTGTCCAACCATGGGTAGATAGTGATACGATAAATATAACGTACAGTTACTGTGTGTAAGGAAATGGCCTTGAAGCTTTGACTTCTGCGAGAAGGGCTCGTCCGGACGATGACATCCTTCCCAGCAGCAGTAGTACCCATTGCCCTTGGCACCGTTCACGGTATTCATATGACTGGCAACGAGATGCTCTTGAAGAGCACCACAATCGGCGAAAGTAGCACCGCAGGCAGCCTTGATTCCATGGATTTCCGTTGCCCACTTGCAGATATGCAGCTTACTGTCAGCTGGAGAAAAGTCCGGTGTGGTAAGCACGGATGACGTATCACCTTCGAGAGGTGGTGGGGTCTCTCCTGGGCTGGAAATGAGGTGAGAGCTGATGCTTGAGCGACACTGTCGGGAGTACGGGGAATACGGGTGAGAATGAGCATGGTGGTGAGCTCGGCAGCGATGATGGTTGCGGTGAGGTCCTTTGCGGATACCTTGCAGGTTGAAGTCATTGGGGTTTTTGAAATGGTTGTGGACATGATGATGTTCGGGATTGAAGCAATTGAATGCGTCTGATGTGTCGATTTTGGGTTTGTCGAAGGTATCAAGGCCGGTCGGGGGCTCAGGCACGTGTTGATCTTGGCATATAGAGAAGTCGGAACACATACCCAGCATGTGGAAAACCTCCGCTGGGTTGACTTCGGCCTGCGTGGGAACAGGGGGCGCCGCGAACATCCCTTGCCAGTCTTTCTGGAAATCATGGCACTCGAAGTGGTTGGATACGTCCTGCTCACAGCGGGTGGCATGGGTTTGGTATGAGGATAGGAAGTTTTCTTGTTGGAATGGATCGACAAGACCAGGGAGAGGATTCTGCATGGCTTTTGTCGCATGGCCAACAGAATGATTCCCCATTGCCATGGAAGAGAAAGCCCCCGTGTCAACTGACAGTGGGGTGTTGAGTCCGAATAGAGTGTCGAAACCGCAGTCTTGACTCACAGTACCGTCACAGCAGTCTTCGAAGCACAGAGGGTCAATACTTTCACAGTGGTTGTCCTCGCAGTTATCTTCGCAGTGGTTGGTGTCACAATGAGTATCGTCGCAGTGATTGTTGTCGCAGTTATCATCCTCGCAGTTGTCGTCCTCGCAGTGAGTAACTGAGCAGACAGTGGAAGTGTCACAGCCGGTAAAGCCGCCACATATGGACCCGCAGTCTAGCGCGCAGTCGTCAACATCACAGCAGGCCTCATCAACTTCGCAATGGGGGAGCGATGGCTGGGTTTCGTGACTTGAACAGTTCCAATGATGTTGAAGAGCAACACCAGAGGGATCTACCGCCGCCTTGCCATCAATGTGGAAGGATTCCCAGTTACATTCAAGGCAGAAATCGCCTTGTTGGGTTTGGGACGCCATGGTGCACGGTTCACTTCAGAGAATGGTGGGAAGGTGTTAGGGTCAAAAGGGAATCGGGATTTCCAGGAACAGTGTCGTCACAGCAGCGTGTAAAACGAACGATATGGGGAAAATGCAGTCGAGGAACCAAGCAGTGTGCGACCGTAAGTGGGACAAGTGAATGCCCGTCAGTTACGATATCACGCTACCAAATCCACGAGCCCACGAGTCAAAGTGTCACCTAGTTTGTGCGCCGTTCCCGGGAGACAGTTTAGGTTGTAGTACCGAATGATATCCTCTCACAGCGCCGATAGATTCGCAATCGTATCATGCGCTTGGACTGGACCGGTTGGGAACAGGCGCAATCGGAGAATTGACCGAGATCGACGTGCAGGAAATGTAAAAAAGGAGGACCTTGGGAGTCGCAGATGCAGGATCAAGTCCAAAGGATTTTGAAAGGGTCAGGGGGCATAACCTGATGCCGATTGAGACCCCTCAGTGTAGCTGTGAGGACCTTCGGGACGCAGGACAGGATGAGGACCTTGGGGGTTAGGCGTCATGATTTTTGAGCGAATCGTAGAGCGTGCTTTGACGATCAACTTTGGGAAGGTTGGTGATATATGTGATATAGGGTCAAATCTGCAGGAAAGAAAGACTCGAAAACAGTCGAACCTGGAAAATGTTCCCCAGCATTCCGATCGAAGAATTTCTCCCCCGCGGAGAGGATTTCCCCCCCAAGGGAGATCCTGACTAAGCTTTATTCTGCCCCTGTGGTCCGACTTGCCCTGACAGCCCTAATCCGGTAGTTCGTCGGCAGTTCGCATTGGGTGCATAGGAGAAAGTTTAATTGTGGACTCAGTTGATAGACTCAATGAGTTAATGACATATTTACCTTCACTGTATCCTACTATATTCAAATTTATAGACTTACTGAAGTCTGTTGTCGACTCCGCTCACCGCCTTTGCCCCGGATCGACTATCAGCTTATCGCAATGCTCCAACATCCACTTGCGATGACCCGCCGACAACAACAACGTCCACAGGTACAACTTGGTTTACAGCCAACATAGCACTTGCAGAACCTACATTAGAGAAACCCACTACATCCAATTGGGTTCCTCAAAGATCAATTTCGCACCGTAGCCGAGGCTCTAACCAACGATCCTTCCCTGCCTTGCACCCACCCTACACTAACCGCCACAACAAACCCTTCGATCCCTGCGGCTCTCTACACACTCATAATGGGCAACATCTGCTCCCGCTCTTCCAATGAGGCAGACCCTTTCAACCAACCGGGCCGTGTAGTCGGCACCAACTCAGGGAGGACTACCGCACCCCGCGCCCCACTTCCGGCTAAGACGAACTGGAAGGCTACACCCGGGCGCACTCTGGGTGGGAGCACTACAGATGGTGGTACTGCCGCAACGGATGAGGCACGTGCAAATGCTGCAATTGCCGCGCAGGTATGACAGCTCATTTCCCGGCAGGATATGCTATGTGGGGCCAGGATTACTGACTTATGGGTCTTACAGAAACGTGCCGACACTGCCTCTGCCAGTAAAGGGAAATTGGGATCTAAGCTAGCTGCGCAGAAGGCACAGACTCAAGCGCAGACGTTGGATCAAGTCAGTCGCACGGAGAGGGCTGCGCGAGATGTAGATGGGGCCGAGGCTGCAAGGAGATGGGAATAAGCATACCCATCCGACATTTGTTTTTTCATCATCACTCCCATTATATCCCGGCGACTTCTTTGATGGCGTTGTATTTGCGGGCTTATTCTGTCTCTTTATAGCGTATCTTTGGGGGGTTTTTTTTCGTTCAATCCTTTGACTTGTTTGCGGGTGGAATTGTGGAATCAAGCTTCTCTTTCATAGTTTAAATGATGTAACGATGCTACTCCGATTGATTAGCCGGTGTTTCTACAATTGCATTACTTGGCTAGAATACTTATGAATGGTCTCTCTAATCACACCTACTACAATAATCAAGACACATGAATGATATCGTACAATCATTGATTTTTTGAAGACATATTTTGACCCTACGATGGACTAAAGGATGACCTATAGAACATTGTAGCGCCCACCCACCGGAGCGCGCGCCTCACCTTCCGAGGCGGCCAGTGTGGCATCCTTCAGCAGGCGTCTGAGCTCGTGTATGGCCGTGGTGACTGAAATCTCCGTCTCGCCCTCCACCAGGATGTACAGCTTGGGGAGCTCCCCAGCCGCCGGTTCCTTCCCGGCGGCATAAAAATTGCCCTTCGTGGTGATAGAGGTGCCGGACGCTTCCAAGATCTTTGCAACGTTCGTGCGGTTTGTAACCGCCCAACGTGCTTTTTCTGTAATACGAAAGAACGGTAAGTGATCGTTTCAAAAATGGGAGGGGAAGGATATGGGGTAACTTACGAGGGAAATCGTTGATTTCCAGGGTTGCATGGAAGGCCCCGGCATCAGGGCCACGATTATCAATAGGCACACCAGATCGCATCACACCTGCGCGGCTCAAACGTGCATGAATATCCGCCACGGCGGAGCCCACCTTGTCCAATGGATTCTTTGAAGCATTCGCCGGCGGTCTCTCCGTGCGATGCACAACGATCTTACCATCCAGATCAATGCCCTTTGGCACGCCCGGCATAGAGACTGAAGGTGGAGCGGCTGGTACGGCTGGTTCAGCGGCGGATCGGACAGCTGAAAGAGCCTTGTTGAATCGATCATCTGATTCCTGCTCCGTCTCAAGTTTCTCCTCTTCTTCATCCTCATCCCCTGTTTTGTATGCTTTCCGCTCACGAAGTCGCGCAGTTTCACGCTCCATATTGAGACGGTCCAGACCCTTACCACCAAATCCATGGCGCGGTGTGTACTTTTCCTTGCCTGACTTGACCTTCTCGTTGAACCCATCGACTAAGTTTTGTACAGGCTCGGGAACTTCCTGTCCACTTTGTCTGAGAGCCTTGGCGATATCCACGGCATAACGATCCTGTTCTTCGGTGATGAACGTGACGGCAGTTCCGGTGTTGCCAGCTCGCCCAGTGCGGCCGGCACGATGGACATAATCCTCTAGATGATTAGGTGCGTCATAGTTGACGACGAGCTTGAGCTGCTTGACATCTAACCCACGAGCAGCAACTGACGTTGCGACCAGGATAGGGAAAATGCCTGCCTTGAATTCTTGAATGGTGCTGTCGCGATCGATCTGATCCTTTCCGCCGTGAATCGACATGCATGGATAACCCTTATACATCAATTGCTTGAGCAAGTCATCTGCAGCCTCTTGACGGTCGACGAAAATCAACGTGCGATCATCTTCATTTGCGTCGTCCTCATACAGATTTCCCAGAAGCTCCAACAGACGGAAGAATTTCTGATCGTTATTACGGACCTCGACAATTTGCGTGATTTCCGGAGCCACAACACTCCTGCCACCTACAGTGATCTCCACCGGCTCGTTCAAAGTTTTCCGGGCCAATGCTTCCATATTCTTGGGGAAAGTGGCTGAAAAAAGGACAGTCTGCCTGTCCGGTCGGATGCTAGCCATGATCTTCACAACTTGTGGTCCGAAGCCCATATCGAACATGCGGTCACCCTCGTCGAGAACGACATACGTGATACGACGTAGATTGAGGACCCGTCCTTGGTTTGCGGCCAGAAGATCGATGAGACGACCAGCAGTGCATACAATAATTTCCGCACCTCGTTTCAGTTCGGCAATTTGGTCTTTGATCGGGGCTCCACCATACGCGCAGACGGCACGAAGACCCAAGGCCCTCAAGAAAGGCTTACAGTCTTTATGGATTTGGGTGGCCAGTTCACGGGTGGGTGACAAGATCATACTGATCGGGCCATCTGTACTAGACAAGGGCCGTTGGTCTTTAATGTGTCGGAACATTGGAACGAGGAAAGCACCGGTCTTTCCTGAGCCAGTTTTTGCCACGCCGATGACATCGCGACCGGACATGATCGTGGGAATGGCTTGGGCTTGAATGGAGGTGAGGTTTTCCCACCCGAGTTTGTGAACAACATCTAACGTCTGAACGCCCAGGCCGCATTGCGACCACTTTTGAACAGGTTTAGGGACATCCCGACCGCGGACCTTGATGCCATCCAGTTCAAGTCGCAAATTTGCTACCTCCTCCTCGGTCATCTCGGCAAGGTTGGACGGTTCGGTGTAAAATTGCTTGCGGAAGGGCTCATACTCGATCTTCGTGTGGTCAATCTCAGGCATCTCCCGTTTCTTCTTTTTAATTGCTGCCAGAGCGAGAACATCTTCAGCTTTCTCGTCACCAACTGCAGTCACACCCACATCCTCCTCGTCGCCAAACATCGCCTCGGGTTGTTGGGGTGCGGCCTTTTTGGCAAAAGTGGCCCCAGTTTTCCGTTCAGGCGGCGCCGAGTCTTGGAGTTGAGCCATGAACGCATCCAGGGGATCGATTTCTTCGTCGTCGTCGACGTCCATGGTAGAATCGGCCTGGGCGTTCGTGGCCTCCTCCATATGGACATCCTCGTTTTGATCCTGGAGTCGTGTATCTCGGCGTTCAGTTGCAGCACGCGCTTCGGCTGCTGCGTGTTCTTCCGTTCCTTCAACTTGCATGTCTACATCATCATCTTCCACGGCATCGTCTACCTGTGCACCCACATCGAGAGGCATGGTGGGCAATTTCTCGAGTTTCTTGCGTGTTGCTCCTTCATCTCCATCCCCAAAGCCCAGAGTTTTAGAAGCAGAGGGCTTCTCCGTTTCAGAAACTTGTCTAACACCCAGGCCGAATCCGCTGACATTACCTTTGGCTTTCAAGGGAGCAGAGAGCGTGGCAGGGGCAGCACTAGGTATGTTGGCTTTTGCAACAGACGGGACTTTGGAAGACACCGGGACGGCAACATCGGTACCAAGCACGGCGGGAGCGGCCGTAGTCGTGGTGGATGATTTGACGATGGCCTTTGGATCAAACTTCGACTTTCCACCAGGAAATGCAGCAGGACCTGGAGACACAACCGATTTACGGTCAATGGCTTCAAGAATTTTCTTCGGATCAACTGAAGCCTGTTCTTTTTGCTTCTTTTCGCGTTCGGCGGCTTGTTTCTGTTTCCATGCTTCAAGCTTGGCAAGTCTCTCTGCTTTTTTTGCCTCGTCTGTCTGGGCAGTTGGGACCGGTGTGGACGGCTTGGATGGCTGCGGGATACAATTAATATCGAGATATCGGCATTATGCAAGATGGGGGCGGCTTACCTCTCGGGTTCTGGACCTGGACCGTCGGCTCGGAGCACGGTCACGGCTGTCATCCCGTCTAGACTTGGGCTTCAAGTCAGCAGAATCATCTATCCGCCTGCGGTCCCGATCGCGGGAGTCATCTCGCCTGGAACGGTAATCCCTATCACGACTTCTACGGCGGATATCACGGTCATCATCTCGGCGCCGGTCTCGAGATCGGTCTCTTCGAGCTGGCCGATAAGTATCTTCGTCGCGCCGGTCTATGGGGAGATCTCGTCGTCGATATGAATCTCTATCGCGAGGGCGGTCGCGCCCGCGGTAACGTCTCTGGATATCACCAGGCATGGTCAGATATTGCAAGACAAAAAGTGAATTTGCGATGCGCCACACGTACCTCTGGGCTGCGGGATCTGCGGTAACTGCGCCCATCATCCCGCCTGGTTCTCTCATAGCGATCATCCTCTCTGCGAGGTCGCCGGGATGAAGAATATGTGCTGCCTACAGGTGATGGTGAGCGAGTATCTCCGTGGCGAGCCATTGTTGCAGGCTGATTAGTGAGTGTTACTGGAACGCAAAAGCACCCGGGACACGGATTGATGGAGGAGAGAGGGAGGGGAAGGAAAGCGCCCCGCGAGAAAATGATGAGACGACAATTCAGGCGTCAGACCACCAAGAGAGAATAACGTGTGACGTGTTTGTCTATCGCATCGTCACTTGCGCAAACCGTTGAAATGAACAAATATTACATAATCAGATGCGGAGGGGCTAGTCCCGATGCGGATAGGTACGCCAAAGCAAGCGCGACTCCTCCGCTTGCGTCAACAGCTCAGCTCCTCTTATCGATTCTCGGCTTTTGAAGGTTCAATTGCTAATTTATCTCATTTTGATCTGGACTATTTCACCTCGCTTCAGTTAAATCTACTTCGATAATCACTTCATGTCTTGGCAGTCAGCAGCTCGGGGGGGCTTCCTCCGCACCCTGCATCGCGGTGCTCTCCCTGCCCGTACTGGCGTGAGCGACTTACAGAACCAGCTTAGTCGCGTCTGTCTGGCAGCTAACTCCGGTCCGGCGCGCCCGCAATTCCAATCCCTTTTCTCCATTCAATCCCTGTTCCAAGCGAATTCATTCGCGACTGCTTCTACCCCTCTCAAGGCGAGCAAGACGCCTAAGGCGAAGACCCCTAAGACAGCCGCTAGCAAAACCAAGAAGGCTCCTCTCAGCGAGAAACAACAGGAAGCTCTGAAGATCAAGCAACAACGGGCTCATATCAAAGAGCTGAAGGAAACTGCTCTGGTCCGGCCCAAGAGGCTGCTCGCTTCTGCCTACGGTCTTGCTATGACTGAGAAGCTGCAGGAGCTTAAAGGTCAATACCCGGCCAAGGAAGCATGGTCAATTGCTGTACAACATGCGACATCCCTCAGTCCTCAAGAGAAGGAGGTACGTGCCCTTGAGCTTCTCGGTATACGCCAAGACCAGCATACTAATCCATCAACTCCAGAGACTCCAAGCTCAAGCCGACGCCAACAGAGCCGCTAACGCCGCTGCCTACGACGCGTGGGTTAAGTCGCACACACCTCTCCAGATCAAGGATGCCAACACTGCCCGCCTAACCCTTTCACGTATTGGCACGAAGAACTACCATGCCCTCAAAGATGACCGCTTGCCCAAACCCCCTCAATCCGCCTACATTATATTCGTGACGCACCGCATGGATACCCTTGGTTACCAGGGAAAGCCCGGCACAGAGACCTTCAAAGCCATTTCCGATGAATGGACTAAACTCCCCCAATCGGAGAAAGATGTAAGCACCCTTATCAGAATCAATACATACCGGACTTGGAGGCACTAACTGTGAATTTAGCACTACCACAAATTGCAAGTCGAAGATCGCCAACGGTATGAGAAAGAGCACCAAGAGGTATACGGAGAACCTGCACCCAAGAGCCCTCTGTATAAAACACCGGAAGACTACAATTGAACCTGAGCCTGAAACCTGAGCCTGAAACTTGAGCCTGAAACCTGAACCTGATCTGTACCGAGGATCTCCATTGGGATGGCGTCAACCTAGATGAGGTTTCTTTCGGAGAGTGGTTAGCTCGCTGTGAAATTCCAAGCTTGTTTGTCACGCGCCGTTCTCAATTTCCCATATGGCCTGATTCATGTCCCCTTGTTGTATTGTATTTCGTCCTGTCAAACTGTTTTTCTATACATTGTTTTTGTTTGGTCGAGCTGTGGAAGCGCTGCAATATGATATCGTAATGAATCCATGGAGAGTTTACGATCTCCAATCCAATCCAATTCCCTCCACAAAAATGTCTCCATTAATCCGATGAGTCAGAGAGAAAAAGACCCTTCTGATTCTTCATTTACGCCGTAGAATCTCCACCAACCCCGCATTGGGCCCTTTTTTTTTAACTCCGAAGCTCAAGTGGCGGTGTGCAAAGGATGTGTTGCGCGTGCAGGTAGCCCTTTTAGTCTGGGATTTACATCGAGTAAATTGGGCTCGAGGAGAATATTCCAGCATCTACGAAGTACTTCATGCACCTTTTGTAAAACATATTTTGTTTATGGTCCAAGCCCAAGGGTAAAAATGCCAACATTGCAGGTACAAACAGAACTATACGATGTGCAACAAACATAGCGCAGTCCCTGCATTGTCACTGTATGTTGTATGGACTATAAATATACATAGTACTTATATATAACTAGGTATGTAGTTATATGCAATTGGACTTAAAGTGGGTTATAGTACCACGGTACTGCACAAGATATCTTGGAATCCATGGACTTGAGGTTGGGAACCATGGAAATCGAACTGTTATCGCGGGGTCTGTGCAACATTGGGTTGTTGACCTCTCGAGTATGCCATGCAGACTGTAGAGAAAAAAACATACACCTACATATTTTAGTATACATATATGTACAGAGTACAGAGTGCATATCGTCAGTTTCAAATGCTCTTGCTCCGTACTTTGTAGAGGTATGCACCTGCCACTTTATGTTCCCAGCCATCTATATATATTTTTTTCCATCTCCTAGGGGTGTTGGTATAAATATGTTGTTGGAGTTTTAGTGACTCGAACAACTTCTACGCCAATATCAAAACAACACCGACCACATAAATGCAATAACAACATTGAACAAGTGCATTGTATACGGAGTACGAACGGAGTACGGAGTACATACATTTAACTTAGCGGGCTAAATGGGATGATCTTCACCTCCACCGCCTGAACTTATCCCTGCCTCTCCAGAAGATCCCCTCCCAGTCTAACTTTTCCATATTTTTCTCCCTTGACTCCCTTGACTCCTTGAAAATTCTCGTGCTCAATTTACGGCAGGCACAGTTCTACAGACTGTGTGGCCGTCTCGTAATCCGTCTATATACCACATATCAGCATCCAAAAATATCTGGAACTCGCGCCGGTCGTGCAGGGAGGCTATCTGACTCAAATTTGACTTGAAACTACTGCTTAATAGTCTCACAACGCCCGCTCGCACAACGTTACCGCACCGACATCACACTATCGCAACTCCGCGCCGAAAAACAACGTTTGTTATTGTTTGGGACAATATCCCCCGCCACCAGGACTCGAATCCAACCCACTTACCGATGCGTTCGCTATTCGACATCGCTGAGTTACCACATCAGTGATCGGATCGGCCGTGAACCTGGCGCATGTGATTTTCAACATGGAAGCGATTGAGGGGTTTTATCGTGTATGCGCGGGGAAGACCAGCGCCGCGGAGGATGTCGCATACTACACACGGAACATGCAAGTGGAGGAGAAACTACTCGACGAGGTCTGGACTACTTTCTCGACTAAGTTGGCGGGGTTTTGCCTACCAGATAACCGGATGAACCACAAACTAGATTTGGTCACCGGTTTGACTTCTCGCCTTCCGACTCGCTCCTCAGAGCCACCGTCGTACGACCAACCTCCGCCTACCTACGACGATGTGATCCATGATCTACCTCCCGAATACTCTGCACTGCCTCCACTCGCGCAGCGCAAATCGACGGCTATTTTCTTCGCGCCAAAAACACCTCAAAAATCGCATAAATCGTCATCTTCGCTGCTGAAAGATCGTATGCTGGATGTACGCATTGATTTTGAGAATCCTACCGGTGTTCGGGAACATAAGAAGAAAAAGCCCGCGGCAGCAAAGAAAGCAGCACCGCCTCCCTCTCCCCCTCCTCCGCCACCGCCACCGGCAGGCGGGGCGGATGGAGGAGACGATAATGCCAACGGTGACGGTGGTGACGGCGGGGCTGGTGATTCAGGCGGCGCTGGAGGCGGCGATGGGGGAGATGGAGGCGGTGAGGATTGGGGCGATTGGAATGTGAACGGAAAGAAGGATAAGAAGAAGAAACTGGAGGAGGAAGAGGAAGAGAGAAAGGCCAAGGAGGAAGAAGAGAGAAAGGCCAAGGAAGAGGAAGAGAGACTAGCGAAGGAGGAGGAAGAACGGCAGGCCGCTGAAGCCTCTGCTGCCAAAGATCTTAGCTGGGCTGAGGATAACGGTGGGGGCGATGACTCGTGGGCTGCCTTCACGGATGTAGGAAAAAAGAAGAAAGGAAAGGTAAGACCATCCTCCTCCAATGTACAAGACGGGTGTCTAAGTAAAATCGCAGGGAGAAGTTGCACCCCCTGGGGGGTTCCAGGACATAAGTCTGGATAACGGCGCACCGCAATTGGACTTGAATTTCGATAGTCCGGCTCCCAAGACCGGCGGAACTGGGTTTAGTTTCGGAGGATGGGGCAAAGACTGGAATACCGGTGGAAAGCTCGATCCTCTTGGAGACCCTCCTCCCAACGACGAATCCAAGGACAACAATCCTTGGGGAGCAACCTCTAAGAAGACTGGCGACTTCGATTTCGATCTGGGATCCGCGCCCGCCGAACCCAAGCAAGAAGATGACTGGGGAGGAGGTTGGGATGAGAGCAAAGACAAAAAGGGGACGGAACCCGTACCCGAGGCTCCTGCGCCTCCACCTCCCCCTCCACCCAGAGTCGATTTCACACAGGAAGCCTGGTATCTGAATCTCTCCAAGAGAGAGCAGCGTAAAGCGAAGAAGGATATGGAGAAGAAATACAAAGACGAGGATGACGCTGCGGCAAAAGCGACAGCAGAGTGGGAAGCAGCCAAGGCTGAAGCCGAGGCAGCAGCAGAAGCAGCAGCAGCGGCAGAGGCAGAGGCAGCGGCAGCAGCAGAGGCAGAGGCAGCAGCAGCAGCAGCAGCAGCTGTACCTGAACCAGTGGTTGAGGAGACTGACAAACCACCCGAGGCAGATGCTGACTGGGGTTGGGGTGTTCCAGTGAAGACCAAAGATAAGAAGAAAAAGAAAAAGATTGACCTTTTAGCTGATCCGGAGCCTATCGTCGATGAACCGCCGGCTAAACCAACAGAGCCAGTTGATGTTTTTGCCGCTTGGGGAATTTCCTCAAAGGACAAGAAGAAAAGCAAAGGCAAAGCCGAGCCAGTACCTGAGCCAGAACCCATCCCGGAACCTGAACCTGAACCTGAGCCAGAGCCAGAGCCAGAGCCAGAACCAGAACCAGAACCAGAACCGGTACCCGAACCTGAACCTGAGGCGCCAAAGGTGCCCGATGACCCTCTATACGAAAATTGGCGTGAGATATCGTCTAAAGAACGCAAGAAGCGAGAGAAACAATTAATGCGCAAGGGGCTTCCCATTCCCGGCAAGGATTTCGAGCTCCCATCAGACAAGCCGCCTGAAGAAGTGCCTGAACCGGTTGTTGAACCGGAGCCAGAACCAGAACCAGCGGCTGAGCCGGAGCCTGAACCCGAGCCTCTACCAGAACCGGAACCCGAGCCAGAGCCAGAGCCAGAGCCAGAACCGGAGAAACCGGCCGAAGAAGACTCTTGGGGCATTTGGGGGCCCGCGAAGGACAAGAAAAAGAAAAAGAAGGGCAATGATATTGAAGAACCTCCCCCACGTGCGCCGACACCCCCTGCTCAGGGCTTGACTCCAGAGCCGGAAGCTTTCCATGACAATGCCGACGATATTTGGGCGGAGCTAGCCCCTAAGACATCCAAGGGCACGAAGAAGACCACGAAAGCCATTGAACCTCCCAAAGAGGAAAAAGCATCCAAAAGTTTCTGGTCGACCCTGACTGGAGGTTCTACCAGCAAAACCAAATCAACGAAGAAGGCGAAAGAAGAGAAGGAACCTGAGCCTATAGAAGAGGAAGACCTGCTTATCGATGTTAACGACAACCCCCCAGCGCCTGAGCCAGAGCCAGAGCCAGAGGCAGAGCCTGAGCCAGAACCAGAGCCGGAACCGGTGCCTGAACCCGAGCCAGAGCCTCCTGCTCCCGAAAAGATATCCAAGTCTAAGGCTTCCAAGCTCAGCGTTGCTGAACGTATCAAGGCTTTGGAACTAGCCAAGAAGGAGAAGGCAAAGGCAGAAAAGGCAGGCTTGAAGAGCAAATCCAAGGAAAAGAAGGTTGAACTCGAACCAGAACCTGAGCCAGTGCCGGAGCCAGAGCCTGAACCTCCTGTAGAGGAGCCCGCTCCTACAAAGAAGAGTTCAAAATCCAAGTCTAAGACAGCGGAAGCTGTTGAGTTCGAAGAAAGGAAAGTCTCCAAGGACTCTGTTCCTGGAAGCTTCCCCGACTTTGGAGATGACCCCGAGCCTGAACCTGAACCTGAGCCTGAACCCGAACCCGAGCCTGAACCTGAACCAGAGCCGGAACCCGAGCCTGAGCCAGAACCCGAGCCACCAGCCCCAGATCTTTCGAAAATGAGCAAAAAGGAACTCAAGAAGTATAAAAAGGCCGAAGCGGAGAAAGCCGCAGCCGCAGCTGCCGCGGCAGCTGCCAGGGAACCAACCCCACCACCTCCAGAACCGGAACCAGAACCGGAACCAGAGCCAGAGCCGGTGCCTGAACCTGAACCTGAACCTGAACCCGAACCCGAGGCAGACCCAGCGCCTGAGCCTGAGCCTGAGCTCGAGGCCGACGCCGAGCCCGAGCCTGCACCGGAACCTACACCCGAGGAACCAGAGGCAAAGGACGAAGCTGCACCGGAGCCTGCCGAAGAGCCTCCAAAACCTTCCAAGAAGGACCGAGCACGCGCCGAACGGAATACGAACACCTCTTCATGGGGAGGCTTTTGGGGGGGCCCACCCCCAAAGAAATCCAGTAAGAAGGAAAGTAAGATTCAGGAAGAAGCAGAATCTCCCAAGAAATTGAAGAAGGAACCCAAAATCCAAGAGGAAGCAGAACCTCCCAAGAAGTTGAAGAAGGAACCCAAAATCCAGGAAGTCGAAACCCCCAAGCCAAAAGAATCTCGAAAATCGCGACCAAAAGAACCGGAGCCAGAAGTGGAAAGGTCTTCTGCGTCAGACCGGGAGAAGCGGCGAGAACGAGAGGGGCGCTCCTCCAAGAACCAACGTGGCGTGGCCTTGGCCAACATGGTACTGGGTACACCCCAGTCCAGAAGCAAATCGACTCGCAAACCTGGTTCTTCGTCGAAACCCGTATCTAGACGTCCATCATTTGATATTGATGAGAAACCTGCTGATCCATCGGATGAGAAGCCGGAGGTTTCTGACAAGGCAGCCAAGTTGATGGGCACGGATGCTTCCAAGTCTCGACGTGAGCGCCCGCGCACGGACAGGCGGAAATCAGGTATGTACCTTTCCCTCACTTCTCATTTATCTATCGCTGACTTACTCCCTACGAAATAGTTCGAGATCCGTATGCGATCGAGGATGATGATCTCGTTATGGTTGATATGGAAGATGCCGAGGGTCATTCACCTAAGGAGGGCTCCAAGGGCTCAAGGCGCAAGTCAAAGAGACAGGTATGTTAAGATGACCACGATATCTTTTTGCGCTGTTGTACTAACTTAAGATCCTTCCTAGTCGCGCCCCAGACCCGACGACGAAGACGATGCTGTCATGGTCGATCCATATCGAGCACATCCCGTCCCAGATGTAATGTCCGGACCCGACGATATGGCCTTCGTTGATGCGCCACCAAGAGAACGCCGTCTAAAGCGGTCCAACACCGCACCGCCGAAGAAACAAGAGAGCGGTGGATTAATGGGCCTCCTCGATTCCCTAAGAAAAGGCACACGCCAAGACCGACCAGAACGCCCCGAGATGCCCGAAAGACGAAAGTCACGCTCACATCGCGACGACGACGGAAGATATCCGCCCGAAATGGAGCGCGACGGCGCTCGCAGATCACGTCGCGAAGATCGACGGCGAGGGTCTGTCCGTCCAGACACCGATGCCGAAGGGTTCGTTACCGACGCCGCCGGTGTAGCAGCAGGCGGTGAGACAGAAGCCGACGAAGCGGAAGCTCGACGCGCAGCACGACAGGCCCGACGTGGATCCCGGAAGGCACCTTCTGACTCTCGTGAATCCGAAGCTCGGGAAGTAGAAGAGCGGCGCGCGAGGCGGAAAGAACGGGCACGTGAACAACGTGCTCGTGAAGAGGAAGAGGAACAACGTCTACGAGAAGAAGACCGTTTACGAGAAGAAAAGCGGGCTCGACGAGCTGCGCGCGAAGAACGTCGTGCTCGAGAAGAGCAGGCGGCTCGTGAAGCCGAAGCCGAAGCCGCGGCTGAAGCTAGAGCAGCGGAACGCCGTGAGCGCCGGCGGATGCGCGAAGAGGAGATGATGGCCGCGAGAGCGAGTCGACGTCGTGAACGTGAGCAAAGGATCCCCGATGATGTCTTCCCCGATGAACGTGAGGTCGATCGTCGCGGGGCTCGTAGCTCCCGCGCGTTTGAAGAACCGAATGCTCGTCGTCGCAAGTCCAAGGTCGCCCCTGAACCAACTCGGGAACCGCTTATGACTGGTGGGTTGAATCGTGGCGGGGGCGCGAAAGATAAGATTTCCTCTTGGGTTTACTCGCAAAGTGATGAACCTCCGGAGCCACCGCAAATCGTTCCGACTCTTATTGATCTCCCTCCTCTTGCAGCTGACGATGGAGGGAATGCTCATTCTCTTTCGTCGGATGAAGAAGCTCGTCGCGCTGTTCGCCGTAAGGCCCGTCGTCGTGCTAAGTATGAGGAAGAGATTGACGATGCTCGTTCTCGGCATCGAGGGTCTCGTCGTGAAGGTGTGAAGAGCAGTTCTGGAAGTGGTGATTATGAACGGGATCGTGGGATGAGGTCCCAACCGGGGAGTCGACAAGGTGCTCCGCCGAGTTCGGGGCCTAAGAAGCCCAGTTGGTTCCGTAAATTGACGAATCTGTAAACCAGACATTTGGTCTTTTTCTATTCTTGGGGAATTTGTTAATTTGTTTTGTATATTGGTTGCAGCTTTTTTTTCTTTTTTTTCCTTTCTTTTTTTGGTTATTTACAAAGGTCTGTGATGAAACTCCAGACAGATCGGATTTGACGACATGTATGAAGCTCATATGATACTATGACCCAGCAATATACGCATTTTGGATTCTTTGATAATCTTCTCAGATACTCTGCTATGTATTTGCCTTGGATGCTTTTTTTCCCTCCTGATTTCTCTATGGCAGGTATACAATGGCCTACAACATGAATCTCATGAATGAAATCCAACTGCGAGAAGGTAAGATTGAGGCCTGATCCCCCAGGTGTCACCAATGGCCTCTTTGATATTGTTCTCTCTCTTTATCAGATGCGAAGTAAACCTCAATGTCATTCATTTCTCCAATCCCCATCTCCAAGACATGTCTTCCTTCCACCCACACCAAAGTCTCCCCCGAGCTGGATAAGTTCAAATATCTCCAGTTCCCACCTTGTCGAGGTAATCAAGAACCCTCTACAAGCATCCCATACATCATGTCTAACCAACCCACTTCACCAGGCCAATCTCCCCAAGTCACAACCCCGACCCATCACCCACACCCAAACCCATGAACCCTCCATTCCTCGAACTCAACCACCGCGCTCAACCATCCAAACCTCGATATCAGCACCTCCAATCCACCAAATGCGCAGTGTCCGTCTCACATCTCTCGAACACAGAATGTCCGCACCAAGTACGGTCTGCGACTTCCAAAAAGAACGCATCACCTTCCTCTCCTGGCTCGAAGCCCAAGCCCGACTTATGAGACACCAACCAAAATCCGACACGCTTGCAGAAGTCAAAGCGAGCCTCCGCGACCAGTCCATTGAATACCTCGATCGACTGAAACAGGCATCCATTGTCATGGCCTGTGAGGCGAAAGATCATATCTGCGTGACGGCCAAGCCGCCGCGGTTCTACGAAGTCGATGTTCCGATGATGTGCAGTGTGCTGCAGTTACGGCTGCCTCAGCTTGCTTCGAGGCTTGGGGTCAATGCTAAATGCGACATGTGTGTTCATTTCGTTCTTATGAATATTGTGGCGGAGCCTGGGTTCTAAGTTGGTGACTTTGGGGCTATTAATTGTTTTGTGAGATAGCAATGGATTTTGTTTTATCATCCTACCTATGTCGTATGGACATGGGTATGAGGAGCATGCTTGCATTGACACGTATATGTGGCCTACGCATATCAAGTATGATATTTTGTAGGAACAAGAGTTGCCGGCCGTATATGGGCCTTAGTACATGGTCTTTCGGTAGCTTGCTCAGATGTCCTCTTTGAGATACATGGATTATCTCCACTTCCTCGGTGTGAAATGTACAGAGTCATGGGTATGGCTGGCAGCACTCTGATACCATCAACTACTCAACCTTGGGAACTACTCATCCTTGGGAGACCTTCATCATACTTGTACATAATTGATATTCTGATCACTAGGGACACGATGGACTTCAACACACATAATTTCAATAGAACCGCCTTTCCGCCTCCAAGTCCCCAACCTCCCTTTGCAGCTGTCGTCGTCTGCGCTTCAACACTCTTCCTTCTCCAACAATATCCTCCAGTCTCTCGTCGGAAGATCGTCGACTCATGAAGGCAGCACACATCATTTCAGTAGAACCGCCTTTCCAACCTCCAAGTCTTCAACCTCCTTTTGCAGCTGTAGTCGCCTTCGCTTCGATGCTCTTCCTTCTCCAACAATCTCCTCCAGCCTGTCGTCGGATAGGCCGTTGACCCATGAAGGTGAGAACAGCTTATAGGGGCCTCGGGCCCAGTGACCAGATAGTAATCGGCTGCTTGCATGCATACATTGTCAACGAACCTCTTGCGAGCCACTTTGTAATATGCATCCAGAATGTCATGAATATCTCGGACAGTATGGTCAAGATTACTCCTGTGGTGTTGATGAGCAAGATCACGTAGTCGGACGACCTCTCCGTGTTTACAATCATCGAATGATTTTTTGGCCGCAGTCGAATACAATCGCTTTTGTCCACTGCATGGTGTGAAAGGTTAGCAGCCAAACCCCTAATGCATTCAGCAAACTCTAGCTAACTGACCATTTTTCGAGGTTGTCATTGAAGTAATGGTTGAGGGTAATCGGAGTACCTTCGCGTTCAATTCTCAAAAGAAACTCGACCGTTGACATGGCGTGTTTGTACTTTTCAACCAGGTCATCCATCAGCAGGGACATTATCATTGAGGACATCTGTGTGTCTTTGGACACAGCCTCAAGTGCTTTGCGTATGAATGCGTGGAACGCTGATGATGTCACTAATGTAGCCCCACGCAAGGACTGACCATTTGATTGACTGCTTCTTCATCAAGGTAGAGAGCAAAGTATGGTTGAATGTACCAATCTCAAAGCCCCGAGAATTGGAGTAAACACCGTCAATCCAAGAGAGAATGCCGAGTTTGATGGAGGGCTCCACGGGCTCCGAAACATGTAGAATGTGGTCGGGTTATCTACCGAAGTGTTCCGAGTTGGTTCCCAGCCTTTCCGGCTGTTCACGATGTCTTCTGAGTTTTCAGTATCGGTCGCGTTATTGCGCCGTTCTTCATGACCATCGACACTGCCGTCTGTCTCCTCTGGCTTCGGCCGGAAAGTGTAGGTGTGACCGAAATGGGCGATATCGTATGAGAAGACATCATTTCTCACTGAAACCAGTGTGGCCAGTCGTAAATCCTTGTCTTCATTGAACGCATCACTGACTCCATAATTTGTGCCAAGTGCGTGCTGCGTAATCTCTTGAAAAGCCGACACAACATCTAGAAGGATCCGCCTCTGCTGCTCTGCTGTGTCTCGCTGGGCTCCTAGAGATTGTAATAGGCCTTTCGACTCTCTGAGTCTTTTGATCACCTCGGACCGCACCTTTATATAAGTTAGCAAGCTTATTCACAGCAATAGAGAGTTGTGCATACCGATGGGAACTCTCGGCGGACGTTTGACGTGAGGAGCTCTTGGAGGCGAGCCATTAACGCCGAAATCCCGTAATTCTCGGGCGGGACGCGATCCCAAGGGGCATTTCGATAGAATGTCCTCTCTTCTGTGCCGCGGTCCGCATTACCATCTTCAAGCTGCTTTTGGCTGAGATTCCGAACAAGGATCCATCCCAGCTGCCCGTTCAAACTTCCATCATGTATTAACCGGATCACGTTGTGCCCAGTGCCTTTGTCAACCAGATCCGGCTTGGTGAGGATCCGTAAGGTTCTTCCTCCTTCAGGGTCAACCTCCCTGGCCATCTCAATGATTTTCTGGGTGGCAATATCCACGTTTGCCGGAACCACAGCTAACATGATGGATCGTTGGTTCTGCATGTATCGAAGGACCATGTTCCTAACCAGCACAATGTCACTCTTCGTTGTTCTATCCAGCTTTGTATTCTCGAAAATTCCAGGGACGTCGATAACGCCGAGGTGACTCTCGTTTGGATTATGCGGGAATGAGGCCCATCTTCGCAAGGTTTGTTTGGCCGTCAACACGCAAACGACTGATGTCGAGAGGAAGGATGTCGTTCGGATTTCGGCCTGGTAGGAGGGCGTTGCCAAAGAGTTCTCCTCGTCGAAGGTTTACCAGTTGTGGAGGAGGAGGTGCCTGTGGGGGAGGGTTTGCGGGAGCTGGAAAAATTGTTTCGTGTTGTTCCAACTTTGGTATCCCTTGTCGGTCATTGCGGTATAGCTCAAGGATACCGCTGACAGTAGAATTCCCGTGCCTCGTCCACTTGATAATGATAACCGCCTTAATCACCCCGTTACCACCGATAAGTAGCCTATGCATATCGGTGAGGAGGTCATCATATTTTTCACTCCACCCGACTTCGACAGCAAGGGTAGGAAGCACTTGAGAAGGCGTGTGGAGAATTGCATCGGCCTCCTTTCGGAGACCGTTATATGGACCACTCGTGAAATTCAAGGCTTCTTATGTTAGCTAAATTGCCATTTAGGTTGCCTATAACTCACTTGTATTAGATCCGACCCTAAGAATCCTAGACTCCGCAACATTCAAAGCACCACTAACACCCCAATGAAAATACTCTTGCGCTAGCCACCCAACGGCTGTATCATGGATCCAGTCGGGCATGATGCAGACTCGCAAGGTACTGGTGACTGGATCGTATGTCTTGAGATGGGCTGGGAGCGACTCATCGACTTGCCAAATGCCACTGTCCCACCCTTTCGGGATATCAGTAATGACGAGTTCGGATGGGCTCAGAGATTCGCGTATCGTATCGAGAATAGAATGTTCGAACTCAATCTGCGTGTTAAACTGGTCCGCGGAAGCCACAGTCCTTGACGTGACTGGTTCCGGGGAATGCGAAGTTGCTGGCATAGTGATGGTGAGAGATATTGTGTAGAACAAGGTGAAGTGAGAGTAGCGGGTGAAGAAAAGGTGAAACTGGGAAGGAGCAAGTTGTGAATCCAAGTGGAAGTAGTTGATGACCTCGGGAGTTATGTTTCAGTGGGATGTGATGACTAAGTCAAATTACGCGCCCCGCGCGGGCGGGCCCAGGCCCCCCCATAAACTAAGTCACAGGCTTAACCAATGGCCCGTTTCTACTCAAGTTGCACCTCTTGTAACCAGAGGAAAAGTACTATTGTTAAAAAATGGGATTCGTGCCATAGAATACAAATGCTGGACGGTACCTATAATTATAGCCAAGCCAGTCCCTGAATCGGTCGTTTTGTCGCTGGGAATAGTATTCGTGAAGCTCGCTCCATTGTTTCCTCCGGGCTGTGGCTGGAAATATTCAGTTTTGGCTCCCATTTAGTATGTATTTCGGGGTGCTCATCTCGGTGTTGTTTAGCTCATGAGTGATATACCTCAGGTTTATATATGGGTTGAAACATACGGCAGGTTTTAGACGCCATCGCGCCAACCCATATAAATTTGTTTACCGCCTATTTTATTATACTCAACCCTAGGGACCAAAATCATTACCAAGGAGATTGAGATCGGTAATACTGAAGGATATAGAAGGGATCTTCTTTTCTAGGATTAATAAGAAAGACGCCCTAAGGAGTAAATGGCAGACATATTCTATCCCCTTCTCTAGATATATCTTTTGGATGCTCTTTTTAGGTTTATATGAAGGCGCTAAAAAAGTCATATTCTGCGCAAGAGACTTTTCTATATATAACCTTTTAATTTTCTGCCTCGCAAACCCCGGTTGGCGCGATGGCGGTTAAAGCCTGCCGTAGAAACAGGATATAATGATACTATCTAGTTCGTAATCACTTCCGTGGATTTTCTAAGCCCTAGTTAGTCACCTTCAGGTCTATTTATTTGTTACGTCCAGGTCTTCAAAGATAAGAAGGTGACATTAAAAAGAGAGGAAGTAAAAACGGAATTAGGAGCTGCAACTGTATAACCATCTCTCAGTCATTCAATCAAACCCCCAACAATATTTTAGAGGAAAACTAATTAAATTCATGGAGGTTCTGTTCCGAATGAGCATCAGGTGGCTCCTCCATTACCTGCAACCAGTTGCCCTGTTACTCAAACACTGATCCACGAGAGTTCCTTGCAACTTGACACCATACACCTCACAACTGACATTGCTCGTACCACACGCGTTGATGCAATAGTTCGCAGCATTTGTCAGATTTTCAACCTGGAAGGTGGCATTCGCACTCCAACTGATACAGCAACCGTATTTGCAGATACTCCGAGGGCTGCCCGTCTTCCACGTAGCATTGCCTCTGACGTTCTGAAGGAGACTTCGACAAGAGTTTTTGACAGCGAGGTGCGCGTTCGAACAAACCTCTCTAAGCCAGCGTTTGCTTGGGTTGCTTGGCTTCGATTTGAGACCGTAGAAGGCGTCAACCAGGAATTTCGAGCTGGAGGTACTGGCGTAAAGCTCAGCTAGCTGGTGATCAATTTCGCCGCTATCCTGGTCTGTGATAGCGTCCAGGAGAGACTCCTGCATCTCTACAGTCGAAACATTGAGATACTCGCTGTGACCATTCATCGCGAAGGCGCTGTACAAGTAGACAATGTCTCCCCACTGGCCTTTGGTCGCGGCGTCTTGTGCAAGGCCAGCGATGGCGTTGAGCGTCTTGAGATTGTCCAAAGTGTGGATTCCCAGGTCCTCCTGGATGTGTGGAAGTTTATCCACAGCAAACCCAGTAACGTTGAGCCATACCGTTCCCTCGGCAGAGGTATCGGTGGCCACGTTGCCATATGCCAGAGCAGTGACGCTGTCTTCATAGCTGAGTTGCTGGCATTGTGCGGTGGTGGCTAGCGCAGCAATCGCCAAGGCACAGATGGAGCGTCCCTTGAACATTGTTTTGGGAGTATGCCGAATCGTGTTATAGCATGAGAAGGAAATTGAATGCGGAAGAAGGATGCCACAATCAGAATTGTTTGGCTTATCAATGGCAAGTTGTTCTCGTGTTCTTTTTCCGCTGTTCTATACGGGTCTACATGGAGCTTTTTATATTTGGCCTTGCTCTCCTGACATCCGTTTCTTCTCTTCTAGCCTCGATACGAGGTGAAACATAGATATAGGCGTTTCCTAGTTGATATCATGCTGATTCGCTGTCGTGGGACCTGTGTTCTCCACAGAAAATGTTACTCTATCATCGGCAGCTGTCAGACCTAAAAGAAACCTGCATAACAAGCCGCTGTTAGTGCCGGAAATCTACTTTATTCCCGACTAGCGTGGCTTGGCGAAATTCGGCCCGCCCCGAGAATACGAAGAATGCGTTCTGGCCTTTATTACTGTTATCCTGCTTAACACTTGGAAGATGCTCATCAAGGTACGTCACGCAGTATCGACAGTGTATTTGGTAACGTCGAGAAAGTTTGGCAGGCCGGGTGGCCGAGTGATCGTGATTATCGAGGTCCTGGGAGTAGTAAGAGTCTCTAGATACATCCATTCTCAAAATGGAAGTCTCCAGTAAGCCGAAGGACCCGTACTTAGCTCAATCTCTGAAGTATTTGAATGAGCTTACATGTAAGCAGGTACAAGCCACCATATTAGGCAGCAGCGTTTTCATAGCCAAATAATGCTTAGCTGCTTCCAAGGTTTTCTTGGCAGGGCTTCTTTCGATCAAGGGCATAAACAAGTGGGAAGCGTATTCGGTGAAGATTCGGAGTCTGAACCCTACTAGCCTGAATAAGAAGCTGGCTCGGACAGTTAGATTGAGTGAAAGATTAGATTCATCTGACCCTTCGACTGTTACCAGATTCTCAAAGAAAACATTGCATGATATATAGAATTCTAAGCATAGAGGAAGAGAAAGGAAGAAGAGTTGTGACAGGAGTGTTTGTGGAGTGTAAACAATGCAAACATCAATAAACTAGCAGTCGGAATGAACCGGCAGAATCTCTGCAGAGCCCCTGATCGTCCCGCTGTCACATTGACTGTCACATCGACGACAACATAACATTGAAGACTTGAAAAGTGAGATTATAGCCGAGATGTATATTGCTTTAATTTATTCAGGCAGTTTATTCTGCGAACATCATGAGGTGCTCTAAGGCCTTGGCTATCTATCACTTCCCTATTTTCCCTTGGCCCCCCAACCAATCGCTCATTTCGGCCGGTTTCTAGTTATTCATTGTTTCGCTTTAGATTTCTCAGCATCAGAGCTTGCAAATTGGGGACCCACCTGCTTACATTCCAACATCCCCAATTGCTCCTAGTTTCTTCACTATGGTATTCTTTATTCAGTGAATCTCACTCGCTACAAAGGTTTCCCCTTCGATTACAATTCGGAATCCTTCGGAATGCTTCCTTTGACTCAGATCGTATTTTCAAGTTTACCCTCGCGGATTGTGAACATTCTGATCAGCCCAGGAGGAGATGGAAGTCTTCTAAGCCAACTCAATGATATTTCCCTTTCTGGGACCATACACAAGGATTTCACATTCTCTTCCTTCGCTCTGATTTCTAGCCAGCTTTTGATATCCAACTTGGTATGTTTCTACTTCCCTCTTGTTCAATTATGTGATTCTAATCGACTTAACAAGGTCCGTTATCTTCTTGGCCATGTAGTAGCGATCTCTTTGATCCTTGAGATTGCTCGAACGGATAGGGCTTTCTCAGATCAAGAAAGGGGCCACAACAAATGGCCCCTGACCTTCCGATCAATATACAATGCCATACATTGCATATATGCTACACAGAGCCCTTACACATTCTCTCGTGCGCTTGTCATAGGTCTTGTCTATCAGGTTACCCATTATGCAATTAGAGCTTGCTTGGAGATTGCAATTTTCAGACACGAATTGCTGAAACCATTTGCTTATGTCTGTTCCTCTGTTCTCCTATGTAAACTTCATTTGATTTGGACTTGTGCTACGATCTCAGCAAATTCACTTCGACTTCTTTCTTTGACAGAAAATGCAGACCAGAGAAAATGGACGCACTTAGCAGTCCCCAGTTTCACATACGGGATATGCCAAGCCTTGATGTATGAGGCCCAGAGTCTAATACAAGGGTCAATGAGCTCTCCAGGAGATGAAATGTCAATCTCCAGGCGCGCTGGTGCCGAGACCTTTGCAGTAATCATCATGCTTGCATTCCGTTTAATGGGACTACTGCCAGCATCTATCACTCTCATATTGACCGAAGCAAGCCTTTTGCCGGGGAAATTGGAGACAATTATTCCTTCTCCGGCAAAGAATCGCGGATCAACAATTGCAGAGCTGCGTGGGGGAGGCAAAATCCCCCTGGGACTTGCTGCATTTACTAGTTCATTGAAGGCTTTCGGCGTGCCTCAGTTTTTGTGGCTGATTGAACTTCATCTGAAAAAGTGTTTTGTCCAGATTGCAATCGAGCTGTTCACTCTGCCAATTATTATTTTCAGCATTCTTTAATTTGGATAATGATAAAGACCCACGTTCGGCTTCCCACGGTGGAACCACAGTCATACGATAGTAATCCGGGCCTACGGATATCCCGCTATGTACCTATCTACGTTAGTTATACTTTCCTACTCCGTACATTAATACATCTTTATGAACAAACACTTATATTGCCTGATCTTATATTGTTCGTAGAGTCCTATCTTACCTCCAAAGTACCCGCTCATCCGGATTGCCCCACTACTAGACACCCGTTCAGTCGTGAAGATCCGAATGTCTAATGCGGTTCTTACCACCCATGTCAGCCCACTGCTTTGAAATGCTGTTAGTACCCGTGCCTGAGGCTCTAGGGTTGCGAGTCACTGGAGGAGGGAAAACCTCCGTGCTCATTAGCTCGGGTGAATCTTCAGGAGTAGGGGAGGCTACAGGGAAGGGTGGGGTAATCATGCCATAGGAGCCGTCGGAACTCCATGACTGTGAACCCTCTTCCTCGGGGCTCTCTACCCGTGGGGGAGGCTTGGGAAAGGGCGTAGTGCGTTCCGGGTGGAAGAGGTTAGTAACGGCACCGGCAAGCTTCTCAATTTCGGCGTCAGTAGGAGACTGATATTCCGGCTCCTTAGGCTTAGAAGAAACCTTAGGCTTGAGGACAGCACTAGTGCTCGCGCTGTTTGCCCTAGAGGTAACTGTGCTCTTGGTTAGCTTTCGAACGGGGCCAGGGATAGGAGCCTCACGTTGGGATACTCGGCCATCGTGGTAGTGACGGATCGAACGGCGCTCACCGCCAACCGAGCGTTCAGTGGTGAACCCGTTGCTGGGTGATCCAGTACCAGCCTTTCCAGAGCGCAGAGCTCGATTGCGATCAGCCATGTTGGCGGTGGGTAACAGCTATGTATCTGCTGCAAAATGGTTAGTTTGTATGTCCCAGATGGGCAGGAGAATTGGATGGACAACTGGAATATTCCTAACAGGCAACGGAAATAGGGACCTTTATATAGTTCAGCTGATGGTGTATTTGAATGGGTGAGAACAAAGCATTTATCCTTTGTTTGTTGCAGTGCCTTTCAAGTCTTTGAACTGGGTTTCTCACTTTGAAAGCATTAGATTTCTTTTACTCTTCACATCTCAAAATAAAAGGCGAGACAACGAAAGCCATTGTTGCTAATCAACAAAGAAACAATACTTTCCCCCTCACTGCTTGAATTTCTATCTATACACACCACCGCAACGTGAGAAAAAACTGGCAAAATCTCAATATCTCTAGTGGCCAGCCATTTTCAAGTCGTAGTGCTACTGTTACAGGATCAAAACATGTCTTCCACACGAACCATATTTCTCCGCAACGGCCTTCCTACCGTTGATGAGTATGGCTTGTTTCGAGGCACGCTGTGGTTTACCGTCAGATTTTCGAACAAGGACCGCCAGATTTCTGACTACGAGTTGATGAACCTTACAATTCAACGTCTCCGAATCGGAGAGTTCACAGTCGACTCCGTGGCCGTACACCAGGGCAGGGGGTTTTGCATATCATTTCCGGTCTCAATTTATGGCGCTAGCCCCAGCGAGTGCATTGCCATTGTTATGAGACTTGTGGAATGCTACAGGGAGGATATCGTGTCTGGGGATATTTTTATTGACCGGGACTTTCTTTTCAGAAGTAGGGCTTTCATCGGATAAAGGCATTCCTGACAACAAAGCACCTGCTTGAGTAGCATTTTCCGACCTGACAAGCTCTCAAACCAAACCAACCAAAATCATGTGTCAGTATATGCCTCGCTGCCCTCCTGTGGCGAGACATCCGAGGCATCCAAAATCGTGGTAGGACACATGAAAACGGAGTGGGTGAAGTGAATGATAACCGTGCCAAGCACCCAACACCATATCAAAACATCTCTCGGGCTCTCGGGCTCTAAAGGTCACTTGAAAGCACCGTGATAGTCTATCTTCTCACGGTTTTTATATGTGCATATCTTGCAACTTGCTAAAAGGTTGTTGGTAAATATGCATTCATCCAAATGTATGTGCCTTTATGAGGAAGCTCCCCACTATCGTATATTCCCTGGAACTTATTTTATCCCGATAAAATGAATACCATGGTGTCATACATGGTAGAATCTACGGACCACCATAATAGCGTCTTGAGAATCCAAGTTAATTCGTCATAATTAACATGTCTTTGGATTTGTTCAACGCTAAACCCTAATTGATTTCGTACATACGTCGCTTCTTGCACGGATCTTGCATGCCAAGAACTCAGCACTCCTAAGGAATCAGGACTAGCGGTGTCGATGCAGTTTGACGCCTCTGCCACATATTCCCCGATACGAATTCGAGGGTCCTGAGATCATGAGCTGACATTGCAATTCGGACTGTTTCAGTACAACCCAGCGCTTAACGCTGTGACCGCTCATTTACTACCTTCTTTCTGTTTCTCTCATTATAAATGGGATCTAACAAATTGAGGGGTAGATGAATCTACAGGAATGGAAAGGAAAGGCATAAATATGGCTTCATTCCCATGTATGAAGAGATTAGACAGTTCTACATTTTACATTTTGACATATACATTTTTGTGAAAGATTTTCAAGTTATTACATGCTGTTTAGTATACTTCTGTAGTATATTATTCAACATAGCGTGCTCTATACAAAAGTGCATATTATCTCTTATTCGGCCTGTCCGTATAGATTGGAAAATTAGTGGACTTTTGTCAATTTTAGTTAAGAGTCATATCTATCGGTCATCAATACCATACATTGCTTTACCACAGATTTTTGTTAGAAGGCATTATAAGGAAACCAAGCAAGACAAATCTTCTAGCTTGAATACTATAATGAACAGGCTGCATAGGGTCATCTAGAAATTTTGCTATAGCTTGGTTGGTAAAACCATCCATTAAGATCAAATTAGAACTGCCGGTTTCTTTGTTATGGGATCAGAGCGATTCTAATTGGTGATTGGCTCGCGGCTACTCCTTTCTCCACCTTGGAGTAGCGCCGACGAGATATGCTTAAATTTAGTGCCAAGAACATTGAACTAGGTTGCAATAACTAGTTACATTAATACAGGGTATTCATACCCAAATATTAGATAACTACATAAACTATGCCATACACGAGTGCACATATTACAAGTTAGTCATGTCCGCACAGATTGTGAAATATTTTAGAGAATTCAATACCCCTCAGGTTACTATATTGTTGTACCGACACATTTCTGTCGTTTAGTAAAGGAAGAGAATAGTACTACCACATTTAGCCATTTACCTCTTCTACGATAACCCCCTTTTATCGTAGAAAAGTCTCAGCACCGATTCAATTTACATAGTAAACCCCTTCCTTTTGCTAAAAGTCGGGCAAGTGCAACATGCCCAATTATAGTACTCTATCAAGGGTCCGAGAATGACGGACTCTTCAAAGCCCCCATATAATCGTATATATAGGCATAACTGCCGTACCTGCGATGAAAATAAGATAGTCGTGCGCGAGAAGCGGGACACGACTGATCCAGTGATTCACTACTGAACCATCGTGTCTAGCAACTGTCTCGTGAAGGACGCTGTCACTCGCGATAGAGTTTTTGAGGACCTTGATGGGGATTTTATCTGCTTTGAGATGGAAGTTGCTGGTCTAATGAATCACTTCCCATATCGTGTCATAGCGGCCTCTGTGATTTTGCCAATTCACACAAGAACGATCAGTGGCAGCGCTATCCTTCTATAGTTTCTGCTGCCTACGGCAAAGAACTTCTTACCTCAATTATACGCTTATTTGTCTTGATAATAATACGAAAAGCTTGAAGTAAGTTATAATACGAACATGCATATTGGAAGGAGGCTTTTCTGGCGGCCATAGATACTCGCGCCAAATCATCCGCGGGCGCTTGCCCTAACTCGGCCACTACATCTTGTTGGATGCCTCAGGCACCAACTGTATGGATGCCTAGGGCATCAACCTGTAGATAGACCAGGTAGTTAGTCTCCTCTCCTCTCCTCTCTTCTCCCTCTCCCCGTCCACCCAATTCAATACGGTTTTACCTGCATACAGCTTCCACACGTATTGCATTACATCTATACACTTGCCCAGTTTCCCACGTCAAGTTATTCCTTCCATCCTGAATGTTTACAATGAATTCAAGTCGTAGCTTCTTCAAAATGTACAGCAACAGTATTTATTTTCAGTCGATTGCACCCAGGGACTTTCGCATCGTTCACAAACCCCAAAGCTAAGTACCCATTCTATATACTCCACTTTTTGCTTTTAAAATGGTTCAATTTGACTGGCTTTCAACGCTAATCGGCACTAGTATTGCCCTGTTGGGAATCTGCCTCAGCTTTCCGTCGGTACGAGCGTGGCTGAGGAGACTATGGGGTTCGCTCTGTGACCGTCTGGCACAATGGAGACATTCTTTGCCGAGAATCTATCCAGGAGGAACTTCCGACGTGGAGCAGGGCCTTGATGATCATAGTACTGAGTTGGATGACCTCTCCCGCGCCATCCTCCCCGCGCCATCCTCCCCGCGCCCCCCGAACCCGCCCTCCTCTTCGCCGACATCCCTCCCCTTCCTCCCGGTCGAGTCGATCGGGCTCCCCCGGTGCCCGCCGCCGCCGCCGCCGCCGATCCGCCTGCGGACAGTGTGCCCTCGCCCTCCGCCTCCCCTTCCTCCTCTCCGCGCCGCCGATCGACTCGACCTCGCCGTCCACCTCAGTACTATGGTCGTTAGGGTCGTACCCCATAGTTAGAAAACTGTGGCCTGTGATGAAGCAAATAGCCTGCTGAAGCCATTTGACTTGATCAAACGGTGAATTTATTGATTTCTCGACACCCCCATCCAAAGCTCCTACCTTCGAGACGGCTAATCTTGATTGTGTGGAGTGGGGGCCACCAGCGATAGGCTCGCACTTCTTCGCAGTGCTGGTGACTAGTAGCCTTCAGGTGAAGCAAAGACGAGCCTTTGTATATAATATCGTCTTCTAACAATTATAGACAAGGAAGAGCAATTTAATTATGTTCCTCTTGCAATAAAAGAATTGGACAAAGTAGATCCGATAAAGACGATTGTCATCAAGTGGTAAGAAAGGGAAACCAGGCACACGTCCCTGTTGTTTTATTTCTGCTCGACTATTCGGATGTAAATACATGGTGTGATAGGGCCATCACCATTTGTGCTGTCTCAGGTAAATTCAAAATAAGAAATGACCAAAGGGATAAATTAAAGAGTTGGAGGTATATGGCCTAGTGGGATCACGCGATGACCGTCCAGAGATTGCATTCCGGATCAACCTTGTGGTGGAACATACAGACATCATTGAGACTTGGAATGGCGAAGGAAAGTTGATGAAAGATAGACTCAGAGAACATCAAGTTTAGATCCATTATACGGTTTCCTATAGACAAAGAGGATTTCTAACAGGAATGGACATTTCGTATCTAAGTTCCCTGAAGTGAGTACCATTGAAGCACTTATATTAGTCAAGCTGGGCAGGTTCCAAAAGCCACTTACTATCTGAACGAGCAATCCAAGGACAAAAGTCTCTAGCCATGCGTTACCATATGTTCAAATAACGGGCCTGGGGCATGGATCGAAGTATAACTTAATCTCTTGCCTTGCCTTGTCATGGTATAATTCATTTTGTTGTCATAAACCGAAACTGACCTTCAATTCTCCAGTGACTGTCAATGAACTCCACCTATGGCCGGTGACCGTGCCCACTCAGACTACGACGACTACCATCTACCCGATGGTGCGAATTCCTCCTCAAACCGTGGTTATTACCGACGATCCCAATCCTCTTTCGGAGACTGGTGTGACCCACTCTCCCGTCACCCGCAGCGTAACCATCCCCCCTTACCTATAGAATTCAGTATCAGCGAGCGACAGTCGGGTTAAGCCGGTCACCTACACCAGTGCTTCAGACAAGAAGAATAGACCGCCTTATATTAATCGTGCAAAGTGTGATATTCCGTATATAATACCACTCTTCTGCTACAGTCCTTATATAAAGAATTATAACGGTAGAGGGTTTTCTGCTTCTAATGATCCTAACCCTTTGCCAAATCCTAAACTAGGGCTAAGCGGAGATCCGGACGAAGATGATAATGACTATACCGAGACTTCCACTGTTACCGATGAATAGGTATTTTGCAAGACTATTGACTCGACAGTCACCTTATGCATCACCACAAGCTATCACGTCTACACCGGTTGCCGGGCGACTCTATCGGCTACAACCACTAGGGTGGACGCTTGCTATTCTGTGGACCCGTATGAGGACCAAGGAGAAGATGGTGGAGCATCTTCTGGCTACGTCACAACGACCGATGATCGCAGGATCACCACCACTACTCATGAAGTGCCAAGCACTACTACCCGAAGGCCGGAGCAGACATATACCGTTGATGGAGGTGTCCTTAAATGCATGTCAGATACCAATGACTTCAAGCAGGGAGATCAAGATCATTTTGCCACCCTGGATAACTTCAACTCAGTTGTCATTTTGGGACATCAAGAGTGTTGACCGTAGTGAATTTCCTATGTAAAGAGACGGAGAAAGGAAGGGAAGAGAAGGGGGGGCGGAGAGAGAGAGTCTACATGTCTCTATCTACTGCAGTGGGGGAAGCCTGAGGTATGGTCATATACCTCGACAAAGAGGCCTGTAAAATTCATATCATGGTACATCATGGTAGAATGTTCTAGAGGGTGATCTGATCTGTTTAATACATTTCGTAATTGTAACAGAATCAAAATTTCCGGAAGCAAAAATATCAATAGGTCAAAGGCTAACAGGCTCTTGAAGACATTAAACATACAGTGTACTAGGACCCGAGTGACGTAGCGAAAACGAGTAAGATACAGCGAACGATTCCAGCAAATAAATATATGTCTCCACCCCCTTCCCCTGCAAAGTCAACGACACCTAGAGCTTACATGCAATTAGGTGGTAGCTAGTGTGACCGAGCACATACAAAAGTCCTTATTGTCTCTTCCCATTTCTGTTTCCAACTTCGCATCCTGCCTTAGGCTCCCTTTTAAAGGCCTGGAATATTAAACAGAACCATTCCATGGTCTTGTCGCTCCACGGTTGTGTAGACCCTCCTTACATGCCACCGAGTTCTTGATATCTCGATCCATATCTGAAATAGCATGCCCCGGCGATGTCACAGGTGTGTTGTGAACTGGAAGATAAAGAGTATTGTCTGGGTCATCCAGTGCGCGAATATCATCACCGCCGGCGTTAGGTATTGCGGTATTAGCAGAGCGATACCGTTGAAAGTGATCGTAGCATTTCTCCGCAGTTCTACCTATAATAAATGCAATGATCCCTCCGAGGACTGCATTTAAGAATCTCACGAACTGATTGCACTCTTCCTTATCTGATGACATCAAAGCGAAGTTGATACCCAGGTGTATTGAAATGGATGTAGAGGAAGACTTAGCTGAATGGAGATTGCAAAGCCAGAGAGAAAGAATACAATAAATTACGTAGTATGTCATTTTGGGTTTGATTCGCTCCGACGACTGATATGGCTTTAGTTGAACCTTGGGAAGGATAAACCAATAACCCCGAAACCTTAGAGCTAGAAGTCTTATTCGCCCGATGCATGGGAGATATAACCTTGGAATACCTAGGTAGAGAGAATAGGGAGCATAATCCCAAAAGTAACCTGTAAACATTAACATGTAAGATGTGCGATAAATCACTCGGCGATGGTTGATCATAATATTCAATTTTCTCGGGACTCAATATTATCCTTTTTCTTTTCGCGATATCTCGACTTCCACTAGTTAGATTTTATTTAAAATTGAAACATATACCTGCACAGCTATTATAACTCTATATGCTAAGTAGAAGGTCAGAATACAGCGATTACAAGACGCCGGGTTGTAAGCGCCAAGAACCCCTTAATGGGCTATGATGGGCTATTATGGGCCCTCATCGATAGCCCATCATAGCCCATAGCGTACTAATAGTTGGGCCTTGGGTCCCGATTTATGGGTGTTGGGAGTGTATCCCATATATGCACTGCATGTTTGACAGATTGAGCCTTTGTTTGGATGGATTTTACAGGGTATATAAACGCTAGATTTCTAGTTTTAATAGATAATGATTCTGCTTTCTCCCCTCCTTGGTAGCAGTCCTCCAACAATGGGATTTGCGGAGGTCTAGAAATGAGTCCCATTTGGATCCCACCTGGTATGGTGTAAATGGGGGTGACGACGGAAAGATCACGATCTGCCATGTGCTTAAGAGCAAGAAACCATGCTGTTTCCACACTGGACATTTTAGACCAACTGCGTTACTAAAGTTCTATCTACACATTAAATAGTCACTGGAAATTTAAATATACTAAAAGAGCTACATGGGAATATTATACTGTTCTGAAATAGAATATGACCAGTGAAAATGCATTGTTGGCTGTAAAAACGAAGACAGTAAAGGAATGTACGTATATCTGGTTAGAAAGAAATAGCAATAGAAACAAGCTCGACTCAACAACAAAGATAATCTCACATATGCAAATGCTCAACGCATCTTACAATCTACTGAGAGCCAACAAGCCTGGCAGTATCTCTAAGGGTAACATGGAACTCTTTGATCTGATCCGCAGGCGTCTCAATAATGTATCGCCAGAGGGTCCAGATATCCTGAGAACCAGAGCCACCATCCGAGCTCTCTTGCTCGATCTCAAACTCCCTGGCCTTCTTGTTAGATGGGGATCCAAAGAACTGCACCAAAGCAAGATCAACCGGCGCAGGGGGAATCTCAGAAGAAAACTGAGTATATCCGAATGTCTTCACCTGCGCCTGGACCTTCTTCCACTGGGGTCGCCATTTCTCGAACGCCGCAGTCCATTCCCGATCGGTACCTGCATCTGCAAGTGTAGCGCACATGGTCCAGAGAAAGTGAGAGACGTCAATCCAGCCATCGGACTTACCCGTCGCGCTTAGAGATCTATATTCCTCACGGCGGACCGTGAAACGAAACAAGCGGCGGGTTTCTTGTCGCGATCCGAGTGCAATTGACAGCGGCACAAAGTCAAAGGGATCGCAAGCAGTATCTGAGCTAGAATCGTAAGCGGTAGAACAAGAGCCCTCGTCATCCGCGTCCCAGGTTTCGTCGGTATCCGCTGGGATATCTAAAGCTTGGTATTTATAAGGGTTCGGCATGATTGAATCTAGCAAACGATTGAGTGGATTGGATAGAGGAACTGAAATACACTTGTAGGGTGCTGGTCTGTAGTCAATGTAGGTGGGCATATGGTTTATATAGTTGAAGGCCCAGTCAAACTATTATATCTGATATCTGAGTTCAAAGACACCCTTTGTTCTCTTTTGACGTTTGTTTCTCTTCAAAGACGACCTCGAGAGACTAAAATACAATGTACTTCATAAAGTGGGCGCCGTTCTTTGTTCATTGCCAGTCAATGACTTTGTCTCCAAAATGGAATCAAAGAGAGACGGTAGAAACCGGAGAGAACAAAGAAGGATCTTCTTCCGAGCCTAGGAGGCTAGTAGATGATTAACGCTACACAATCCCATCTCACTAAACGACCTCCTCGCCTTCATCGGCTTGCTTTCCGAGCTTTCCACTGGCTCGGTCCTTCTCCTTCCTTCGATTCTCCAGATAAAAACGACCTCCTTCGTACAGACTGAGATACAAGCCCAATGCAATCGCAGTCCAACCAGCCCGTATTAGCCCGCCTTTGAACAACCCACGGATTCCCTCACCACGTATGATATCGCGACCGACAGAAATGAGAGATGTATTGGGCTTAGCTTTTGTTCGCGCCTCTGAAGATACCGCTGCACTGCCACGAGTACCAGCCAGAGTATTTTGATCTTGGGACTTAGCGCCAGCATCACTTGCGGATAGCATAACGCGGGTCTTTATCACGTCTATTGGAGTAGTCACCGTCGCTGCAACCGTCCCCGAAAATGCTGCAGCTATCCCCGTCAAGCCGGCCCGTTCGACTAGTTGGTCCGACTGCGCCGATGGAGGTCGGCCAGTGTTGCTCCGGGCTGCTTTCCGTTGTCTCCGAAGGTCAATTAGATGTGATCGCACATACTCAAAGAGCGGAAATTGTAAAGCTGTAGTTGGGAGGTTTCGACCAACTAGTGCCGTATACCCACTCCATAGGCGCCAAGGATGACGTCGAAATCGCAAAAGAACTTGTCGCATGGCGGATTTGTTTGTTTGGGAACCTTGAATCATCTGCGCATTTTGTTTTAATACCTCTGCCGGCGTAATCATGAGGCACGATACCATCTCCCCTGTTGAAGATGCAATTCCGTGCATAATGGGGGTAGGGAGAGAATGGGTGAAAGGCAAGCGAAGACTGTTCAGGGAACCATCGGGGAAGGTCCTTTTGCCACTGGTCCTGCTCATGGGGGAGTTTGTTGAGGAATTGTACATAATGCTCTTCACAGCTTCGTATGTGGTAAAGAATGCACCAGCTAGATTATGTAGATACAATAGTCAGCTGTAATGTTCCTCGTTCATCAATAAGAGCCAACACATACAAGCTGGAATTGTCGAGAAAACCACACTCCAGACGCCTTGGTATAATCCTCGGAAGAGCACATTGCGACGCACTGCTCCTGTGCGCGGATCTTTGTAGACCTTCGCATAGTCTACAGATTGAACACGGGTCTTGAGTGTGTCGAAGGGGTAGACGATAAAATCGACTACGACTGCGGCAAATGCACCTGCCTATTGAGAGAGATATCCCAGTTAGCAATTGAAATCCGAAGTATGTATCTTGTGTCAAATGTAGGAAGCCAGTTGAACTGGAGATGAGTTGATCGGGTGCGACTCACAACCCAAATATCAGAATGAGTGTTGTACATCGAGAAAATATGGAACAAAAGAGCTCCAATTTCTGTGGCAGAGACATTGTAAATATTTAAATATTGAACAAGGAGAACGCCATTGAAGATTTCCGCCTGAGGGTTCACTTGTTGATCGAGATCGGTATGATGATAGATGACGTCATTCTCATAGTAGTCACGTGCTACACTTGCATGTGAAAACAGCCATGTAACAACAACATTACCCAAGTCAACTTTATATTGAGCTGGACACAGAATTGTTGAGGTGTTTGACTCAAAGGATTTTTATATTTCTATTTGTGGCCTTTAACCATTAGAGAACCTTGAGGTACTACCATCATATCGCGACACGGGGATAATATACATGACCTCCACATTTTTCTCTATAGCCAGCCCTTAGGTCCGCCCCAGTTACCCTTGATCATGTAGTTGAAGTACACCCAAGGGAAGAAGTCCTTCTTCAGGTACCAGAACGAACGACGGGGCTCAGCCTGGTCAATACCAAACCAGTCTCCGAATGTCTCCTTGGGCACACCGCCATACTTGAACTCAGCAAGAAGGACCTTGCCATACTCGGTCAAGAGCGGGCATGAGGTGTATCCATCGTAGGAAGCATCCAGTTCCTTGCCCTCCATGCTCTGCAGAAGGTTGCGAACGAGAACTGGTGCCTCGGAAGTGACGGCTGCGGCAGTCTTGGATGTTGGCAAGCTGGAAGCATCACCAGCAGACCAGACGTTGGGGAACTTCTTGTGTTGGGTGCTGTTGTCGTCCACATCAACGAATCCGGCCTCGTTAGCCAGAGGGCTGTTCTTGACGAAACCATAAGCACCCATCTTGGGGGAGACGTGCAACAGGTCGAATGGTTTGGCGACCTCTCCCTCGGGAGAGGCAAAAATGGCAGACTTGCCATCGATGGCAAGGAGATCGTGCTGGAACAGTCCCTCCACACCGCGATCCTTGCGCATCTGCTCAAGAACGGCGCTGTACTTGGGCACACCGAACATCACTGGGAGACCGGTCGCAAAGCTGATCTTGACGGGTGACTCAGAGGGGCTGGTGGGGTTGTAGAGGCCAGCTCGTTTCCAGTGGTCCAACGCGAGCCACATGATCTTCTGCGGAGCGCCCGCACACTTGACCACACCGGCTGGCTGAGTGAAAATGGCATTTCCTTCGCGGAAGTTTTCAATAGTGCGGAAAGCCTTGTCGCAAGTGTCGTAGCTATAGATTGTTGAAACGGTTGAGTTTCGGTCTGCGAGAGCCTCAGGGAGACCCTTAATATTGCCATAGTTGATGCTAATACCGGGCACCACAACCAGATGCTCGTAGTTGATCTTGTCGCCATTCTCCAGAGTGAGCGCATTCTCAGCGGGGGCAAAGGCGCCAACACCCTCGTTATAAAACTTGAACTTGGGATCAATCAAGCTGTTCAATGGCTTGCGCAGCTCCTGTTTGTCCTTGAGGCCACCGCCGACCAGTGTCCAGCCGGGTTGGTAGTTGTGCCACGCAGCGGGATCAATCACAGCAATGTCATCTTGCGCAAATTTGCCAGAGTGCAGGAGCTGGTGGCTGATGGAGAGACCAGCAGTACCACCGCCGACCACTACGATTTTGTGGCTTCGCGCCGAGCTCACGGGAGACGCGGTTGCGAGACTCCTCCATTGAGCGACTGAGCGCTTGGCAGCAACTACTGTGCGACGCTGAAACATCTTTGAATATACAAGGCAAAAAGAAAGTGATCAAAGAGCCCTGAAGTACCTAAAATAGCTTCAGGGCTGGAACTTACGATGTCGTGATTTCGGATTAACTCGTTCCGATATCGGGGATCGGCCCTTCCTCGCCGAACACTTTCGGGCTTCTCTCATAACAAAGTCCAACATTTACATTTACAATATTGGGTTGTTTCATGTTTTACCTCAGATATGTTTCACTCGGACTTTGAAATTATCTTCCTTGAGGGTCTGATAGTGGTTGTGCATGTGGACTCGATTTTGATGTGTGATCTTGGTTCACCTTAGCACAAGGGGTTAACACCTTAGCATCAGTATCTAACAATATACTTGTTCCTGAATTTGACAGTTTGTGGCAAAAATTCCAACATATCCATTGGATGGTGTCGTAATGACTCTTTTTTCAATCGCCGACGCCGACCTCCCCGGCTTCCTCCAGGGCTAGATGGTCACCGAGTCGCCGACCCAAGACTTTCAAGTATAACCACCGCGACAGCTCTTACATCCAGCACCAATTGTTGTTCCACAAATCCTGAACATCATGATCAGCATTCGGCAGCAGTCCTCAAGCATCGGCTGGCAATGGTCGTCAGATCTTTTGAGATTGTCTACGCCCATTCGAAGTTCAATGCAGGCCGACTTTAGACAATTGCGTCATATCCAACAAGCGACACGAACAGGTGTATCTCATACTCCCAAACCTTCCAGAAATGGCGCGTCGATAAAGGGGACAGTTCGTCAATCACAAAAAGGACAACCGGCTCATAGCTGGAACCAACCATTCTCGCCGCTTTCATGTTCTATCCCTACCAACCATCGAATCTCACGCCAAGTCACATACAGCACTGCATCCACTATATCTACCGAGCCTGTAATTCACGATATCTTCGAGCCGACGTCTGGAACATGGCAGTATCTTATCGCCGATCTGTCAACATCAACAGCTGTCATCATCGATCCAGTTTTGAACTATGATCCCGCCACTCAGGCTGTAACCACTCAGGCAGCCGATTCCTTGCTCTCTCTAATCAAGGGAAAGGGCTATAAGATCGACAAGATTCTCGAAACACACGCTCATGCAGATCATTTGTCTGCAGCATCTTATCTTCAAAAACATCTTGCCCAGGATCAAGATCATAAGCCACCCATCTGCATTGGCAAGCGTATTGAACAAGTCCAAAAGTTGTTCGCCGAAAGATATGGTGTCCCACAAGAGGAGTATAAAGCCATTTTCGACAGGCTTTTCGACGACGATGAGACATTTACTATTGGGAACTTGAAAGGAAAGGCTATTCATCTACCTGGACACACCCCAGATCATCTTGGTTACATGATTGGAGGTAATTATCTACCATCAATGATCAAGTTGTTACACAGTTACTCACAAATTCTTTTCCAGATAATCTATTCTGCGGCGATTCTCTCTTCCATGTGGACATTGGCACTGCACGCTGTGACTTCCCCGGTGGGGATGCTAATGACCTCTTTCGATCGGGCCGCAAGCTTCTAAGCCTGCCTGACCACTTCAAGATCTGGACAGGTCATGATTATCCACCGGAGGGACGTGACCCCGTTCCTTGGGTGAGCGTTCAGGGTCACAAGAAGCTGAATAAACATCTGAAAGACGGTATCAGCGAAGAGGAGTTTGTGACTTTGCGAAAGGAACGTGATGCAGGATTGGCGGCACCCAAGCTGCTTCACCAATCTTTGCAGGTCAACATTCGAGCAGGACACCTTCCTTCGCCAACGAAGTTCGGTCATCGGTTGCTTCATCTTCCATTGAAGCTTACAGGGGAAGCATGGTAACTGAAATATACGATTACCAAAATGAATACAGGGCGTATTCATTGGCCCATGCCTGCTCAGAGATGAAATGATGTACAGGCCGCAACCACTTTTCTTGTTCAACTACATGTATTTATATATTACCCACATACTCAAGCGATATCAAATCAAACAAAATCTTGTCATTCTTCTAAATTTCGATAGCTTTTGTCGTCTACGATGACCTACGACATGTCGTGCAGAGTATGATCCCCGGTGGCAAAGAATATCTCAGTGCCTCGCGATGTTCTACATAGCTACGAAAGCCAATGTCTCTTTGCTTTGTCTACTCCCTTCTTCCCTCCTTTTGAGATTACAATGGCCTTTGTATTCGGATTGATCCGTGGGACCAAAGAGACAAGATCTAAACAAAGGATCTTTATACTCCTATTGTCCTCACTTTCCAAGCTATGCTTCATCGAGTATTCGAACTCGACTACTCGAAGCATTAAATAGCTTCGATCCCACCTGAATATACTCTCACCAAGCAACAGTCCATCCAGCACAGTTCTCACAGTCCTCTCACATCCCACAGATCAGTACTAACCTTCCAAGGTTCTATTACTTCTATTACTTCCATCACAATCATCACACTTTCACCATGGCTATTACTGCCCCCGACAGCATTTACCGCAAGGAGCGCAGCTACTATCTTGATCTTCTCCAGGCCCAGGTCGTGCAGCTCCGCACTCTCCCCGGTTGTCGCTTTCACGTGGCCACCCGGCTTAGGGAGCTTTCTCGGTTGACACCTGGCTACATTGAGGCTTCGCTTCTCATCGGTGACACTCTCTTCCATCGGATTTGCTGCAATCTGCAGCCTCTGTTCCTCCACGCGATTTGCTCTCTTGCGGGAGACTCCGATCCAGTCACTGGATATCAAATCGCTGATATGCTTGAGGCTGCAGTTCCTGCCGAGGTTCGAAACCCCTACTGCCCTCCTGCTACATGGTAGCTGATAGTGGCATGCAGATGCGTCCACGGCCATCGGGTTCCATAGATATTCGAGTTTCATAGATCAATCGATCAATCTCACCTTACATTTGTCTTAGATCACTTCGTTCCATCCGTAGATTATCCGATTGTAAAAAAGCATGTACAACAGTACAACAGTACAAGAGAATTTGACCTGTTCAATGTGTTTGTTATATTCTAAACAAAATAAAGATTCCCTTCTATGATCGAATACAAGTCGATACAACGCAGGAGTCCAATGCCCAGAGACTCAGCTCCGCTCATAGAAGAAAAAAGAAACAGGAAGTCATATTAACATCCAAAATAGAGAACATTTTCCCTCCCTACGCCGTAAAAAGGTCATGCAATACCAGAAGCGTCGTGTCTCCCCTTCGCAATCATCAACGTTTAGTTCGAGGTCTCGTTGGGCAGCAGGTTGCCCTTGATGGCAAACATCTTGCCCGTGCTGGACGAGACGAAGCTGTCGACCTGGCGCGCGTACTGGTCCACCTGGCGAGTGTTGAGCATGCTCTCCAGACGGCTGGGCTCGGCGGGAAGCTTGAACAGACGCTGCCACTCGTCCTCGGGGAGGAGGGGCTGGTTGAGAGTGGCGCGGCTGGCGTTCTCTTGTGCGCGCTTGGCCTTCCAGGCGTTGATCTTTTGCTGCTCGCGGCCGAGCACACGCTGGTAGTATTGGTAGTTGTTGACCTCGGTGTTGTGGGTCTCGATGCTGTCCAGAAGGAGATCGCAGTTCTTCTCCAGGAAGGGATCGATGCTGAGGGACAGGTTGTCGAGGTTGGGGGTGAGGGTGGAGGTTTTGCTGAAGGGGCTGGACTCGAGGGCAGCCAGGGAGGAGGGGAGCTCAGTGGATGCTGAGGAAGTCGGGCACTGCAGCTGGTGGATGAAAGAGGTGATCAGGTGGGAGTTGTGGAGCTTGACGGGCAGTTCCTCGAAGATGTCGGGGTGGCGCATGTTCGACTTTTGGAGGCTGCAATTATGGTCAGTATTCATGTGGCTCATATAATTTGTTTTTTCGAATTTTGAGGTCATTGCACGTACTCCTCGGAAGTGAACTTGTTCTCCTTGAAGGCAGTCATGAACTTGGAGGACAGGCGGAAAGCACGGAGGCTGAGGCTGCCCTGGGCACTGCGGCTGATATCGTGAACGAGGGCGACTGTGCGCTCGTTCAACTGGCTCTGGTAGTAAAACTGGTTCTCGATCACGTTCATGTTGACGAAGTTGCCCATGTTGGCGCTGGTGTACCATCCAACGCTGTTGGCATCAGTGTTGACCTCGCGCAGCATGCGGATCATCTCTGCAGAGTACGCGGCGTTTGCCTTGGCGCGAGGAGCAGCAGCGGCCGGGTTGGGAGCGGCGTTGTCAAAGTGCGACTCGGCGGGGACTTCGACGACGGGGAATGGGAAAGTGTTGGTGATCTCGAGGGTGCCATCGACATCCATTCCGACGATTGCGCCGGTGGCAGTGGAGGGGAAGGTCTGGGAGCAGTGCTTGATGATTTTCATGACAACCTGGAACGTCCGACGTCAGTATTTCTGGCTGGCGAGGACTGAGGGAGATTTTCGTCGGGGAGACCATACCAAGGCCTCGACCTGAACGGCCGCGAGGGGAGCTGGAATTCTGCAAGTCGGTCAGCATTATGTTGCCACGGATCAAAAAAGATCATCACTAACTCGGCCATTGTGAAGGATTGCAACTGTTGGGCGGTTGTTAAGGTCGAGACGGTGGACTTGGAGGGTTTGTGTGAAAGGGACCATTCATTCCTGATCGGGTTTAGCGTGGTACAAGTACACAACGAAATTGGTTACACACTTCCACTATGTAGATGGAGGGGCAATACTGTTATATTACACTCCATGGACTCATCGGAGAATTCTCATTCGAGTAAAGACTCCTCGCCCTGTGTTTTGGTCTAAAGCAAGACCAGATACGGGAGGAAAAACGAACAAAATGGCCAGAAGACATCCGAAGACTAGGCAAAGTCGAAGTCTACCTATGATATATTATTCAGCCCAATGATAACAGCTTCTGCACGATGCTCCTCCCAACGTGGCCGTAATCTATCGACATGTCCCACTTCCCCATAAATCAACCAACTCCGCAAGGCACCATGTCGGATCACTCAAATACGCAGACTGTAGTCTACAGTCAAGTCCATAATCTGCAAAGCATCGCCGTGACAACCTTAGCTCCACGCAAGGATGGATACTGGGTGATGTACGCGAGTCCCAACACAATGCTACTCCGAAGCAATGACTAACGTCTGATGTCTGTATCTAGCTACATCCACGGCGGTGCCTGGCGGGATCCGGTGGTTGCATCAGCATCCTTCGATGCTACGGAATCTATACTTCGCGAGAAAGGCCTACCTATTGCCGGATTCGCCTCGATTTCGTACCGTCTCAGCGCTCACCCCAATCACCCACAAGACCCAAGCACTACGGACCCGAAGGACTTCCAAGATGCGAAACATCCCGATCACATCGCCGACGTGGAGACAGCACTCGCATCCCTCCAGAATACATACGGGTTCGGTGCGCGATACATCCTGGTTGGCCACAGTTGCGGAGCAACGCTGGCCTTCCAAGCTGTGATGGGCGCGGTCTCGGGTCATCGTGAACAGGCTACATTGACAGCGCAACCCACTGCTATTGTCGGTGTGGCGGGTATCTACGATCTGCGACGGCTGCGGGATACGCATGTTGACATCTCGGCTTATCAGGAGTTTATTGAGGGGGCTTTTGGGGCGGATGAGATGCTGTGGGATGGGGTATCGCCGGCCCAGGTCACTGGCTCTCGTGGAGTGGAAAGCGGGTGGAAGTCTGGAAGATTAGCTGTCCTGGCGTATTCCAAGGACGATGGGTTGGTAGACGGGTCTCAAGTAGAGGTCATGAAGGAGGCTTTGAGCAACTGGGAGAAGACAGAGGCACAGATACCCGTGCAAGAGGATTCAACCCCTGATAGACGGCTCCGCGTCTTGTCGATCAGCGGTGTTCATGACGAGGCATGGGAGAATGGCGAGCAATTGGCTCGCGCGGTAACGTTTGCATTCGAACAATTGCAGGAAATGAGGCTGGCCCCGTAGTTCTGATCCCGAGAAGTACATAGTTACTTGTTGAGTATTCAAAGTGTCGATTTCAAATAAAATATCCGGCATAATATATGACTTCATGTTCAGTAGTGAGTTTATCATCTCTCACTATCCCGGCCATACAAGCTTAGCAACGCTCTCCGTTGTGAGAAATTGGATAAGTTATGTGGTTTCAATTGAGTCCTCATTTGATGGACTAGACTGGTAATTTACGTACAAACGAAGTCGGAGAAAGAAAAAACCCATCGCAAATCTCCATGCGACCCAGACAACGCCGTCGTGAAAACATCTGAAGAAAAGCACAAGCATACCACGTATCCCTCATTGCGCCGAAATGCTGCCCATGAAAGATTCGGATTACTTGGCGACGTTCATGCGAGCCGAAGCGGCCTCACCGAGGAGCTTGTCGTTTTTGGCTGGCTCCGCGGCACCCTCGGCGTAGTCCTCATCGTATTCGAACGCGTCATCGTCACTTTCGCTGTCCTCGATGAAGCGGTGGGTGATGTCGGCTTCAGCGAGGCGCCACTTGAGATCTTCACGCTGATTGTCCTGGTAACGAGCAAGGGCAGCTGCGGAGTGCACCTTGAAACCGTAGATACGGGGTTCATAACGGCGACTGCTCTTCTCGGGATTGAGAGCAGGGTAAACCTGGAAGAGGATCGAATGGAATGAGGTACCAAAGTAGGCGCCATCAATGGATGAGTGACGGGAGGACTTTGGGTTGTAGATATCTTCGCACTTGGGACAGTACAACTTGACGGTGCTGACATTCGGAAGATCGGACTCGCCCAGAGGAAGCAAGGCATGTCCATCGCACATCACACGTGGGCACTTCCCAAAGTCGCTCTTCTTGTACTTCTCGAGCTGCAGGGATGGTTAGTGCTTTTGTCCTGGGGAATAATACCCACACAAGTTTAGGGTTTCGACATACCATTTTGGCAAGACCACGAGTGGTCACAATATACCGAGCATGAACCAAGCCATAGAGGTGACGGGCAGACTTTTCGATTTGCTCACGCAGATCATCGTCGGCATCAAGATCGAAAACGTCGGTGACAAGATCAAGGGCGTATTGGTAGTATGAAACCTCGGTGTTCAACCCGGTAAGGTTAAAGCGGTCCGTCAGGTAGTCCTCGTCAATTTCGCAGAAGTATTCATTGCCGCGAGAAGAGACGAACTGAGAATAGATAATTGTCATTAGCACGATGGTGATCAGGAGTGCGTCACGGTATCGACCAGAACTGGGAGGGTAGGTAGTAGCAGAAGAACGGGAGGGTGTTGAGGACCTGCCACCCCCAGCGCCACGGCGTGAAAGTTGGGAAGAAGGATCCTTGACCTGCCGTCCGTGCTGCCCTGCGCTAGAATCCGGGCCAGAGGGTCCGTTCGGGCCATTGCGGTCATTGCGGTCATTGTGGTCATGGACAAAGAGATCCAGGCGTAGCTGGACATAAAGAGGGAGCAAACGGACGAAATACATGAGACACATGATTGCAATGGAGATACACATGATGCAGGTCTCCATATCATTAATGCGTGAGAAATCACCGGCGTGTTGAAATAAGGCACATGCCGAGGCGGCCAAGAAAACCAGCCAGAACCAGAGAACCCAGAGGGTCATATCGGACTCCATGATGAAACAGAGGATCAAGCAGAGCAATAATCAGAGTAGGAGATGTTGAATGTGCGAGGAGAGGTTTGAAAGGATCACGAAGGATCGCAGGATCATGTCCGGTATTTATGTCGAGGGAGACATCCCGCGCGTTGGTCTGCGCGCGTTGGTCTGCGCGCGTTGGGTCTGGAGACTCGACGACACCAAGGCGAACATCGTCACGGTAACAGCCTAACACTTAAGAGTCCGGATTCCCTCGAATTGCACGGGACACGCTCGGGACAGACTCGGGACAGACACGCTCGGGACAGACTCGCTCGGGACAGACAGACTCGCTCGGGACAGACTCGGGCAGGCCCTCCTCATTCTCCATTCCATGCGCACAGTGGCCCTGGAGATAACGGGTTCGCGCGTAGAGAAATGAAATCAAGAAAAAAGAAAGTCACTTACCCAGTCTCGCCAGTAGCTAGTATAATCGCTATCCGTTTCACTATTGAAGTCCTCCATGGTAGGATGGGGTAGTGCACGTTCTCCCGCTCTCTATTTCCGAAGAGGGTTGATGTGGAAGCCGAGTGGATGATGAAGGGGTGATGGATGAACTAGACCTGCACAGCTGGATGCAGGATTTTGTATTCACTGATGAGCTCAAGAGCAACAAGAGGCTTTGTTATGGGATTGGTGTAGGTTGTGTTTGAGGTTGGGTGGGTAGTGGGCAAGATATCCCGCAATTCCTTATCGCGCTTCGCCTACCGGGCGGTCAACTTACTGCTCAATATTCAGACCGCCTTCAGCAATTGATCTTCCTACGTATGTAGTACCTCCAGGTGCACACATCTGCACAGATCGGACTGAGATTATCCACTGTAAAAAGAAGCTTCCTTTGTTGATCAAGACCCGGCCTCCTTAATGGGAAGATACCACTTCACCATTTCTAACTAGGTCTTATCAACCACGAACTTCGACGAGACTGAATGCAATATCAAGTATTTGACCGTAGTAGGCTAGGCCTAAGTCGCCCATGGCGATGGTGACCTATACCATGAGCAAAATGAAAACGAAATCCACAAACACCAGCACTACTAGCTGGGATTGACGGAGTAGGAAGGATTCTAAAATCAATATAGACAAAATATGGCTAAGTGTGGTCTGTGTCCTGATCACAATGCCGACCCGAACCTTATCCCTCGGGTACTACCGAGTAATCAAGATCCGAATACAATCCAGCGTCATGGGAGACGTTGAAATACACGGTGCAATATGAGTTGATTGAAGGGTTATGAAAGCCAGCACTAGCGCATGTTAAAGAAGTAATTTGGCGACATTTACATTATTGCATTGCCTGCTCAGCCCGTGAAGTCGGGATGTTGAACCCCAGCGCCTCTCGCATGGCCTCTATTTCATCGACTTCAAACACAATGTATGCAGGAGATCTGAAGTAGATGAACCAATTGACGGCCTACAAGTTTCGATCTAGATTCTAAAAAAAAGAAAAGAACATATATTCAATGGATAACTTGGTGGTTGCTAACTGTCGGATTGTGGACGAAGTATATATATCCAGGACGTCGACAACGGAGATATTCCGGAAGTCTTTCGCGTACACATGCTCTACATAATCTTCTGTTGACTCCCCCATTAACATAAACTTCTCATGGTAGGAGATGCGCGGCAAATAACAGTGCCATTATGTTTGATTGTCATTTAACCAAAGATAGACACCAAAATTCTGGATGTTGGCACTAGGATCCTCACTGCGGTTGACAACAGATGCCAGGGGATCAAGATAGTGGAGAATGCCATCTACTTGGTCCCCGTCCAAGGCGTATTCTAGAGGCTCTAAGATTCACGTCAATATACAATCAGTGCAACTAACCTGCAGGCATGGTCTGAGAGATTGATCCACGGAACCTGAGGTTTAGATCATCCATGGATGGTCGAGAGCACCGGTATCGCCCAGAACATGATCGGAGACAAGGAGGCTGAATTCACTGCCAAGGTGAACGCTGATCCAGTAAGTTCGCTTCCAGCCTATGACATGGTGTGAGATGAAAGATCTTCTAACTCTTGCAGGAAACCCTCTATACAGAATTCCAACCAGACTTAAGTCCAAGGGCGAATTATGCAAGGGAAAATAAATTTGAGATCTACATTTTTGGTTTAGGGCGGGGATTATTCAGACACGATAGAAAGTACAACCTTGGGGCCTAGGAACGATATAGGCAGTAATATTACTACCTATTCATCCCAACCTTAGAACTATCCCCTTAGGTCTAGCCTGAGAGCCTTTGGATGGCCCCGATGACAAAGAAAAGACCGAATAAAGCCGATTAGACAAATACCAAGAGTCTACACCGAATATAGGGCTCTCCAGACTAATCTACTTCGTACCTGCCTTTTTGGAAGAATACAGCCACTTTACCATTTTACCACTAGATCATAACAAAAACGTCCGTTCCTGTTTAGGGCCTATGGGGGCCATTTCCTATGGGGGCCATTTCCCATTCTGACATCTTTCTACTCCGCCATGATCGCCCAAATCAGGAATGTTATCGATGACCAACAGTTCGTCGCCTACTACGTACTCTACATTCTAATAGCTCTAGTGCCCTGGGCAGCCAAAACATATTGTACTAGTCGAGTGCGCTCGTTTCATAGTAGGCAGCAGTTGATAGTGACCCACAATCTATTCTCAACGACAGGAATGGCTGCAGGGATCCGAGATTCAAGATTTAGTTTCAATTGTTTTCACTAAAACTCAGGGGCACGTTGCTTGTCTTTGGCTTATCATCGCCACTTTTGTTCGTTTCCCAACCTTTGAGTCTTTTGCCCCAGAGGAGCCTCGAGGTCCCAGACTTTCCCAAGCCAGCACTGTCTGCCCGATTTCTATCAGTTTCGCAGGTATGATATTTCGATGTATTCCTAGGTCTTTGTGCGAGCCAAAGAATTTGGTGTGGTCGTTCTCCAAGCTGACAAAATTCTTCGGGGACTAAGGCCAGGGCTCAAAGATACAGGCTGTAGTATACCAACTTCTCTATCGTTACCTCCCAAGATTGTCGTTGATACCTCATTCTAACGGTTGTCAATGGATCAACAATCTTTCCGCCCGGGAATCCGAGCGGTGACCACTGGTCTCCATCTTTTATCGAGAACTGCCTGTCTACATCCGATCCATACCATTTGCACTATAGCCATCTTGGCCAGTACGACCTACATTGGAGTTCTCAAGGATAGCCTTTTCCATGCACCCGGAAGTGTTGGAAAAGCCGACTGGGGTTCTTTGATCGCAGGAAGCCGAAATTTGATTTCCAGCGCAGAAACTGGTTGGAAGTGGAATACTTTCAACTCCAATGACATTCCTGAGGATGTTGACCACCAAGCGCTGATAACCTTGAACTTTCCAGGGTCCTATGAGGATGCACCCCAAATTGTTACATCGACCTTCACTCCTGTCGTGGAACTGCCTGTGCTTCCCCTTCCCTCAACATCAAACCCTTTGACTGCGTATTCCCAGGATAGCGCCTTCGCCTTCGCTGTTCCACACGAAAAGGCGCCGGAATCAGTGGCTGCAGTGCAAAGGATTCCCCACAATGCACTCAACGTCGAATCACTCGACGGGGGTGCTGAGATGGAGCACAAAACGTGGATCATGAAGGCTGCCCGACATGACAAAAAAAGGAAGTCTTGCTCAGTGGGTCCATGATAGCTGGACGGAATTCCTTGGTCTTCTCAAGCACGCTCAAACGCTCGATATCATTGTTATGGCTATCACCTACATATCGATGCACTTGACTTTCGTTTCACTGTTTCTGAGCATGAGGAAGTTAGGATCGAAAGTTTGGCTCGCCACAAGCGTGCTTTTAAGCTCAACGTTTGCTTTCTTGTTGGGACTTGATGTGGCCATCAGACTTGGTGTTCCAATTAACATGAGACTACTTTCCGAAGGACTCCCCTTCTTGGTTGTGATTATTACCTTTGAAAAGAGCATTACTCTCACCAGATCCGTTTTGTCTCATGCTATAGAACATCGGAAACCTCAAAAATCTCAAAATGAGGAGGGTAGCCCAGCCGGCCTCACTGAAAGTACTATCCAGTACGCCGTCCGAGGTGCCATTCGGGATCAGGGTTATGGAATCGTGTGTCACTACTTGGTAGAGATTTCGCTTCTCCTTGTCGGTGCTGCTTCGGGTGTACGAGGGGGGCTTTAGCACTTCTGTTTGCTTGCAGCCTTGATTCTTTTCTTTGACTGCATGCTACTTTTTACCTTCTACGCCGCTGTTCTGTCGATCAAGCTTGAGGTCAACCGAATTAAACGTCACGTTGACACGCGGCACGCGTTACAAGACGAGGGGCTTAGTAGAAGGACAGCGGAAAGTGTTGCTAAAAGTAACGATGCCCCGGACAGCACGAGTACATACTTGTTCGGCAACGATTTCAAGGGCAGCAATGTTCGAAAGTTCAAGTTATGGATGATCGTGGGCTTCTTCCTGGTTAACATTGTGAACCTCTGCGATATCGCGTTCCAACCATCTTCTGGTGGTTCCTTATATAGCATGTTTGGCTGGAACACACGCCTCAACGGGATCGCCACGAACCCCCCGCTCGAGCCGTTCAAGGTAGCTGGAAATGGACTGGACGAACTGCTCTTTCAGGCAAGAGGGCGTAAACAAGCAGCTGTGGTAACCGTGCTCGCTCCTATCGACTATGAACTGGCACATTCCTTCGTTCCTCGCCCCTCCCCATACCCCGGCAACCATGAGCCTACCCAGAACAGCTGGTCAGAGATCCCGTCTCAGCTTCCCAAATATGGAGTTGGCGAAAGAATGGTCGGTGGTCTCCTGACCAGCCTTGAAGATCCCGTCCTCTCAAAATGGATGTTTGTGGCACTTGCTTTGAGCGTCGCTCTGAATAGCTATCTCTTCAAAGCTGCCAGACTAGGGATCAAAGACCCCAATCACCCGGACCACCCTGTCAACCCTGCTGAGCTTGTCCAGGCTGAAAGGTTTAATGCGCGCAGACTCTGACTCCCCAGCTCCAGTTGAGCCCACCGGTCCCCCAGACAGAGCAGTCGACCCCTGTCAGTAGTGATAATGATAGTGAGGCTCCTTCAGCTCCGACACAAAAGTCTTCAAAAGTGACTCCGCCAGTGCAAAATATTTCTCTGTCTCGCACTCCCGCGGAACTGGATAATCTGCTCAAGCAAATACCCATCACCGAGCTGAACGACGAGGATGTCGTTTCCCTATCATTGCGTGGCAAGATCCCCGGATACGCGCTCGAGAAAAGCCTGAAAGATCGCACGCGAGCCGTTAAAGTTCGTCGCTCTATCATTTCGCGCACACCTGCTACCGCAGATATCACCCACATGCTGGAAGCCTCAAAGCTACCGTACGAAAACTACGATTGGGCGCGTGTTCTGGGAGCTTGTTGCGAGAATGTGATTGGGTTCATGCCCGTGCCTGTTGGAGTGGCCGGCCCACTTGTCCTTGACGGCAAGAGTTATTTCATTCCTATGGCAACGACAGAAGGAGTCCTGGTAGCTAGTGCAAGCCGTGGGAGCAAGGCTATTAATCTCGGCGGTGGTGCTGTGACAATCGTTACTGGTGATGGTATGACACGTGGGCCATGTGTGAGATTTTCGCTCCTTCCACGAGCCGGTGTCGCAAAGGCCTGGCTTGATTCTGATGTTGGTCAGAATGTGATGAAAAATGCCTTTAACTCGACAAGTCGATTTGCAAGACTGCAGAGCATGCGAACCACGATCGCTGGTACAAACGTGTATATTCGATTCAAGGCAACGACTGGCGATGCCATGGGGATGAATATGATTTCCAAAGGTGTCGAGCATGCTCTGCATGTTATGTCGACTGAGGCAGGATTTGATGATATGGATATCGTCACTCTGTCGGGCAATTATTGCACGGACAAGAAACCCTCCGCTTTGAATTGGATCGATGGCCGGGATAAGGGCATTGTGGCCGAGGCAATTGTGCCAGCGAATGTTGTCAGGGATGTTTTGAAGAGCGATGTTGACAGCATGGTTCAGCTGAATGTGTCGAAAAATCTGATTGGTTCCGCCATGGCCGGCTCAATTGGTGGATTTAACGCTCAAGCGGCGAACCTGGCAGCTGCCGTTTTCATTGCTACTGGACAGGATCCTGCGCAGGTGGTGGAGACTGCGAACTGTATGACTCTGATGGAAAAGTAAGTTTTGAACTGCCCACTGACTCAAATTAAAACAAACTCACTGACCTTGACACTTTAGTTACCGTGGCTCACTCCATATCTCCGTCACTATGCCCTCCATCGAAGTTGGTACATTGGGTGGCGGTACTATTTTGGAACCCCAGGGAGCAATGCTCGATATGCTTGGTGTTCGTGGATGTTATCCGACCACGCCAGGCGAGAATGCACGTCAACTTGCACGCATTATCGGAGGTGCCGTTCTAGCCGGAGAGCTGTCTCTTTGTGCAGCTCTGGCAGCTGGTCATCTCGTGAAAGCGCACATGGCTCACAATCGGTCAGCCCCGACGTCGGCAGCCCCCTCTCGGAGCGCATCTCCATGTGGCGGAACTCGGATCCCACCCGGTCCTGGGAGTAATGGTCCCAAGATGAGTGCTGCAGCCGTGGAACGGACTAGACGTTGATTGAGTGGAATCGAATTGCGTAATTAGAATAATTTTGTAACTAGTTGAAAATATATTCTGCTTGTACATACTGTGAACATATTGCTCGAACAACAGACGTGGATTTGTTTTTTTGTGTATCTCTCAACTGTTATCCTTTGTATTTCTGAGGTCTAAGTCTACGGCGAAGAGCCCTATCTCCAAGGCAACATGTGGTGACAGACTTATCTGCGGCTGTTTCTCCAGGTTCCAACCGTGGAAGGTTGCATATTAGAGTTTCGTACTGAGTGGATCCACCAATCAAAGTGCTTTAATTTCACTTCCTATTTCGGATCGCAACCAACAGATTGGGTAGGCCATATCGAGCCCCACTATCGGTGTGTCGTCGACATCGCCGGAGATTTGAGATAACTGGGGACAGTGTGTTGGTCAATTCAATTGACAGCTAGGTGTTCCAAAAAAATGATATATCAGTTCACTAGCTCTAGAAGCTATCTTACGCCCGTCTTCTAGCTTTCTGATTCCGTCTACCAACACCACTCAACACTTCATAATATATCCATTTCTTTGCACATTGTCCTTTATTGATAAGCGAGGGTTCTCACCTGGTCCTCAGCCACACACTCCGATTTCATCTCAATGGATCTTTCTCAACTTCCGGACATCACTGGCTTGCTTGTCAGCCCAGATAACCCTCCACGAGATGATGTCGAAGGGATGGATTACGCACGATGTGCAGCTCTATACAACTATCTGGCCCAATATTCCTGGCTCGCTGAAGGTCGTCCGCTGGAAACTCTGAATGAAAATAGGACCAACTTTTTCACAGCCTTCGGTGCTGAAGCTGAAGCTCTTCGTCCAAGGCTTCATCCATCACTGGTGGCTTTCCTTGACACCGCTATGATACCTCCTAGTGATAGCCCTGACCAGTTTCCCCCGCCACTATCTATTTTCGCATGGGGGCTCCCTACGCCAGACGGCCTTATTGAGGAATTTGTAGCTGATCTTCAAAACCAGCCGGTGGATAGCCTGGTGCGCTTGAGCCCTGTAGCCTTATCGGGTGAGGGCAGCGGTGGCGGTGTTATCTACCACCAACGCTTCCATCGCGTCGCGGTCTTCATGCATCTTGATTCCTATGACTACGGGTTCCCAGTTGAGGACCATCCAGACATTTGGAACCCACTAGAGACAGTGCTCTCTCACTAGATCAACCTTATTGAGCTTGGAAAAGTTGTGGCTTCGCCTCATGAAGAACCAGCCCTATTCGACTTCGAGAAGATCGGGCCCTGGGAGTGGCGCCCCTACAGCGAAGCCCAGGTTACTACGTGTGTCGGCGCGTGGGATCGGCTGTGTCGGGCCATTGAGGCGCGCATCTCACAGCTGCCAAACCCACCATCACTGATCGGCCCCATTTCCGGGATTGATGCGGACAATCCAGAGCCACTGGTCGCATCAACCGTCCTGGATGCCGCTTCGGTGCCCGATCCTTCCTTTGCGCGTTCGTTTCTGACGCACGCGAGACGCCCCCGGTTCCACTACATCGCTCCGGGCCTTGTCTTGCCTCCAGCCGACTCGTCTGGGTTTGTGGCAGCACAGCCATTTGCCGTCTTACCCCACTCTCAGCACACCGCACCGCCAGTATGCCTTTTCCCCGCCGAAGGCGGAGACCAGCGTCCTATTCAGCTCACGAGAACAACAACTCCATTTTTATTATTGGATTACTATTCAATGTCCACCGATACGCTAACACCGTCTTGCGTCTCTGCAGGCAGGCCTGTATACCGCGGCGGTGGAGAGAAACGGTCTTGACACGGCCGAGGACGGATTTCGGCTTTTGCTTCCGTTCACCCTCAATGATGGTTGGGACAGGAGAGTAGGCGCACGAAGAAGCGATGGGGAGCTTACTGATAGGGGAAGCTTTGCAGACCTCTTTCAGCATGGATTCAAGCCTTTTGGTGGTGACTACTACCGCCCTCAGCGGCTGGAGCGTTTGTTGGATTGCTGGCGCAAGCTGGTTGAAGAAGGCGTCTGGTCTGTTGGACCGAAAGGGGTAGAAGGTAGTATTGATACTTTCAAAGATGCTGAGTCGGATCGCTGGAAGGATTATTGTATCCCCCCAACATGGTAGATATCCCAGAGCCATCCCGCCTTCAATCTGGACATGATATCTGCGCTCTATTCTACAGGGATGGAGGTACCAGGTAGCAGGTAGTCACCCAGGCAAGACTTAAACCCCACTTACTTCCGAAGACCTCAAATGTTCCTAAGACAGATATGCAATTTCATAAGAAAACAGTCACGAGGATATGCCATCGAACAACTACCATTCTTCCGTCACGGCTATATGGTTACTATGTCTCCTAAGCCTGTTGCTTCGGACTCCCAGGCGAACGGCCAGCATATGCATCTCCCACTTCAGCCCGCCAGTCCCCCTCTTGAAGCTTCATTCCTCGCGGGCATCCTTAAGCGTCTTCCCCGTCTGTATAGCTTCTGCTTACCGCTAGAGATGTCTTACGAACGGCTCAAGTCGCGTATGGCCGGAGAAACAGTCTCCTGGGGGACAGACTCAGGGCTTTTCGTTGAGGTGTGTAATATGACATGCGAAGATAAGAGCTCCAACTTCACAAGTCAGCTCTAGGCCTATTAGTACTGAATAGGAAGATCATCGCGAAGGGCACATGCCGGATCCACTTTTGCTAGAACTGGCATCTCATAGATCCTGATGTCGATCGGTAAGCATTAATGCTAGTATGAGTAAATGCCGGGGGTTATCTCTGAATAATATAGAGGCAACCATCTTATGGTAACCCAGATCGTGAGGAAGAATGGCAATGCTTTTAATCGGCACTCCTATATCACACTGCATAGATGTAGATTTTGGGAATGAGAGTGAACCCATTTGTACAAGAGGACCATCCCGCGCGCCAGTCCCGATCAGGTGCCTTCCCTTTTGGGTGACTTCCCTTTTGGGACAAAACTCGTCACCCACCGCAGTTTCCCTGTTTGTCTTCAGCCACTGGGAAGGTATAAATACCCCTCCCCCCCATTTCTCTCTCTTCTTCTCCCTTCAACCCTCCGGGCCCACATTGCACTCCGTGGTTCCCTGGACACCCAACATTTTTTGAACCTCAGCTCCAGGTCTATAATTCAACATATAGATACTGTTGTCCAGTGAAGGAATGTGTACCCTGAGGGCACTGATTGGGTCTTTGACCCGGTCCGTTTAAGTCTGAAACTGGGCTGGGGCCTCGGTCCTGGTCCAATGGCACGAAGCATGTCGGGCGGAATTACCTGAACGGAGCTCCAGGGGAACCCACGGGAGACCTCCCTTAGGAACCAATCGGGCTTTCTCAGCCTCACCTCTGTGGATACTGACTGTACTTTTCTGGGTTCTCCACTGTCCATCACGAGCAAAGGGGCTCTGTTCTCATCTCCTTCTACGTGCTCTTTGAGCCAATTTTTGGAACCTTTTCACAGAGATAGCTCTCTGTTGTCTGAAGATTCTTCGGACGCTTTTTTTTCAGGTTCCTTCCATTTTATGTTCATGGTTCCACTTTGTTATTATACCTTGCTGTTACTGTCTCTTTGTTGTTATAATTTTGTAATATAAACGACTTTGCTATGTACAGCTCAAATCCAGCAAAGATTATGACAAAAGATGCCTCTATAGACGTGAAACAATACCAGCATTCAGCGTCTTCACAACCTCAGCGGCAGCCCGCTCTCCACTACGAATAGCACCTTCCATATAACCCTTCCACTCACCAGCAGTCTCAGTACCTGCAAAATGTAAATTGCCAGCACTCTCGCGCAACGCATCAGGGCCCAGAGTATCAAGAACACCGGGAGTGAGAGCTGTGCACGGACAGCCCCAGCCAGCCCACTCATCATTGACCCATTCGTACGCTGTCAATTGGATGAATTCCTTATCAATGTTCGCAACTCCGAAAAGCTTTCCAAGTTGCTGCAGCAAGCTCTGCTCCCGCCCCTTTTGCGACAGCGCGGACCAAGCTCGCCCAGGATCGCCCGACATGAAGCAAGTAAGGACATACTTCTTATCTTCGGGACTGCAGCTGTCTCGTACAACACTAGCAGGGCCAATAAAAGACTGAGCAAGACCACAGAAGCCAGCTTTAACCCAGAACGGAGAGCGGAACTCCATCATCGCCTTGGTGTAGTATCCGTAGGTAGTGGACTCAATCCATGCCTGCTTCGCAGGAGGCAGGTTGGGGTGGAAGGAGATGGTCTTCATGGCAGGCGTAGGCACGGTGATGATGACCTTGCGGGCGCCGAAAACCCCACCTCCCGCTTGAACCTTCACGGACTTGTCGGCGTTCTGGATAACTGAGTGCACAGGACTAGATAGTCGGACAGTGTTCTCCGGGAGAGATGATGCCAATCCAAGGGAGAAATGCTGAGTACCCTGTCGGATGCGGAGGTATTGGCCGCCATCCTTGCGATCAGATCGCATCTGCAACAAGCCACCTCCCGACTTGCAATAGTTCAAGAAGTACAGGGCGGAAATATCCTTAGGATCTTGACCAAGCATTGCCCGAGTCCAGACCATTCCAGTGGCAATAGCCACCTCACTCGCCCCGCGTGATCGCAAGTAGGCTTCGAATGTCATGGAATCCAAGCTACTGTCTTGAGGTCTCCAAGTGTCGAGAGCTTGGCATTCAGCCTCGCACATGTCGCGGATTTCTGCCAGGTGAGTTTGGGTAGCTTTATCAAACTGAATAAGAAACTGTTAGCTTCTTCCATCTTTATGTTATCTGTTTATGGGAGATGCCTTACGCTGGGGAGATCTCCATAGACGAATGGAGTGCAGTTGCCATTGAAGTCCTGCAGAACAGCATTTCCCTGAGTGTTCTGCTCAATGACCTCAGCACCGTATCTCTTCGCCAGAGCATACACCTTGCTCTGGTTAGTGTCATTGATCCAGCCCGCGCCCAAATCAATCACACCACCACCATTGAGGGCGGAGCTCCACGTCTTGCCGCCAACACGATCCCGCGCTTCAAGGACGACGCAAGACAGACCCGCACGTAGGACATCGTGTGCAGCAGAAAGACCAGCAAGACCGGCGCCAATGATGACAACGTCGGTATTCTCGTTGGCGGCGGGGAGGACTGGGGGAAGGGGGGGCTCTGGGAGGGCAATGATAGCGTCGATCTCGAAAAGCCATGACGCGATAGCAAGCTTGGGAACGGGGACCAGGGTGATGGCTGGTCGGTGGCCAGTGAGGAATCGTTGGATGTGTCGGGTGTGCTTGCGGTTGTCGGCATCGTAGTCGACAATGAAGAGTTGCAGCTTGACGATGTTCTCAATTGAAGATTCAGCGGCGATGATCAGTTTGCGCAGGTTCAGTAGAGCCAGGTGGATCTGGGACTCATAGTCGGCTGGCACCACGCCATCCTTGGTGCTTCCGGGTTGTCCAGCGACATGGATCAGCTTGCCAGTGGGTGCGATCGTTGCTGGTGCGTAGTACGCACTGGTGGTGTTGGACAGGTCGACGGTCTTCGGCATATCTGGAGATGTATATGGGGGTAATGGCAGAGGAAAAGCGACCAAGTGCAATTGTCTGGTTATATATGGCAGAGATAACGGTGATAGGCTCATGCATCGTCTTTGGCCATCACCGCTCATTCAGGTCAATCTCCATGCACGTTATCGGTTCGAGCTAACATGTCATCATCAGACCCCAAAAAGAAGGAGACTGCAGAGAAAGAGGGGCTCCAATTATCACACCGCATCTCACTGGCCAAGTAGAGGTGACGAAGGGTGACTTTCTCTGTGGCCTTCCCCAGTCGAATTCCCCGCTGTCACTCCCACGAGAAAATCCATGGACTTCGGAATGAACACCGAACTTCAACAATTCCAATGTTAACATTGCGGGGGTTGATAGATGGGGATATGTATTATTAAAGACTCATTGGATGCTCCATTTCGGTTATTTACGATATTCTGAAATTTGAACCTGACTCCAACTTGCCAATAGCTACAAACATCCAATTGGAGCACCCGCCCTTGCTGATCGGTCAAAACCACATTGACGGGAAATGGGTCGAAGCAGAGTCTGGAAAGCGATTCAATGCCAAGGTGAGTACTACCAATGACTTCCTGTTAGAATTCAATACTGACTATGTATGTGGTACTACAGACCCCTGCGAGCCGGTCGAAACCGCAGTCAGATCTTGCGTCGATGGTACGAGTTGGTCATAGAGAACCAGGAGCATCTGGCTACATTGATCACCTGGGAAAACGGCAAGGCTAAGCCAGATGCTACTGGCGAGGTTCTCTTTGCAGCCAGTTTCCTTGAATGGTTCGCAGAAGACGCTGCGCGAATCTATGGCGATGTGATTCCACACACTCGAATCTTTGACTTTGGTAAAAAGAGCACACAAGGGCTGGTTAGGAATACACCGATGCAAAATACAGATATTTCATGCATACTCATTCAATTCGGTACCTTATGTAAGGTTACTTCATAACCCAAGACTGAATATTGGTGCTCACTGTTCCACTATCATAAATGAAACCTTGAATTGAATGCATCACCCCCATACTGACTTCCTCTTAGCTCTTGAGTATAGCCAATTCCGGCATCGATTTCACCAATTTAAAGCGATGGGTTAGCATTCTCCACAAGTTGAGCAAAGTACGCCTGCGAAGCCATCAGCATTGTATAAACACTCCCGATCAACTAAGGCACTCTTACCTGGAACCAAGTCCCGGCCTCAGGGGCAGGCTGAAGAGCATCACTATATCCACAGTGGGCATCATAGCGAGTCGCGCTGGAATCCGAAGTACCATCACTCTCACCACCGGGCTTCACCCAGACGAAGGCATCGGCCAAGGCGTCGCCTGTGTCAGTAGTTGGTCGAACGCCGAAACCGGTTCCTTTGAGATTGCACCAATCGCCCCAGGCATTTTGCGCTGTGGGCTGGACTCCATTTCGGGCTGGAGGGAAAGGGTTAGTGTGGAATCTCTGAATCATGGCGGGCGAGTCGATATAATGTTATTCTAGAAGGCTTGTTGATTACATACCGGTGTCAGTGATGAAGTGGGCATCCCAGCCTGAACTCTTAAGCAGAGGAGCAAGAGCGTTGATATATTTCTTCTCGTCGCAGTTAGCATCCCCCGACGTGTATGATGGACACGTAGTCAGAGACCAGCCGTTGTAATTGGCAACGTTGGTGGCAAGTCCGCGCAGAGACGCAGGTTTCTTGGCAGTGTTGTAGACCTTCGCGTAGAGCTCAGCTGCCGGGGGCAGATTGGCGGGCCAGCCAAGCCATCCCGCGTGTCCTATTTCAATAGTTAGCATCTTCAAATTAGGGATGATTTCGTTCCCTTGATGCCCCCATGAGAGGTGACAGATAACGGATTCAGGAAAGATGCTTACCAGCGTCAAGATACATGGCAACATTAGCCAAGTTCAACTGAGTAACAGCGTAATCAGTGCATTCCAAGTAAGCATCATGTGCGCCAGCACACTTGGACACAGCCATGTTAGTAACCAAATTAGCGAGACTATCAGGCTCTAGGGACAACATCAGCAACGTGTATTCCACGGATTTGCACACCAAATCGATCACTCAGCAGAGTTCACTCACCAACAACAAGGATAGTCTGAACATCAGAGTATTCAACCAACACCTTACGGATAGCATCAATATACGCCTTGTACTTCGCAACACCACCATCGGCAATAGAGTACTCTCCATTACTCGCCAAAGCCGCACAATCACGATCAGGCAGATCATAAACAACGAATTGGCCAGCAATTGGCGGGCTAGCACCAGCTTTGTTTTGAGCCCTGATGTCGGCTAAGAACTTGCTCATCTGCGGAACCTTGTCGGCAGTATCCCTAGAAAAGAATCTTAGTGTTTTTCTCGAAGTTTATCAGACACTCGAGGTGGATGAACTTACAGCCAATAAAAGGACGGAACTTTAGCGGCTGCACTGGCGGCGGCTTTAGCAGCACCTGTCATGGATGGCAAGGCCGAGGCTGAGACTTCGGATGCATAGAACGGGTTGACGTAAAGCTGGTGTCCTGAAAAGGGATTTGTCGCAGCTGCAGCGGTTACAGTTGGGCTGGCTGAACTTGCGATTGCAGCTGCCGCCACGGAAGAAGCCAGTAGAGGCACGAATGGAATGAGAGATCGCATATTGGCGGTCTTGGAGCAGTGTATTTGGATGTTGCTGGGTTCTCTGTGATGCTGTTTGACAAGTCCGCAGGAACTGGATGTCTTTATATACTTCAGTGAGATGAATGACTTGTAGCTCTTGCGGAGATAGAAGCCGGAAACCCGAAGACAATGTCACACCAGATCGAGCTATTGGGGTATGAGATCAGAACTATCCGTTCAACTGACCATTTACAAACATTGCCAAGACACATATACGGAAGGGAATACCATCCTCTGCCCTCCATATGGTTAAATCTGGGTAAATATGATCTCGTCTGGGGTAGATTCAACACAGCACCGATGAAGACAAAGTAATCTGCAGCCTTGAACCCACTATAAACTGCCTAGATAGTCAAGGGGAGGGGTTGTCAAGTAATATCAAACCCCTGGCATCAGCACGGAAATGATCCCCCGTCCCCGAATAGGACAATCGTCGTCGATCTGCCCCAAACTCGGCGCGGGAGGACTGTATTAGGCTCGCTCCACATTACGGTTAAGCTATTCGTCTCCATTTTACTGCTACCATAGTATGTGAAGATCCTTGGCTGCCACAAGGCGAAGTAGAAGGATATCTAAGTCAAATTCATTTTGCCAGGTTAATGGAGGAAGAAATCTGAGAAACTATTGGAATGGATTGGATATTGCTCCAGACAACTCACAAATTTAACACAGGACGAAATGACCAAAGGATGTTGCTACAAAAACACCATTTAGTTTCGACAAGCCACATTATTCACATCCCACGGACCCCGCACCGTGGCATATTCTTCAGCCGGATTAGTCTTTATATGAAACGAGTATATTTCACGCAGGAAATTAAGGGTGTGTCAACAGATACTTGTACCGTACAATCCTTCTGTCCGGAGTGATCGAAGAGGCCGAATCGACTTGTCCAGGCTGAAATTAAATGAATGTGTATTTCTAGGGCTAATTTGGTCAGGCGCCTCCATAAAGGGTAGCTGATATGTTGCATTGGCCTAGATGTACTATGTCGACAGGGACATTGCTTTGTTTGGAATGAGCAGCTTGCAATATGATTTCATTCAATTGAGAAAGTGTAACACTGAAAGAAGTGTTAAAGAGTGGAGTGGTATCTGTATCATTATCATGCATGTAGTCCCGGTCTCAGCCTGGGATATGTGCCAAAGGAAAAGAAAAGAAAACGAATAAAGAAAAAGGAATCAAGGTAAAAGGAAATATCAAAAGAGTGAGGCAAAAATAGAAAGAGAGGAAAAGCAGGGCCCAATCTAAGTGACTGCGGTCAACGCTTGGCTTCATCGCACTCAGCCAAGAACTTGTAAATTCCCTCGACACCTTCGTATGCAGAGTTACTCTCGGGTTGACCAGAGCTTGAGATTTCCGGGAAGAAAGGTTGATCTCCAAGCTCACTGATGTTAATACTAGAGTAGCTCTTGGTGGAAGACCTCCATGGATTGGCACCAAATAGCTCACTGTCCTCAAAACTGATCGCATTGCCGGAATCCCGAGAGCCACCTGGCGATGACGGCGTGCATGATTCTGGTGTCATCATCCCTTGCCAGTCAACATCCGCTGGATACTGTGCATGTGACTTGGGGGCTTTTGTGAAGTAATAATCAGTGTCGGAAGTAGCAACGCTCGGTGCGAAAGGGAACAAGAGAGCCAAATCGGCACCATTGCGAATATCGAAGTCTTGATCCTGCACGACTCGGCCCCGCTGAATCCCGACCTCACAACACAGTTGCTCTACAGTATCTGCGTCACAGCCCGGGAAGCGCACCCGTATCGTCGATCGGTCGTGAAGGGAGATCGGAAGATCGCCGAGTGACGAGAGACGCTTGAGATCGTTCATGACCGCAGAGAAGTCCTTCAAAGCACGGGCAAAATCGGCAGAAAGCAGATCCATGAGACCCTCGGAGTTCAGAGAGTCACACGAGGCAGAGCGGTCCTGCTTGCCGACACCACCAACAGCACTGAGTGCAGTGATGGTTGGGGAAACTTGGAAGTCAACGTATGAGCCAGGTGCGCTGTGCATGTTGGCATTCATCTTGCGCTCCGCCTGGTCCTGCAGCGTGCTGACCGACTTATACCGCTTCTCTCCAGTGCGGGGATCGATGCCGTCAAAGCGGACTTTCTGCCCAGACAGGAAGAAAGCACGCACACCCTGCGACACATTCTGAATAACTTGTGCTGGTGCGGCAGGTCCATGTGAAAAGTATCTAGCTCCACCAAAACGGCCAGCTCCAACAGCGTATCCTCCTGCAGTCCGACCGAGGGTACCGCCGGTCAGATTGGGACGAAGAGTAGAAGCGAAAGGTGCACGGCTGCTGAGTCGACTGATATTAGACACAATGCGAGAGGTGGTACGTGCAGTGGTATCAGCTCCTAGTCCGGATCTAATCGCAGAGGCGAAGGCGCCGGCTGCACGGGTCGAGAAGTGGCGACTGCGGGCTTGACGGATGGCCGCGGCACGGCTGATTGGCTGGCGGGTGTTGATTCGGGCATAGGCAGGTTGGTATCGCACCGAATGATACTCTGCAGGTTCTGGTAATTTGGAGCGTATAGCCTTGGAAGCCTTTGCGTAGGCATACCTAGGAGGATGTTAGTCAATGCCTTCATTGGAACTCGATCTGGCGACAGAAAAGGGGAGACATACCTTGCTGCTCTCCAAATTTTAGGAAGCAGCAGGTGGCCTGCTGAAGGCGCCATGGTGATGTTTCAGAGATGGAATAGTGCACTGAAGATGGTGGAGAAGAGAGAAAGGATGCCTGATGACGCTGGGGTCCACGGGTATACACCCTTATCTCTCCGCCTCAGACCCGACGCTCCGCAGTGGCTGTGCGACGCCACCCTCGTGACCAAAAAATATAAGTTTTTCTTGTTTGCTTTGTATGTTTTGTTTGATTCTATGATGACATCGGAATGGATTCAGAAACCCGTTCATGTTTTACCACCCAATATTGAGGTTTAGCAATCAAAGCTTCTTTACTTAACATAAGAAGTTATTGTGGCAAAATCATTCTTTTGGTATCTAAGGCCTATGTACTCATAAAACATTCATCATTTTCAACATATTTACTCGTCATCGCCAAAGAACACCTTAATGGGGAGCCAGGCGTCACCGCAGACCTTGAAGCGGTCCTTGAGGTTGTCAAGCTGGCTAACCTCATCGGCGGTCAAGTCCCAGCCATTGATATCAAAGTTGCCCTCAATGCGAGACTTGCTGACAGACTTGGGAATGACACTCCAGCCCTTCTGGATACCCCAGACGAGGAGCACCTGCTGAGGAGTCTTGCCCTTCTTCTCCGCGATCTGGAGGAGGGTGGGGTCCTTGTACAAGGGGGAGTTGGTGGAACCCAGGCAGGAGTAACCGGTAGAGTGGATGCCCTTGGAGGTGTTGTAGGCGACCAGCTTGGGGGAGGGGTTGTTGGGGTGCAGCTCGATCTGGTTGACGGCGGGCACGATCTTGCAGCTGGGGTCATTCAGGAGCTTCTCCAGGTTCTTGATGCCGAAGTTGGAGACACCGATGTTGCGGACCTTGCCAGTGGCAGGCAGCTTCTGCATTTCTTGCCTGTAGTGGACATGGGGAGTCAGCAATGGTTCCCCACTGAATTGGATGTGAAGTGTGATGTGAAGTGTGACTTACCAGGTCTTGATAAAGTCCCAGTCGGGCAGGTGCTTAGACAGGTCATTGGGGTCGGTAGAGCTGGGCCAGTGAACCAAGTAGAGGTCGACGTAATCGGTGCCGAGGTCCTTGAGAGAGGAATCGATTCCCTCTGTCACGCGCTTGTGCCAGGGGTTGTCCAGCTTGGTGGTGAGCCAGATCTGGTCGCGGGGCACGCCGGAGTCCTTGATACCGGCACCAACCTCGGCCTCGTTGCCGTAAGCCAGAGCAGTGTCAATGTGGCGGTAACCGGCGAGAAGGGCGTCTCTCACGGCAATGCGGACCTCATTGGGCTTGGATTGCCATGTGCCCAGACCGATGGCGGGGATCTTGGCACCGGTGTTAAGGGTGTAGGTCTTCCTGTAGAGGGAGATTGGTTAATGCGATGGTCCGGAAGTGTGTTTTACCTAGGTATTGCCAGGGACTTACTCAGTGTGTTGGTTCGACATTTTGATATATTTTAAGAGATGGAATAATGAATTAGAAAGAAAAAAAGAAAAGCGGCTCAAGAGACATGCGTCTTTATATAATGACCAGATTTAAAGTGGGCAGGTCCAAGAGCAATGATGTCGTGGGGAGAGGGGAGAGGAGGGGGCATAGTGGGGGGTGGAAATTAGCCATTGTTGGACGTGTATTTCTCTGTTCCCTCCACTTCAACAGAATACAACATATGTTGTACTGTGTAGGCATATCTACAGTATCCATGGACACAAGAATTTAACCGACTGGTTATATTCAATTGCGTGACACGTATATCGTTCATACTGAAGCCCCTTGTTCTGAGGATATAACCAAAGTTAACCAAAGTGGAACACGAACGCCATTTTGGCTAAATGCAACATTTCCACTTATATGGGCTTCCTCCAATTGACGCCCACTCCCCAATTCTCCCAAATCTCCGACTTATCTTACTTACTCCGTACCCCAATTTCCCTTTCTAGAAACTTCTCAGTCTCTTTCATCCCACCATTATTATTCGCCTTTCGGTCCATTCCACTCCCCCCCCCCCACATCCCATCCCGGCCACCCGACGCCGGATAATTTCGCACTCCGACCATTATACCCGAGCTCTACATCCCGTGACCCCATAATCCTTTTACCCAGCCCCATCACTATGTCATCAGGTTTCGTTTCATCCGGAACAAACGAGCAGCCGATCGAGCGGGACGATGAGTGGCTCAGAGTGCAGCAAGAGCTGGAGGAGGAGCGGAGACGGAAGGCCGAGATAGGAAAGCAGGATGAGGGCAAAAGTCTCTTTGAGGTGTTGGAGCGCAATAAAAGTGAGCCCGACTCGGTTTCCTGGCCCCGTCTGCGCGAACGGAGAAAAGAGCGGACAATTCATCCAGTGAATCTGGCTAACATGTTAGGGTGATTTTCCTCGGTTATTATGCAGTGGCCAAACAAGAAGCCTTTGAAGAGAAATCCCGTCTCAAAAATCAATTTCGATCCCTCGATGAAGACGAAGTCGACTTCCTGGATTCCGTTCTTGAATCAACACGCGCCAAGGAGGCCGCGGTGAAGAGGGAGACCGCGGAACAACTGGAAGCCTTCCACCGACAGCGTGAGGAGGCACAGAAAGCACTGCTCGAATCAACCTCGCCGGAGGTGGCACCCGTGAAAGGAGATCAATGGACTGCACTAGCTCGCAAGAGACGGAATGATAAACACCGGAACGCATTGATTTCAGGGAAGAAGCGCAAAGCTTCAGCTACCGATAATGCCGCCGGGAAGGACGCAAACAATGGGAAAGACTCGCAGAAACCGGATGGAGCTGGCGGTTCAAGTACTAAAAAGCTGGACCAAGGCACTTCTAAGTCCGATAATGCTACACCCACTACTCCTGCTACACAGCCGAAGGTGGCGACAGATACAGAGAAGGGCCAACCAAAGGCAAAAAGCCCGACGAAACCACCCCTGGTTTCGCTTGGCCTGGCAGGATACAGCTCGGACTCGGAATGATATATTCATAAATGATTTCGGGGCTCAGTTAGCACAAATAGCTATGATAAGGCTGTATGATGTAGATCAAATTAATGATTGAAGAATCAAATATCTCTTCAAGGTATAGTAAAAGGCATAGCTTGGCTTCTCATCAGCATTGTAGTTATCTATTTATATATTTCACTTCATGGGTAACAACTTTATTATTGTATCTCAACATCAAACTAACTAAGCTTTCCACATATGCAACACACACAATGCCCCCTACAAACTCCTCTCCTGTAACCGTATTCTACTCAACATGCAGCGCATTTCGCTTCACCTCCTGCTCCTCGACCTTCCGCTCGAGGTCATGAGTCATATAATTTTCCTTGCGAGTTCCAGGCACGATCCATGGGGCATTTGTGAACATCTGGTTCATCTCCTCGAGAGGCACGCGCTTTGTCTCCGGAAGCAAGAGCCAGAAGAAGAGCGCATTGGTGAAGTTACAGATGACAAACAGGAAGTAGTAGCGATACCCAATACTCGTCATCGCAATGGGTGTGACCTGACCAATCATCGTGTTGAAAGCGAACGAAGTCATCGTGGCAATCGAAACACCCTTGGCACGTGTGCGAGTATCGAACACTTCAGCTGGGATAATCCAGGACAGAGGACCGCAGGTTGCCGAGAAGGAGAAATTGTACAGCCATGTCATGATGATGAAGCCCCAATGCGCGCCGGTGTTGGTGCTTGAGGGAGGGAATTGTGCGAGCAGCACCGTTGCAACGATGAAGGTGACCATGTTGCCGAGATTACCGCCAATGAGAGTCCAGCGACGACCGAAGCGATCAATGTACATCATGCACAGGAACTGCGCCACCAATGCGATGATGGAGTTGATTGCCTGGTACTTCAATGTGTCTTCGTTGGAGATACCGATTTGACCGTAAATCTGGGGTGAGTAGTATCTATCCGCGAAGCGATGTCAGCTGATTAGTCCTATATTGATAATTGATAATCCATGGCAATGGTAAAGCATTGTGACAACTTACTGAATGGCGGATACACCGGTCATCTGGCCCGAGGCTTGCAATGCACAGCAAAGGAACAACCGACGGAACGAAGGGCGATTGTTAAACAACTCCATATAAGACTTCGCCTCGTTCTCATGTTCGAACGAGATGCTCTCCTGAATTTGAGCAAATTCGGCCTGGACCCAAGTGTCGTTTTCATCCCCGTGCGCATGCAGCTTGGCCAAGGTGCGCAATCCCTCTTCGCTGCGGTTGTGGTCGATGAGCCAGCGAGGCGACTGGATAAACGTTAGTCATTGGACTTGACCCGATGGAAACCAGAACTTACTTCAGGGAAGAAAGTGATCAAAATACCCAAGAACACTGCAGGAGCAACTTGCAGACCGAGGGGAAGTTGCCATTGGGCATTGTTAGTCCCCGAAAAGTTGGTGTACGTTCCATAGCCAATCCATCCAGCACAGAGCGATCCAATACCCAGCATGAATTGCTGTAAGGACGTAACTCGACCACGGATGCTGGGGTGACAGATCTCGGCTTGGTAGAGAGGAATCATCATAGTGAGGAAACCGACGCTAAAAATCGAAGCGATTAGTGTTTTGTTTGGGGATCTGTTTCTGGGAGACATCACATACCCTAATCCGGCCAGGAATCGTCCACTGTATAGATAGGCAATTGTTCTCGCGCCGGTCTGAAGACCACCTCCAAGCGTGAAAATGAGACATCCCAATGAGATGGTCCGTCGTCTACCTAAATAATCACCACTAGGACCTGCAAAGCCGGCACCGAAGAATGCGCCAGCCGTGAAGAGAGACACGACCAATCCCCTGCAACATTGTTAGAGATTTTCATATTTCATATCGTTTTGCGAGACTGACGTTTGGGTATCATTTGCCTCAAACTTGGTTTTAAATGATTGACAGACAAGCACCTCGGCAATAACACCCAGATCATCTGCGACTATATTAGATTCCGCGTTTCAAGACTGGAGGTTGAAGACATACATCCATAAAGGAATGATCCAAGAGAGGCGAACACGCCGACCAGGAACTAAATCGAAACATGAGCCCGGTCCTCTTAATGGGATTGTCCCTTCATACCTGGTACCATGCTGGCGAGAGACGCATGGTTGGAGAAGTGGATATTTGATAGAATAATATGGGGATGAAGATCTACCTCCACATGGCACGTTTTCTCCGGGGAAACTTCTCTACATATACAGAGCAACCCAAATACACATGAACCCCAAAGGGGCAATTCGCCATGACTCCGGAGAACCATATAGTCCAGGCGGAGTCAAGGCTTGAACTGCACTAACATCGCGTGGTGTAAACGGGGAAAATACCGAAGACTCATCTCCAATTGTTTCCGACTTTTTTTTTATTCCGCTAGAAATGGCCCGTGATGACGAGTCTCAAGTATGCGGGGAGGAGTTGGCTAAGAAATGTGGCGCGGGATCTGATCTGTGATTGACGGAAGATCTCCCACATTTCTCTCATCTCGGGGATGTCGTGAGGCTAGACTCCCAACTCATTGGTCTATTGGGTCTATCTGCGATGCACAAATATAACTAAGGACTTTGTATCGTTTTTCCGGTAGCCACTCTACGCGCTACCGGGGCCAATACAGGGGCCATCGTCCGCATGTCTCGATTCTTCCCCCGCAGGAGTTTTGCCGCTTCAAGCCCCGAGACATCGGTTATTTACATAAATCACTTGTGATCAAGGTACGTTTCGCTTCTTTAATTGTCCTCCTTGGATCGCGCCTCTCAAACCTTAACAAGAACACCTTTTCCCGAAACTGAATCGCAACTTGGATCAGTGAAATCGCCTATTTAGCCAGAGTGACGCCTCCAAAATAAACAGTAGAAACAAACATTCCCAGTAAAGATGACGACCTTTACCAAATTGGAAGATCATGAGACACCTCTCATCTCAGTGCACCCATCGAGGCGCATTTCCAAGATCAACCCGAACATCTATGCCGGCTTTACCGAGTAAGGCATCTTGAACTTGTTCCAATTTGATGGCATGTGCTAACTAGTGCCGCAGGCACATGGGACGGTGTATCTATGGTGGCATTTATGACCCCGGAAACCCGCTCTCAGATGAGAAGGGATTCCGCAAAGACGTCCTGGAGGCGTTGAAGGGGCTCAACATCCCTGTCGTTCGGTATCCCGGCGGCAATTTCTGTGCCACCTATCACTGGCTCGATGGCGTTGGTCCTAAGGAGCAACGGCCAGCACGGTATGATTACTTCTCATGTCACCTTCCTTTTACCAAAACTTTGCTAATGTTGACCTATCAAAAGACCCGAGCTTGCTTGGCTCGGAACCGAGACAAACCAATTCGGAACTGATGAGTTCATGCAATGGTGTGAGGCTCTAGGCACAGAGCCGTACCTTTGCTTTAACTTTGGTACCGGTACCCTGGATGAAGGTATGTTTTTATTTACTCGCACTTTAACACGAAGCCGTGCTGATGTTGGACTGCCTTAGCTCTGGGCTGGGTTGAGTACTGCAATGGAACTGGCAACACTTACTATGCCAATCTGCGAAGAAAGAATGGCCGCGAAGAGCCTTACAATGTATGTTCAGATAAACATTGCAATATTTCGAGCTGCCATCAATCTAACAACCTGAATAGGTCAAGTACTGGGCCCTCGGAAACGAGTGCTGGGGTCCGTGGCAGGTGGAGCAGATGACCAAAGAAGCTTATGCTCACAAGGCAATTCAATGGGCGAAAGGTAAGACTCCGTTCCATTTCCAGTAGAAACATTCCCCTAATATGATTTTCACAGCTCTCAAGCTCCTGGATCCCACCCTGATCTTGATCCTTTGCGGCCAAGATGGCACTGCATCATGGGATTACTACACACTAAACCAGTGTCTTGTTCCCGCTCATTCCGCATTGTCAACCAGCTCAGTCCCATTGATTGACATGCACAGCATCCATCTCTACACATCCTCATCATCCCACCTGCACAACGTGACAGCACCACTAGCAGCCGAACGCGCAATTGAAATCACATCCGCCTTGATTGATCTTGCCAGAGTGGAGAACCAAGTTCCCCCGGAGCAACTTCGCCCGACAATCTGCTTCGACGAGTGGAATGTCTGGGATCCCATCCGCGCAGAGGGAAGCCAAGGCGCCGAAGAGAACTACACCCTCTCCGACGCGCTCGCCGTCGCCGCTTGGTTGAACGTCTTTGTCCGAAAGAGCAAGGATGTCAGCATGGCGTGTATCGCGCAGACCGTGAACGTCATCTCGCCCTTGATGACCACCCCAGAGGGTATTACCAAGCAGACTACCTGGTGGCCGCTTTGGCTGTTCTCGCGCTACATGCGCGGTTGGACTGTTGCCAGTCATGTTTCTTGTGGAACGTACGATGGCGAGACTACTCCTAAGTGGATTCGCAGTGCCAAGGATACTCCCTGGTTGGATGTTAGTGCCACTGTTGGAGATGATGGATTTGTTAATGTTGCTGTGGTGAATATCCATGACACCCAGGACTTGGAAAGTCGGGTTGAGGGGGCCCAGGGAGAAGTGGCTGTGTTCACGGTCACCGCGACCGATCTGGCCGTGACAAATATGAACGGCAAGGAAGAAGTGGCGATCCAGGAGTCGAGCTGGAATGGAAGTGGGTCGTATGTGTTCCTGCGACACTCGCTTACTCTCCTGAGATGGAAGGCTGAGTGAGTTAACCTATATGAGATGGTATCATGAGGACAGAAATAGACTTTCAAGCAATAGATATTCAATCGGTTCAATTTGGTCTGGTGATTTCAGTCTGGACTACCAGGTCTAGTAGATATATCTTAGCTCTAACCGGAGTTCACGTCATGGACAACCCCATCCTCATTAACATGGATATTCAGTCTAAATCGAATCGTACACCGTCAGCAATATGGTCATTAACTTTATAACACTTCGAAATGAGGTGTTACCTGTCCGGGTTATGGTCCATGGTCTTCATGTCACCTGGCTTCAATACCCGGTGAGTTTGAGGAAGGTCTTTCTTTGCGAAGGACTAGCGAAGAGTTAGAAATTCTTTTTTGATTTCAACAATTTAGTAAAGGTGACATACTGTCTCATTACTAATGTCACTAATCTTCTTGCCCATCAGCTTATTGACCCACTCGGACTTATCACCGAATGAGGAATTGATTCCTGGAACAACGAGTGGCATACTGGGTGGTTCAAAGTAGTCAATATATTCAAATAGAGAGACGTGTAAAAGGAAGAGGCAAAGTGAGGTTTGTCGCGGATATAACCCATCTCCCATCGATGACGTAGTCTCCAGATTGGGACTAGCGTCTTATCATCGATGCACCTCTCAAGTGATCACTTCCCTTATTGGCCTCAACATCGAAATGATGTCAAGCTCGACGAATTTCAAGATTCCAAACAATGTGTCCCTGTTCGATAGATCATATTGGGATTCGCGTCGATGATAGCGTATGAACAGGCCGGAAATACCGAATGCTGAGTCATGAGCTAATGCGGGGGGAGGCCAAGGTGCCAACAAGGCACTCCGACAAGGTTCGACAGGATGTAACATATACTGGTGTTCGAGAGGCATATCGGTCAATACACCTACCACTCGCAGAAGTTAAGGTACAACTTCAATCACACCTAGATACAACATAGTAACAGGCGGATGAGGTGTCGACAGTCCGGTTGAGCTCCCGCGTCTCGACCAATCACCGCAGGTTAACCCCATATTGTAGATATGACCTCGGCCATTAATTGTTTCCACTCGGTTTAGACTCGCACGCAAAAGAAAGCAACTTGAAATACAGCCCTGGAGTACCTAGAGTTCACTGGCTATAGAATAAACAATTCCCAAAGGAAACATTCCACTTACCTGCTAGAATGACCTCCAAATATATATTATAGTGTCATGACCCACTCTCATAGTAAGGGTCGCAGTACTCGAAGTGGATCTATGGAAGACATGCATAGATGGTAGTCATGTGACCTCGCTTAGCCCGCACTATGCAGTACTATATTAGTGGAACTCGGAGTATAATAGAAGACTTAGAGTTCAGTTTGAATATATATAGTACTAGTGTCATTGGCCTTTGTAGTAGTATTGTATAGTATTAAATGACCTCTGTTACTCTGATCATCTAAATTGAAGCCCTATATAGTAGGGCTTCACATTCTAAACTCTCTTTATTCTTAATCAGACTGTTAGGGGTAATCATAACGCCGGCCTACTGAACCCGAGTAGCCACTGGCCGAGTCTAGGAACTCGATAATAAAGCAATAGAAGATAACTTTGATATTGATCTCGGTATTGAAGGAATAGATAACTATAGAGAGGTATATAGAAGAGAGTAAGGAGGTATAATAGGAAGAGCTAGAGAAGTACTTATAAATCCTACTAAGTCTGTTATAAAGAGACCTACTACTATTACTAATAATAAACTTAAGAAGATAAGGTCCGAGATATAAAGGGCTATTAAACTAGCCGATATAATAGAAGTGAAGGTAAAGGTGGAATAATATATTATAAAGCTTAATATAATAGTAAAGCAGTTAATTATATCATTAGCTAGGTTATTAACTAGGTCAATTTACTTATTTCTTATAAGAATACTATAAAGGGGTTTGACCTCTAGCAATATAGAGATAGAGAGAGATAATATAATAGTTAAAGTGCTATTAGAATATCATATTATAAATATGAGGTATCCTACTTATCTATCTACTATTGATAAGTATATAGGAAAGTTAATCTAGGAATATAAAATATAGTAAGCCTAATTAAACAATCACTTCTATTAATATCTATATTACTTTATAGATAATATAATAAAGATTAGTTAGAGCTTCGAATTACTTTAAAGAGATATAATAATAGTATAGGAATCCTATATTATAAAATAAGAGGTTCTAGAAACCTACTCTAAGTTCCTATACTTTATATAAAGTATAGTAGATAATCCCTAGATTGTATATAAAAAAGCTAAAAAGTAATAATATAGGTATATATAGAGACTAGGAGAATTAGTAATAACTTACTCTCTTTATCTAGACTAGATTATAAAGAATATATATATTGCTCTTATAGAGAAGGCCTATAAAGATTGATTGATTACTAGGATATATCTAGAACTAAAGGTTAAAAAGTGCTACTAAGTAGAGATAGATCTAGACTATATATATAGTGATCTCTTAGTATATTATTAATCTCTTAAATCAGATATTTAGTCTTTAAAGAAAGTATAATTAGGTTTAAAGCTAGAGTATTTTAAGCTAGAGAAGGTAGAGAAGCCTATCTATAGAATAAAATACTAATACTTAAAGATATAAGAATAACTAGAATATATAAGTATAAAGTATAAGAAGGATAGGAAAAACCTATTTCTATATAACTATTGCTATAAGCTAGGTTATATAAAAAAAGACTATTATAGTCTCTATAGTAGGCTAGGTAAGTAGAGTCATTTAGATAGAACTAAAGATAGATTAAAAAAATAGAGATCCTAATACTTTAAGCTATAACTATATTAGGAGTTATTATATCTAAATTATAAACTAATAAAGCCCTTATAAGTAAGATATTTATAAGTATTAGACTAGAGAATGTTGTTATATATATACTTATAGATTATAGAGTAGAATAGTCCTTTATTAGCTAATGATAGGTAAAGGAGTATCTAGAGGACTTATAATACCCTTTATAAATAATTAAGGCTGTTAATAGATAAAAGATTATATCTTATAAGATAAAAGAAGTAAAGTTTAGTATTACTAATAGTATAAGAAAGATAAAGAGTTATATTATAATAATAGAAGTAGTAGATATATAAGACTATGATATTATCCTAGGATTTAACTAGTTAACTAGTAAGAATCCTATTATAGATTAGAAGATAGTATTATAATATTACTATAATATATAAAATAATACTAATATTAAGAAAATCATAGTCTAGATATATATATAAGAACTTATAGAAGGTTTATAATATATCTTAGTATATCTTTAGATAGATATAAGGAGAGTAATAAGACTAGGAGTAATATAAGAGAATAATCTACTAGAGGAATATATAGATTTTGTAGATATATTTGACCTAGTAGAAGTAGGTATTATTATATTATACTCTAATATAGATTATACTATTTACTTTAAAAAGGATATATAACCTCTATAGAAATCTATATACTTATTATTATAAGAATAATTATAAGTATTAAAGGAATACCTAGAGATAGCTTTAAAGAAAGGATAGATCTAACCTTTATAAAGTCTAGTAGGAGTACTAGTCCTATTTATATCTAAAAAAGACAGAGGACTTTGTTTATATATAGACTACTAAGATCTAAATAATATTACTATTAAGAATAGATACCTATTATTATTAGTTAGGGAGTTGTTAGATTGCCTTATAAAAGTATAGATATTTATCTAATTAGATCTTATAGATATATATTATTACCTTTATATTAAATAAGAAAACAAATAGAAGACAGCATTCTATATAAGATATAGGCTTTATAAATATAGAGTTATACTATTTAATCTTTCTAATACTCTAGCAATATTTTAAAGCTATATTAATAGAGCTCTTATAGACTTTATTAATATCTTTATAGTTATCTACTTAGATAATATCTTAATCTTCTTAGAAGATAATAAGACCTATATAAGATATATTAGAAGGGTTCTAGAGAGATTATATTAGTATAAACTATATATAAAGAGATTAAAGTATATATTCTATACTTAATAGGTAGAATTCCTTAGCTATATTATTATTCTAAAGGATATAAAGATAGATTAGAAGAAGATAGAGACTATCTTAGATTAGCTAGAGCCAAAGAGTATTTATAATATATAGATATTTATAGGGTATATAAACTTCTACTAAAGGTTTATTATATCATTCTCTAAAATCTATATACTACTTAATATATTAGTAAAAGGGCTAGATACCTATAAGAAAGATATAAATAAGAAGACTTAGGACTTTATCCTTATAGAAGAAGTAAGAGAGGTATTTACTATCTTAAAATAATACTTTATAAAGACACCCCTCCTTACTTACTTTAAACTAGACAAGAGACTACTAGTAGAGATAGATATATCAGGATTTATACTAGTAGTAATTATCTTACAATTAGAAGAGGACAGACAATAATACCTAATTACTTTCTATTTAAGAAAGCTTAGTAGACTAGAAACCTATTATAAGATATATAATAGTAAGCTATTAGCTATTATAGAAGTATTTAAGATATAGAGATATTATCTTGAAGGGGTAATAGATATCCTTATACTTTTAGATCATAAAAACCTAAAGGGTTTTATAATCCTTATACCCTAGAGTCTTAGTAGAAGATAGGTATAATAAGTAATAAGACTTATATTATTTAACTTTATAATATAATATAAGATAGATTTAAAGAACCTGGCTAATAGGCTAAGTTAGAGGGCTAATTATACTTAAGAAGTAAGAGAGATAGAGTTAGTAGATCCTATAAAAGATAAGATATTTTTATAGATTAGGCAAAGCCTACTTAAAGACCTCTTTATAAAGGAGATAGAAGAGGTAAAGGCTATTAAATTAAATATTATTATATATATATAAGCTATATTAAACCCTAAGACTAAGGGTATAATAGGTATAAAGATACTAGGCTCTAAAGAATAGAGCTAAGACCTAGGGTAAAAGGACCTATAAGTATATAGAGAGCTTATAACTATCCTAGAGGAGTAAGAGATAGCCCTTAAAGATCTCTATAAAAAGTAAAAGCTAATAGATAAATACTAAGTTATTAGTGATAATAATAATCTAGAATAGTATATTATCCGAGTAGAGATAGTGATTATCTTAGTAGGAGAAATAATACTAAAAGATACTTTTATAGAGTCTATAGTAGAACTTATTAAATAGATCTAGAGCTAGGACTACTTTTTGAAGGATAAATACTAAGAGATAGATAAAGCTAGGAGTAATAGATATCTTAATAGTATATTATAGGTAGTAATTATTAAAGATAGACTATTAAGATATTATAGAAAGGTTTATATATTAAGAGATCTTATAGTAATATATAAGATTATATAAACTTATTATAATGATCTATAGGTAGGATACTATTAAAAGAAATAAACCTTAGAAAGGATTTAAAGTAAGTATTTCTAGTATAAGATAATATTAGAGATCACTATATATATAGAAGAATATAATATTTACTAAAGGAATATAGTTTATAGATATAAACTATATAGATTATTAGAACTATTACTAGTATTATAGAGACTATTGTAGTAGATAAGTATAGACTTTATTACTAGCTTATTTCTATTAAAGTAGAAGAGTAAGGTATATAATATAATCTTAGTAATAGTAGATCTATTTATAAAGTACTTAATCTATATCCTATATAAGAAAGATATTATAATAGAGAGATTTGTATTTATAATATATAAAAAAGTTATCTTATGACTAGGGATACTAGAGAACTTAGTTAGTAACTAAGAGAGTTTATTTACTAGTACTTTTTAGGCTAGCTTTTATTACTATCTTATAGTTTAAAGATAATTGTTTATTATATATTATCCTTAGATAGATAGATAAATAAAGAGATAGAACTAATTAATTAAGTACTATCTATATAACTATATTAGTTAGTATTAGGATAACTAGATAAGATAGATTCTCCTTATATAGTTTATATATAATATAACTATATACTTAGTATTAAAGATATCTCTAAGTAAAATATTAATAGATATAAAGCTAGAGCTATACTTAAGTATTAAAGATAGAGATAAAGATATCTATCTAGATATAAAATTAAGGGTTATTAAGCTTATAGAAATATATAAGGAGCTTTTAAAGAAGCTATAATAAACCAAAGAGACTATAAAGAGAGTTATAGATAAGAACTATATAGAAAAGTCCTTTTATATAACTAACTAGATACTACTTTAAAATACCTATATTAACTTAGGATAATCTTATAAGAAATTAGAAAATTGTTATAAAGGACCCTTCTAAATCATATAGAAGATAGGCTAATAAATATACTAGCTACTATTAATATCTTTATACTAATAGATTTATATAATATAGTATATCTTTATACTTAAATCTTATAAAGATAACCTGATTTATACTAAATACCTAAACCTACTTAAGATTAATAGAGAGCTCGAATTTAAAATAGACTAGATCCTAAAGACTAGGAAAAAAGATAGAGGCCTATAATATCTAGTCTATTAGTAAGGTTATAAAAATAGTAAGAATATCTAGAAATTAAAAAGTATCTTTAAGGAAATAATTATATTAGATATATTTAAAAAAGAGAATAGGATAGATATATAACTACTTATAAAGAAGACTTAGAAGGACTTATAGTAGATATCTTAGTATAGTTTATAAAAGGAATATAATACTCTATAAATTCTATAAATATCTTCTATTTATCTTTTAGTATTTAAGGGAAATAGATATATAAAAGTATAAATCTCTAGCTAGAGGAATTTATACTAATTAGACTATAATATATCTATTAACTTAAGAATATTATATTATAAAAGCTAGAGCTATAATATCTTAGTAGATAAAATAAATACTATTCCTAAGTTTAATAAGAAACACAAATCCTTAGATAGACTAATAATAGATAGATAGCCTTAGATAGAGAGGAAGAAGAATAAGTATAAAGTTTATTATAAAGAAACTCCTAAAGGATTATAAAGATTATAAAGTTAATAAAGACTTAAATATATAGATTATATAATATATCAGAAAGTATAAAACCATCTAGTATAAAGATATTTAAAATCATATAAAATCTAGCTTAAATACTCCTCTAAAGGCCTAATATAGGCCTTATTATTCTAGCTATAAATCCCTAAAACCATATTAACAATTTACTAATTAGTATAGATAATAGAGATAGTAGAGATAATAGAAGTAGAGAAGATAGAGAAGATAGAGAAAGAGTATAAATCATAATATTTAGGGTGTTACTAGTATTAATATTATAACTGAGAGTATTATAAGTACTCTTAAATACTATTAGAGCAGTATACTAAGTAGCTATAGTTAGAGTAAGAATAATAGTATTTACTTTATTATTAAGCCGAGGATCAACCTATACAATATTAGAAAGTACTAGTAAAGATAGAGAAGAGACTTACTATTATATAAGCCTAGTACTAAGTATAATAATATTAATATTTATAACCTACTATAGAATTATAATAAATACCGGTTAGGATATTAGTAATCGAATTAATATACTATATATACTATATCTTAGTAGGTATAGTAGATATAGCTATAAGAGCCTAGTTAGTAGTATTGTTATTAAAGGATATTATAGAGAAGAGAGTATAAGATTATACTCTAAAAAGAAGGGGGATATATAACCTTTAAAACCTCGAGGACCTTATATAGACGAATAAAGAACTGACAATATTAAAGGACTTAGCAAGAAAGTATTAAAGGACTTGGAGGAAGAATATTAAAGGACTTGGTCGAAGCTATCAAAGAAAGCGAAAAGTATAATAGTATAAAGGTATAACAAAGAAGAAGATAAAGCTAAAGAGTATATTGAGGGCAATATATATAAAGAAGGGAGGTAATATCATAACCCACTCTTATAGTAAGGGTCGTAGTACTCGAAGTGGATCTATAGAAGATATATATAGATGGTAGTTATATGACCTCGCTTAGCCTGTACTACGTAGTACTATATTAGTGGAACTCGGAGCATGATGGAAGGCTCAGAGTTCAGTTTGAATACATGCAGTACTAGTGCCATTGGCCTTCATAGTAGTATTGTATAGTATTAAATGACCCCTGTCACTCTGATCATCTAAATTGAAGCCCTGCATAGTGGGGCTTCACATATAGTGCACCATTAGCGTAACTGTCGCGCTCGGCCATAAAGTTTTAGATCTTGCAATAGTGCAGTATTCATTGAAGGGAATTGTTAGAAGCAGAAGCACTTCCTTGGCCTGAGTCCATATCCGCACAAGTATATAATGACGAAGATTATCCTTGTGATCGTGTCATGGGATGTGGCCAGCAAACTCTTTATCTATAGGGATTTAAGATCCAAATAAGTTAACTCCGTGATTCAACTGCGATCTCGGCCAGCATTCTATGGGCTTACCTAGGGGTCTTGTCAACATTGTATTGCGATTCTCACGGACCATCTTGCGCGATACTGGCGCAATACCTTCTAGTTCCCGCACTAGCATCCATTGATGCGACCGAACGAATAGCGCTTACTTGAATGGGTAGGGAAATCCATGTGAAACATATGATCTGACACAGAAGGATATGGTTATCGAATATGGTTATCGACTTGCGTGCTAAGACGCAATCTTATACCATCTTGCGTCATGCGTTGATGCCAAATCAACCCGGAGATACTCCAATGCTGAAGTATTAAAAGAAGACCAATCTTCCAGGTAAGAAATAAAACAGTACCTAACAAGAAACCTAAGAATATCAGAAGGTTAAAAAAAAGTCAATATGGCGGAATTCATCAGCGTCACGTTCCCGAACGCATCTACCGAGATCAATCCAATTCCCAACGCTAAGATTGATCCTGAGTATCTCGTTCGATACGCTCGCAACCTTGATGATTACGGTTACAACTACACCTTGGTTCCCTATGGCTCCTCATCATATGATCCATTCACCATCGGAGCCACCATTCTCTCCGTGACCAAAAACATCAAGGTTATCATTGCTCTGCGACCCAACACGCTGTACCCCACAGTTGCAGCAAAGGCGCTAGCTACCCTGGACCAACTCAGTGGCGGTCGTGTCGTTGTTCACTTCATCGCAGGTGGAAGTGATGCCGAACAGGCCAAGGAAGGAGACTTCCTGAGCAAGGATGAACGCTACGGGCGACTTGAAGATTATATTAAGATTCTCCGCCGTGCATGGAAGTCCGATGAGCCATTTGACTGGGAGAGCAAATACTACACCTTCAAGCAATTCAGCAACCAAGTCCGCCTGACCGGCGACTCAATTCCCGTGTCAGTCGGCGGTTCATCAGACGAGGCGTACCGCATTGGAGGTTCCCTGGCTGATATCTTCGGCCTTTGGGGTGAACCTTTGAAAGAAACCAAGAACCAAATTGATCGCATCTATGCCGAGGCAGCAAAGGCCGGTCGCCCGGAGACCGACAGACCTCGCATCTGGGTCACCTTCCGTCCTATTGTCGCAGAAACTGAAGAACTCGCATGGGCCAAGGCACACAACACCCTCGATGCACTGACTGCCAACCGGGCGAACGGCCAACACAGGGTCCCCGCGAATGCGCCGCCCCCACAGAACGCAGGCTCTCAGCGTCTGCTTGATATTGCCGCTCGTGGGGAGGTTCAGGACCGCGCGCTTTGGTATCCTACTGTCACCGCAACGAATGCACAGGGTGCATCCACTGCCCTGGTTGGATCGCCGAAGACTATCGTCGATTCCCTTCTGGACTACGTTGATCTCGGTGCTGACCTCATCTCTATTCGAGGCTACGATAACCTCAACGACGCCATTGATTATGGACGGTTGATTCTTCCTAAAGTTCGGGAAAGCTTAAAGGAACGGGAGAATGGTGCCTCAAATTAAATAACGAATGTGAGAGCTAGTCTTAGTATATATTATCACACCTCAATATATATATCGGATAATACCCGGCACTTAAGACCTTTGACTATGTCAGGAAAGTCAAAATGACTTTTAGACCATACGACATCACGGTGAACGCGACGTGAGCCCGGGAGTGTATTCTATGCTCTATTTCATACTATCTTATGGTCATACCCCCCATCTAGGTCTGTATTCCACCTTCCACCTCCCATTCCATTGTTCCCAGAGCTAGCGGCCGTCAACGAAAGGCGCGAGGAGATGCTGGGAGTATCTGTGAGGGTCCGCGTAATCGGCCTGGTGGACAATACCTCGAACCCCCTCGTCTCTCACTTATCTCTCACTTATCTCTCACTTATCTCTCACTTATCTCTCACTTATCTCTCACTTTATCAATATTATCTAAATGAGGGCCTCTGGTATTTACCAAATTTACCAAGTGACAATATTGGGTGTCCTGAGGATTTGTGGTCGAGTGCCGACTGCTGGAGTTTGCTTCTCTGGCTCTTGTCTACCTAGGTAGTTCGACTCCGAGGGCTCCTTCCTGCAGATGACCCAATCCTTCAGTCCTACTTCAGTCCTACTTCAGTCAACTTCTCTAATCATAATAACTACATCAAAATGGCAATTGAATTCGCTCTTTGCGTTTCTGTGGCTCTCTTTCTCACTATTGCATGGGCCCGCAAGCACATAATCCCACCACCCTCTCCGCTCTCCTTGACTTTGAGGATTACTCTTGCCTCTCACTTCATCTGTCTCTGAGACTCATTGTTCTGAAACATCTTGTTTCCTGCTAGTCCCAATCACCCTTGCAAGTCTTGTCTACCATTTGTGACTGCTTGTCGCGTAGCAGTTCATGTCCAGCCTTTCGGCACCTGTGACAAGACCTGTTCCCACCACTTCTCTTTCTGTGTGAGAATTTCCAAGCCTTTCCTTCTTTTTCCTCGTATGGTCTCTAACCACTCCCAATGTAGCAACCATTGACAATTTCTCTAGAGTCCCCCAACGACTCGAGTTCTGTGTCACCTTTCTCTACTGTGAGTTCATCTGCCCTTGCAAGCAACTTTTCCAAGGATCATATCTAACCTCTTTTAAAGTTAAACATGGCAACCCAGCAGGGACCAGCCCGTCGTAACGGCGTCATTGGGTTCCAAATGACGGGTGCCCCCACCCCCGCTATCCCCCTGATCGCCCTGCCCCACAATGGACCTATTGGCTTCCAATTGATGCCTGGCCCCTCTTGCACGAATCCTCCCACTCTCACTAACCAGGGTCCTTGCTTGATCCTTTCTGTGGATCTCAATGGAACAATTCCGGGCTCATAACTGACAGAAATCCGTGGTACGAACAATGTCAGGCCCTCCCCATTCGAACCAGCATTGACCTGGAGACGCTAGAACCCTGCCCACCTCTGAGTCAAGAAAGTCGTGAGAGTCTCCTCCACATGGCCAAGGAGGCTACCAATACGGAATTCCAATATCCCTACGCATCACTCCGGCCAGCACTGAAAGACTCCTTTCTTCCCATGATTCGGGCCGATCTTGGTGTACGAAGGTTGGATGGAAGGGAAACAGACCCGGTTCGCGACCTCAAAGGGATGAACCTGATATTCAATACAGGGGCGCATAGAACTATCATCGCTGAAGAGCTGCTCTGCACCTCTTTCCGTGAATACTTGGGTGATCCCGTGCACGATCCGTATCGCAGAAATGATTGCCTCTCTGTACATCTTGATGTCGGTATCGCTTTGTCAAACTGCCCTGTTACCATGGACCTCGTTGCAGCGGTTATACCCACGTCTAAGATGCTGAACCACCTGGTCGGCATATTGTTTGGACAAGCCGGATGCATTGATCGACTCGGCTTTCCAGCCGTTTCGTCGAACCAACTGCTTGGGTCCATCATCGATTCGTGCAGGTGTGGGTTGTATCTTTCGTCGATATCTCGAGCACTAACCAAATTCTTTTTCTTACCTCGAAAACCATCAAATACCTACAATGGCAGATACAATCCGGGCAAGGCAGATTGTAGAATCTCCGCAGTGTACCCCCCCTTCTTTCTCGGCGAGCTAGGGGCCCAGATCGCAAGACTCTGCTCGTCCTTCCGGTTCCTAGCACAGAACCACATTATCGAACACGGGATTCGTAATGGCTGCTCGGTATGGCTCCTTATGTTGATAACCCCTCTTCTGGCTGTTTGCTTGCTAACCCTTCATTTCTTGGTATCAGCGTTCCCGTCGCGCCACCGGCAATGGCTCTTGAGCCGGCAGCCCCTTCCTTCGCGGATTGAGCTGGATGGCAGCCCGGGGAGGTTCGCGGATTTCTCCTTGTCAAAGCACAAGTCCGTGGACACAGAGGACCACATGCATCATTGGCATAGTGCCATCCGGAGCTTTCGTCAAAGTGCGGTCCCTATTGTCGAGGAAGTGAGAGATGAAGAACAAGAGGTTGAGCGCCAGCTACAACAAGAAATGACGTACTCACTATCACCAACATCGTCAGATCGAGCACCAAGAGGCATATCTAGAGATATCAACATGTCAAATATCATTACCGGCATAGTCTGGATCCAACCTATCACTGTTCGCCCGTGGGAAGGACATCCGAGATCCAAAAAAGAGCCTCGAGAACACACAGAACAATGTGGAGGCTAAAAGCAATGACCTCCAAGAGGCCGACAAAACGCTCATAAATTATGAGCGGACATTCGATGCCCACACAATGGAGGTGCGGTCAACTGTGCTGGATAAATGGGCTGGGAAGCCTATCAGCAACACCAGAAGGTCTCAGCGGAACGCTGCTGCCCACGGAGGTAGCATCCTTGCGGACTATGATGTGATCCTCCGGGAGGTTGACCAGCCAGACTCGAGGGTGGACCGCTGGAAGCCGGTATTTGAATCCCACTATAATGTGTCGTGGGATTTCCTTTATGTCCGTGGAAGGCTTGATTCAGCAAGCAGAGAGCTGATTCGGATCTTCGATTACCTCGCGAATATCAGGTCGCTTGAGAAATGGGAGGACTGGAAAATTCAGTCCAACCCCAACACATCTTCTAAGAAGATGAAAGATCGTGCCAAAATTGTTGAAATCTGCACCAGCTGGATCGACAAGTGGGTGGGTGATACCATGGACACTAACCCGACAAAGGCTCAGATGGACAGACACAGACTACGACAGCTCTCCCACCAGGCATAGGAGCGACACCGTCACCCCCCCGCCTCTCCCACTACTACTCACCGTTTCCTCTTGCTTATATCTATCATTACACGATTTTTGTTATTAGTATTATTGTTATTGTTGAATTGTTTAACGTCTGGCGGAGCGAAAGCGGAGTTATATGACCCATGCTAAGATGTCGAGTGTTTTAGGTGGATGGGTATAATCTAACCACATTCTGTTGTTATTCATCTAAGGAAGTTAGTGCGTTGGTCGCGACGGTGGAAAGAGCTGATCGGCCACTTTCCCAGTTTTTGTATTTCCTGTTGGAAACCTGCTAATACTTCGAGGGCTTTCTGCATGACGGATGGGCTGTATAATTCTATGCGCTTGAGGTTAGTAAAGTTTGCAATTTTCAAATTCAACTGTCGAATAATTGAACTAGTTTTTTATACAATCGTAGGTAGGTTTGGAGATAGAAGATAGGGGCAAAGGGAGGGAGACAGCCTTCTGCCGTCCCCAGTGTCTAGATACAGAGAGCTTATCTCAAGGTCCTTCCGGGTCCAATCTGTTTAAGTATTCCTTCGTTCTTCACAGCGTATAGCATGGATCAAAATCGGGTTCACGACTTGCGACAGAGCTTCTTTCTCGGACCCTCTTTCGAAACACGCTATACCTACTACAGTTACTCTGCCCCGGACCAAGTATGGAAAAGAAAGCCATCTGCTCGTAGGCAAAATGATTTGGACGAAAGGTCTGGGACAAGTTGAATATTAGGAAGCAATATTTGACAATACATTGGTGGAGATGGGGGCAGTCGAGACACGAGGAGCAGGCCCTTCCGCCGTGCGACTCAGCCTCAAAATAGCGTCTAACGGGCGATATATACCGTATAGGGTAAGATGCCAAGTGATACTTATCGTGGGGGCGGGGGCGGGGGCGGGATCACCGGTCATTATTTCCCCTTTGCCAAGTTTTATATTAAACAGGCTTCATATGACAGCCTTGTCCCTGCAGCTTTGTACCTCAATGAGGGTCAGCGACAAGTCACAACCGGTGTATTTTTCCTTCCTGTTGTCCTGTTGGTATGTTGGTATAGGGGTTGAAGCCAGAGGTCGATCAATCATTTTGATGTTATCTCTAGGATATTTCTTAAAGCTTTAGATCTCTCTTATGTTGTGCCGCCGTTCCTCGTCTGTTTGAGGCACTCTCTAATGGGCCCGGGGTGAATATCGGAAAGGATCGGGAGTTGCCAAATGATTGATCATTTTTGCCTACTAGTCAGAAAGGCCTCTCTCGCACTTAGTGGGTGTACATTACTGTACATTAGCGAGTACATTTATGTAGCGACCCCCTTAAAATAGAACGAAATAATAAAATGCCTAACAGTGGAACTTGGCCCTAGTTTTAGCTGCTATATAGGGGAAACACCCCCAACGATTTGGTCACAAGACTTGACAGGCACGCTTTTCACCGGTTCTCTGCCACATCGCGCATAACATGGCTGGACTATGGGTAATTGGCCTGTTGACCCTCTCCCTACTCCGACGAGTGCAGGCCTTGCCCTCTCCGACTCCTCTACCGACTACCTTCCGCTACCCAGTGACACTGACACGTATTCCTGCGCTCAGTGAAGCCCTACACCGCCGCGATACTTCACCCACCACAACTGCCGATGCGATGACGACCTTGCCCGCAAGTGTGTGTGGCTACGAGAGTGCGATTCTGGACGATAGTGAGGACCAAGGATCTTACTACATGAGAATGAAGCAGATGGGCTAATCACGACATCTTTCGCTAGCGCACCGGGTCCGTTGCGCCAGCAACTATGATTGTGTATTACACATGCCAGATTCAAACTTTAGAGGCATGGCTGGTTGCTGTGCACCATCCAACCACGCCGAATGTGCCTTCAAAACCGGGTGTTACGACAACATCAAACTTAGGGCTTCTCCAGACCTTCTTTCAAGCAGCGATTCGCTTATGTTGTCTTGCACGTCCAGCGGCCGGCTGTACTGCCTCACTTCTACCTACGCGTCCATGAACATCGTCGACTATAATTGTGGTAACTCCCCGTCTTTGGCGACTGTGTACACATGGGCAACAAGCTTTGAGTCTGGTGTAGGCCTCGTTAAGGCCACGAAATTAAGCGAAACTTTCGATGGTACTTTGCTAGGCTCCTCGATGTCTCGGAGTTCTGGGAGTCACGCATCGAGTCACGTAGCAAATGCAACCTCAACCACTTCTAACACGCCATCCGGTAGTCCAAGTACTGGTAGTTTAAATGGGTCGGGTTCATCCATGTCGGCTGGCATGATCGCCGGCAGTGTTGTCGGGTCTGTTGTTGGTGTGGCCGGCATTGTCACTGCGGGGGTCGTGTTCTTGCTTCTCAAGAAACGCAAACGGCAGAGGGTTGATGTTGTAGGAAGCGGTCATGCGCAGGACGGATACCAGTCGGGTCCACAGGATGGGCCATCCGGCTGGGGGCTTCACCAACCAGTGAATGTCGATGGAGTTCCGACAGGGAAAGTTTTTGAAGCTGAGGGGAATGGCCCTGCCCACAAATCTTCCGGCGTCGAAGGGAGTGACCCGGCCAACGTGGCCCATGAAATGGACGGGAGCCGTTTCATCGCTGAGCTGCCGGCACGTGAAGAGGGAAACCCTACCGAGTCAAGATAATTCATGCTCGCTCGGAAGGGGGAGCTACCTCTTTGAACATTTAGCGATCTATTGTGATGTCATTTCTTTTTATATATACCCCAAATATATGTGTGCTAATTGTCGAGCGAAACGGGCATTCCTGTGAAGTTGGTGGATGGTGGGTTTGTAACCACAATATCCAGCAATAGATTTCGGTTTTGAATCCCTCATTGTCTTGAGGCTACCCATGCGGCTTACTCGTTTACTCAACTCACAGTGTTTATCCTGCGTTGATTGTGGTGAAATTCCACGGCAAAAACGTGATTTCATAGATAAGGCGTCTATCTATGAGATCTCTCTCCATAGATATATCTGCAATGTAACACATGAACATGCGGAAAACAATCCAATAGGCTGGGGAGATTCAAGTCTGACTAGAAAAAAATGAATACAAATAGTAGGGGTCTGCTGCCATAGGGTCACAGGATGTAATTAAATCCCAGTTTGTATTTCATTGGTTCTGGATTAAACGAGCCTATGCCTGCTAGCGCGCTACATACATTTATCCCTTGATTCAGTGAGACGGAAATCCAACACGTGTGACGAATCATACTTCTTGCTTTTTGCGCCGAGTCAAATGCTTTTTACTCTGCCAAGTACGCCAAGGAAGAATACAAGCTCATGCCTATGTACGATTGCTCCTTGGCGTAAAACGAGGAAGTGAAGGGGCAGGTAATGAGGAAAAGAACGAAAATGGCAAAGTGGTATTTATAGTTCTCTTCATTTCTCTAATATACTCCAGTGAACGCGACTAGGAAATATCAACACAAATGCACAATAATATCTCAGGGAATCCTATACCTATAGTTTATTGAAACATAGCTTCAACGGTGCAGGTGCAAGAGTAAAGTGCTCCTTCAATCCCTGATCAAACTCATTTAAGCTCACCCCAGGGGCCAAGCAGACATCATAGTCGACAAAAATACGAGCAACTGTTGCTCGAATATTCAATAACGCCAAGGGTCGTGCAATGCAGCCGTAAGGCCCTGCAGAAAATGGGGCAAAGGCTGACGCGTCTTGTATCAAATCAGGACGCGAATACCATCTCTCGGGAATGAATTCTTCGGGTTTGGAGTAGCACTCGGGACCTAGTCAATACTATACGTTAGCGAAATAAACTTGAAATTGGAGAACGAATTTATCGTACTGCGACCGAGGACATATTGCGGACAATACAGAGTGGTGTTTCCGGGAATAAATGTTCCGTCTATAGTCAGACCTTCTCGCGGGGTCACACGGGGAAGTGCCGATGGAACTGGGGGGCAGAGCCTGAGCGCCTCGTTAATAACACCATTCAGATGCTTCAGTTCAGCCAAATCTGGGGGCTGGTAGTCCCCAAGTTCCGTTCGTGGCAAATTCTTAAATTCGGTACGGAGCACATCGACATGTTGTGGGTGCTCGACCAAGAATCGGAATATATATATCAATGTAGTAGATGTGGTGTCACTGGAGTCTCCTTTGTCAGAGTATGGAATAACTTGCCCTGGCGCAGAGAAGCCAAGTCACCCACCTTCCTGCAACAACAATGAGTTGCGAGTCGCCTTGGAGCAACATATAATCAAGTCCGGTAGGAGTTTGGTTGTTCAAAGGTTTTAGGAGGCAGCTCATTATATCGGGGTTACTTGACTTTATCTGTGATCTATTGTCAGAAAATGAGAACTCGGTGAAACTGCATGCTGATTTGACTTACCTTTATACGCTCCTCCATCTGCGAGGTGCAGTAACTGATAAATTTCCAAAAGTCCCTTGCGATTCCAGGAATCCCTGTCATTAACCGAAAGAACCACGCGGGAAACATGTAGGCTAAAGGCGTCAATCCCGAGTTGAGTAGCCTGATTGCCTCATGTTCTTTGCTTGTCTCGAGCATGCCAAATGAAGCACCAAACGCGAGATCGCCCATCACGTCAAATGTGTACAGATTAAACCACTTGGTCACGTCAAATGGTTGATTCCTAGACTCGTCAATTGCTTTCACTAGGAGAGCTCGATACCGGGCCATGCGCTTTTCGTAGTCCCGCATATTCCTGTCCCCAAAGGCCCCACTCCAAATACGACGTCTCTGGTCGTGTAGGGATTTATCGCGAGTGGTCTGTAGCGAGACCACAGGGTGAACCAAGTCATACCAAGCTGCCTTCCGACATTTTGAGCCAGGGCCGTAGATGGCTTGCACGGCTTTTGGATGAGCCACTGATATGTCGTTCGAACCGATTCGCAGGAAGGGCCCATATCTGGAATGCAGCTTTTCCAGTTGACGGAATGCATCCTGCTTTACTAAATGTGTTGCAAACCAAGAGCTGGAGATACGACATCCCAGAGGACCCGGGATATTGCGAAGAGGGTGGAATATACACCTGTAGACAACCAGGCTTGCGTAAATCCCGGCCAGGTAGCACCCAGCAAGTGAGGATGACCAAATGACAGACTCTAAAATCAGCCTACCCGAGAACTGACTGTGTAAAAATATTGAAAATATCAAACTTCCAACGGCAGTCAAGGCGTAGCGCATGCCGTATAGGTGATGTTCTCCGATGCGAAAAAATGCGAGATGGGAGAATACACCGGCCACCCAAGCCATGGCAGGTATTACGGGAACCATTGTGTCTCTCTTAAGAGCTTTTCACAAACCGTAAGCAGAGTAAATCAGAGTGTTAGGGCCGACAGTGTACAGTTCGTTGATGGGGAAAGGTCGTTACTAGTCCATATATTATGGATTTCCAGCTGACCTATTGTGATATTATGCACCCTCCCCCTCCCTGCAGAAGAGGGGTCACCACCAACCATAGGTGGCCTGAATAGTGCTTATTGAAGACGGCATTGGTTGACAATTCAGCTGACACGTATGACACGTCAACTTATTTCCGTTTACACTGCCTATCATAAAGGACCAAGCTGGAATTGATTGACGATGGCCAACTTGACCTACATTATCTTCCCCTCAAAAGGCCACCATTATTTCCCCTGCATAGCTTACCTAGTGGAGCCCCCGCCTTCTTCAGGCCTTTAATCAATGATTACTATTACCTTGTCGTGTCTGAAGGTTCACTCGGTAACATGACCGTAGTCACCAACGCCCGTTCACTCACCCGAAACTATCCCATGGCAAAGTTTTGTGCTTTTGAGTCAATGATCTTTTCGAATTAGTGCCTAGTTATCTAACTTAAACATAATGCCTTTCGATGCTCCTATATACTTTAATTTCACCCTGAAGGGATTAAGTATAAACTAGTCTCTCCGGTCCGTTTCACTCTATACTGAATAAAGTAGGCAAATCCGTCGATAACCCTCATCTCCAAGTCAAGCCCTAGAAGGGAAGATTCAGCGCAGAACTCAAACATCCTCGATATCAAAACGAATATCCAGTTTGTGAAGCTCAAGGCCTCTTTGCAAAGTAACGATGCGGGAAACTCTTTTCACCCCTTGACCAAACGCACCCAGAATGAAGGATCCGACAACCTTACCGATAGGCGTACCCATAATAGCCCTAAACTCCGGTGTAGCGTAGTCCCAAGTTTGATGCTCGGCAGACGGGTAGATAAGTCCCTCACGGGAGGGATATATATGTTCCTCGATAAATGGTTCAGTTGCATTTTCCTGCACCTCGTTGACAATTACATGTTTTACGCTCTCTAACGGAAAGTGCGTTTCATAGGCAATCTTGGCAAGCTCGGACACATGCGGATCGTTCGATGCAGGGCGTCTTCTAATAGAATAGATAAAAAGCAAGCCTGGTCCAATCGTCCCGACCAACCCAGTGACCCCACCCCGGGTTTTGATGATTGACTGCCGTAGACACGGGGATTCTGTAGGATACATGTCATTTGGAATTAGTTGTCCGAGTGGCAGCCCACTACCCACAATACAGGCAACCTGTTCTGGTGATAGCCATTCTCTTTCATGCTCGCTATGCCAGAGAATAGGCTGTGGCAAAGTCCATGGGGTGAGTGTAGATCTGAGAACTGGGCATCCGGGTTCGTTGGTATTTTCCATCCATCGCATTAGCTTATCCCCGTATGGCTCGAACTGGGGATACTTAAAAGCCATTTTAGGATATAGTGTGTTCGACAATCGGAATAGCCAACCAGGGCCCTCAGTGAGAGTTATATACTCGAGTGAGCAGATATATGCACGAGAAACAACAAAGCAACCTTGACAATGGCATTTTTGAGCACATTGGATTGAATGAAAGATACCCCAAAGGTCAAAGAATAAAAAACCACGAGGATATTATACCTGGATTTCCTTGGCTTTGTCACGGACAAAGCAGACAGTCCTCTGTCGCGGTAATGGATCTAGGTGTGGAAGATGATGAGTATTAGCCAATGACGACAAATGATGCTGTGAAACGAGAGCTTAGCCATAGTCGACAACCATGACTAACCGGCCAGAATATGGGTTCTACAGGCATTACAGGAATGGGCTGATTCCGCACTCTTTACGATCAGGATCTGAATGCTCTCTGGGAGAGATCCAGCTGGGCGTTTGGCTTCGAGTTCCTGCTTTGGATGAAGCACGTGCATAGTCATACGCAACTAGTTAGACTGTAACAGGTTAATTGAATTTGATTGATTGATCGAGTCTGATGACGTGCATGGTAGCCAAGGGGACATGTGCAGGTTTATATGATAACAAGTCAATCAGGGCAACCCACCATGAATCGATGAAGGGCTTATAAAAAGAGTAGATAGTGGAGCAAGGTCGTATTGCACCAATGAATGCCTGGGGGCTTTTGGCAAGCAACTCAGCTGAAAATGTGCTGGAGGCCTCTAGTCTTGATGGTAAATAATCCGCCCTGGAGACAAGGTCACCAAAGGGAACAAACAAACAATCAGAGGTGACCTGAATGGGGTCGAACAGGGTCGAGCAATAGCAAACAAACCTCAGACTATTTAAACGCGCGTTGTCCCGCGTGGTCTCTCTCACTTTCTTTCTTTCTTCATCCATCGCAACCATGGCTTCCCTTCCCATTTCGGATATGTGGAACCTCAACACCTATCCACGCATTACTGGATACCTTGACGACCCTGCAAATGACACTATTCAACTGAAGAACTTCATCCAGGGCCAGTTCGTTGAGTCTGAGCAAATCTCGCAATGGATTCACTCATTTGCCCCTCGCTCGGGCAAACTCCTGGCGATTGTGCCCCGCAGTCCTTCCAGCGTCGTTGAATACGCCGTCAATGTCGCAGCTGCGGCATTCCCAGCATGGTCTCAGACCACAGCTCAGCACCGGTCCGAACTTCTCTTCCGCATTGCGTCGATTATGGAGCAGAAGAGAGATCTGTTTACGCTGTGGGAACACATTGACCAAGGCAAGGCTATCGAGCGGGCTCACATCGAAGTTGGGCGTTCTATTGAAAACTTCCGGTTCGTGAATTGTTCATTCCATTTCTGCATATGAGATGATCTAACGTTTTTTCTTCTTGATAGCCACTACGCCAACTACATCCTTGAGCACGACACTGCGGCGCATGTCAACAGAGGACTAGGAGTATCTACTCTGACCTACGACCACCGAATGCCAGTGGGTGTTTTCGCCATCATCACTGACTGGAACATGCCGCTGTACCTTTTGACCTCGAAGATTGCCCCTTGCCTTGCATTCGGTTGCACAGGTGTGGCCAAGCCCAGTGAATTGACTAGCGTCACTGCCTTTTGTAAGTGATTATCTCACTTGATCTACTTACATCAATACACTAACCCTGAAGATAGTGTTCGGTGAAGTCCTCCGACGTGCAGACCTGCCACCCGGCGTTATGAACATCATTTTCGGAGATGGACCCGGCACTGGTTCGACCCTTGTTACCTCGCCGCTTGTTCCGGGGATTTCGTTCAGTGGAGGTGTCGAGGCAGGCATTCAGATTCGAGAGAACATTGCTCCCGACCTTTCCAAGCGCTTGGCTGTCGAGATCAAAGGCAGTTGCCCTACTATTGTCTTTCCCGATTTCAATTTGGATGAGGCGGCTGCTATCGCAGCTTTCTCGGCGTTTGAAAACAGTGGACAACTCTGTTTCAGCGGTTCTCGTATCTACGTCCACCGATCGGTTTACCAAGGGTTTCTGGAACTGCTCCTCACACACGTCCACAATAGGTACCACCCGCGCGCGGCACTTGGTCCAGTTATTTCTCTGGGGCATTATTCCAAGATCCGATCTTACCTCGTGGAGGCTGATGAACAGAACGCCACGTTCGCGACCGGCACTATTCCCGTTGAATTTCCGCCGGAAGGTTTCTGGATCGAACCAACTGTCCTGACCAACGTTCGCCACGAGGGTCTCATGAGACGGGAGATCTTCGGACCTGTGGCGACTGTTTATCCATTCGGTAACTTGGAGGATGTCGTCCACATGTGCAACGCCGATCGTAAGGCAAACGGCGCTCTTATCTTGACCAATGATCTGTGCCTTATGGCCCACGTCAGCAAGAAGCTTGACGCAGGCATTGTGTGGGCGAGCTGCTGGCTTGGTCGTGACCTTGGGGCCGGCCGCGCCGACTTGAGGGCCGCTGGAACTAGCGGAGAAGGAGGTTCACTCGGCCGCGAAATGTTCACCCGTTTGCGCGCAGTGCATTTCCCCTTTTACTACAACTAGGGAACGTGGTTACCACACTCACGGAGGAAATTCGAGATTCAGAGGAGGATGGAATTGAGATATCGGTCGAGGATTGCTCTATGGACAACGGTGGTTCTTGTACATAGCAATCTCGCGTGAATTCGGGCTCTATGGATAACTAACAGATGGGGGGAGGTTGACTTGAACAGATAACCCATACGGTGAGGTATGGTGCATCTGGACGATTTCAACATAATAAGCAGTCGAGAAATGGATACATCCCGATTACTTCGGTACGATCAGCCCGCGCGGGCTACACGAAACAGCATCCCGCGCGGGATCGTCTACATTCGACACCGAGGACGAATTTGATGCCAGAACGAATGCGATGCCGAGAACGATCCCGATGACATCCCCCACGGGATGCGGCCGACAAGCATCCAGTCGTCTGGAGCAGATGATTGCTGGTAGGTGTTTTCTACCCCTTCTACTCCCTCATTCTTTGTCTTTGTTTCCCGCATGGAGATAAAAAGTTCTTCCCACTCTAGGTGAGCTTGATTCATATCCCGTCCGTTCCTCTGTTCCCTTTGAAACTGCCCTTTACTAGAAGTGGTGATTAATTTCTCTCTTTTCATGTGCCAGCAGGTCTATAACTACTCACTTTATTTAGGGACATGATGCGTTATTATGCCGTGCACTCCGATCCGGAGACCCCCTTGGTGGGTTCTAGCTATATTGCCTTAAGCCAAGAGGACTTTACAACGTGCGAAGTTGTTAGCGAGGCTGACCTACCTTCTCGGGCTACTAATGACCACCAGGGCCCCTCCACTCAAACCAGTGCATTCTCAAGTGAGCTTATACCACAAAGCTCACACCCCGGGACTCATGTAGTGTCTCCCTCTCTCGAAGGTCTATTATTATACCTGGTATTGATATATCTCACCCCTGGCTTCAGGAATAATATAATCTACAGCTTAGAATAGTATTGTTTGAACAAAGGAGTTTTTGTTTGGCTTTGTATTGCCTCGGGCCCTTTGTGGGTGTATTTTTGTACTCTTTGTCGGGGTTTCTACTCTCTTTGTACTAAATCACCTCACTGTCTGGTATCTTCATGGCTTGCTCTGGCTCTTAGGTGTCATATTTTCGTCAAGGACTTCTCTGTTTCATCTTTTAGTATCCCTCATTCAATTAATCATGAGCGCCAATTCACCAAAACTATATAATTATAGGGTTCCTCCTTTCCTCATCACAAGTATTCATTCGAGATGAAATTATTACAAGACACAGTTGACTACACCCACAGTTCCCGCCCTTTTCTACACAACATAATAGAAAGCAAAACTCGGACTAAAGATGGAAGGTAACACACCAGCAGGGCTCCGCAAACGTGGGCTCAACGAGGAGGATAACAGTAGCTCTCCTCGCCTCCCAATCCGCCGGCGTCTGACATCTAAATCCGCAGAACCCGCCGAATCCCCAGAGTCTCCAGAATCCCCTCTCCCTTATCCCATTCCAGATGACAGCAGTGTATCTAGTGATGGAAAAATACCCCCTATGCCCCTTGACGATGTAAGTGATGATGACAGATCCCCGGTGTCGGAAGAACAAGTCGACGAGTATTACCGAAAGGGAGCTGCATATGAAGCATGGATCGCTGACCCAACTCGAGGTGAATGTCCATGTAGTCAATCAGAACATACATTGTTCGAATTACTCAATAACAGGGATAAGAAAAAGAGATTTACTTGTCCGGAGAACCATTTCGCTGACCCACCCCGACCCATCCAGGAGGATTTGGAACAATTAGGGTTCCCAACCAAAGGCAAAATGTGCCGTTTGACAAGACTGACACTCCACGGTTATGACAAGAATGGCTACAAAAGGGGAGAGCGAGTATCAACACTCCTTCGCAGAAGGCGTTATAATCGGTGAATGTATCTACAGATACACGGGGCCGAATTGGTCCAATATCGCTATCGCTCAATATAAGTTTGATCACCCCATCGATACGCTCAAATATCTTTATTTTACTAATGTTCAGAATGAGGAGACCCTTTCCTACGTGCAGGAAATCCTCTACCCCAGACATGACGTGGATTGGCCCCATGTTGATCGAATTGAGGGTCACGTATGGGAGTATGGTACTGAGGACTATCGAGAAATCCTAGGTACAAAGCTAGGGAATGCAGCGGCATGTCTTGTTCTTGGGGCTTGGGAGAGAGGTACGCATCGCATCGCTAGAGTTCATACTCTCGGCCGTCAGTACCATATACACCTACGATTTGATATTGAGCCGATCCCTGTATCTGGAACTGCTTAATCCCACTACATGGATGTAGGCGGGTTGTATACACATCTGTTGTGTCCGTGAATAGTTCTTTGCCAAGATGGTCCTTGGTAAATCTTAAACTGATGATTTGATATAGCGGCGTTCAGCGAATGCAGGTGACATTATGCGGTGAGTCGATGTCCACAAGTAGAAAGTTCTTTTACAATGATACTATATGATTTTCACAAATCCTTCCTCTGGTGTAAACTGTTTGGTATTCTTATACGTCATAATTAGATACTTCCACATATAAACGTCTACTAGTTCTATTTTAGGCGGCGGCCTAGTGACGAAGCCACAGAGGAATGAGAACTTCTTTTGTACATCTCATCTCACATTCCTTCTGCTTTGATATATTTGCCTATTTATATTGAAAATTCATATTATTTACATAACCCCTCCCGTCACAGAGGTATATATCACCCGTGGACTGAATCTTTCTTACATTATACTTATACTAACCTTGGAGGCTTTCCACACACGATAGGATCATGGGGTTCTTCGGTAGGCCTACGCCTACACCTACAACCTTTACCATCAATAGACATGATAAAGAGACTCTCAACTACGGGCCAGACTAAATCCTTCTGTCCAAACTCACCGAGTTCTTTCTTGCCGAGCAAGCTCTACGTGAACTAACACAGCGTGAGGAATGGTTGCACCATAAGGTTATAGCCTTAAAAAAGGCTATGGCTATTGAACCTAGTGGAAAGTCTGAGGCGACCCAATTTGAAAACGCAAATAAACAGCTTAAGGAGATTCAAGCGCAATATCCAAGAAAGGAATACGAGCTTTTCCGAGCAGAGTATAGATTTCACTCGATCTTTAAGAACGCCCTTGATACCTCAAGACGTGATCCTAAATGGTTTATGCGAGAAGAAATGGTTCGTGATTGTTTCGATCCTGGTGGATGTTGTAGCCGGGAATGTGGGTGCTGTGAACAGAGGCATCTATCTAAAAGGAAGAAAGGGAGAGGCCATTGCACTGTAGAGTGCGGGTGCTGTATCAGCTTTCGAGGTTTCGAGCTCCCAGAGAGTCAAAAAAAGGAGATGAGGATCGATTTCAAAACTATGCTGGAAGAATTTAGACCGTCGTATGCTGTACGTTTGGCAAATTGCTTCTTTTGCCCATTGGAATTGAAAACCCGGCCCCAGCTATCTTGGTGGAAGCGAACTCTTAGAAGGGGTTCCACTGATGAGAAACACTGAAAATCCGCTGCTCCTTTGAGAATCATTTGCTAAAACAATGAGTTGCTTTAGTGTTGATTGAGTCTATGCATAATCTTCGGCTTGGTGAAGTTCAAAATGGTCAAATTACGGGATATGTTGGGTATGGACCTTGCTGTGGTGGATATGGAGATTACTATAAAGTTATTATTTCACTGTTTTTACTATCAACAAACTCCAATTAATTATCTACCTTGCTCATCTACTGAATATGAATTTGCATCTGACACATCGCCATCTTGCCGGCTTGGAAGGGGTGAAAGCGAAGATGTCGGGGAAAGAGACGCCCATGATGGCGACCTGATTGGGAGGTTCAAGCCAAGACCCTGGACACCGGCAGGACCAAATCGGGGTGTCGAACCAGGAAACGCGACTTTCACGGAAGACTGGGAGTTTGATCGTAGACCAACTCGGGAAATTGCGCGCCGGAGCATCTCACCTGAAGCATCCAGAGCAATGAGGAAGCGGGCTAGCTCAGCACACAGCTCCCAGTCTCCTTTCTGGGAGGCGAGAGCAATCAAACGAACAACGTATTCTTCGATGCGGCCATCATGTCCTTCTTCCTCATCCTCAAATGCCTGCAGTACAAGAAGGTATCCGACTGCAGTTTTGAGGGAGTCAAGTTTCAAGGCCTGCTCAAATAGATCCTTGGGTGGGGGGAGGTAGGTGAAGAGTGTGCGCCACGATCGAAGTTCTGTTTTCCGTGTACATTGTACAACAATCTCAAGGTAATCCCTGGGAGGAAGCGAGGCTTGAAGGAAAGCAATTACGGTTGGGAGTAGTGGGTCTGCTCGTGCTTGTGGGTCCTCGCTTTTATTTGCTCGGCTCTCATTATCCACTTCGTCGTCCAGCACGTGGTGAAGTAGGATTTCCAATCCATGAGCGAAATAAGACAAGTGAGAAAAGTGGCGACAGAGAGCGAGAGCCGCAGGTGTCCCAATATTGGTCAGGCCATATTGGAGGAAATATGGTAAAAAGAGGTGTGTCTGAGGCGCACAGGTCAGTACAAGATGTTACCGATAGGGAAAGTAACTTACTCGGATGGCGAATTTTAGAACAGTGAATGTCACATCGCGCCGTTGCATCATTTCCGATTCAACGCCAAGCACAATGCCTTTGTTCAATAAGACAGACAGTGGATAGAAGTCCAGGGGGATGTTGAGTGGTGCCGGCACCATCTCCTCCCGCAAAACATCGTGAACATCATTCCAAGCTAGCAAGTTTTGGCCCCGGAACATCCAAAGAGAATCCCGGAGCGAGAGACTACTATGAGGTGGTGCTAGTGCCATATCAACAGAAGGACTGGCGGGGAGGGATTCATCAACCTGTGAGGAAAAGTTGAAGGAAATCTGGTCGCGCATCAAGATGTAATACTCGACATCATGGGATATGACACGCATGTCGTATTTGAGGTCGCCCACATCTGAGACCGTGGGCTGCAGCAATACCAAATTGCCATCCACAAGAAGAAGGACGGATGCGACCTTCACGTCTTGAGATGGATCACCGTTTCCTGCTTTATTGTCAATGATGTGCTCAAGTCACGCATGAAAAAGGCTAACTCACGTATCTGCTCCTCTGGCAATACCCAACTGATCGATCGAACGCGAGAGGGTGCCCGAACAATCCCATTGAAAGCGATCTGTCCAACAGGGACAAGAGTGATCTGAGGCTGTGTCGAATTAATGATATAATGGTACAGAATGTTGTCGTATGTATAAACCAAGAGAGAATCTTCCCCAGATGGTCCAATGAACACAACTGGTGATGGGAGGTATTCGATGAACATAATCGAATTGTTACCGAGAGAAGCTTCGCGCGAGTAAAGACGAATCTTTCAATCCAAATCAGTCGTGCATGGAACCAACGCAAGTGGGAGAAATATCGTACCTCGTATGACCCGTCACTCTCTACCGCTGCGATCAGTATGTGGCCGTACCAACACATGCCTCCGCGCACAGCAAAGGAGTTTTCGGCTTTTGAATCCTCGAATACCTTCCATCGGCCGCTGGTGACACTGTAATGTGCGAGGCCACGCCGGCCTGCAATTGCAACATACCGTCCATCCTGAGACACGACGCAAGATCGAATCGGCCACTGGGAATGAAGATATGCTGGAGGATACTGGGCATGATGCCACAACGAATCCTTTCCTGAGATTGTCATGAGATCTGGAAGATCGTGACCGCGGTAGAGGATAAACTCAGTACTGGTCTGCAGCAGGCCTCTAGCCAAGTTTGCAGACGAAAAGCAACCAGTCAAAGCACTGCGAGCTGTCTCCAGAACCCACAGGCGACGGTCATTTTGTCCAGACAGAATGATATCCGATCCACCGCCAATCCAACACCCGTCTGATACCCCAGTTAACCAATCCTCCGCATTGGCCGTTGCCAACGCGGTGTCCACCGAAAAGCTGTTTCCTCCAGGCTTCCCAAATACACTCCATGTTGTCCAGCCATTTTCGAAACCAGCAAAGAGACAATATCCATCCGGGGAATAGCTCATAAAAGTCAAAGCCCCGGTGGTCGTGGGCGATGCTGGTAAATGGAGCTTTTGTGAAAGTGGAATGTTCCCCATGTAATCTTTTGCAGTGTAAACCAAGATTTCACCATTTGAACAGCTCACAGTCAACAAAGAGAAGCGTGCATTTACGGTCACCTTCACAGCGTTTTCGCTGTCATCCTTCGGATTATGGAAGCAATGTCCGTGGAATAGTTTCTTGGCTGCTTCAGAATCCTGCTGTGAGCCCGTATCTCGTTGCACAGCATATGCCTGGCCACTGCTGGTGATCCAGATGAGGAGATTCATCGCACGATCGTAAACCATGTCGACGATCGAGACCTTCTTCGAGATCCCTAGGATGCGACTCAATAGCTCAGATGTGGTTTGTGGTCCCCCGGCCTCCGGTGTCCACCGAATGCATTGTATAGCTGGTGGTTTCACAGTGGCGACAACAAGTTCTTGATCTAGCGCCAGCGCCTTGACGATTCCCGACTCGATTTTGATGGCCATTCGGAAGCGGATGCTAATATCTCCAACTACATTGGCCTCTTCAACTGCGGAAAATCGGGCCAATTGTTGACGACGGGGGTGCGTAGAGTAATCGAATCGCGGCTGGTAAACTTGAGTCGTTGAATCCAACGCCACCGAGTATGTGAGTAGGTACCCATTGAGCGTCTGTACAACCAGGATCGTGGAATCTGGGTGCATAAGGATTGAAATGTTCGGACCGTATGTTTTTAACGAGAATCGAGATCGAGAGATTGCTGTAACTACTGCTGTAGGCTGCCAGAATTGTCAGTCGCCAGCTCAGACTTCCCATGAACCATAACGTCGCTGTCGACATACCCGAGTCTGCCAAAGAGCAATTGATGACTCTGACATTGTGGCGAACATCTGACCAGATCGAGACACACAAATTCCCTTAATAGATTCATCTCCCCATTGTTTGCCGGTATCTGGGGGCGAGTTGTTTTGCGACTCATGGGCCTGGGTGTCTGCGGACTCATGTTGACCGTCCTCCCCTCTTGCTTCCGCTATATCGTCCAAGGTACTGCGCTCATTGGTTGGCGTGATGTTGAGGATTTCGCGATCCTCATCAGAAGAGGCATAGGCAATATCGGGTCCATTGACCGCGTAGACCCTGGGAACTCCATGAGGCCAGTACATGGCTCAGGTCGGGTTCAGGGGTTAATATGGACAATGAAGCTCACATGGAGTCATCTCCAAGGAACCAATTCTCCGTCAGCAGCGCAGACAAGAACCCCAGAGCAAAAATTCAAATGTAAAGTAACAAAGTCCAAACAACGTGGATGGAAACAGACCGGGGAAATGATAAGCTACGATCACGTGCAAAAGCTCATCCCCCGCATTGCCTCACCTGTTTTTTTCTTCCATCCCGGTCACTCCTGAACGTTGTTTATCTTTCGCTCGCAGTATTTATTGAAAGATAGCTATCATGGTAATCTTCTCACCTGTCCCGATCGATTCATGGTACTGATTCATGGCAGGCTCCAACAGAAAGCAACAAGCGCTTGGCCTTGGCCATCATCGATTTCCTCGGCTCCAGCCTGAAAGATGGCACCCTCACCGCCGACGATGCCGAGTCTATTGAAATCGCCCAGTCTTGTATCGCAGATACCTTCAAAGTTGACCCTACTGATGAGGCCGCTGTAAAGGATGCCGTGGGCGGACAATCGTTGGTCGGAATCTACAGCGTCTACGAGAAGTTGCGCAACAAGTCGACCCCGCAATCGGCTGCAGGAGCTCAGACTTCTCAGGAAGAGAAGCCCAAGGTCGGTGTGCCCACACCGGAATCCGATAAGCTGAAGTCCGAGGGCAACGCTCTCATGGCCAAGAAGGACTACCCCGCTGCCATTGAGCAATACACCAAGGCTCTCGAGATTGCCCCGGCCAACCCCATCTATCTCTCCAACCGCGCCGCCGCGTTTTCCGCTTCGGGCCAGCACGAGAAGGCCGCAGCGGATGCAGAGGTTGCTGCCGCCGCCGATCCCAAGTACTCCAAGGCGTGGAGCCGCTTGGGTCTCGCTCGCTTCGATATGGGAGACTACCATGCCGCCAAGGAGGCATACGAGAAGGGTATTGAGGCCGAAGGCAACGGTGGCAGTGAGGCCATGAAGCGTGGATTGGAGACATCGACACGCAAGCTTGAAGAGACCAGCCGGGCCACCGAGCCCCCATCCGAGGAACTGGACACTGCTCCTGGTGCCTCGCGCGGTGGTGCCGGTGGCATGCCTGACCTGTCTTCCCTGGCCAGCATGTTTGGTGGCGGAGCTGGCGGCGGTGGTGGTGCTGGCGGTATGCCTGACCTGGGCTCCCTGATGAGCAACCCGATGTTCGCCGGCATGGCACAGAACCTCATGAGCAACCCTGATATGCTTGGCAACCTGATGAGCAACCCCCGCCTCCGCCAGATGGCCGAAAACTTTGGCCAGGGTGGCGGCATGCCTGACATGTCCAGCCTGATGAGCGACCCCAACCTCGCGGATATGTAAGTTTATGAAACATCTGGACCTCAGAAATCGCATCACTGACAATTGACTCAGGGCTCGTAACATGATGGGCGGCGGTGGCGCTGGCGCTGGTGCCGGTGCCGGTGCTGGAGGCCAGAAGTAAATTTCTGGTTCGATGATTGATGCCATGAAATTGAAAGACCCAATCTGATATACCATGTAGCAAATTCACTTTTCAAAGCGTTCCTTAGAAAGAAAAAAATGTCACTTCTTTTCCTTTTGGGCATGTCCCCTGGTAGATACACATCTTGGCCGCCATGTTTACCTCGATAGTAGAGTCATAGTACTCATCCCCTTCAACTTCCCAGCCACTAGTCGTCCCCTCTTATACTTTTCTTTGTATCAATGTTTGTAGGGGTCACCCTTCGTAAATGCCACGCTTGTCTGATGAACAGTCGTCATCGGAATCGACATCGTTAGCCTCTTGGGTTCTTGATGTTTGGGATTCCGGCTGGCTGGTTGGGTCAGCTGTCTGCTAGTATGTTCGTCATTGGTCACCATGGCATTTCAATGATTGTATGATGGTGTTCAATATCCGCTTTGCATTCATATGCTTGATACCTGTTTTCCCAGGCCCCCTGCCTGAGGTCAAACCTCGTTTGCTATAAAAAGCCTAGTTTCTCCCGGAATGAAACTGCTGTTCTTCTTTTCTTCATACTCCTCTTGGTAACACAATGCTTTATAATTAGCTATACTAACCCTGTTGTTCCTATAATCTCGAAGCCCTGCAAGTGCAGCTCTAGTCACACTCAGAAGAGCAACGACACTCACAGTCATTGGATCAACGGTCTCACGGATGCCTTCAGTATCTTAGGAGACTCATGGCTGTTGCAGAAAAATGTAAAATCCTACGCACCGGATGAAGATAAAACCCTAAGCCATCTTCGCAAACAAGTTTTCCCTCCTGAGCTTAGACGGCCAGTCAATTTCGGATAATGACGAGGACGAGAAACCGCACGATACCGAGCAGTCGCCCCCGGCTAATATAGCACCGCAATTGAAGAGAAAGCCTATCGACAGTTTCGACAGTTATGGAATCACCAATGACAAACCAGAAATGCTTCGGGCTATGTGATCGCGGCCTATGCGTTTGTCGAACAGTGGGATGAGATTCACTAATACCTACAAGGTGAGTTATGAAGTACCCTATGAGTGCATGAAAGCTGCCGTCATGACAAATCTCTCCGAATTTGCTAGCAGGATTACCATGGATAGTCGGTCTCGGATATTTGCTGATTTTTCTAGACAGCCATTTGGGGCGAGTCAGGAGAACCATCATCCACAGGTACCCCGATCATATCCAGGGAATAATTCGTCGGCAGTGCTAGCAGACAAATCCTACTGGGTACAGAAAATTCCAAGGTTATATATAAAAAAGTCTCTTGTGTAGAATATGCCCTTTTTACCGCCTTCTAATATAAAAAATAATATCTAAAAAGAGCATCTAAAAGAGCATCCAAAAGACATAACATATCTTTGGATTGGAATCCGTCTTGACTGTTGTGTATCCGTAAACTCAACCGATCTACCACATCTCATTTTACACCGACCTCTTTGATCTTGAGCCTCTGTATCATGGAAGCTGACGAGGCGTTTGTTGAGGAGTTTCTCGACGCATGCGCCGCCGGTGATCTGTCAAACACCCATGAAGCCATCTCCAGCGGGCGACTGACTGTTGAGGACCTCGACGAGGGACTCAAACTGGTGACGGAGGAGGCACGCCCTGATATTGTGACGGCGCTATTCGATGCCGGCGCTCACGCGACCTCTGCGATTGACTGGCTCAGCGGGGAACAACAAGAGCTCCCAGGCATCATTCGTCAGTTCTTCGACCATGGCCTTGATCCTAACGCGACCACTTCTGACGGCGAGCCTCTTCTATGGTAAATTGTCCGCTTGGGTAGCCAAAGATGCAGGGCTAACTCATAGTAACAGCATTGAGTCGAACCCTGCATCTGCTCGTGAATTGCTCTTGCGAGGCGCCGACCCTAACCGTTGCGGCCCGACGGGAGCATCCCCCCTCATCCGCGCCACTGCGAGCGCCCGTGAAGAAGACACATCTCTAATTGAGCTGCTTCTTGCACATGGGGCAAAGCTTGAACCACATCTACTCTTTAAGGCCATAGCTCCGCGCTTGAGGCAAGGAGAATTCATGACCAAATATCTTCTAGCCAAGGGCCTCGATGTTAAGACGACGCATGAAATATGGGGCACTCCTCTACACCGTGCTATTGATGCTTCCAAGTTGAGTATGATCAAACTGCTGGTAGACGCGGGCGCCGACCGCACAGCTCGACCAGCGGGCACGCTAGTCCATGACGAAACCCCCTTGGAATTCGCCGAGAGGTCAGAACGTTCTGATAAGCCGGCTATACTGAGTCTCCTTCGGTCTTAACAGGCTTACGGTTGACTATATACAAAAGGGTATGTGGATGTACAAACTATTGAAAACACCGTCGCAGGTCGACATCAAGCTTTTGTCGATACTCTCAAGGTAACTACAATATATAGCCAAAATAATTCAAGCCAAGAAATATCTGTTTATATATTTACACGATATTCAAGGAGCTTCATATGATGGAGAGGCCATTCCGGCCCCAACAGAAACCAAAACCAACAACCCAATGCAGTCATACAGAGTGGCGAGGGGAGAGTGGACACAAAATGCACAAAGACGCCAGAACACCTCAAGGCCCAGAGAAATGCCATCAGATAAAATCCAACGCGTCCTAGTCTATGGGAAGGATCATTCAGATTTGAGCGGACTGAGCCGTAGGTCCTCAAGAGTAAGACTTGAGGGAAAACGTCAGACGAATGAAGCATTAATACATGAAGAAAAGAAAATCCGATTAACCAGCGAAGGCCCGAATTGGGAGTCACTGGAACAGGCGTAACCGTAACAGGTGCCAGGATCCACCTGGCTTGATATCAAACAGTTGTATTGTACAGTTGAAAGGGGTGGAGTGGAAGTCAAGATGCAAGAGGGGGTGAGATCCACGAGGGAATATGCCGACAATAAGATAAAGAAAAATGTGGCAGTATAGAGTGAAGAGGGACAGGATTGCGCTCTTAGATGTAGTCACGGGCAGCCTTCTGCAGCTCGATCAATCTCCAGCCCCGAGTCTCGGGGTTGTTGACTTCATCAGGGATACGAGTCAATCCGATGGCGTAGGTGACCAGCTGCACCTTGTCATCCGTACCAGCGGCTAGCTCACCAGTCTTGATCTTGCGGTAGACGTGAATCTCCTGTGTGCGGCAAGTGACGACAAACACAGGAATGTCACCGGGGTCCAAAATACGAGCGTGAGAAATATCCACACCACGGATATCCAAAATGCGACCATCCGACTTGAGTCCGGCAGTGGTGTATTGCTTAGCGAGAGCAGCGTAGACGTGGAACTGAGCATCTGAAAGCCAGAGCTTCAGTGTCTCAACATCACCCTTGACATAAGCGTCAAGGACTTCTGGCAACATGTAATCACGCATTTCGCGCAGGAAAGGCTCCATCTGGAAGTTGGGATCGATCTCCCGGAACTTCTTGATGACCATGGCGGTCTCGTTCTCGGCGAAGAAGCCAGCAACGCGATCGGAGATGCTGCGTGCTGTGCTAATTAGGGGGTTTTCAGATTCGTTGTAGTTCTCCTTGATCGTGAAGAGCTTCTGCATCATGGGGTTGGAGTCCTTGAAGTCTTTCCAGGAGTCTTTCCAGGCGGAATCTTTGTGGAGAGTGACATTGGTACCGGCGCTAGAGATAAATCAGTTAGAAACGCCAAAATTGAAACCTTGGCATCATCGAGACTTACTTGGGATCTTCAACTCTCTCCTCAACGCGGAGAGACTTCCCAGCCTTGAGCTCCTGCTCCTCTCGGCGCTGGCGCTGCTTGCGACGTTCCTCCTTCTCGACCCAACCGCCGTAGCGCGAGCTGCTACCATCATCAATGGCGTCCTTCACACTCTTGTATGCTTCAGTTTCCCGAACGGGTCTCGTGGCCTTCTCGAGCCCCTCTCCAGTTGCGTTGACACCCTTTCGGACACCCTTCACAACGCTGGTGTTCCATGTCCAAGCAGCTCCCTTTCCAATGACTTGACCTGTCGTCTTGAAGGCTGTGGAGGTTTTGGAGGTCGTGGCGGTTGACGCAGCCTCGTAAGCAGCGCGCGCACGTCTAACATTTTCATTCTCGGTGAACTGGTGAGCCGAGGAGGCGAGCGCCTTGGTGGACTCCTCCCATTCCTTGGAGGCCTTAAACTCGGTCTGCAGAGTCTCACGGAAGACCTGCCAAGGAGACTTGTCTCCATGGGGTGGTGGTGGAGCCTTCTCCTCCTCCTTCTCTTTTTTCTCCTTCTTGGACTCCTCGTCCTGTGATTCGGACTTTGCGTCCTCACCCTGCTTGCCTTCCTGTTGTTTTTGCTGTTGCTGCTGTTGCCAAAGGGAGGTTGCGGCGTGGAAAGACCGCGTCAAAGGGAGAGCGGCGAACGGTGACACAAGCTGAGAGATGGGGTGGGAAGGGGATTGAAGGATGGCTCGGTGGCTCTTGGCAGAGTGAGTGAATGTTTGAGCTGAGACGGTTGAATATGATCCGGCGCGAGACAACCGCTGAGATGATGCCCGGAGGGACGGTGCCTGGGACCGCAAGGAAACGGCTCGTGCCGCGGACATATTGGCCGGAATCATGCTATAGAGCGTTAACGGGATAGGAGAACAAAATAGAATTAAATATGAGGGTAGAGGAAAGATGGATTCCAGCCCAGCCTGGACGCGATATGAAGAAGGTGATGGGGAAGAGGCAAAGATCTCGGGGAAGGGAAAAAGTGCAGATGCCAAGACTTCGAAAAACTTCCAGCGTTTCCCCTTCGGTCCGACAACGGCTCTACACCACCCGCGCTTTGTGGTCATCTCGGCACTTCGCATTGGTGATTTGTGTTCAATTGATCGGCTGTTTATAATTCAGTGCCGGTTTCCTCATTTGACATTCCTCCTTTGTCGCTGCGAATCCCAGTCACCACGATGAGCTCCTTTTCGATGAGCAAGTTGACCAAGGCATTGCCCTCAATATGCCGCCAATCTCAGCCTCGAATCTCCTCCTTGAGCATCACACGTCCATTCTCCCACCAAAGCACGCGTTCTGCGCGCAACGATGGTAGCGATATTGAGAAACAGATGCTGAATCGAGACCCCGACTCACCTTCCGGTTCTTCGTCGCCGCTTTCTGCAATCACACAAATGATGCAGGGCAAGAGGTCAGGCGCACCGTCCTCGCGCGGTAGCTCTGACTACTCCAGAATGGCCGAAAGCCTTGAAGCCGACATGATCAAGAATCCCTACGCCGACCGAGCTCCTCCCCACCACCTGCACGTCTACTGCCACAAGCACAACACAATCCTCACCTTGACGCGACCAAACGGCAGCCCCCTTATGTCCATTGGATGTGGTCAGATAGGTTTCCGCAAAGCTGGTCGCTCCGGATTTGACCCTGCCTACCAACTGTCCGCTCATGTTATGAATCAGATTCAGGAAAAGGGCTTCCTGATGGAGATCGAGCGGTTGGAGGTCGTGTACCGTGGGTTTGGAAAGGGTCGCGATGCGTTTACAAAGGTCCTGCTGGGCCACGAAGGACGACACATTCGGGGGCTTGTTGCGCGAGTCACCGACTCCACTCGACTGAAGTTCGGTGGTACTCGCAGCAGACACGTGCGTAGACTGGGTTGATCTCTTTCCACAGGAGAGACCATATTTTTGTTTTGAGTTGGCTGCTTGTGTGTGGCACAGCTGTACTAGATTGCATTGTGCGGAGAGACCTCGGCAGTCCTTTTTTGTGTTTTTATCTATATGGCATGCCTGTCGCCATCTATTCTCTGTATATTAGAAATATCATGACAGGACTACACAAAATCTACTAGCGATACCACTGTAAATTGAGACCACCATTTCTGGCCTGACGAAGTATTATAGGAAATTAGGGAATCTCCGAAGCTATCCAAGAGGATGGCCAGGTCGCAGTGTATTGAATGGAATAATTACCCAATGCGGTATAGCGCCAATCAACTTGTCGATCACGTTCTCGATTCACCCGCAACACATGTGCTTCTGCTTCAACTCTTATCTTTGTGACTTCTTGTTTTCTGCGATCTAGCATTGTGATTTTGTTCAAGCTTATTTGCAGCTCTGTCCACTAAATTCAACGACTCCCTCTGACTTCATATCGCGCTGCTGCCTGTTGGATGCGAGCTGCCCTTCCCCGCGAAATCTTACGGCGCACATATCCCCTGCTGCGGAGCTTTGATACGGACGCCTTGATGGTTGCTGGAGTCCTTCGACTGGGACATCCAAAACCGTTTGGATGCACCCTCTAAACCCTTTCCTCCGTGCCTTCTTCCGAAGCACTGTCCCGGGCCAGTGTACACCGGTCGAGAATCATGTAGGTGGAAGCTGTGAACCTTGCATCGGATCATCCGGAGTGGCTAATTGATATCGCGTGTGCGCCTCAGGTCTTGCTAGTTCCAACGACAGAGTCTCTCATCGGCTCACGCGACCGGGAGTCCAACCTGCTATATTCCGATCTTGTCGCGTCGGAGGAGTTCCTAGGGAGCCATGTGCTCCGCATCCCAATCCACACTGGCTCTACGAATTCCAAAGAGGAGAACAATGTGCGAGAGAATCGAGGGAAAGCAAAGCAGGTGACGACATTCAATGGGAGGACGGTGATCATCAAGGACAACTCAGTATACAGCAACAAAGGTGAGAGAGCACTTGTTGGTGAATGCGCTCGCCTGAATATTTTGCTAACACGGCCATTTCTATTAGGATTCAAGTCACTCACACAGGCGCAACTGCTTTCCGACGTGCTATATTACAGTCCGCTTAATGAATCGCGCCCATGGCTGATTTACTACATCTCTCGTCCATTGATCGGAACATATGACCCTGCGAAGATCTCACCAGCGGTAGTCCCTGGAACCGACACCGGGATCGTTGGACAACCTAGGCCGGACAAGAAATATGGAAACGGAGATTCAATTGGGACGCCTCCAAAACAAGAGATCAAATCTTTTGGGGAGCTGCTGGCCAATTATCCGATGATTGCTAGACAGATGCACCCGGGCCTGGAAAGATTATTCAAAGAGTTCGGAAAAGAACTTGGTAAACCATTGCCGCCTCCACCCTCACGATCGCCATCTGCGTCCGGCAGTGAACGTGTCCACAAGTTGTCCCGCACCGAGTCTTGGACAGATGAAAGTTCGTCCATCCGCAGCTGGTCGTCACGCAGCAGAGGGCGGTTGCCATTCAATTCCGAGGAATACTTTGAAGACGACGAAGATCTCATGCGTCGAAGCTTGGAAACCGCGGTGACTGCTGCCATTGATCTTTTTCGCCTCGTTGACAAGCAGCAATTATCGTTGCTTGGTGCGACTACTGACCTCACCGGTCCTCTAGTGGAGCGGCTAATCGAACGTTATGTTGCCGAGCAAGTGCACGAGCCGCTGCTTTTCCCTCGTCTTTGTTCATTCCGCCAACCAGAGGACACAGAGCTGGATTCCCGCATTCGCCAGATGGAGAGCATTGATGTGTCCCAAGTTGGAATTTCCGTTGAAGGTGGACGTGAAGGGAAGCGAGAACTGACTCGCCGACTTGGGCGAGCCGTGGAAGAATTCCGGAAGATTAACGACGCTCGATGTCCACATGATATGCTGAATACCCTCCTTGGGACAGTGAAGGTTATCTCCTTCCCTGGAAGTTATGATCAAATGGACGGCTCGGCATCTGAGAAGGGAACTTCCTCTGTGACGATCAACGCTGATGTATTGGTGTCGTTGTTGCTTGTTGTTGTCATTCGTTCTCAAATACGGCATCTCCAAGCTCGGTTGTTGTACATGCAGCATTTTATTTACATCGACGACGTTGATAATGGCGAGATGGGATATGCTTTAAGTACATTCGAAGCTGTTTTGATGTATCTCGTTACCGATTCCGCCGGGTTACGGCGTGCGAGCGTTCGGAACAGACGTTTGTGGCAAGCAACCAAGGCTGGCAGAATATCGGATATGAAATCCATACTGGAACCGAACGGGGATCATGAATCAATAGACGATACGACTCCACCGGAACCGGAGCGAAAGTCTGTACTGTTCCAGACAGATGACGCTGATGAGCCGGATGATCTCCCTCTTGAGAACTCCTACACGAGTCATACAAATGGCGAATCATACCAGGATGAAGCTGTTGTCGATGCACCTCCGCTATCCCATGTGTTCCCATTCCAGACTTGGGATGATCTTTCGATTATCCAAGAAGCTCACCCGCACCGTCCAATCAAGAAGGTTTCAATGGACGTTCGCAGCCTATCGGAATCATCAGCCGTCTCATTCATCTCCAGGACTGCAACCCTTGGGTCCATGGCCAGTGGGATTGAAGGTGACAATTCGATTGAGACCTTGACAAAAACCCAAGATCCTGCTGGTCATTCCATCCCGATGATGGCAGTCGAGGCTCGTCAGGCTGAGGCTTTGAAGTACCTGTTGACTCTAGAAGAATACTACCCCTTGGAAGAAATCATCCAAGACACCAACGCCGACGGAACCACGCTATTAAATGCTGCGGTGCAACTCGCACACAACGACATAGTCAAGATCCTCTTAGACTTCCTATTTGCAAAGACAGATACAAGCGTGGTTGCGTCCTACTTGACCAAATCTGACGTCCACGGTCGTACTGTTGCTCATTATCTTTTCAGCACACCCTCGCTGCTGGGAAGACTTGGTAACATTATCCCATGGCGACAACGGGACAAACATGGACAAACACCGCTCTTTGCGCTTTGTCGCTCATATGATCATCCAGAATACAAATCAATGGTTCAAGCCGGTTTAACAGCAGCGCAATGGGCGCAAGGTGACAACAAACCTCTCCAGCTTGATGATCACGTTGATATGAAGGGGAATACATTGTTACATATTGTTGGCGACCCTGAGATTACCCGGCGCATATTGCTGGACAGCGATTGCGACCCCAACGCAACCAACGACAAGAGATTTACGCCATTGATGATGGCCAGCAAGTACGGGCGAGTTGATCAAGTTCGCATTCTCTTTTTAGACCCAAGAGTCGACGTTCATGTTAAGGAAGCCCGTGGTTTGACGGCTGTGGAATTGGCCAAGGATGATGAGGTGCGAAATCGAATCGACGATTTGATCTTGCTGTCCCATCCTCCGTCGGCTTGCGGAGATCCCTCCGGTCGTGTCACAACGGTCGTGCGGTCTTACTTCGTCGAGGACGCAACCGTGCGCTTCATTCTCAAATCCGGCGCGCCATTCCCTCCGACTGAATCAGTGGCATCATCGCGGCCCGGATCGACTACCTACACCGTTACGACATGTCGCCGCAATTTCTCCGACTTTGAGAATCTGGCTAAATGGCTTGCAGTGGAACATCCGGGATCTTACATGCCGTCTCTCTCGGATTTCCGGAATCCATTCCAGATCCACTCGAAACCGTCACGGTCTGTGCTCCATGATCTCCAGGAAAGACTGGATCGATTCCTGAAGACCCTTCTCGCCCATCCAACATTTTCAACTCACGAAATGTTATGGGAGTTCTTCCTTGTTCCAGAACTTCAGCCTGAGATGGTGGCCGACCGATCGCACCGCAAGGCTGCCGTGCTCACAGAGACCATCGCAGACGAATATCCGCCGGTGTCACTAGAGGGCATGCGGGACACGGAGCAGTTTATTACCCACGCCCAGGACATGGTGCGCGGTGTACATGTTAACACGCGGTCCCTGATTCGCCGAGGGCACGCATTGCAGAATTCAACATCCGATCTCGCTGATGCGGTGATGATATGCTCATCTGTCCTTGCTACACTCCGAGCACCCACCAATGCACTTCCGATCTCACACATCGAGGCATTTGCCCGTTACGCTACCTACCTATCGACCTCTAGGTCTGACTCCTCCGCTCTTCTCCAGTATTTGGCAGCTCTTTCCTCAATCGACAACACAACCGCTGCAATCCTCATCTCTTTATCCCGTCCATTAGCCCTCATGTCCTCCCTCTCTTCAACAAACCGCCATATCTCTCGCTCTCGCTCCTCTCTCCTCTCCTCCTCCCTCCCCCGAAAATTCAACATCAACCTGCCCGGCTTCGAAGAGTCTCGCCAAAAGTCTGTTCGCGACCTCGAACAAAAGATCCGCGATGGCGAATCCGAGTCCACTCGGCTGGCCAAAGAAGTCTCGTGGAACAAGGATGTCGTGGTCGGCGAACTCGCTGGCTGGACCTCATGGCGAGAAAGGGTCGGTCGTGACGCCATCCGAGCGTTTGTCAAGGATACCCTTGTACGCGAAAAGGAGCGCGGAAAACGGCTTGAACGGTGCCTACGCAGTGTGCGTGATATGAATGCATGAAGATCATATATCCGGATAGATCTGAAGGATTTCTTTCCACCTTTCCTTTTGTATCAGCTCTTATTTCCTACTTTTCTACCTGTACATCTCATGGCGGACATGTGTTCGAGAACTTTGCTTCTGTATGTGTTTTTAATCTTTGTCGGTTTTATGTCTGAAGCGTCTCCAGGACTGGAATAGCGAGGCGCGTGGAGGTGGGACTTCCCCTTTGTTTTTTTTGCTTTTTTTTTGTAGCTCAGAGACCATTCAATGAAATATCACGATCATTGATTCCTTTTGATCTCGGCCTCAGGTATCCAGGACAAATATGGAAGGAGCGAAGAGCCCTGGCTTGCTCACTTCCTCCATTTTGTCCCCTTTTCCCATTGTCTGCCGCTTTCATCCTCATCTCTAGACTTGAAGTTAGCCTTTGGAGGTATGTTGCCTGCCTGATACAAAGAACACCGGTTAACGCTATACCAAGATCCTCTGAAGTCACAATTTGATGCGTCTACCAAATCACCATGGCCTTGCACCAAGTGAACCCCGCGCATTATGTTATCGACCACCTGCCTCCTATTCTGTACACGGAACTCAGAGTCGGTAGTGGCCGCGTTATCCCAACCGAGTTCACTCCTCCGAGTCCAGATGATACACCGCAGTCCTTGTTCCCACATTGCCCCAAACTCACAGCAACAGACCGGGTCCATCGATTCATCCGCCTCAATGAAGCCAACCGCTCCGTCGAAGATGAATTTCTCATCTACACGGACGCCACGTGTCTGGATAACGGCAAAACAAACGCCAAAGCGGGTTGTTCCTTCGTGTACAACGATTCCGCATCTGGTTGGGCACGCTTTCCTCTGGAGGTCAAGGGGCCCTTTGGTGAACATCACCTCTTGACAGTCCACCGCGCACACATCCGCGCCGTCATCGCGGCTCTGCGATATAAAGACTGGGCTGCAGAGGGCTTTAGTCGCCTGATCATTGCAACTGACTCGGATTACCTGGTAGAGGGTATCACCGGCCAGATAAGGGAATGGATACATTCGAGTTGGGTATCAATCTCCGGGGAACAAATCAAGAATCGGGACCTTTGGGAGTGTCTTCTCGGGGAGGTGGAAATATTGGAGGAGAAGGGGATCAGTGTTCAGTTCTGGCGGATTCGTAAGGAGTTGAACGCGAAGGCGGATCGTCATGCCAAACACGCTGCCTTTATGGCAAGACATCAGCAGTTTACCGATCTCGCTGGTACCAGCGATGTTTCTGCCTAGAGACAAAACCTACACTTACTTCCCTACTGGAACTCTTGCCACACCGAAGGCAAGAGAGAGCACTCACTGGGATTAACGCAAGGAAGATGAAGGCTCCGTCAGCAGCAGAAAACGCAAATGAAGGGAACACAATAAATCCATGAGTCCAGTCTCCTGGGTGTTAGTTCTGTATACTTTACTCAATTCTTTCGTGGAAAATGATTAGCAATTGGATATCTTTAGGTTGCGTCTTGAAGTTATTCAACTTGCCATCCTATACCTCCGTACTCCCAGTGTTAGCTGCTGTTTAAACTTGGCATTTCCCAGCTTCCAGGCTAGACTGATATGCAATTAAGCAATAGGATGAATAAAAAGAATAAGCATTGGAAAGACCTGGACACTATACATAATGGATAAGAGGTGTCAGCAAGAAGAAATCCCGTTTGAGAACATTAGCTTCCAAAAGCATTAACGTTGAGAGGGGAATCAAAGACAAGGAATAGCCCCATAGTCATTCATGGGACTTGAATCGACCCTAATCTTTTGTCATCGAGTTTAAACTAATTGTCACGCCATAAAGGTAAGGCCAAACTAACACCCCACTGTATGCCACCAACGGTCACACATGACCGAAAGGAAAGGGAGTAGGGGGAACAGATGTCCATTGGGGCATATCATCCTCAGGTGAAACATCTACCAACACTGGAGAACCGGGAGAAGTGGGACTCATTGATCCAACAGAGTCGATATTTCTTGAATAAGCCATGCGAGAAGTCTCTGCCTCATTCAAAATCCGGGATACAGACTGCAAAACACCTGTCCGAGCTGGATCACTTGGTGCACCAGAAGCACTCGAGCGACGTGCATATAGCTGTGAGCTGCGAGCAGCCAATGGGCCAGCAGGACTTTGAGAGCGGCGCGAGTGGTTTGAAGATTGACTAAGGAGCGAAAACCTCTCAGTCCCGGCAGAGGTCGTAGTCCAAACCTGGGAGGATCCCGCCGTCGGGATGACAGAGGACGAGATAGATTCTCTCGGCGTCGTGGTTAACGAATGCTGTCCCGAGCTGCCCCTCTGAGCCTGGTCCGACCGCGTAGTATCAGAGGTCGTAGTCCAAATCTGGGATGATCGCGATGTTGGAATGACAGAGGACGAGATAGATACTCTCGGCGACGTGGTTAACGAATGCTGTCCCGAGCTGCCCCTCTGAGCCTGGTCCGACGGCGTACTATCAGAGGCCGTAGTCGAAATCTGGGACGATCGCGATATTGGAATGGCGGACGATGAGATGGATGCTCTTGGCGTTGTGCTTGATGAACGCTGTCCCGAGCTGCTCCATTGAGTCTGATCGGACCGCAGGTCATCGGGGTCCGACGAGGTCTGCGTCGAGGTGTAGGTACCTGCAGATGAAGAAGGTACGGTGTCTTGTTTTGTGAGGTAAGGCTGAGGTGAAAACTTGCAGCGGTCAGCATCGTCCGTGTCGTCAATTATGATGGTGATGGATGGAGATCCGCTTTCGCTTCTGCTGAACATGATTGAGCTCCGCTCGGGCTGGATATCCTTCATGAGGAAGTCATCTAAAGTCCTGCTTGTGTCTTCGGCTAGGGACACTGCGGACTGATCAAATTGGTCATTCCCCTGACTCTGCTGGCGACGAAGTCGTCGGGCACGGAGTCTTCGTCGGAGGTACCACACAACCAAGTATGTCAGTGCCCCGAGTGTGAGGATACCGAGAATGGCGGCTGTGGCAATGGCGAGCTTCCCGTAGTCCCCGTTTGACATGATGGAAGGGTTGGAAGAGAATGGATGTCTTGGTGTCTGACTGATACGCTGTGGAGAGAGTCATTTTGTGTCGGGTGTATTCCAAAGCTGGTATCAGTACAATTGTGAAATAAAGCAGGTGCGATGTAGGGTTTGTGGCAACCACGTGCGCTGTAAATAAAGCCATGGATATCTATGGGAGTGAGGTATCAAGACTGCATTATATCTACCTCTCAAGCTGCCAAAATTATTATTTTCATCTATGCTATAGGTTTATGAGAATGACCCAGCGTGGTATATCTAGCGAGGGAGTGGTTTGGAGGCCATAAACATGAAAATAAATCATTCTGACAGTGAAGGTATCTTAAGAGTTTGAATATCTATAGCGGTAGAGCTTCCAAAATGTTCGTATTAAGGCAATAATTTCGCGAAGGCATACCAAGGTGGTTTCTTCTGAGGTTATCGCCTTCATACAAAGAGTTGAAAGCATTGCCGCCTCGGGCCGCAATCAGTGTTGTTCTACGTCTTTTTCTTCTTGTCAACATATAACATGTCCATTTGACTAGCTTCTCAATAGCCCGCAAAGCCCATAGCCCAACCAAACCCAACCCACCAAATGGACTGGGTTTTGGGCCCAATCTTCGGGCCCATTAGTGGGCCGTGGGCCCAGAATAAAGCCCACAGGGCCCATTCGGGCCCATAATAGGGCCCAAACAATACAAACATACCAATTTATCGTAGCTGTATAATTAATGCATTTTTCTCTGGGTTTTTTGGGCATTCAAATTACCGTCTGAGCGATATATAGAACTATACTTTTTATAATGTACGTTGGGGAATTATATAGTAAGTAGTATAGGTATTATTAGTGTTACTATAATTGACACCTAGACATAGACCCAATATATATCTCTCTTGATACTAATCCTTCGTAATTATTCTAAGTGCGAATTTGTGGTCACATTGGATATTTCTAACCTGATTTTGCATGAAATTTGTATGGAACCTGGCATTATAATGCTGAAATCAGTATAATATCTACTTAATTCCTACTTATTACTATGATAATATGATAATACTGAATATATAGGTTGGTACATATGTAAAATATAGCCATTTATCAGCTACTCTATACGTGCTAAGACTGTATTTATACACAGAAGTGGGCTTTTGATAGGCTTTGATGGGCGCCCATTAATGGGCTGTGGGTTGGGCTATTGAGAGGTCTACATTTGTCGTTGCTGGCACTCTATGAAAGATGTGGAAATGTGAGATCCAAGAAAAAGAATTATAAGTACAAGGAGAAGAGTACTCCGTAGATGGGCTCAGCTGAACTCCTCAACATCACTAGTGATTATTGTGGGTCTGATTTGAGGACTTCTGTGCTGAAATTTGCAATTCAGGGAGAATATAACTGGTGGAGCTCGAGACATTTACAGAAACTGAGGGTAAAGTGCATTGTTGATCTTCATCGATAGCATTTCATGGCGATGATACTTTCCTCGCAACTGAAAGTCTTAACAATTGCATGGCGGTTCTCGGTCCATTCTCGGCTCTCTCGGCTTTCTGTATTGGAACGCAAAAGCCAAAGAGTCTTATTGCACACCGCTATCTTTAGGGGAAGGTCGATCAAGGCGTAGAAGCTAAAAGTGACCCCATCCATGTATGTGTTGGGAAAGTCAGATGACTCCCACTGTTTGCTCCCAGTCCTTTAGTCCCTAGCACCGTAGTAGATGGTTTATTTCCTCTACACGCATCTACACAGTTTTTTTCTAGAGCTATTCTTCATGGTAGCCTTCTAGATTTCCGTCCCAACAATATGATAACATCGCGGGTACGGAGTACAGACTATCGAATTCTTTCGTCTCCACTTTCAACCTCTCGCCCTAGCGTGGTGGCGTCTGTGTTGCAATCGCCGATCTTGATCGGATCGGCACTCTTTGTGGTTCTGCAGTCCCGATCCGTGCAGGATATCATCGTGTATATATTTGATATCTCCCAAAAGTATATAGCTTGTAATTAGAATGTTTCAATATTAATTTAGTTCAATATGGAATTCGAAACGGATGAGCAACTTCCTACCTTTGAGCCATATGTGGCCACCGCATTCGATCATTCTATGCCTCGAATTCACCTGGCAGCGTTTCTCACTTTCTCTCTCGATGAGCCCTCCAAAGCCATCCCCATTTTAGAGCATGGAGTGGAACGCCTCATCAAACATCTACCATTTCTGACCGGAAATGTCGCCTTCTCGACCCGAGTACCAGGCAAGGAGAATGTCTTCGAGATACAACCCCCAACAAAACAATTCCTGCTGCAACATCCCATGTTCAGGATAAAGTACCACGAGCGGCCCATTTTCTCTAGATATTCGCGTCACGTTGTGGCACAGGACATCTTTGTCAATGAGGACATTATCCCGATTCCCTTCGCGCTGGTAGAGGACTACCCAAGTCCCGTCTTCAGATTGCAAGCAAATGTCATGCCGGATGGAATCATACTCTGCTATAACTTCCACCACACGGCGATAGACGGTATTGGGGTCGCTGTTATCATGGATGCGCTTGCAGCGTTTTGTCGCAGTCCAAATGCGGGCCCGGAAATCATACGAACAAATCCGCTGAAAGAACAAGAAAGTCGACGAAAAATATCCGAAGCGGCCTCTGCTCTGAGCATCAAAGGTCACTCTCAAAATGAGAACCTTCCATCTCTCTGCGAGCCCACGCCAAGTTCAATACCCTCTATACCCGCATCTCGAAAGTTCGTTCTCGATGCAGACAAGATAGCAAAACTCAGGACTGAATGTGCTATCATCCTAAACAACCAGTCCAATCCTCATGCTAGCAAGATATCCAGCAACACCATCCTCGCTGCGGTGATCTGGCTGTGCACAATCCGAGCTATCATAAAAACCGAGCCAACGCCAACACCAACCAAGTCTTGCGCCGTGTTAGTCACTGAAGCGCGCTCGAAACTACGACCAAAGCTACCACTATCATACATCGGCAACGCAGTGATTCTCCACGACGTATACACACCTCTCGCAGCGATTATTGCTTCCACGACCGATTCCAACAATAACACTCACATCTCACCCCGTCTCGACCACGACGATATCAAACTCCTCGCAGAGCTCGCAAGTTTGGTTCACACTGCTCTAGGCTCCGTCGCCGACGAGACTATCCAGGAATGCATCTCCGCCAGCGCCGCGAGTGACAACTGGGCTGCGAATGCTCGCCCCAGGGACGTTACAGTCAGCTCGCTGCGTAGCTTCCCGGTTTACCAGCTTGACTTTGGACCGGTATTGGGGCCAGTGAGGGATATTGATTTGCCGGATCATCGTATCCCTGACCAGGCGTGGATTATGCCGGCCCGGTACAAGGGCCGGTCTTCGCCCTGGGAAGTCAGGTTGACGCTGGAGCCTGCGGTTATGGGGAATGTTGAGAAGGATAAGTTAATGATGTGGCTTGGGCCGAGGGAGGTATCCAAGATGTGAGTCACTTTTTGAGTATCGTGTTTATAGACGTTGAGGCCAGTGTGCAAATGACTTGAGCACTCTACTCTGTACTCTGAAACTCAAGGATTTTAATGCTTTTTTGTGAATCTGCTGTGGAGATTTAACAAACGTTTAGTTGTTGTGATTGGACCTGATCGACAGAAGACAATGTGTAGAGAGAAACAGCAGAGCATACTGGACTTTTTCTTTTTTCTTTTTTCTTTCTTATAGACAGATTCAACAGCTATTTGCAATTTGAAAGGAGAAATCGCGTGTACATGAAAGAACTTTGAAGCAGCCGAGGTCCGCGAAAACTTCAGAGTCGTAAGGCTGACTTCAATTTACTCCACTGCATATGGTGATCGGCATAGTTTTTGTGTTGTGAATGCCTAACCCCACTTTTCCTCTCATTGTTTGGGGTTTGAAGGCGCACTTCTTATATACATCCCGAAATTATAGCACGAGAGCCGTCGATGCATAGCCCCAGGACGTAATCATACAGTCTATTCGAATATGGTCATTTGCCCGAGTCTCATTCTCATGTAATGTAGGACTAAAGCTGGACGTAATCAGGTGAGCATAAGTACTCCGGTAGTTTTGACTCAATTTTTGGATAGAACAGGAGAATATGTCGTGATAGGCCGAGATGAGCCATTCCCCGCTCAGTAAAACTGCCAGTATTACATAATCACCTCGCTCACTGAGCATCACCTCCAGGGCTAGCGCTCCACATATTTCACCTTTTCCACCAACCACATCCACCCCGCGCTTGTCAACATGCCTAATCCGCTTCCCGAGTTCAGCCCCGTGTCCCATCCCGTACATCCTCCAACCCGAAGAGCGAGTGAAACAACTGCAAGCCGTTCTAGACACGGATTTCGGACAAGCTCAGAGAGTGAACATCGAAGCCCTCATTCACCTATACGAGATTGGCGATCTCGGACCACGCCAGCGAACTGATCCCCCTGTTTTCCTAGTTGATGGAGTTCGCGTTGAAAAGGACCCATGGCAAGATAAATCGGTGCCGGCTCACGCATTGAGATGGTGTGAGGTATATTATCTAATATCCATATTATTCTGGCTTATACTAATAATATCTTTAAGACGTTGTTCTACCAGCAGATGACCCAGCAAACTATATACTAGGCAAATATCATATAACCCTTCTCGGGCCTCCCCATATTCTATGATTAACTAAACAAAACATCTTCATTCTAATCTGTATCTATATCTCCAGAAAACATGTGGAAAAGCATATATCACTGTGTAGCCAATCCTTCTAGTGTAACGCTGTCGGTGAAAGATCAAAGCATATAAAGCAATATTCCCAGGTTACCTATATCTCTTCCTAATCTTGCATCCAGATTTCTAGTGACCAAAAACGTCTTCAATCTTGAACTGAATTTGGTAAGCATTGTCGGCTCGAAAAACATGGATTTGTGTGATATGTTTCACGCCCTGGCCATATGCCCCCAAAATGAAATATGAGACCATCTTACCAAATTCGGTACCTAGCATTCCTTTGAATATCATTGCCTCGGAAGGATAGATCACACCCTGATCTCCGATATTGTCCTCGGGCTTGTAGATGTGCTCCTCGATATATTCGCTGGTGTCGTTGTTCTCAATATCCACCACACAGACGTATCTCAGGGTATCAAGATCAAAGTCGCGTTCATAAGCAGCCTTGGTTAACTCGGACATGAAGGGATCCCCGGAATCCCGGTTTCTCTGCAAAAGTTCAAGGAAAATCACGCCCGGTCCAGTTCGCCCTATCCAGGTAGTGCCAGTAAAGAAGTTCCTGAGCTCTATTTGTTGATAAACAGATTCGGAATGGCGATGCAAGTCATTATCCTCTGGGAGACCAATCTTCCGCATCCAATTCATATGCATTTCTGGTAGGAGCATGGGCTGATTGTGGAGAATCCATTCTGCAGAAGAGTGCAAAGCTCTCCAAGTCAAATCGGTTCTACGAATATCACAATCGGGATTGTTCGGGTCACTCATCCATTGCTGTATCTCTTCGCCAACGGCTACCCGTCCAGTGCTCGGCGACATCATGCTTGAGTTGTAACCTAGTTAGAGATTCACAATGAGGTAATTGGTGAGATTTTTCGGTGACTCGAAAAGGTATTGAAGATAATGTCGATGAGACTGGATGTTAAAGTGGATACTCTAGCAGCTTGATATGCCTGCAGCTTCGAATATGATTGATAAATAGGAGAAATCCTTCGTACAAGGAAATGTAATGAAAGACATGCAATAAAGGCATTATAAATGAACACGAAATAGCTGCAAAGACAATGAGGAATGTTCCTTGCGACAAAGGACAAAATAATGTAGTGAATGAGTCAAAGAACTCGAAGGAAACACCGAAAACAGGGGCCTGGCCTTTATTACTGTCCTTGTATAACACAAAGCTGGTGTAAATCAATGAACAAGGGCCGTTGAGCAGGTCTGTTGCTTCTACCGAAATATTCAATTCGTTCTATCTGGCGCGTGGAATGTAATATCATCTTTTATTATGCACGGTTGTAGTACTTCGCATATGGTGAGGATAAGATGTATGCTCCAGAAAAGGCCTCCTAATTGTCTATGTCCATAGAGGAAAATAGATATGATATCGCCATGAAGAGATAAGAGGGACTTCGGGTGCATTCGGGCTAAGAAGAAGCCCAAGCTTAGGGTCTAATCGGGGGGTCTTTAGAGCCCCAATAAACCCAAGATGGCACCATACCTAGGCCCCCGGGCCTACCGATTTACAAAAAATAATATAGTATAAAATAAAATATAAAATACAATATAAAATACAATATAAAATAAAATAAATAAAACTCAGATACGCAGCACATCTAGCTAGTTACCACGGAGTGCAGTAATTAATTGTCGTCCTAGAGGTGGACAGCAAAAAAGAAAAGACTGGCCCGAGCCCGGGATCGAACCGGGGACCTCGCGTATTAAAGTAATTGTTCAGGGTTACTCCCCTAAACGCGAATCATTCCACTAGACCACCCGGGCAGTTGATATAATATGTGTAGGTAATTAATTACATGTAGCATATCCATAGAATCAAATACAGAAGACCTATATGCAGACCACTATAGAACGCAACCTCCACTACCATGGTCCTAAATGGTCTTCGGCTTTTTGAGAGCAATTTACGTGAGTGCTCGAGGTAAAGAAGAAAAAAAAGAGCATTAATAAACCTCCACATACGATTCTACTCTATATCACTACTACGAGGACTTGATATATTTCAACCGAGCAAGTACTCAGTGCAATAATATTATTAACATTAGGATACATGAAAAAAGAGGAAAATAGATCACAGAGACAACATGCTTCGGATATGCAGAAGAGATTTAATTTGATCATTCATGTTCGTCGTGATGGCCGTGGCCGTTTTATGACAAGAAACAGAAATGCTCCAAAAAGGAAGGGGAGCTTAAGGTTTGGCGAGTTGTTCCTTACGGAAGAACAGCAAGAATCCAGCACTGTAGACACATGTTAGAAATAATCCCAATGAACAAGACAGGCAAAGATCAACATACCAAATCAACAACTGACAGAACAAGGCCACCCAGAACCAGGCATTAGCCAAGGCATGGGCGCCCTGGGTCATGTCAGGAGAAATCGGGCCGGGGCCTACGTTATTGGGGCCGAAGGCTCGGGCGCAGATAGTCGCAATGGAACCAAGCACCTGAGATGCAATGAGAGCGAAACACATGTGGACTCGAGTAAGAGTCTGCAGAAGGATGATACCGAATCCAAGACCTTGGATGGAATCCAACACGCCCAGCCACAGCCACAAACTGCGAGAGACGAGCGCACCGGAAGTGTAGCTTCCGGCCCAGGGCAGGTAGTACCCGATGCCGGAGATGGCCCACCAGATTTGGATGAAGCGGGGTGCGCCCAGGCCACAGGCGAAGACGGGAAGGAACCAACTGTGTTTCTTGGAGAATCTGCTGACGATGAAGAGGAAGATGCACCAGACGAAGCCGAAAAAGACAACGCAGAGGAGGACGATCTGCCATGCGTGGGTGTGCTGGGAAGTCCATAGGACTGGAGGGGGGATTGTTAGTATTGGTCGGTACGCGAGATTTGGGATGAGGTGATTAAACTTACAGCTCCAGTTTCGACCGTATGGTGCACTGAGGAAGAAGTTCTGCAGGATGACTGCGACGAAGTTCCAGGCGACGATCTTTCTGCGGAAAAGGGACTTGTAGAAGGATGGGACCTTGCCTGGCTTCTGGCGGTAGTAGTTGGGAAGACCCATAGCCAACAGAGCACCGACAATACAGAGGAAGACGGCGATGGGGTAACAGATCGCACTGGAATAAAGTCAGTAAAAAGTCAGGAGATGATGAGTGTGTAGGGGTATTTACCTCATCTTCCAGCTATTGGCAATGCCAGTCTCAGCGCTCAAGAGACCCTGGGAAGAAGCCTTGGTCATAGTGGAACCCCAGTACCAGAGGGCAATAACGTAGACTTGCTGGATACCTTGGATAAGACAGGCGCGGAAAATCCAGGTTTCAACTGGAGCACCTCCTTCATCACCGAAGTTGGAAGCGAAGAAGATGGATCCACTAGCGGAGGCTGCGGCGTAGAAACCGGTGCCGACATTCTGGATCCATCCCCGGCTGAAGGAATCACTTTGCCAGTGGGCAGATCCAATCAAGAGGAATGCAAGACCGTATAGGAACCAAGGAGTAGAAAGACAGACGACAGACTTGAAGTACCGGTACACGAGCCACCAACACATGGATGCAATGGCATATGTTGTAGCAATTCCATACAACTTCTCCGCAGTCTGACCAACTTCACCCGTGAGCAGAGTGATCTGGTACGAGTTTGCGGCGATAATCTGGCCCAGAGCGAGGAAAATGGAGTAGACCGGCCAATCTCCAATTTTGATCTGCATCCATTTCTTGAGTCCAGTGGGAGGGACATAGTCCTTTCCGAGAAGGAACTCATCATCCTGGAGAACATCTTCGTTGCTGTTGACGTTGGAGACGAGATCATCATTGTAGTACATATTGTCAGGGGTGTCAGTGTTTCTTGATGAATGGCGAATCGATGGCGTAGGGGATTTGCTGCGACCCAGTCTGGCATTGCGGAATCTGTCGAACCACTGCTGCTCACTCTTAATCAAGAACTCTTCAATACAAAGTTGAGACTCGGAGTTGGATCCGTTCAGGGCATCCAATCTCTTGTCAAACGTCTTGTAGTACTCGCCAGTGCTGTCCGTGAAGAAAGGATCAACCTTCTGTAGCTTGAAGTCTGTCTTGTTGCCGACAACGGAGTCCAAAGAGAGAACGGATGCGCTGCTGAGACGGTTGGACTGGGCAAATGGCTGAGGAGGGAGAAGAAGGCTGTCTGCGTTCGGTGGTGTTCCCGGACTTCCCGGGCTTTCCAACGGAACCATGAACCTGGGATGCAAGGACTCTTGACTGACTTCTCTTGTTGGAGAAGCCAAGGGAGAAGGCAAGTTTTGAGCACGATCCCTTTGAGCGGCCTGAGCTCGTCGTCCGGCCTCGACTTGGGCTGGGGTAAGAGTGTATTCGTCGTCGCCAAAATGGCGGGCAGCTTCATCGTCGCTACTATCATCGCCGTCGACATCAGTGGCTCCATTTTCATCGTGTTCTGGGATACCCTCGCCTCCTTCTGCTCTTCTGCGGCGTCCAGCATGACCGGGGCCTGAGCGGACACCTAAGGAGAGAGAACGACTGAGTCCCGACTTTGGCTTCTCCGTGTCGTCCATGCTCGGATCGGGACTGTAGCTGATCTTCTTTTGCGGGGTCATGTTGTTCATTTGATTGAAGGAGTAGCTGCTTTCCCTGGAATGCGCGAATGGAGAGTTCATGCCTGGTGAAGGCAGCCCATTACCGAGGTGAGTCGAAGAGTTCATTGCTGAACTGAGACTGCCAAATCCAGAAGAAGTGCCGGGTCGAATGCTGGTGTTATTTGTCTTCACTTTGTTGTGAACCTGGATGGCAGTAGATTGGAGGATCTCAAGATCCTCAACCCATTGGGCCACAGGGAAACGCTGTTTCGCGGATCTGGCACGCATCATCGCACGGACGGATGTCTTGGAATTGAGGGCAGCCTCAATTGCAAGCTTGAATTGCATAAGGAGATGAGATGTCGAGATTGATTCCACATTGTACCACCAACCTGGCATTTGACCAAGACCACCAACACGAGCTCCGATACCCAATGCACCCTTTCGGCCGAACTCGACGGCAACCAGACCGAAGGGCTCGTCACGAGATGGAATCAGGGCAAACTCAGCACCAGAGAAGATGAAGGGCGGAAGTGCAGTGAATTCAGGCTTGGAGAAGACTCGTCCGGGATAGACTTTCATCATGTGGTCAAGCTTGAGGGCAGCGAATTTACCGTAAAGATCGATAACAGGACCAATACAGATCAACTGTACGTTGGGCCGAGCTTCGATGACAGCAGGCATTGCGTCCGCAATAAGATCAACACCCTTTTGCATAGACCAGCGACCGACGAAGACAAGCAGATCGGCATCAGGATTTTGGTCGAGACCTGCCCATTCCTGGGCCTGTCTCTTGAGCTCACCACGGCTAGCCTCGTATGTTGGATCCACGGTGATGTCTGCCTCTTTAGTGGGTTCCTTTGTCCACTCACCGACATCAGATGGATCAGGGTTAGGAAGGTTGCCGACCTTGTGCAAGCCCCAGAAAATAGGATAGCGAGCATAGGACCGTTTACCGTACTTCTTAGAGACACCAACGGCACCGAAACCTTGCTGGTGAACACGGAGATAACTTGCACCGGCGTGGAGCAAGTTGAACACTTCACCGAATTGCACGTAACGACGAGCGACCTCTTCGTCAAGGTTGAAAACCGAGCAAACCTCCTCTTTTTCCTTAAGGGTTCGCATGGGCCAAAGACCCTGGAACTCAGCATTGTGCAAGGAAAGACAAGCGGGGATGGTTCTTGGTAGCAAGTAAAGAGGTGCGAGCGAACCGTGGTAATCGTTGATATGGTAGGTGTCAATTGGGAATCGCTTGATGGCTTCCGCAACACACTGGTTCCATGCTGAATAGTACACAGCACTGTCAAGATCATCCATGCGAGGAGGGTAGGGTTCGGTCTTGGACTGTTGACGGAACACTGGGGCATCAAGCAGGACGTAGGTGATATTATTCAAGACGTGGTACTGGACTTGAACCTGATAGGGGCTTCCGAGAATGGTGACTGTCATAGGCTCTGCCTCCTGGTCCACAGGGTAATCGACACCTCCAACACAAGGAACGACCCAGATCAAGTCTTGGTGACCTAGGGTCTTACCCATGAGCTGGGCCATGACACCGAGACCACCAATCTTGATTTTAATGGCCCAATCCTCAATGTCGTACTCCATAGTAGCAATTAGAACCATGCGTCGCTTTCCCGACGCAAGAGCTCCGCCTAGAGCAGAGGTACTCTGCATGAAGCCGGATTTGTTGGCCAAGCGCATGAGTGGGTTTGAGGCTGGATCCCTTCGACCAGCGCCCTTCACCTTGTTCCAAATTGCGAGGGGAATGTTTTGTTTCTCGGTCACACCGACCTGGTTGAATTTGACCTTGTAAAAGGACTTCATGAAGATGTACACACATCCAACGGCAGTGATGAATGGTATGATCCAGAATAACACGAACATGGCAATCTGTGTTGACTGAGGTCCAACGGGATCAAGCCAGAAACGGAGACTTCCATCGTCGAAGTAGAGCTTGTGGGAGAGGTAGCCTTTAGCTGGCGCAAGGGTGATGTTGATCAAGGTTGCGCTCAGAGCGGACGGCGGGCTTCGGTCCAAGATTGTGTCATTGTCAAGGTCACCCAGAACCCAGGTTTGATCAGGCTTTCCGTCTGGATTAATTCCCCACATGTTGAGCTGCCCGACTGCGGGCCATTCGGACGTGAAATGGTAGGACCAGACTCCAGTTCTCTTGTCAAGCCTAATCCTGTTGTCAAGGCCCGCGTCGAATCCATACTGATTGTAAGGTCCGTTGAAGAAGGCATGGGGGAAGCGTCGTGAGACTGGGTGATCCCAGTCAGCATCACCTTGCTGCACGTAGTCGCTGCTTCCGGTCAAACGACTCCAGTACTCGACACGTACATGCTCACCCTCCCACTCCTGATCCTTGGTTCCAGACCAGGGGAGCTTCGCAATGGTATCATTTCCACCTTTGTAATCTATCCAGTTGGAGAATGATGATGCCCAATTGGTAGAATAACGGTATTTGTCCGCACCAGCAGCATGATGCTGGAGGAAAAGATCGCCGTTTTCTTTCTTATGGAGTAGACTGCTCGAATAGTTGGCAGTGTTGAATACCATCGGATTATCGATCTGGCCGATACGGAAGAGGAAGTGATCAACAGCGTGGGTAGAATCGCTTTTGTCGGTGTTTGTTACGTTGGTGACAGTCAATTTATGAACTCCGTTGTACACGCCAGTGAGGTTTGCTGTCCACTTCCAAACACTTGGGATCTCAGCAGTCCAATTTGTTTGGATCATGGCAGGAATTTTTGCGCATTTGACAGAGTTGGAATTTAGCACTGGAATCTTCCCACTCTCTGTGGATGAAGTGAAGGTGATTGAATCGGTCACCGAGTCACAGTTCATCTCTTCCGAGAAGTAAAGCTCAATCGCCACATTCTCGGGAAGATTGGGCGCCACGGTAGAATGCAGTGGGTAATCATGGCCCGGGGTGAATTTGGTGATCATGGGCCGAGGTGATTTGTGTTGAGCAATAGGGACGTATGCGCGGAACTCGTATGCCTTCATCGTCAGGCTTTCCGCGCAGCCATTTGTCTCCTTAGAGCCATTGAAGCCGAGCTTGCGCGCTCCATCCACCAGTTTGATCTCGTCGTACGGGTGGAAAAGGTTCTTGACGGTGACGCCAGACGCAAATGGAGAGGTCAGTGTCTTGTTCGGATTCTCAGAGTTGCAGTCGAACTTGTATGTCTTCGTGTCATTCAGGTTCTGGTAAACAAGCCAGACGGGCTGGTTGTTAGCATCAGAGCCCAGATCTTGCACTTGGGTGTTGACATCCCGGTAAACGGACCACATTCCGGTCTCGGTGGCAGTACCGTTGGAACCAAGGTAGTAAACAAAATCGGTTCTCTTTGACAAATTGCCAAGGGAATAACCGTCGTTGAGAACTGGGTACTGTTCGCGCAAGTGGTACATCTGCTTCATAATATTTCGCAGAGGGTGCGAAGGGTCGCGGTGGTCGTAAGAAACTGTGATGTCCTTACAACCATGTTTAGCAGCCGAAACAGGCCACTTGTAGTACTGGGATGACTCTAAGTGGAAGCAACCATGGGTCATCCATGCAGTTCCAGGCGACATAGGCTGTCGCCCATAAATGTAGTTCTCCGCGGTGGCGTCCAGGATATAGAAGTTCTGCTCTTCGCCCCAAAGAAGCAGTGGAATTCCCGGAAGCAACAAGGTTGTCACGAAAGAACCGAGTAACCCTCGGTGCGTACCATTGGCAATCGATGGCCAGCGGAAGACATCTTGATTGGTCGCACCAAACATGTGTCGAGGGTCAAACTTGCCAGTGTTTGCATTGATCAGATCATTTGACCTCAACATGTAGTCCCAGCCTTCAACCCAGTCATTGGGCGCATCATAACCAGCCGAAAGTTGGCCGTCCATGCCGAGGAATCGAGTCAATGCACGATATGTCGTGTAGTGGAAGGCCGCACTGTCGATGGCTTCATTTCCCGCTTCCCGCAAGAAGTACTGGGCAGAGGACTCATTTGTCAACTTCATTGTGGCGGCTGAGTTATCAGGCCACTGGTTACGCTGTCTACCCCTTCCGAGGTAAATAGAACCAAAGTCATTTCCACCTGTAATTTCGCCAGTAATAAAGAAGTTTTTCTTTCCGACCGCGCGCGCGCACTCTCGGTAGGCAGCGGACATGTCTCCCAGGGCGTCCACAGTGGCTTGTGTGGCCTTATCGTAACGGAAACCATCAATATCCAGAGAATGGATGATCATGCAGGAGTGCCGGATCAATCTTGCACGCACAGACGGGTTCCATTCGCGGAGACGATCCTGAACGGAGGCGAACTTAGCCAGCTGTCGCTTCCAATCAGGCCACACACCGAAAGCCTCAATATCACCGTACTGGTCGAAGTCGCTGTTGTAACATCCAACCAAGGCCGATGTCTCAGATTCATTCACGGGGAATCCATCTTCGAACCAGAATCGAGGGTAGTCACAGGTCGCGTTGTAGTCACCAGTTCCAATAGAGAAGTCCTTGTACTGCCGGTCAGTCTTCCATAGTGTATGGTATTCTTTCTCTGAGAATGGCGTTGACGTGTTGAGATGGCCTTCGAATCCCATCAAGTCACCCATTCTGGATATGGTTGGTCAACTCTGCTTTCTTATTCCCGCACTTGGGGACAAAACTTACGTCGCAATGGTATTGTCGAACAAGACATACATCCCGCGCTTGTGGATTTCGGTGATGGCGTCACGCCAAACTTGAAGAGTACCAAAATGCGCATCGAGAAGGGTTGTATCCAAAACTCCATATCCGTCCGAAGTCCACGGCTGGTTGAGTAAGGAGGTTCCTGCAATATAGATACCCTGGATATTGTGAGCATATATTTCCTTGCCACTAGAAGATCATAAATGAGAACAAACCTTGATTCCCATTCCTTGGAGATAATCCAGTGAATCAACAAGGCCAGCCACGTCACCACCATGGCGAATACGCTGGTCGACATCGTGCTCGAAGGTGGTACCGTTTGCGTTGTCGTTGGTAGGATCACCGTTCACGAAGCGATCCAAGAAGAAAGAGTAGAACGGGAATCGCCAGTTGTCTGGCGAAGGGTAGTATTTCCCCTCATGGCCAGGCCATGTTCCCCAGTAGTCTGCCGGGTTGGTGGCCGTCTTATTTGTATTGAGGTTATGATCGAGGTAGGCCTCGTCGTAGGGCCAAGCCGTGACAGTCGTCACAAGAAGTGAGACCAGCCCGCTGGCAAGTGACCACTTCATGGCTAGTACTGACTGCGCGGAGCTGTTAAGTGATCGTCGCGCGGCTCAGGCAGTGCGGATCTCCCCGCTAGGATGAGATGATAAGCACCCTATGAAAGAGATAGAGATGTGCAGCTCTCAATTGCCATGGAGCAGTGGAGTGTGGGTATCTTGTGGAGGTCACGACACAAATTCCTAACAGGAGGCGTCGAAGGTGGCGTATGTAAAAAAAAAAAAGATAACGACAGGCGGAATAAGCAAACGAGGGAACGAGCGAACGAAGGACGAGGTAAGAGGGATGAGGGATGAGGGATGAGGATTGTAAACGAAGGAGGAATCAAAAGTGGAAGTGAGAAAGAAATGATCACATAACACCAGTGCGCAGTTCTAAAGTGCTAAGTGCTAAAAGGCTAGGCGCATTGAAGCTCAAGATAAAAATAAAAGCGGATGAGACAAACCCCATATCAATTTTAGAGCCCCAGACCGTATTGGAGTATTGGACAATCTTGGGTCCCAAGGCCTCAGCCTCGGTAATTTTTGTTTCTTGGGCTATTTCTGATTAATTTTATCCCGTAATTTTACTTCATTTCCTCCTTTGGATATAAATTTATCATTGTCTTATTTTTTTGCGCTGTCTTCTGGTCTTGGCATCAAATGCGACTGGTGGCGACCAATACCACTAGAATACACCAAGAGAAGCAGCTCGGCATTCTTCTTCGAATAGGAAACCCGTTTCGTTTGAAGGATTAATAACTGGAGCCTGCCAACGGGGCTACCCGATTAGCATGAACGTTCTATATATACTATTGGATTTGACCCATAGCGCCACTTGCCACTTGGCAGACCCTGGATGGTATCTTTACAACCGTCGCAAATGTAAGTATCGTTATCACGGGGACACAGCATTATTTTATAGACTCATCGTGCCTGGCATACAGGTCCAACTCTCTGAAAGTTGATGAATAAGCTTAGATAGTGAGACATGCATACATCGTCAGCATTATAGATAACTTTCACGTCTGCCGACTACCTACCGAGTAACTAGGTATTGCAGAGAAAAAGTTCTATTCAACCGGTGATTTTCCAGGCCCGCAACTCTCAGCCTATGACAATGCCGGTAGACGTCTCGGTCATGACCCGCGTGGATTTGGGGCCGAGATCCTGGTCGCCCGACGCGTCCGATTGGCTGTCAAGGTGAGACCCGCCCCCACTTGGCGTTGTAGGACCGGGGGTCATATACGAGATAGTGTATGGCACTTGTTTTTTTCAATCTCTTCACGTTCTTGTTTTCCCCCAGGCTCTTTTTTTTTTTTTTTTTTTTTTTTTTTTTCTTCCCTTTTTTTCTCGGTTCCATGAGGACTCAACCATGGGGCGAGAATGTATAAATATAATATCCTTCTTTAAGGTTTACAATGAGAGCAATGGCGACCAAGAAGTCATGTCAAGACTAGGTAAGTTCTATGAAATCACCTGGGCAGTACCTACGGCGTGTCCGATACCATTTTATTTTATTCTTCTTTGAGTCCAACCTTGGAAGTATACAAGGTAAAATAAGCAAAACAGAAATCTCTGCTTTAATCTCCACATGGTTAGACATCCCTGTAATACCACGTATTTACCGTGATTTTATCCTGGTGTCAACGCCACTTCGCACGCGGAAGTCCGGAAGCCGTAGGTGAGAATGGCGGAGAAACTCTCATACAGCCACCTATACCGGGCAGTCACTTATATCTCCGTAACTACTTATCTCTGTTCATTTCCCACATTTTCATTCCTTCTTTTTTTTTTGGCGTTCGCGATAGTATATAATCATTGCAGTACTCCGTACTTGCATATTTAAATAAAAAACAAATCAAGTCAAAATGGGTAACATAATATGTGCAATTTCCACCACAGACTCCGTTATTAAAACATCTAACAACCTGTCTCACTATCTCACATCTCGTATTCAAGACCTGGACAGCTTCAGGGCCAAAGCGTTTGGTGTATATTGTATAAAATCACGGTATGTACGGAGTACTGCATACGGTACGGAACACCAAAAGTACTATCTATAGCTTTGTGACCTGATTTTGTGGACATGCAGAGTAACGTCGCTAGTCTGTTAGCTTGATGGTACCTTGTCTTAGGTGATTGGACCATCGAAACTTTGTGATTTCTCCTGTGATGGATAAACTTGTTCCTGAGATTAGGGCAGCCCCTCCACGTGATCATCTGCAAGAACCACCAATCAATTGCCCGGCCTAACATGCCCGGTGTGGACGCGGTGCCTGGTACCTGACAGCACTAAAATGACTCCTGGACTCGGTACGGAGTTTGTTCCAATAGTGTTATTACTAGTGTGTCAAATCTCCTTCTCTTTTCCCCCTCATGTGTACACCATAATCAAACTAAACCTGGCTTCTGCAGCCTCCGCCTGAGGTGTAGATAGAATTTGAATCCACCGGGTGTAGTTCTTCAAGCTTTAAAGCCACTATAATTATAGCTCTATTTCCTTCTAAATCCTGGGGAATACCAAACAAATGGGTACGTCACACGGGAATCAGGTCTATCAATGCCGCTTATCCCGAGGCAAATTACATTCACAAATATGTACCTAGATAAGTCGGTCCACTAGGTACATGTCTCTCCGAAATAATATAGCGTGTGTTTGTGGGGAGGGGGGTTCCCACGCTATGTATGGATCGACGACAGAACCTTGGAAGGCTTGCCACCTGACTAGCCCTTGCCTACTCGCGAATTTCCCCGACCTTCTCCTCTCTGGTGTCCAATTTCTGCTTTCTTTGACCCCCTCTCGTTCTCTGATTATGGCTTAAATCCAAATGTCACTCGTTTATTTCTCTTTCCGGCCATCTTTGTGCATTCGTGAGTTAATCAAGTCACTCTTTATTTGAAACATCAGCACTCTCTTTTTCCCTTCCGATCGACCCGTCGCACAAATACGAGCTGCCATGATGTCACGATCGACCATTCGCCATTTGGCAGGGCTCCTTTTGATCACGAGCCTCATTTCCGCGGCATCTGCCGCCAGGACAGCCGACTGGAAGCCCAGGTCGATATACCAGACCATGACAGATCGTTTCGCTCGCACAGATGGATCAACAACAGCACCATGCAACGCCACTGCGGGCTTTTACTGTGGAGGAACATGGCGAGGAACCATTAACCATCTCGACTACATCCAAGGAATGGGGTTTGATGCTGTGATGATCTCCCCCATCATCGAGAATATCCATGGCCAAGTCTCCTATGGCGAAGCCTACCACGGCTACTGGCCATTGAACTTCGACAATCTCAACTCTCATTTTGGCTCACATCAAGACTTGCTCGACCTCAGTGCTGCTGTCCACTCCCGGGGCATGTACTTAATGATGGATACGGTGATCAACAACATGGCCTACATCACGAATGGCAGCAATCCTGCCACAAATATCGACTACTCCGTCTTCACGCCTTTCAATAACGCTGACTATTTCCATCCCTACTGCAAAATCACAGACTGGAACAACATGACCGATGCTCAGAGGTGCCAGACAGGTGATAAGTATGTGCCCCTGCCGGATCTTTACACAGAGCACGATGATGTGCAACAGCTCATGATCAAATGGGCAAACAAGGTCATCAAGACCTACTCCATTGACGGGCTTCGGATTGATGCCGCCAAGCACGTCAACCCAGGGTTTCTGGCGAACTTTCGCAAGGGCGTCGACACTTTCATGACCGGAGAAGTTCTTGAAGGGGCAGTCAGCATCATGGAAGATTACCAGACCAACTACATCGACAGTTTGCCAAATTATCCGATCTATTTCGAAATCCTATCTGCTTTTACCAATGGCAACACGTCCCAATTGGCAAAAGCAGTGGAAAACATGAGAATCTCGATGCCAGATGTCAATGCTATGGCCTCTTTCTCGGAAAATCACGACAAGCCTCGAATCGGTAGTTATTCCAAGGACATGGCGGTATGTGCGCCCTTCTCGGGTTGAATGATCCCTTTTGTTAATTAGGATACCTTTCAGATGGCCAAAAATGTCCTGGTGTTTACCATGCTGTTTGATGGAATCCCGATGATCTATCAAGGCCAAGAGCAACACCTGTCGGGAAACAGTGTGCCTGTCAATCGAGAAGCCATCTGGCTCACCAAATACGACACCAACGCGGAGCTCTATCAGTTGATCGCAAAACTGAATCGCATCCGGAACCACGCAGCCTACTTGGGCACAGACTACTTCAGTGACTCGACTCACACGATCTTCCAGGGTGGTAGTGAACTTGCTTTCACAAAAGGTGTCCAGGGTCGACAGGTGGTCATGGTGTTGTCTACTCAAGCCTCCACCAGCTCAGCCTACCAGATTGACATGGCAGTCAGCTATAATGCCGGTACGGCGGTGACGAATGTTCTGGACTGTACAAACTATACTGTCGACAACCAGGGCATGTTGCATGTTCCTATGAACAAGGGAGAGCCTCGGGTTTTCTACCCCACGAACTACATGGACGGTATTGGTCTTTGTGGCTACCCTGAGTCGAACGTTTCTCTCGCGATGCTGAGGACCCACAGTTCGACGGCGGCTGGCATCCGAACTACCAGTGGCACCGGTCTAACTACCCTCCTGCTAGCAGTGGCCGGCATGTTCGTGACGTTCCTTTGAGAGAAATGCCCCGAAAGACCTTCGCTCTTCCTTTTCTTCTTCCGGTCCTTTTTTTTTCCATATTTTTTTTTCCATTGTGGCGAGCCGTATTGATGGCTCGGCTTGGTTCGCGGAGATATCCTTTCATGTGCGATATTTTTTGGTCATCTAGTTTTATTTTGGCGATATTCTTGGCCTTTTCCTGTTCATACGTTGGCCTTTGTATCATTATGAGCTTTTCCCTTATTTTCTTAACATTTACATGTCATGCATTATGGCGGCGGAAGCCAATCAAATTTGGGTGGAGTTTCCAGTTTCTAGAAAAGTTCCAATGTTCCATAGATGAAATTTTCAACTGAGACATCTGGATAATTGGATAATTCCCGACTAATACAGAATTGGAGATCCACCTTGCCACCTCGCAAGCCTTAACCTGTACCTTACACACCGTTCGCCGATTAAAAATAGTCCGCCCCACATCCGGACCCTAACCGCAAAAGGGGATGTGCATATCCCGCAAGTTTTGTAATCCATAGCTTGACGTAACTTGACATAGCTTGACTTGTCATTTGCATTGCAACAAACCCACGATGCCTTTCCTGTGCTGTGGATCTCGACAGAAAGGCCAGAAATGGAACCAGATTGAAGGTCAGTCTCCCCCTGGAAAACGGTATCAACCCCCTAATTTGAATACATGTTACAGAAGCAGCAGCGAATATAGAACAGCTGCCATCATGGACTGCTCCAGATAACTCGCTCATACTACAAGCCTTTGAGTGGCATGTTCCCGCCGACCGGCAGCATTGGCGCCGTCTGCAGAATGCCTTGCCAGAGTATAAGGCCATTGGCGTTGATCAGATCTGGATTCCTCCTGGATGCAAGGGAATGGATGCCAATGGTAATGGCTATGACATCTACGACCTGTATGATCTTGGAGAGTTCGATCAGAAGGGTGCAATCCCTACGAAATGGGGTACCAAGCGAGAACTTGAAGACCTGATGCGCCAAGCGCAAAACTTGGGTATTGGTGTGATCTGGGATGCTGTGCTTAATCATAAAGCTGGCGCCGACTATCCAGAGTCCTTCCAGGCCGTCAAGGTAGATCCTAAACGTGAGTTATCCAAATAATTCTTTGCGTTGATATTCAATTCATCATGGATCTTCGGCCATTCACTGACTGAAAGAGCAGGACGAGACTTGAACATATCTAAGCCGGCAGAAGTCAATGGCTGGACAGGCTTTGATTTCGCCGGTCGCAATGACATGTACAGCTCAATGAAGTACCACTGGCAACATTTCAGTGGTGTCGATTGGGACGACAAGAGCAAGCAGAGCGCGATCTACAAGATCGTCGCCTCTAACAAGGATTGGGCGCAAGATGTCTCCACCGAGTATGGAAACTATGATTACCTCATGTTCTCCGATCTGGACCTTGCACACCCAGAAGTCCGCGCAGATCTGCTACAATGGGGAACATGGATCACCAAATCGCTGAGCCTCAATGGAATGCGGCTTGATGCCGCCAAGCATTTCTCAACCGAGTTCCAACGCGCATTCGTGCAATACGTCCGGAAAACCGCCAACCCGGACTTCTTCGCGATAGGAGAGTTCTGGACTGGGCATTTACCGTCTCTTCTGGGTTACCTCGAGCAGGTGGAGTACGATCTCATTGCATATGACGTGCCTCTCCTGGAGCGGTTCTCCAAGTTGTCCCATGCACAGGCACCAGACCTTCGCGGGATTTTCAAAGATACACTGGTACAGTGTCGGCCGGACCACGCTGTAGTAAGTTTCTCGAGGCCCGACGCCCGACGAGTAATACCCAGCTAACTTCTCTCAAGACCCTTGTCGCCAATCATGATACGGTAAGTACCAACTAACCTGGATCTTGGCATATTTACCTCTTTAATCTAACTCATCGCAGCAACCAGGACAAATGCTCGAGGTGAGGCGACTAGTTTCCCTATACGAACTGACGAAAGCTAACCAACGCCCAGACCCCGGTATCACCATCGTTCAAATTACTAGCATACGCCCTGGTCCTCCTCCGCAAAGACGGTCAGCCATGCGTATTCTACGGTGACCTGTACGGTATCCGAGCAAATGTGGATAGCCCAATGACACCGAGTTGCAACGGCCACCTGCCCGTATTAACGCAAGCCCGCAAACTCTACGCCTACGGCGAACAGCAAGATTACTTTAACCAACCCAACTGCATAGGTTCGCTTAACCCTTGCTCCACTGGATGCTGAGCCCCATTATGGGGGCGAAAACCAATCCACCTGTCCAAATCTAACCGCGATATAGGATTCGTCCGCTACGGAAACGCCCGTCACCGATCCGGACTTGCGTGTGTTATCAGCAACGCCGGTCCGGGCGCGCAGCGCATGTATGTTGGTCGACAGCATGCACATGAGCAATGGAGCGATATTTTACATCCCAGCATGAAACCTGTCATTATCAACAAGGATGGCTATGGAAATTTCGGTGTTCAGGGGATGAGTGCCAGTGTCTGGGTTGATTCAGCTACAGTGCACCGGGATAATCTCAAAAGGGACTTGTATGTATACGTTCTAAGCCCCCCCCCCCCCGCTCGGATACCGCTTTAGGTTGTGAGTTGATGGCTAACTTTTTCGTACCTAGTAATGTCAATATCTACGATACCTAATCTTTTTGTTGGGGTTGGGCGCAAGGCACATCCTCGGGGCTCTGCGGGTTGCCCGATGTGGAAATTATGTACGGAGTATGTTGTACAATAATATTTGTGATAACCCTTTTTGCGCTGTATCTTTCTCGTAATGGCTAAACCGTATGACATCAAAAACAAAACTAAGACTACTAATTCGGATCTGACTACTCCGTAATTCCGCATATTCAAATGTGTAAAAATGACACCATTTGGTCGGTTAATCCGATAATAATGCGCCCGCAGGTTTTGGGTGAGACACTCATTTTATCGCTTCCAATAATGCTCCCACTTATGGTTTGTTTAGCGAATAGTCCGAGGCCCTATTGACAGGTGTCTCAAAACCTGAGATTGATGTCTGAGTGGGTCCGTTGAGACACCAAAACGGTATTCTCGCAGACCATTTTCGAGTTCATTTTGAGACACCCATAATAACATATTGGGGACGGAACACTCCATAGCGTAGCGTAGTGATCCTTTAATTCAGATGTGAGACGACATATTAGGCCGTGCTGTTCTCTCAAATTTGTGGCGACCCCCCTGTCCGAGCTAACCGATTTAAAAATACACGGGCATAAGGCATTAAGGGTCCATGTTGCATTTCCGGATAAATGGGCTGGTAAATTACCGCAAAATTTGCAAGTGAAAAATACAGAGTCAAAACGTTATTTAAAGCTTGAAAAAAAATAAACCCCGAAATTTAAAAAAAAGATTTTCCATGTCACATCGTGCGGTTCGTGTTTGCACCTATGCCAAGACCGAGCTAAATACCACTAGTGTCTTGCCAAGCTTGTCTAGCGTCTTCTTTATCGGCCCTATGGGCGGACAAGATCCATGGTTGGTCGGTACCCAATGTCCATGGACGGCTAGCTCCGAATGTACAAAAATTACTCTCTGCGGAACATACGGAATATACGGCATACCAGTACCGATGTTGTATGTTTCTCGGCATCCCAGGTGCACAATAGAGGTCTCATCGAATAATAGAGTAATATATTACAAAGGGAAATGGGATTTTGCGCCTGAAACTAGCTCGCCATCCGAACCATGATGCTCTCACTCTTCACCCACACGGAATGCCCACGCGGACCCTAAATTCCCACGTTTTGTAATAAAATGATTAAAATATTATTAGACTGCTTCTAAAACCGGGTACGTTAACTATGTCAGTTCTATTTTCAGGTGTATATTTCCGTATTGGTAGGTGGGTGTCAGAGACATTGTTGACGGTTCAGGGCATCCAAGGTTGTGCGATATCAGATGGAGTGTTTGCTCACCAGTACTTAATGACATGGATCCTTGTATCTAAATATTTTTCCAACTTTCATCTTTCCTCTTGCATCTCTCTCTCTCTTTTACGCTCCAACATACATTCGTTTTTTAACACACTACACTCGCTTTAATTCAGTCAAGATGCGTTTCTCTACCATTCTGTCTCTTCTGCCTCTGGCCCTCTCCGTTGCGGGTATGTAAATCAACCATGTGACACAAGAGTCTCTCTAACAATCAGTCAAGCCGTCAACATCACCGAACCTGCCAAGGGTGCCGACGTCGATGTCTCCGGCTCTTTCACCGTGAAGTGGACTTCCGTTAAGTATGTTGACTATATCTATATCCCCCACACCTTACCCTAGTATAACATCCAATGCTAACACATGACAGCACCGATGCCTCCACCGTTGACATTGTCCTTGTCAACAATGCCGTCTACCCCACCGTTTCGGAGAAGATTGCCTCTGGCATCGACACCTCCAAGGGCTCCTACACTGCCTCCGGCCTGAAGGGTGTCACCAACGGGTAAGATCACCCTTGTGGCGCGTCGATTGAATCTATGTACAGTCCACTAACACTCATATAGTTCCGGTTTCCAGATCAACCTGCTCTCCACCGACGCCAAGAACACCGGCATCCTCGCCCAGTCCGAGCAGTTCGATGTGACCGAAGCCAAGAGCTCCAGCGCTACTACTACCGGTACATCTTCCACTGTCTCCTCTGCCTCCTCTTCTGCCTCTACCTCTGTTGTCTCCACTGGTACCACTTCCACTGCTTCTACTTCTACTGGTGCCTCCACCACTGAGACCGATGCTTCCACTACTGGTACTTCCACCCCGGACGTGTCTATCAAGCCCTTCCCCGGAAACTTTACCTCTAGCTCCCTTACTACTGGACTCCCAACCCATGCCAAAAACAGCACTGATATCTCTCTCCCTACAGCTTCCGGTTCTTCTACCTCCTCTACTGGAACTGCCACTGGCACCCAGACCTCCACCAAGACCGGTCTGACTACCAGCGCTTCCTCCACCGGCACTGCTACCGGCTCTGCTGCTGCCTCCGCCACTGCCTCCACCGGCGCCGCTATGGGCCTTGTTGCCCCCGGTGCCGCTGCTGGTCTTCTGGCTGGTGTCCTCGCTCTCCTGTAAGTTGCAATTTGAAGATTGGCTGCTGTGCCGAGCTTGGGTATATGTCTAGGCTCGGTATGACTTCAGCTTCAAGGTGTGGAGATTTGAGATTTACGTTTTGAGAATTGGGTTTTTCGTGGAGGAAGGGTAATGAATGGATGGCTTTGTTCTTTTTTTTTTTTTTTTTTTTGCAGGTGCTTAGTCGGCCTTTCGAGGTTTCATCTATTGATGTAGACTAGGTATGTAATCGGACGATGCATGCATGGGCTTGCTTTTTTTTTTGGCTTTGTTCACTTCGTTTGTATAATACTCCATAATTTTACCCAGGTCTCTGTCTATTGTTGTCATTTGATATCCCAGCCCCGGGGGTGCTTTCTCCATGGTCCGCGGGAATTGGTTTCCTTCACTTCTGTGCGCCTTTATTTCACCTCTTCCACTCCCCCATTACCCTCCATATGGGTTTTGGCCATTTGAGATTCAAGCATTACTTTCTTCCCTAACAGCTTTTGACTTTCAATGACACTCCATACGCAGATATGTGATATAGCAGCAGCTCGAAACGCCTCTCTGCACTAATAAATTGCATGGATGATGTGGGATCACCAGACCCGTGATATATATCCGCTTCCTCTGTTCCGAGTACCTAGCATGAGCACCGGTGACATGTGAGCATATTGGCTGGTATTTCCGGCTCGACTCGGTGGAATGCAGAAACCAGCATCTGGTCAGGATAAACAAATTCCAATATCGTACCCCAGCACGAGTCACCTCCAGCATGTGATGCTAGATTCGATACCGAGCATCAGGACTGGGAACTTTAACTACCATGAGATATAAGACCCTGAACACAACCGAGCCACCTCTCGACGGCCTCGCTGGCGGTACTTCTAGGACCCTGAAGTTCTTTCTTCCATCTCCTGCCTCGCCAACGCCTTTCTCTTTCGCTTTCGCGACCTCCTACTGGCGTTTCGTCCCTGCTTCTGCCTTTCGGCAGCAGTAAGCTCGCGTCTCCTATTCATGTTCGCCTTCTTCGCGACTGGGGTCCCAGCTGTCTGTTCCTCGCCGTCATCCATTTCATTAGCCTTCCGCTTTCGAGAAGATGTGCCCTCGGCCTCTCCTAGATGCGGGGGCTGGTCGATTGACTCATTGTTCGACGTCAATTCGGACATTGGCATTACAGCCCTTGGCATCTGCTCCTCGGGCATGGGTGTTTTTCCCTGCGGCGCTGTCTCCTGGGGCGTATGGTCTTCCTGGCTGTCTTTCCTTTGCTGGTTCCCCTTCCTCTCCTTCTTCTTCTTCTTCTTGGTCGCCCTCTCTTCATCTGAAACTTCCTCGGTTTCACACTCGGTCTCTTCGGTTTCATACTCCGTCTCTTCGGCCTCGTCATCGGTGCCCATATCGTCAGTCTCTTTTCCTTTCAGCATTCTTGCACAAATCTTTCTCTTTTCAGTCTGATCGTTTTTGATGGTCTTTCCTGCACGGAGTTAGCTATGGCACTTGCTATGTGCTACTCAAGCCTACCTTCTTGGTTCTTCATTTCCTGCATGAACTTTCCGACAGCCTCGTGGGTTACAGAGGCCCTTGCTATGCAAAGGTCGGGTATTTCATTCAGTCCCTCCCAGTCCACTTCATCTGAGCAATCTATCCAGCGATTGCTTGTTGGTGGGGTGTAGAAGGCTTGCTTCAATATGGGATTAATGTGCTCTTTACTTCCATCTGGGTTTGTGGAGTGGTATCGGCCATCCCTGAGTATTTTAGCACCAGATATTAGAAACATACAAGAGGGCAAGACTCACAAATGGACATAATGGTAGCTATCATTACCGCCTTCTCGCGCATACTGGTGTTTGCAGTACCAGTTTCTCTAGAATTTAAGAGTCAGATTGAGCAATAGATTAAACATATTTGTTCAATCATCTATCACCTTTGTGCTAGGCCTTCCGTTGAACTTTTCCCTGACAATTGTATACTCGCCAAAGACATCCTTCAGGGGGGCCTGCGTTGTCTATATTGTAATGTTGGTTCCATGATTAGCAATTGCATATGATTGGACCAGCTATTCGGCAACTTACAGTAGTATCAGAGGGATCCACACGTTGAGCTTGCATACGGAGGGGTCTCCCCGACAGAGTAGAACCGGAAACGCCCATGGTTATTCTAGTTATCAAAAAGTCAAGAAATAGCTAATATGAAGCTATTCAGGGGAAAGAAATCACTAAAAATAGAACGGATTATTCGGAATATTATTCCGATATTTCTTCTTCGAGGACTAGTACAGGTGGGTCTATCTGCAAGTATATATAGTGGGTGATCTACATGCTTGCCGGTGAATTACACCTTTGGATTTCACGGAGTTAGTTGATAAGGGGGTTTGGAATTAAATTTATGTTGATAAATGCAAGGCAATCCGTAACCCTATTCACGGCTAGAAATCACAGGGTGGAACTCAACCTTGTAGATTTGCAGCTCTCCATGTCCTTCAACAAGCTTCAGGATATCACCGAGAACAGCCTTGCGATCCCATGCCCTCTGTCGGGTTTCTGTGTTCTTCCATGTTACCATCGAAATCCACGGTCTCTCTGGTCCTTTACCATGGCGCTCTTCGTGTAACATATCATCAGTGCACCAGCCACTGGCAATACTCGAGGGCGCGTCGTTAAACACGAGAAGATTTGTGTTCACATCCCGAGAGACTTGACAGAACTCATCATGAAAGTCTTGGGTCAAGGATCGCGCAGGGAAGAAAGCAATGAAGACATCGGCTGTGTAATCGTTGAACTCAACTAGAGGCACAATGCCAACTCCTTCCTCATAGGTTGTATGGAACGAAACAACCGTGCCATCAATAATCGTATTAAACTCATCCATGAAGTGTTTGTAATACGGAGCAGCCATGAAGTTGAGGTGGGATTCGAGATCATCCCAATCTTGGTAAGACTGTTATTTTGTGCTTTTATCTGATTTCCTCATCGAGACGAGACTCACCAACAATCATAACCAGCACAGAAGGGTCTTCTTCATCCAATCCCCATACCATTCGCTGGTATCCAGGCTGCTCAATTGTAAGCTGGATGAATGAGTTGAGGATCTTTGCTGCCTCGCTATTCTCATCGCGTGGATCAGCCCCTTTCACTAGGGGAATGATGGCCACTTCTGAAACAGGGGGGCTCATATTTGGAAGTAATATTGATCAAACGTGATTTGAGGTAGAATAGAGATAATAATAGATGTAGAAATTGAAAAGAACGGTAATAATTTTATGGAAACTAGGGAAGTGGGTGACTGTATATATACTGCAATAGATAGGCCGAGGACAAACCCCGATTCATCAAACAGCAATGCAAGCAATCAAGCTGCATGGTTCTCAACAGCTGCCGAGGTTACCTCGCTCTGCCTATTATTCAATAGTAGCTCCAGCTAATATATAGCCAATCATTAGAAATCAATCGTCAAATTCTGCTATGATTTCAAGTCAATCAACACACATAAAACAAGCCGGGAGAAGGGAAAAACAGGCTTGGCCACTATAGTGATAACAAGGCAGCAATGAAGTAAACAGATTCAAGTTATTGTCTAACACGAGAGAAGCAATTCCCCGCTCTAACGTGTACAACCCCGCGAATAATTGGGCACTTAACTCTGTATGGTTCTGTATTTCCTGCATGCAGAGTTGCATTTCCACCACATGTGTCCTACATATTGATTGATGTATACAGGAGAGGACGTGTGCCACTAGGGACTTTAGTCTTATTAGCTACTGCCGACAAAAGATTACTTGGGTACTATTGAACGGATACGCACATGTGAATACACAAAGGGTATCTACCTACGGGCTTTATCTGGTATGTTATTTTCTATTCGGGAGCACAGGTCTGTTTCTTCTTATTTTTAGTTATTTCTCTTTATAGTTCTTATATAGTTCGGGATCCTGGGGTCAGACTTAAGTTCAGTGCAATGTGACCTCCGAAGTATCTAAAGCGTGATGTTGAGAATCACAGAGTCGAATGCTGCAGTATAACCTCGGGTTTTAGGTGGAACTGAAAGAGACAGCCCAAAAAGCCCAATCAATACAAACTATACAATATCGGCGATGTTCCACGTTACCCTTTCCGGTTGCTATATACAAACCTCCGCCTGAGTTTTGCCATCTGTCACTACCCTATCCACTGTGATGCATCCTCGTTGTAAAGAAATTCCAAAATTCCTTGAGGTGAGCACCAATGCTTCCCAGGAGCCTTCTAACCAAGGAGCTGCTGGTGGGCTTTCATAAATTCCTCCCCCTTGAATTGAAAGTCCGAAAAGATGGCTAGGACCTGAGCGAGCTTGTTAGAATGTGCAGCGTCTATATTGATCAAAAGCACGAACCTGCATCAATTTGTATTGGCCTTTACCTTGGCCACTACGAGAAAAGTCAAAACGATAGGTGCTCTCATCATCCAGGTATGAAGGATAGTCGCTATCGTCAGGGATATAATTATCACCAAACAGAGATTGATTTTCAACCAAACGTACACAGCCAGTCCCTTTTTGAAGGTTCTCGAGGTCCTCAGGCATGATAGTCAAGGCATCCACACCAGCCAGCTGTAGGATCTCGTCAACCGAGAGCGTGGCGCATGCTTTGACCTTTGTGTTTATGGACCGCTTCTTGTAGAACTGCTGTGCCTGGACGCACAGACGAAGAAGAGGCATTTCATCTGAGTATCTATCACTGGTGAGCAAGACGGTTGGGACTGAATATTTGAAAGAAAAAAAAAACCTGACTTACTTCTCATCAAAATGCGCTTTTGCTTCGTGAACAAAAGGTGACATAGAAACACAACCGGCCTCACCAGCCAAGATGACTTGTTCCATCGTAAACACCGTTGTTGCCAGGGACTTTATCCCGCAAAGTGCCAATTCCCGACATGCCTGAAGGCCTTCCCATGTGGCGGCCACCTTCATGACCAACCGATTGGTGTCAAAAGTGGGATCTAAGAGGTTACAAATTTTATGTAACCCTAACGGAATTTCTGTCAGCAGGGTTCGATTGTGCCATTGATAAGCAACATACGTTTTCCAGTCTCGACAATCTTCTCTGTGTGATAGGAGTAACATGGACTTGCCATCACATGCACAGCGCCCGTGATGTTGGGAATAATAAGAAAGGCTAGCCGAATTGCCTGTGCCAGCTGAAGGTCAGATCAATCTATAGGGCAGTAGAAGGCAGTTACTAGAAGCTTTGGCTTACCATGACTTCGAATGCCAGCTCCTCCAGCCTCAAAGTTGGGAATTCAGACTTCACCTTAGTACTGAAAGCAAGGACTTCTTTTACCAGATCATCGTGACGTGGCTTGATCATCTCGCAGTAGATCTCCGCCTATTAAAAGAAACAATTCCAATCAGTCAGTTCCTCTGATCGCCATTTTTGCAACACAATATACATACCGGATTGGATGTGCCATCCACACATCCTGGGACTCTCATCGACACTGGTGCAATTTATTAGCATATGGCACTAACCTAAAAAAAAAAGGATAGAATCGAGTATAGTTCCATACCGTCAGCATCAAAGCTATCGACATCGACTTGGGTCTTTGATCGCAGGTACTGCAACAGATTGATTTGACACTCATGCATTTTCAAGCTCGGTCAGGTACCTAGATAGATATGGGATATCTCAACTGTCCAAGAATGCGGAGAAGACTTTTGAAAGTTCAGAATTTGCTCGATCGCTCCGCAGGACAGGGAGCTTTTATAAACTTCAAGTTTAGGGTTGCTTTGAATGTTAGGCTCTGAATAATAAATCACGCAGGGTAACATATCAAGACTATACCTCAGCAGCATTTCTGCGGGAATATATTTACAGCGAGATTTTATCATCGCAGAGGCTCCAACAAACAATTATCACCATGCATAATTTGTACATAATAGTAACATCTATACTTCTAACGCCTATCGTGCATGCTGTGTGTTACTTATGCATGCTGTGTTACCCATGCACTCTGTGTTACCAGATCTCTCGTATTTGATTTCTCCTGCTCAACTAGGTTGTTTGTTGTTGAGGTGGAGACGAGGACTGCAGTATAACATCGGGTTTTAAACAGAACTGAGAGAGGAGGTGCAAACAGCCCAAATAACAATTAAGACTGGTTTGGATATACAGGCCAGTATAGAATACCAGAGCTATATATGCTGGCTGCTAAGATCTAAAGCCTAATTTGCCTGTGTCTCGCATCATAGCTAAAATATCAGACACACTTTATTACTTCTAGTGGCTATACAAGTACCTCATCTGTCACTAGTGAGATCGAGTTGTATCAGCCTATTTTGGAATATTAGATCGCATTAGTGCATGCATGCAATATCTGTACTTGGTCTAAACCTATAAGCGAGTTCAATATTAGGCTGTCTTTACACTGTATGCCACATGGGCCACAACTCCAAAGCCTTGAAAGGTTTCAAGTGGCTATTTAATGACTACGCATGTGCCTGAAAAATTAGTATAAAACACATATGGGTTACTTTCAGCTGAAAAAGTGAAGATAAATAAATAAAACATGTTGTGCACATAAGAGTGGCAAGTTTCATACAGCATTGTGATTCCAGTCCCATGTGTGATTAAACATAACAGGATATCGTCACATATATTTACCGAGGCTGACGACAATTGCTTAAATAATGCCAGTGTGGAACGTATCACAATGCACGGATATGTAGGTCGATCAAGCCCTAGAGCTACCAAGAAACTATGACTGCGCACCAGTATGAAGTAGAGAAGTGATTAGACTGGATCGTCGGATTACGATATATTACTTCGTATATAACCTCAGAGGCTGCTTCCCTTGACCCGTGTTTCAGCTTTTTTGCCCTCGTTTAACTATGTCGCCGTCTCCCCTTGGCGCAAGGAAACTTGATGCAAGCCTGGTGAGGCACGCTGGGCTTGCTCCGCTTTTTAAGGCGCAGGCCCGGCTTCTTGGCCCAGTGACAGCCATAGAATATGGCGAGCATGTTGTCTCTTATGATGAATTGCACCTTAAAGCTCTCCAGCTCGCGCAACTGATCCGACAGGAAGCTCCTAAACCAGGAACTCCAATTGCAATCGCCATCCCCCGGGGAGTCAACCATATTTTAGCGCAAATTGCCATTATTTATGCTGGCGGAACCTGTGTGCCCTTGGACACAAAACAGCCGGACGTCTTTCTCTGGAAGCTTCTCCAAAACCTGGATGTGAAGCTAGCTCTGGTGGACATCGAAAATTGGGGTCGACCTTTAGATATCGACAAAATCCTTGTAGACCATACGCTAAACTCTCAACTATCTGACGAGGACTTTGAGGTCTCCTCCAATGGGCCATCGAGCTGTTCCCACATCCTTCACACCTCGGGTACAACGGGGGAGCCCAAAGCCGTCCAGGTACTGGCTGGCGGAATCATCAACTTGGCATTCAATTCCACTACTCTATTTGAAGATGGTCAACGCCTTGCGCACATCGGCAATACGGTCTTCGACATCACCCTGTTTGAAACCTGGGTGTGCTTGTTGAGAGGTGGGACGGTGGTAGTCTATCAACATGAGATAGTCATAGACCCCGTTATCTTCTCACGGAGTCTCCGAGAGGACCAAATCGAGGTTGTGTTTATTACTACCGCATTGCTAAACACGATTGCCAAAACTTGTCCGGGAGCATTTTCGACCGTCCACACTCTGATGACTGGTGGCGAAACAATCAACGTGGCGGTGATCCGGAAGATATTCAATCATGGGCCTCCGGAGCGAGTAATCCACATGTACGGGCCGACAGAATGCACTGTTTTTGTTCTCTCGCACGAGGTCACCGCAGGCGATATTCACAATGGTCACATTCCACTCGGAAGGCCAATTGGCAATTTTCGGCTTTTTATTGTCGACGAGAATCTCAGTCCAGTTCCAACGGGCAGCGAAGGGGAACTGGTAATAGCAGGTGCAGGAGTTTGCGGAGGATATTGTAGGAATCCTCTAGCCAACATCAAGTCATTTATAAACCCCCCACATATTCCATTCACCGCGATGGGATTCCCGCGTCATGCCTATAGGACAGGCGATATCATGCGAGTGAACGAGTCTGGCTTGTACGATTTTGTCGGCCGCCGCGACAGACAAATCAAGATCCGGGGCCACCGCGTCGAGCTAGAAAGCCTCGAGAATATCTTCTTAAGCACGAATCTTGCCTTCGCGGCAGCGGTTGTCAAGGTTGAGCCCAAGGATGCCGACACGGGACCAATACTGGTTGCCTATATTGTACCGCAGTGCATTCATGTCGACCCCGATGCCCTAGCACGAGCATTCGTCAACCGCGCTCCTCATCTTCCAGTGCCTCGCGTCGAGCTGCTTGTGGAGCTTCCATTGGGAGGGACAGGGAAGTGCGATCGAAGGAAGCTTGAGCAGTTGTATATAGAGAAGATGAGAGTCGTGCGTGAGAATCAAGTGCACTCGAGTGAAAACACTGACTCCGTGGAAACATGTTTGGAACATCTCTGGCTCGAGATACTGGGGTATCCAAAGGACCACCTGAATCCTTCCGATGACTTCTTCCATCTAGGTGGAACCTCACTGCAAGTCGCATATCTGATCGGCCGAATTCAATGTTTGCTGGGAATTGAGCTGCGGTGCGCGGCCCTGTACAAAAATTCCACACTAGGCCAGCTCGTACAGCTGGTGCAAAAGCTCAAGAATGGAGCAGCTCTTCCAGATGCAGAGGAAGAGCTAAAAATACTGGCTCGGGATTCGTTGTTAGGTCAAGACCTACAGGTTAGTCTCGACCCGGTCTTCGACTGGCTCGATGCTTCAGAAGGCCGAGTGTTCCTCACCGGAGCAACTGGATTTGTCGGCGCCTTTCTCCTCGCGTCACTTCTGTCTATGTCACAGGTCACCCAAGTCGCATGTCTTGTTCGCGCCGAGAACACATCCGCAGCCAACCTGCGCATCAAGAAAATATTAGAGCAATACAAACTGCATGGTCTCCAGGAGAGCAAAATTATTTATGTCCCCGGCGACTTGTCGCTCCCGCACCTCGGCCTTCTGCAAGAGCAGTACGATCACTATGCAAGCTGGGCGAGTGTGGTATTCCACTTGGGGGCACTAGTCAGTTACGTCCAGCCGTACTCCCGTCATCGAGCAGTCAATGTTCTGGGGACATTAGAAATGATAAGATTTGCCAATTACTCCCGACCAAAACGGCTCATCTACTCATCAAGCATCGCTGCATACGGACCGACGGGGTTTGTCCGAGGAACCAAGACCGTCCCAGAGAATGAGAGACCATTAGACCACATCACCGCTTTACAGTATGACACAGGATATTCCCAAAGCCAGTTCGTGGCGGAAAATTTGGTCTGGAATGCCATCCGCAAGGGTTCGCCAGCGATCATCGTTCGTCTCGGGTACGTCCTAGGCCACAGTCAGACGGGAAAAGGGAACCCGAGTGACTTCGTCAGTCGTCTCATGTCATCCTGTCTTCAGCTGGGTCATTACCCGATCGTACCGGGGCAACGCAAAGCGTTCGCCTCGGTAGATTTCGTGGTGGATGCGACGCTGCGAATCGCCGCAGCCGAGGAGAACGTGGGCCATGCTTATAATTTGATCCAGCCGGTACCCATAGATCTTCAGGAAGCCTTTGGCCTGATCAGTGAACAGTGCTCTTGTCCGCTGCAAGGTATCTCGTTTTCCCGCTGGCTGGAAATGTTTGTCGACGATGCGTCGAACCCGCTGCATCCCTTTCTTCCGCTATTCCAGGAGAAGATATGGGGTATACACACCCGTTGGGAAGTTCAAGAAAATGCGCCTCGGTTTGAGATTACCAATACTCTGCGGGCTCTTCGTGATAGTCCAAAGCTGCTTTCGTGGATGTCGGCGCTGGATCTGCTTCGAAAGTACATCCCCGAGTGGTCTGCGGTTTCAAACAATCTTTGAAGAATATAATGCCGTATAGTTTGTAATATGAGTAAATATGACTATATTATACACCTACTACCAAAAGCACCACCATGATACGGCCGCATAAGCGGCAACTATTCTTTTTCGTCTTGCTTCGAATCCTTGGATAACTTAAGCATTCAGGCTGCCTGACTGTGGTGTTTCTTCCTTTTGACCGTAGTTGAAGTTGTGGCCACTTTCCTCTTCATTGTCGGCCTTTCGCTTCTGCTTCAACATATAAAACTACAGAGCCTTTATCAACAACTTTTACAGGCTCAATACAAGAAACTATCTACATGTACATTGACTCAATGCATCTATTGAATCAGGACCCTCGTCCAGAGGGGGATATTTCATTTCAAATCATCCAACACATACATGTAATCATCACCATACGTGCAGAGAGGTATAGTTCCAAGCCAAATCAAAAGACCCCAACCCCAGCCCAATGAATTCCATGCTTTTGAAACAAAACCATGCCTTAATCCAAATGCATTCTCCAAAGCCCATCACCAAGATAATGGCCTTCATCAATAACAACACCCTTCCCTTTACTCTTAATTTCCTCAGTGCCAACCTTCAGCATACCAATCATACAAATCTCCTCCTTGCCCTCAGCCTTGACGCCAACGATCTGCCCAGCCTCAAGCGCATGCTCGGCATCAGGTAGACGGCCTCCGGGGGAGGTGAGACCGGGAGCCATGAGTGTTGCGCCGGAGAGCACGAAGCGGATGGCGCCGCGGTCGATCTGGATTGTTGGGACGGCGGAGGGGTAGGCGTGGATAAGGCGGAGGTGGGGAACTGGGGGTCCGTCGATGGGTTGGAAGAAGAGGGGGGTTGAGTCTATTGTGTAGAGGGTCACGCGATCGGGTCTAGGTGGTGGGTTTCGTTAGTTTTGGGGTCTGCGGGATACAATGCATAGCATATTTATGTTGAAAGTTGGAGATGACGTTGCTGGGATTGGAAGTCGAAAAAATGGGGGATCGGGAACTGTACAATTTCACGGCTTCCAATGAAGCCTTCTTGGGCATGACATCTTCAATGAAGGGCTCGAGACCTGGGTATGTCTCCAGCAGCTTTTGACGCAGGCCGCGTTGCACTGAGGACTTGACCTTAGACCGGTTGCTTGGGGGGATACTACATAAAACATGGATGTCAGCTGGTGCCTTTGATAAGCATTGGTGGCTAGAGCTATCCCATAGGAGCTATTTATGTCTTGATCTGGATTGTTGAGCTGCTGCTGCGGTCTTGCGGTGCCTCAAACGGAGGAAGATGTGTGCTCCCATTTAACAGGCAGGAGGTTCCAAACAAGGCACCTGGCCCAGCTGTGGGATTGCTGTGAGTGGATTGAAAGGCCTGACTCACTCTTTCTTAAACATGATGCTGGTTGAGGTTGTGATAATATGAGAATCAAGCTCTTGATACGGAAGTGGGATGCGCGGGGATAGTGTCACGTGATCAATAGATTGCTTTGCATTTTTTTACTTGATACTAAATGGCTCAGAATACAATAAAATGTATGATAATGTGTTATGAATATGAACCATGACAGATTGATCTTCGAATATTCAGGCAATTGAGCCATACGTAGAACACGGATAGGGTATATTGCACAAAAACAAAAATATTGAACCTAGCATACACAAGGAGCGAGCAATGTCTTGGATCAGGCAAGTCAAATTGGTGTACGAGAAAAATCAAAATCTACAGTTGAAAAAAAGAAGAAAATTAAGACTCAACACTGGTGTATCATTTAAGTAACTATTGTCTATGTGCACCTAGTGCTTAGCAGCACCGGCCTTGATGAGCATGATATCGCCGTCCTCGACGACGTAATCCTTGCCCTTGGTCATAATCTTACCAGCAGCCTTGATGCTGTTCTCATCACCGTACTCACGGAGAGAGGCGTAGTTGTACACGATAGCCTGGATGAAGGTCTTCTCGAAGTCGGTGTGAATGACACCAGCCGCAGCGGGAGCCTTAATACCCTTGCGGATGGTCCATTGGCGAACCTCGTCCTCACCAGTGGTGAAGAAGCTACCGAGGTTCATGGACTGACGCATGGTAGTGATGATCTTGGGCAGACCGGACTTGGTGCCCAGAGTCTTGCACTCAGCCTCAGCGGCCGCGTCATCGTGCATCAGGGTCAGACGCTCCTCGAACTGAGCCGAGACAGGAAGAATGGGGTCACCGGGTGAGTTGGTCTTGATCCACTCAAAGACCTTGGGGAGGTACTTGTTCTTCTGGCGGATGTAATCTCTCTCGCTCAGGTTGACCAGGTACACAACGGGCTTGGCAGTGAGAAGGAACAGAGGGTTGATAACTTCGACCTATAACCAATTTGGTTAGCATGAGATGTCTCAAAGAATTTGAGTGATGTAATCATGTAGAAGTGGACTCCAAAATTTCAGCATATAACTTTTTTTCTCAAGGTGCCCTCGGATTGTGAGTATCCTTTTAATGAGGGCACTCAACGAGCTGGGTTAATTTCGAGCAGTGCTCTTATTCATCAGGTTAAGGAGGTGGTGTGGATAGAAGGGCAGGTTGAGTGGGGGGAGAGAAGACGAGGAAAATTTTCAACATACCTCTTTGGGGTTCCAGTCACCCTTACGGATGTCATTGCCATCCTTCAGGAACTGAAGAATCTTGGCAGTAGTAGCCTCTTCTTCCTTCAGCTTCTTCATCTCCAGAGACTGTCCACCACGACGAGTCTGCTTGCCAAGAAGGTCAAGAGCCTTCTCAACAAACTCGATATCCTTGATGCGGAGTTCCTCGTTGATGATGGTCAGATCACGGCAAGGATCGACGTCACCCTCAACGTGGATGATCTCGGCATCATCGAAGCAGCGAACCACCTGGAAGATGGCATCGACAGCGCGGATGTGCGACAGGAAAGAGTTACCCAGACCGGCTCCGGTCGAGGCACCGCGGGTGAGACCGGCAATATCGTACACGGTCAAGTTGGCGGGAACCTGCGACTTGGGCTTGTAGTGCTCGCAGAGCCAGTCGAACCGCTCATCGGGAACGATGACGCGGGCCTCCTCGGGGTCAATGGTGGCATATGGGAAATTGGCCGGGTTACCGAGGGAGGACTTGGTGATGGACTGGAAGAGTGTCGACTTGCCGACATTGGCAAGACCAACCTGAAGCCATATTGTTAGTCAATCATGGTTGGGAAGAGAAGAAGAAAAAAAAAAGTGGGAGGAAAGGGGGCAAGGGGGTTTAAATAGATTTTTTTTTTCGGGAGTTAACAAGTGGACTGTGCTGTGTGGAAAAAGGGAAGGGAAAAAAAAGAAAGGGTGGGGGCCTAGCTCACATACGATACCGCTCTTCAAGTTGTTTCCTGGACGGCCCAAGAGGACCTTTTCCTGAACTATCTGCTTCTTGGGAGGCATTTTATTGGATTTTTTCTTCTTGCTTGAGTAGAAGCGACAGAAGAGAGGTGGGAGGTGGGGGGAAGTCGAAAGGCGGAAGCGGGAACAAGGATGGAGCGCGCCAAATGCAGAACCAGCTGCGGATCGATCGACGATACGAAGGAAAAGGATTGAGGAAGTGGAAGACGTGATTGCGGATGCCCACAGAAATTGTGGACAAGGTCAATGAGTAAAAAGAGAGTAAATGAATGCGTGTTTAGCTATCAAAAAAGCAATGTTATTGAGTTACGCGCCAGATATCTTCAAATTTTCTGCCTGCAGAGCTGTTACCGCCCACGTGAAAGTCAAGCCCTGACGACGTCACCACATCAATGTGGGTGCCATGTACGTAATACTGTGTGTTGAGGGTTATTATACCTACAATATATGTTGTAGCTAGAACAAGACTAGATCATAGCAAGATGGGAACAGGTTGACTTAAATAAGAAACCCCAGAAGAGAACCTATGATACAAATACACCATGAAAATGAGATATATCATCTCCAATCCCGCCTCAGCAGAGATAAATAATGCAACCCCTTTTGGGTGACCCAGCCCGAACTTATTAAACGCCAGCAAAAACAGAAGAAAAGGTATAGGTAGCAAGAGAAAACCCATCATTAAAGATCCATTGCATCGCCGTGCTCCGATGTAGTGTCAACCATATCCAGCAGCTTAGCATAAGGCACTGTCACACGTTGAAGGTCACGGTGTTTGCCTGGACAAAAGTGTGTTAGTAATTGAAGCGTTAAGAAAAGAGAAGCACGGAGAATAAAAACATACCAAGTGCTAAAATCACCTCCTTCAACAATGTCTCCCGTGACCAGCCACACAGATCATCGGATCCTTCGCGCCAGTTACGGCCTTCGCGCTCATTAGCCTGCAATTTCAGGACTGCCTCGCTGGCATCGTCTTCGTCCTCGAAAAGACCGCCAATGAGGCCCTTCAGGAGCTCCTCGACCTTGAGCTTGAGACCCTCAGCACCAATGCGCTTGGCGTACATGGATAGGTATAACCGGAACTCTTCCTTCGCACCCAGGGACAGAGCAGCAGCGAGACGATTTTCGAGATGAGCAATGGATACGCTGGACTCGAAAGTCTCATATCCTTCACGTGACAATAGAACCTTGATGAGACGCTGGAGGAAGTATGCTCTTCCGCGAAGGAGGGTTTCATTCGTGGTGTTTCGCTCCAACCAAGGAATGATGCCGGCTGCGACAGCTGCTTTGGCATCCTTGTTGTCTTGCTGTGCGTCCTTGGCCTGCAAGTTGCTCACGGGTGCGTCTGTGGTGTTCCAGTACTGACTGCCGACAGCCCACCAGGCTTCCGAGATGCGCTGCCATATGAACATGGATGGGGAATATGAGTATCCTTCGCCGTTAGACAAAGAAACGATAACTCGGCCTTCTGAATTAATTCGGGCGTCTGTTACTGCGGGAGCAGCGGTGGGGTTCGCGCCCATGGTATGGATTGCAGCATCCAGGACTGGCTGGAGAGAGACTGGTGGGTGGGGGGAAGACAAGTGTTTCACATTCCAGACGTAGCACATGCCCACAGAGGATATGCACAGGATCCACGGTCCATTGCACTCCAAAATGACAGGCTGTGCCTCGAGAACAAGTGCACTTACCAGACGGCGACCCGCCGGCGTCCAAAGATAGATCGATCCATCCTCACAGCCAGCTGCCCACATGCTCTGATTACCAGTTACTAGCAGGACAGTCCGTGGTAAGAAATCCTGCCACAATGGCTGGTCTCCACGGAACAATGTCAGCCGTACTGGCTCGCGGTCCACCACACGACCAGTCAGACTTGCTGGTGATGGGTTCCGAGCTTCGAAAACCACGTCCACACGACTCTTGGTAGAACCCGAGTCTGTACCAGGGGCAGGTTGTTCCGTCGGTTTCCCGCTCGAATCTAGCGCACGGAGAATCTGACTGCGAATTTTGGGCACTGCCAGACGAAGTTGACTGACCGACATGCAAGGATTTGTGACTGCGGGGCGGATGAACTCTGGAGTTGGCTGTTGACCGGTCGTGGCAGATTGAACTTGAGCTGGTAGAAGGCCGTCGGGAGTGTTGGCCATGATGGGAGTCGCACCGTTTTGACTGGCAAGTGTCACACGCTTTTCTACACTGCCATCTTCGTCGCCTTCTATTTGGGCCAGCTTGCGCTTGTTTCCAAGAAGGAGTGCAGTTAGGCCACCCTTGGGTAGACCATCAAATGGTTTTGACAGGTCAACGATGGTGGTGGGGGCGTCAGCCTTGACCTGACTGCTGACAGATGCCATCAAACGGGCTTGTGGGAGAGATGACTCGCCGGCCCCAGCTCCGGAGACTAGTAATGGGGCGATACGCTTTTTGCCCTCTTTGGTGTATGTTGGACGCTGCTTGAGTTTTTCCAGCTTGGCTTTGTATGGGTCAGGCTTCTCTGATTCTGTGGCGGCAGGTGTCGAAGGAGTTCCGTTGGTCTGTGTCTTCGTAGCCTCGGGAGCTGGCGAAGGGCCCCGAGCAGGTGTGGCCCCATTTGATGGCTGAGGAACTTTGTCTCCATTGGTGGTAGGTTCAGCGCCATCACCCATCAGTGCACCCATTCTCCCTTCAACGTGCTTGATCTCGCCAGCCTTACTTTTTTCCTCTAGCAACAAGCTGTCGGTAGTTTCTGTGATACCGGCGCCCTTTCGATTAGTTCCGAACTTGGTGAGTGATTTCTCATTCTCTTCCATTTCCGTGGCCCAGCCCAGCTCGCCATCTTCAAACCTGACTGCCACAATTGTGCCATCCAGGGCAGTAGCAAAGAGACATTTTCCATCAGGAGTCCATGCCAGGTCCGAAATAGCTTTAGCGGCCATTTCCTGCGCAACCACAATCGGTCGTGCATTGCTCGTAATCCAGATACTAAGGGATTTGTCTCCACCGGCACAAGCGATAACGGTAATGTGGTGTTGTGGTACAGGCTGCCCATCGGCTTGCTTCTTACCGGGCTGCTCGGTTGCATAAAGTCGTGGAGAGAACGAACAAACCTCAACAGGTGCCTCATGTCCAATCAAGTTGATATCACCATCCCATGATCCACGGTTTATAATGGCCACAGAGCTCACAGGACCGTTCACAGCATTTGCAGCTGCGATGTGCATCCCATCAGGCGACCAAGAGCAACGACGGAAATAGGCTGTCAAAGGAGAATTGGCGAATGGGGCTGTGATTGTTTGCTCAAGGACGAAATTGTTCATATGGTCGTGAGCTGAAGAATTAGGGGCAGGGGAGGTGAATCGGAAGATGCGCACGGTCCGGTCATCGCTGGCAGTTGCGAAATATTTGTTTGCTGGATCAAAAGTGATGCCCTTGACGTGACTCTGGTGGATCGCTATCGTCTTCAACTTTTCAAATGAGTGACCAGACCACACCACGACCTTTGAGTCCAGCCCAACGGAGACCAGTATCGATGAGTCGAAGGACCATCCAAGATCCTGGACATCATTATCGTGACCGATCAATCGCCGAATCGTGCGCCAGTTTTCGACGGGGGGTGCTTCATCAGTGCCTAAGATATTTCCCATAAATGTCAATGTCTGTCTCCATCTCTCCATATCCAGTGTATCCAAAGCATACCAAATGTTGACGAGTGTGTTGGAGGGTTAGCGTCAAGGGTGTACACGCAGACAATCTTGTCATCTGCGCCTGATGCCAGGTATTTCCCGTTGGGTGAAAAACGGACGGTATGAATGGTGCCTGAGTGGTTGCTCATGGACGCCAGCTGTTTTGGCTTGCCCTCAAGCTCGGGGGTTCCGGTGCCGTAAATAGCATCTGTTGACCAGATTCGCACGTATCCATCTAAAGCGAATCAAAAGCCAGATGTCAGCGATAATTTCCTTCCGCGGCGCATGATCTTCGTGACCTCCGCCCCAAGGCGAAAAAAAGGGTCGAGCTCACCTCCAGCAGCTGTGACTAGTCGCTTCCCATCTGGCGAAACATCGCAGCTGTAAACCTCGAAATCCTTGCGTTCACCTGTATCAGAGCAATGACATTAGCAAATTTGGCCCATTCATGGGATGAATTTGGTTCTGCTCTCATAAAGCACTATGTCTCCGTCCCGGCGGTGTCGAGCAAAGAAAACCAGGGCGATCAAGCTCCGTACCTCCATGCGTGAGCCAAACCGGCTTTATGATATGCATCGCGCCCGTCCCGGAGCAAATTCACGGTTATTCGCTTTTTTCTCAAAGATTTGAGTGGTCGTGTCTCGAGATAAGGTGGTGCGACACGTATCAGCACCAATGTGCGCGGAGCGTGGGTAAGGAGGGGAGCGGCGCGGCGTGTCGGAGCTGGTCTTTCGGTGTTTATATGAGTTTGACGTGGAACATGGCAGGACCAAGAGTCAAAACAAACGGGTTCCTCGGTCACGAGATTCAAGAAAGAAACCAAAAAATGAGGCTCAGGTCAAGATGAGAAATGAGACCGGAGATTAAAAGGGCGCGAATCCAAAAGTCGCGATCTCCAGATTTGCCTGGTCCGAGCTCCCGCGTTGATAGTGTCTTTCGAACTACACTGCAAGGGCTACCACTTATTGCTATCTTTTTGAGGGGGATCACTATCATTATGTATGTTTTATCTTATGCAGACTGTTTTTTTTTCTGCTTACTGGTTTCATGGTTTCATCAAACAAAGTGTTACAGGGCAAACATGGTTCTATACCAGAAAGTATAGCCACTTGGTGTATACCTGGACAACCTCGTCTTTAATAGAAGATTATAGTAGAAACGTAAAGATAAATCATTCCTCAGGCACTAGTGCATGATATTTTTCTAATTCAATTACAGAGTTGAATGTTGAGGTCTCGGTGTCTAAACCTCATCCCTTGGTGAATAAGAGGCGAAACGTCTAGATATCTCTATAATAACGAAGCCAAACAATACAAATTAAATCTTCTAAAGAAAGGGCCTCTGTGTAATAGGTAATTAATGATGTTCTGTTGGAGAAGTACTTCAATATATGGAAGTATCAAATGAAGATTCTCTACTAGATATCCTTAGTTAGTTACATCAAAACACATGTTTATAAAGGAAACAAACACAAATACCCATTATTTGTTATATACATAAATTAAGCTTTCATGATACAACAACCACTTGCCAACATTTTGACTCAGAAATTTATTTCTTGCCGGATCCTCCGGATCCACCAGAGGGGGCAGTATAGGTCGAGCTTCCCGACCCGCTGTTGTAGTAGGAGCTTCCATTGGGGTTGGAGTAGTAGTAGGAGCCATTGCTAAAGCAAGCGGTCAGAATGTAATATTCCATCCACTACATATGCCTATGCCTATGCATGACAGCTTCGTTCAAAGCAGATACTTACGTATTGGAGTAGTGATAGCTGTTCGAGTTAGACGCGCTGGAGCCGTAGTCGCGAGAGCAATAGTGGTTGCCCTAATTTGGCTTTTGTAAGTGTCATATTGATTATAGTCTGGCGTTTACCAAGAAGATATGCATATATTGTGTACTTGATGTCATAACATAGGAAGAAGGAAGAGCATACCTGGCTGTTGGTGCCGGAGCTGTCAGTGGTGTATCCCTTTCCGGAGCTAGACATGGTGGATATTTTGTAGGCTATGTTATTGCTTTGGAGATAAAATATAGAGAAGACAAGAAAATTAAGAGAAAAACGGGGAGGGGGGGTTAATATACCAGTGATATTGGTTAAAGTTGGGGAAGCGGCACGATTAGATCGGCAGTGACCTATCGTTGACTGCTACACTTCTCGGAAATGATGACGCTGTTTGACGTTCTATGGCGTTTTGTTTGGTCCTTATACTCAAAATATTAGATAAAGTGTGATGGTCAAGTGTTGATGCATTGGAGTGTGATAGAGGGTACAGATATAGGCCACCTCAAAAACGAGTATGTGATGTATCGATCGCCACTTAATTGACCTAAAAGACAAGTCATTTAGAAGGGGAAAGGGGGGAATGTGGTATCTACTACGGAGCAACTGGTTACAAGTCTACAAAAGGCATGTGAGCAGCACCAACAGTCCATGTACGATGTAGGTTACGAAATGCCAGCTTGCTGACAACAATTCTTTTTGTTTATAACCACACATTTTATTCTGGACATCTTTCTGAGATATGGAAATAAACTTCGAATACGAACCGGAATGAACTATCCTATCCATCTAGCCAATGCAACAGACTACTCGCGACTATCCAAGATAAAAGCCATGTCCTCGTGAGCCGCCTCCAACTGACCAGCAACTGTGTAGTTGATATCACGATAGATAGTAGTCGACTCTTTCAGGCAGGTCAAGGACCTAACCAAACCAGGCAGGATCCTCGCGCGGCAAAAGTCCTGGAACTCACCAAGGAAGTAGCCCGGGGGGCTAATCAGGACAGTTGTGCACATACGAGACTTCCGGGCCATAGTCTCAGCGAGCTGTGCGATGATCTCTAGATAAACGATCAGGTCACAGATGACTTGAATGGTTTCTGCGCGGCGATCTTCCAATAGATGGAGGGAGCGCGCCTCGCGTACTAGAGCATCCTGGAATAACTCGCATTCTCGCTCGAAATGCTGTTCGTAGGTCAGGTGGCTGGGTTTAGTAAGAAGAGACATTGTTACGGGTGAGAATTAGCAAATTGTCCAGTGGGATATGGCGAGAAATACTCGATAAGGCGGGAAATGTCTGGCTTTATATTACTGTTCAAGTTGGATTGTCTTTTTCGAACAATATGTATTTTCACAAAGAAGCATAAAGCTTTTGAAACAGAGCTCTTCATTCTTTGTCGAACCTCTCAGACAAGCCGTCTACATTGCCCACATTGCCTTTGTCCTTGTTCTCTTCCAGGTCATTGTTGTCTTTGTTGCATGATCTTTTCTTTTTTCCATGGACATCTATCACAACCCAACGAGATCCTTTAGGCCAATATATACTTACTATATAAAGCAGAACTCAGTCCATCATCTGATCTGTATCCCAAGCTGATCATTTCGATATGCAATACTGACACACCAGTATGGCACCTTCAGAGCAGTCTTGGGTTCCCCCCAATCGCCCCGCAGGGATCCCAACCACAACCCCAGACGTACCTCCAGCTACGTCCACCCCAGCACGGCGATACGGCAAGATCCAAGACGAAGGAGCTATTCGGCAACGATGGCTCGAAGACCCGACAGACCCCACATGTCAAATCCAGCCCAGCACGCTGACGGCAGACGACCTCCTAATCGCACGCTGGCGCATTCATACAAGCTACAATAACATCCCATTCCAGGTTGCGGAGAATGCCTTCGCACTGGGATATGCCAATCGTGCGGTATACAAGCAGACACTAACGCAGAATCATGCAGGGGGTGAGCTCGGGCTTGCTGGCTGCGAAAACATGTATGACATCCTAGTTGGAAAGGGATTGATCATCGCCGAGGCGATGTTCAGAAGTGATGGGCCTCAGTTTTCCCAGATTGCCCGAGCTTATATGCAGGAGGTTGCCGAGCCTCAGAGTCTGCGACACTTCTATGTTTGTGATATCGTCAATATTGACACTAAGAGGTTCGTGGAGAAGGTTCTTTATTCCTCGCGAAATGATCTCGCCTGGCCTCCGGTTTGTACAGCACCGCTGATCTGGGAGTATAATACACCCGAGTATCAAGGTCTTCTGGGTACGCGTGTTGGGAAGTGCGCGGTGTATCTGGTTCTGGAGATTTTTCCTAGAGGTACGTATTATATTGCTAGGATTGTGACCTGGGATGAAAATTGCTCAATTGAGATTAGGTTTGATATTGAACCTATTCCTGCATCTTTGGGTTCTACTGGTTGATTATATTCCACCGTTCGTTTTTAGGTATGTTGTTCTCCATCCTGTGTTTGGTTTTGAATTGACTAAGATTTGCACAGCCTTTTTATCAAGAGCTGTAAACAATGCACTTGTTTTAATGGCCTTCATCTCTACCGTAAAATCGTTAAGAGTAATTGTTTTCTACGCACCATTGATCTTGCAAAGTAGGCGGGTGCTTCACATCAAATCTGTAGCTACGTAATTAAACCAAGCCAACTTACGATAGGCTAACAATCTAGATATGTCGGCGTAATCCTAGATGTCGCATATGATCTTACTAGCGCGACTCTCGGCACATCAGTTGCAGCTCCTCATAGATAGTTCCATGACAGCTTCTGCCACGCACCCATCCCATCCACCCACACCCGTACACAAATAAAGATCTCCCCCGTATAAACGGCTTAAACCAATCATGACTCCCAAAATCTTCAAATTATTCCAAAGGAAACAAAAAGAGAAAGATGCGTACACCAGGCCCAAAAGTGTGTCACCAAACGCAATCGGAATCTCCGATTCCACCTCCTCAGTCAACGGCGACCCTTTGAATGGATGGAAACTACCAATCCCAGCAGCAGACCAACGCATTCTCAAGCTCAACACCCGAAAACGCAACCATCAAGAAACAAGTCACTTCTTCCAGCTCCCAATAGAAATCAGGACACTGATCTATATCGAGCTAATGGGTAATCGACGCGTCCATATCGAGCACGGGTGGATGTTTCCGTCGCCATTTCGTCCGAAACCGAAGCGGGACGGGAAGCGCTGGGAATGGTGGCATGGTGTTTGTCAGCGGAGTGGATCTTTTGTTGATGACCGGTGTTGGGGCCGTGAGGATGAGAGGTATGCGCACAAGGTCGAGGGGTTGGAGAGTGCGCCAGCGGGGACGAAACTTGGGGGCGTAGAGTGGTTGAGGTATTGTCAGATCGGGTGAGTCTTGATCAAGAGACTTGAGTGTTGAGTTTCTTTTTGGATGTAGTTTGAGCATGGCTTACATTATTTTTCCCAGCTATGCAGAGGCATTGACAGTGCTATATGGGACGAATGTCTTTGTTCTACGGAACGGATTAGACACTCCGTTTATCATGTCTAGGCTTTTGTTGCCAGCCTGCTCGTCTCTCATCACGTCTATGGAGATTTCTTTTGATTTCTGGTACAAATTAGATGAAAGACAGGCCTCAGCTTGGGAAAGGGTCTACCCGGCCTTGTTTGATCTGTTCGACCATTGCTTTTGCAATGTTCAGAAGTTGCGCTTGACGATGCATATGCCGGCCTGGGAGAAGGTGAGAGGGACTATAGACGATGGCATGATAGACGAGATTCTTGCGCCGTGGGAGAGACTTGCACAGAGTCGAGAGTGGACTTGTTTAAAGCTTTGTGTTCCGTCGGATTGGATCCCTTGCTTAACGGACAGGGCGGAGAAGCAGAGCAGGTGGAAGTTGGCGACGACTGACTGGTACGAGCGCACGCCTGTTGTCGAATATGATGGTCAAGGGGCTCCATCCGAAATTACGGGAAAGGCGGCCGTTTGAGGCGTCGATTTCACAGGTCCTGGGATTCTATATGTAATAATCTGTAGTAAATTTAGCAGTCTCTTGAAGAAGAGGCGGGGTGGATTTAGCATGGTTCGATGCTGAAACCCGACTTTGATACGCAAGCATCAAGTGATGAAACCAAAGAGCTGATCTGACACGATTTATATCCGATATTTCACAACCGCCCTACAGTTCCTGTAAAGATGTAAGATACTGATACTTGTACATTGAGATATTCTCCTTCCTCGCAGGCTCCCTGATCAACAATTGCTTTATGTACACATACAGGAACCAATATGGCGAATTCGATGCCACATGCACAGCGAAGCTCGTGCTTTTTGGAAGACTCCTAAAGAAATGCCGGAAAACAATGGGAAGCCGATAGGCAGTAAAGGAAAAGTAAAGAAATGGAGATGGGAGGTGGTGGGTAAGTGTAAAGAGCCCAATTCAAGGGAAACAGCCAGCCCATGCACTCGAGCTGAGTGGAGGGACCAGAACAAAAAGAAACAAGGGTGGAGGAAATAAAAGCAAATCAAGAGAGGAGTCGTCGTTCTCGTTTAGGTTGGGTGAAGTATAGACGCTTATTTCTTGTGTTCGCCGGCGACCGTCTCAAATCCCTCGTCCGCAGTTTGCGAGGCGATATTAGACTGTGTGTTCTGCTCAGTATGTTCCTCAAAGAAGGTTGGCACCGTGCTGTTGTGCGGCGTCTCTGATGACCGAGAGGCGTCTTCGACTCCAAGAGTCTTCTTTGCCAGTCCCCGGGCCTGCGTCTCGCTGACCTTGCCGTAGACAGCCATGGCATTGGCAATCATACCACCCATGTCCCCGACATTACCGGGAACAACAACAGCCGTGCCCTCACGTGCCAGGTTCGACCAAGCCGAGACGTACTTCTCGGCAACACTGAGACTAATAGCATTGTGAGCGTTCTCGCCGCCCTCCTCGATGGCCCGAGAAACAGCGTCAATGCCGAGCGCGGTAGCCTCAGCCTTGAGCTTGATAGCCTCAGCTTCACCAGAAGCGTGGTTGACCTTCTCAGAGCGCAGAGCCTCAGAAGCCAAAATAACAGACTGCTTACGACCCTCGGCAATGTTGATCGCGCTCTGGCGCTGACCTTCAGACTCGAGGATCTCAGCTCGCTTGGAGCGCTCAGCAGTAACCTGTCGGTGCATGGCAGCAACGACAGCCTCCGGCGCATGAATATCCCTAATCTCATAACGGAGACAGACGACACCCCATTCCTGTGCCGCCTCGTTGATAGCCTTGGTGATGTTTGTATTGAGATTGGCGCGTTCCTTAAGAACGTGATCGAGGGTCAACTGACCAATTTCGGAACGCATAGTCGTCTGCGCGAGTTGCGAAATAGCGTATTCTGCATCCTCGACTCCGTAGCTACAATTGAGGATTGACGTATTAGCGAGTGCTTTGTTCCAACAGGTCCAATTCCACACAACAACCAAGAACCACTGTAAAATCACTCACCTTGCTTTGTACGCATCGAAGACGCGCGTATATAACACACCGTCCAGCTCAAGGGTGACATTATCCGCTGTAATGGCGTTCTGGCTAGGGATCTCAATAGCGGCCTCCTTCAAGCTCTTCACGTAGGCAATTCGGTCCAAGAACGGCACAAGGATCGCAAGTCCAGGTTCCAGAATACGGTCAAACTTTCCCATGCGCTCGACGATCCATGCTGTCTGCTGTGGCACGAATCGCACAACGGTGTTCGCGGGGAGTGTTTGGCGGTTGGAGAAATAGCTGGTGGGTCCCTCATTGTATGAACCACCAGTTCTGAAGCTATTGAGAAGTGACTCTGGGGCAAGCGACCGAGGAGAATTTGACAGTGTTCGTCGTTGGATCTGGGTGAAAGGTGTGGCGCTGGCTGCGGAAGTTCGTGTAAGACGTTGGGGAAGGAGTTTCTGGCCACGAGGCCGGAGTAGCCTTGACGTTTGGCGGGATGCACCCTCCATCTTGATCAAGAGGTGAATTTAAATAGAAAGAGGTTTAAAGGAAAAGAAGAACAGTGTTTCGGATGCGCAGAACAGATCTAGAGAGGGGAAGGGGAGCTGTTAGAGCCGGATCGGGATTGATTTGTCTCCGTTTGGAAGGTTGCAAGCTCTTGGTGCCTGAGGCAGCAAGCATCGACATCATTCCATCAGACTCGACTTGCTTGATATAACTAGATGACTATCATTATGTACATAGTTTATAACTAACACATATCACAATTAACATTCTGTTACATAGAAAGCTCAATATCATGGAGTACATAGTATGCATATCAATCATATCAATCATATTACTCCACAAGGACCTCAAAGCCCAGTTTATGCAAAGAACGCAGCAGACAAAACAAAATCTTCTGTGCAGGAACCCCAGCAAGAAGAAAAAAGCACTGAAATCGATCGATCCACTTCAAAAGATGTGTGCAAAGAAGCACCGGGTAGACCGAATGGATGGTCTCCTAGGGAAGAAGAGATCGACAATGTAGATATGCTGGATTCATTTTCTCCGATTGGCACCATGAACGATACTCGAAACACGCAGATAACCTCAGACAAGACTTTTAAGACATGTGCTTTTCTCTGGGTCATTGCCATGCTGATACTTGTTAAGATCCAGAGCCAATGAAAGGCCTGGATCGCAGATTGACTGGATCGATAAAGGAAAGCCACAACCTCGGGAAGGAAACAAGAAAAAAGTAGTGGAAATATCTATGTCAAGGGTCGAAAAAAACGAATTTTGGGGCCCGGCACACCGTAGCGGCAGGCAGCGAAAGAAAGAGGGACTGCCAGTAAAATCATGTCCAGACGCCAGAACGTTTTGAGAATCTCCCATGACTGAAAAGCAATGACAATTAAACAGAAAAAAGGAGATGAGTAAACTCCATAGCTTCGAGTTGACCGAGAAACCAGACCGCGTAATTGCAATGAAGGGGTCACTTGGAACTCTAGAAGAAAAGATTGGCGAATATGCATGCAAAAAAAAACCATTTTGGACAAAAAAAAAGAATAATGCTGGTCATGAAAGATGAACAAGCAGTAAAAGGAGACATGTCGCGAAGAAGCAAAATTCAGAAAGAAATGCAGAAGGGCTCATGATAACTTTTCTCCCGCCGTCTTGCCGGGTTGGGTATTGAAATATTTGCTGATTCTCAACCGGTTGTTTGAGTTCATCTTTCCACTGGCAATGGTTTCATGGATCGTATTGGAGACAAGAGTGTGGTAGTCCAATGTTTGATCTTGTGAAAGATGGACCATGTCGTACATCACGAGGTCAGGGATGGGTCGACGGTGGAGCAGACAGTTCCGATAGAATTCCATAAGCTCGTTGAAACCGTTGTGAACGTGTCGAGTCAAAAGATCATCAAGGGCTGAACGCCTAAATTCATTGTACAAATGCGAATTGAAATTTTTTGTCAAGCTGAATGACCAAGATTCGTAGGGCTGGGTCATTCCAGAGCTATACCTTCTTGCCGTCGGTCGGCCTCGGCCATCGAAAGTTTCTTTGCGAGACATATTGAAAGATTTTGGGACATAATTTGACGTTTCTGTGGACGAACGGCCCTTCCCCTTTGACTTGGGCGCCGGTTTGTGCTCTTCAGCGAAAGACTTTTGTATGAACCAATCGGCGGTGCCGATTGGGTATCGAAGGTAATTTGCGTCAAAGCTGTTTATACGGTCAGCCAGTGCCTCAAAGAATCTATTTCTCATGCAGAAAGTTCAGCTTACCTCGTCGGGGTCACCGTCGATTCCAAATCAGAGGGAAAAGGGGGTTCGGACTGGGAATCTAGTCCACGCGCTGAGGAAGAAGGGTCAACAAATGAATGGTCCACGGGGAAAGACGAAGACGACGAAAAGAACGACGATGTCGAGTCATCGGGGGAGGCTGGGGGGTTCCAGGGGTATCCTACATTGGCAATCTCGTTCACTGCGGTGGGTAGCAATGAGGGCATGAATTCCGGAGCAGTAGAAGAAAGTGAAGTCTTCATATCATGGGCGACACCGTTGGGAACGAACTGAGGAGCGGATCCGTTGATAACGGTCTCGGAGTGGCTGTGAACCGGGGTGTTCTCGTCAGTCTTTCTGGCAGGGGCAGCTCCGTCATGCTGGGCGGAAGGTTCACGCTGGTCCAGGGGGAGGACCCATTGCTGCCACTTGTCTCTGGGGCGCAGGCGGTCAACACCATCCTCACCAGTTTGGCACTCAACGCTACGCAGCTGACGGGCCACGTGACGAAGGAGTTCAAAGTCCTCGGTGAGGGATTTGACACGCTTGAAGCTGGCAAGGACGTTCAGAGGCACAAAGCCTTGAGAATCCATCTGCTTGCGAAGGAACATATCCTTGCACATGTTATCAACGGAGAAGTAGTACTCCAATTGCATGGACAGCATGTTCATGAGCGAGAAAGGCTCCACGTATTGCTGCTGGTAGGGAACAGCGCTCATCGGGGCAGAGTTGACAGCTGGGTAGCCATACATCGTGTTGATATCACCTGGGAAAGGATAAACAACACCATACATGTTTGCGGGAGTGGGCAAAGAGGGCGATCGGAGGGGCATACGGTTTCCTTGTTGAGATCCATTGGGGAGGCCATGCTGCTGTGACCGCTGACGGTCGTTGAAGCCAAACTGCTTGGAGGCGAATGAGTTGTTGGACATAGACGCATTGAACTGGGCGTTCTGGCCGCCGAAGTTGGAGTAAGCGCCACCACGGCCGCGGTTGGATCCACGACCTCCACGCTCAGAGCGGAACTCTCCACGCTCGCGGTTGAACTCGTTGAAACCGGCGGGGTCGGCAGACTTGGATCCGGCCTCGAAGCGACCGTTGCTGCGGGCTGCAGCCTGCGAGTCAACAGCCAGGTTTCCACCCTTCTGGTTGCGGTCACCTGCGCGGGCATCCTGGTTTCTTCCAAAGGGCTTGCCCTCACGTTGGGGGCGAGGGGCGTTCTCTCCGCCATTCACCTGCTTGTTCTCCTCACCGTTACGAGCTCCACGGCCGCGTTCAGGTGCCTGGGAAGCCTTGCGTGCATCAGCTGCAGTACCGGCGTCGGTGCTTGTGGACCGTCTCGACTGGGCGGGAAGAGAAGCGGCACGTCCAGTGCCAGCCTCGCGTCCTCGATCTCCAGAGGTCTGCTTTGCGCCTTGGGCGGCCTGTCCAGAGGCAGCCTTGTCGGTGGCAGCGGCACCATTTCCGTGGGCTCCACGGCCACTGTCCCGGCCACCACGAGTGGCCCGTCTACCTCCACGGCCACCGGCAGATGGGAGCGGAGTGTTGAAAACAGCAGTGGGTACGTATGGAACGGGTGTCCACTTTTCCTTTCCATGGGGTCTGATGACAGGGCTCTTATCAGTCTTTTCGTGAGACTTCTTCTTTTCTTCGCCAATCGCAACTTGGGGGGTAGGCCAGGCAGTAGCGTCTTCTACTGGGGGAACGGATCCGGCATCGCGTCCTTTTCCACCATCGGTCTTCTTGCGATCCTTGGCACCTTCCTGTGCACCATCAGCGCCCTTCTTCTTAAGGCTGGCCTTGGAGTCTTGCTTGGTCTCATCAGCAGTCGAGGCGGCCTCGGTGGAGGCGGCCTTGCTAGCGGGAGCGGACTTGGGGACAGCCTTGACCTTGGCGTCCTGGGCCTCTCTTCTCTGTTGCCAGATGTTGACTGATGGGAGAGGAGCAGCCTTCAGCTCCTTGGGTGGTGATGCGGTCTTCTCGGAATCCTCGGATTTTTCAGTCTTCTCTGCGGCACCTTCGGCCTTCTCAGTCTGTCCCTCACTGGGAGCCTGCTTCTCAGCAGTGGCATCTGCGTTGCCGTTGGAGGTATTTGAATCATCCTCTTTTGTCTTGCGCGACTTGGAGCCTGTGCGCACGCTCGGGCTTGATGTTCGAGAGTTGATGGCCCTTGTCTTAGCGGCGTGCTTGTTAGTGACGGTGGTGAAATCGTCATCCTTCTCTTCTGCGACTACCTCGGATTTTTGGACGGGCTCAGACTCAGTGGGGGCTGGGACATCATCCGTTGTAGTCTCGACGACGGTCTGCTCCTCCGGTTTGGAGTCAGTCTTCTCGGATTCTGATGGTGCCTTGGACGGGGTCGGTGTCCCGGAGACGCCCTTGGCGGCTTGTGCGTACGAAAACGTAGACATGTCGAAATGAGAGCTTATCGTAGCTCTGATCGAGTGTGGAAAAAAAAAATTGAGGTGCGGTTTATTTTACCGGACGACCTTGGGTGACGCTGGGTCTCAGTCTACGCCTACTGGGGGCGAGATGGCACCTGCGCAAAGTGAAAATCAAGAAAGGGAAAGATTCCAGCTTCTTGTGACCCCACTAATCTGTAGCTTCCCGTCTTCTCAGAGAGGCTCTCAATTGTGTATCGAAAGGTCGATTTCGGGTGTAAGCGAGACGAAGGACCACGGGGGGTATCGGGTCGCAAAAGGGCAATCGAAAAAGTCGTATCTGCTGGGAGGATTGTCTAGACCACAAATCGCATGGATGAATGGGCCGTCGATTTCTCGGTGTGGAGGGGTAATCTCAACAGCCGTCACTTGTGAGCGCACAGGTTGTCAGAAAACAAAGAGGAAGTTGTGTTAAGGAAAAAAATATTCCCACCGAGGACGCAACGAAGGCACTGCCTTGTCAACGTCGCCAGGCTAAGAAGGGTTGAAAGGGCTCAGTCGCTGAGGGGCGCAAGTCGGATTCACAGGAACGCTGTGTAAGTCCTCTCAAGATTCGACAAGGATGCGAAGCACAAGATCAATCCCTTTGGAAAAATGAGGACCGCGGAATCGGCACGTGGGAATCGGAGGAAGAATCTCGGTTCTCTCTGAGGCGGAGAGGTACCGTAAGGGAGAAAGGAAGTGGCGGAAGAAGGGAGAAAACAACCCGATGCGGAGGGGGAAGAAATGTAGAGAAGAGAGAGAAGCAAAATTATTTGGTTCAGGGCAGAACTGGTAGCGGGGTTTTTTCTTTACACGTAATTAATATTGGATGGGCACATTTTGTGTTTTTTTGTATGGGGGGTTTTTTTTATTGTGGAATTTCGCATAAAAGGACATTTGCAAAAATTGAAAAAATTGAAAATAAAACAACTTCTCTTTAGTTTGATTTCATTTCATTTTATTTATTCAAGGGTTTCATTTCTTTGATTATTATATATCATTTCTAATTCAAGTGAGGGTTGCCTTGTCTAGGGGTCCCTAGGTCAATCCATATATATAGTCGGGCATCTCGGAGCTGAGTCGGTACTAGCCGATTGAGGCATATAATCTCATAGTACGGAGTACTTATATACTTAATTACGCATAGCAGACTAAACACATTATGAATACCTAGAATACCCTGTCCTATACATAGTTACTATGTCCACTTCTGGTTGTGTATTTGCTCTGCCGAGGTCAATAATACTCTCGGCAGTCAGATGCCTTTTATACATGTGTAGTCTATGAAACCAACAAAGAATCAGTTCAAAGTCATACGATTGAGCCGCATGCTTCTTTAACGGGTATTGGCCCAATAGTAATCACAGCTCAGGCGACCCATGATTAAGATAGGTGTTGAAGTGGCGATACTTCAGGGTTCTGAGGTCAAGCAACAAATGTCCAGCCAATTGGATAACACTATGGCGTTCTTGTTCTAGACCTTTAATCAAAGACCTTTTGCTTTATAGATCGAGCTTCTATTCAAGTCCTAACAATAGATATCACATAGAATACAACGGAATACCTATACTAATATTCGGCTCATCAACTTGCAGCAAGAATACATACAAAGTACATCTGAACATCGCGGGGTCCACCGGAGCCCCTCCGGCCATTGGCGCACAATAGAAATATCTGACGTGGGAGAGACGAGGTTTTCTTTGAAATGACTACTTTTATACTCCGTATATTATACATATATACATAGAATACCATATGATCCATATTATACAACCAAATATTATTATCAAATTAAGTCTACACATGCCCAACTACAACCCAAAATCCCCCAGGCCCTTGCAATCTTCAGCCCGTTGGACCGTTGATCGGATATACGGCCCGGGTGATAGAATCGGGGTAAACGTAATACATATCAATACACTCAAATGAAGAAGGTGCCAAGTGAGGGATTACATATTAGATTACATAGTACCCTGCGAGAAAAGAAAATTACCTATGCTGATCATTGTGCGACGAAAAGAATGTGATATAATTGTCCAATCTTGGACCACGTGAACTGTCCTGCTACTAGTACAAACACTGTCACTTTTTTTGTTTGTATATTCATATCTTTATATAAAAATTAAACGAACCAATCCAATTAAACTAAATAACCCGAATACGAACCATCTCAATTCCCCTTCACCTAATAAGTGTGCTTTCGGCAGTGATTAGGGCTGAGGGCACGCGGAAACCATCGGAATAGCAGAGTGGGTATGTAATCAGAATACGCGGGCTGTATTACTACATGGAGTAGTACCCTGAAACATTTGAACTAAAGTGCTTCCGGTCTCCGGGATCTATACCAGCGAGATTTGCCCGATATGAACACATGTGCAGAAACCGACGGGTATGTAAAAGAGGGATATCATTGTCCTGCTAGAGAAAACTCCATATTCCATACTCCCGTACCAACACCATAAGAACCACCTACCAATGCCGAACACTAACCAAAACCTGTTCGCGCGCATCGAGATCCATCGCGCCCAGTGGACCCGTCACCAAGCCTAGGCGCATAAGGACCTGCCAGACGAGCTTGCGCTTAAGATTCTCGCGCACGCAGATCTTCTCCAGGGCATCGTAGCCATTGAAGTACTTGAGGAAGACAGGCCAGTACTTCTTGTGCAGGGCCAGGCTATCGTTGGGCGTGATATCCGGACTGGCGGTTTCGTCTCCCTGGACAGGTCTAGGGTTATCGGGGAATCGGGAGAAGATTTCGTCAAGCCAGCGGGACTCGAGTGGGGATGCGCGGTGCGGGGAAAGGATGAAAGAGGACAGCCGGAGAGCTGTTGATTGATCGAGGAGTTTGTGAGAAGAGCGTAGTTGGGCGTGTGGGTCGACTCGATTGGGCATGGGCGTTTCATCCCCGCTGCCGTGACTGGCGAGGGAAGAGGATGAGGAAGAGTTCGCGTCGTCGTGTTCATCGTCGGAGTCACTATCATCGTCCTCGTCCACCGAGATCGAGTTTGAGTTGCCCTTGGAGAGGTATCGCTCAACTTCCTCCTTGCGCAGCGCCATCTCCACAGCCATTTTGATCTCGGGTGAGACTTTGATGCGCGCGAAAGTGCGGAGCTGGGTGACCCAACCGCCACGCAGTAACCAGGCCAGGATGGTAAAGTATATCTCCTTGTGGTCTTTGCTGGGGATGAAGTTGCTATAAGGGCGAGGGGTACCACTAAGCGTGGAAAGCATTTTTGGCAAACTAGGGTAGGTTGGGAATGCTTCCTGGTAAGCAATCGTAGCTATTTCAAGCTTGCTCAAGTCACAATTTGGAGAGACGATGTATGTGTCTCTTTGATGGATGGGAGGGATGGCGCGAGCACGACGCCAATATACAAGATGACTTGACAGCATCTGGATATGGGATAGTGGGATTCCCGATGATACTGATATCTGTGCAAATGACTTGGTTGGCTTGGAGCATCGGATATAATGCGCAAGCGCGGGGGCAAGCGTTCCCCCAGACGCTTCGATGTCCTTGACAATGGCGGCTTCACTATCTAACAGAAGTAGAGCAAAGTGCTTTGCTAGGACCTGATGTGGCACATTGTTTTCATCCGCACTTGGATCGTCGACAGGGGTTGCACTGTCTGCTGTTGTGAGCCATAGGCCGGGGTATGCCTTATCCATAGGGCCAGTAAGGTATGGCGTAGAGGTCAAAGGTGGGATCTGGAGCGAGATGGAAACATCCGGGCTGAGCGATACGGATGCGATTTTAGATGCCGATATGCTGCTATAGACTGTGTAGATAGCTCGAGCTAAAGAAGACTGAGATATCAATTCGGAGTAAAGATTATGGGTTGATGTTTCTGTCCAGTATCATTGTCAGCTTCCGTAGGACGGTTATTAGCAGGAAACATACTTGTCTCTCGTGCTCTTCTCCTCACTTGGAGAATATGTTGAGACTCCTTCCACACATAGTCAGTGCGGGCCTGTTCCCATTTGAGAGCTTTGGCGAATTTCTTGATGATATTCTCATAGATTTCCTTCACACGCATGGAGTACTCCAGCAAAGGAGGATCCACGACAAAGACAACATTGAACATTGTCATATGGTCTTTGTCCTCCGGATCAAGCGACTCATCTGATTTCCCAGGCCGTCCGCTAGCCGACCCACGCTTGCTGTCTGTCGGCGATGTCAGCGACTCCGCAATGGAAGCGACACTGGCACCCAGATCAGGCGAAGTAACAAATTGCTCGTCCTTCTTGCCCTCGTCAGCACTATCATTGTGACCTAACTCCCCACCGTCCCATTCAGCACGAGGCTTCTTCTGCTTCTTGCGTCGTTGCTTGCGCCATGAGCCATCCTCGCGCACAAAGACCGGCCAACCAATAAGCGCCAAATCATTGATGCCAACCTCGAACCGCCGCTTATGCCATGAGCGAGACGGACTAAGCAGCTTCTCCCACACACTCCCAGGCACACCTAAAAGCGACTCCCAAGGCGGCCTAGAGCGCCCAGGACCATCATCAGGCCGATCAGACGCCGTCCCCGCATCGTCGTCAGGATCCGGATCAGTGCCCGCAGCCCGTTTCCGAGCAGACGAGCCGCGCGCAGAGCCTAGCGACGCTGGGCGCTGAGTTTCGCCACCAGCAGGCGATGCAGCGGCGGGGAGATGATCATCGAGGCCGAAGTTGCTAGCTCGGCGACCCGCCAGCACGGAACTCCCACCAGCATGGCTCTGTGTTTCCCGTTCATCCTCATCTTCGTCGGAACTCAAGCCACTCTCGGAGCTCGAGCTCGAATCGGTATTCTTGGATCGTGTGCGGGTACGCGAGACGCGCCGGCCGCCCCTGGTGGTGGTTTTAATGCGGCTCTCGCTGAGCGGGTTCGGGGGGTAGTGGAAAACGAGACGGGGGCCAGTGCGAGAGCGCACAATGAGGATAATGGCCACGAGGCACGGGTCGGGTGGCCGGGCGATCGATGACATTTGGTGGCTTGGGGCTCCTTGGAGGAGTTGGAGATTGAAAGAGTGGCTGGGCGGAAACGGTTTCACATGCGGGGAACCGCATATGGCATATGTTGTATGAGAGGCAACATATCATCACTGTTCAAATTGGCATAATTTTGCGAATTTTCGATGCTCACTCATTTACACAGATCATATTTACTTATTTCATATGTTGAATAGGTACCAAATACATTTTTTTATGTGCAACGCCTTGAATAATGCCAGCACTGCCCGAATATCACGGACTAGCGCCACTCTTCCATATCATACAATATCATCCAACGTCTCCCAGTCACATATCAGCTTTTCTGTCCTGGGTTTGTTGCGCTTGCAGCTGGTGCAACTGGTGTCTGTTGTTTCCCTTCGCCGTCTTTAAACACTAACCCAAGGTTTTCGAAGTTATCCGGAGCCATGAGGTTCCTAATCACGAGTCGTCTGGATCAGCATTTTGCCTTGACATTCGTCCCGAGTCTAATTCCTCTCCAATGGCAATGATCGGTGCTTGTGTGTATCGGGCTTACTTACTTGTCCATTCGGCAGGCAAGGTATTCCTTGGCCAATTTGCGACACGCCTCGTCATTTGTGCCTTTGTTCATCTTGATACACTTCAGATAACCCGAGATAACGTGCTTGCATTCTCCTGCAGTGTCCCAAATTGAAGTTAGCTCCATTGTCTTGGCTGATCTTGCCGCATTTATTCGGGATATGGGCCGTGTGACTGCGGGTTGGCATACCTTCGTGGTCAAGAGGAAAGCTACCGCGCTCGGGTCTGCAGACGGTATCATTTGGTCAGCAATTATGTAGACAAAAGATTCAATCTCGTTCGTTCGCTAGACAACATGTTGCAGGCGCAAATATGCACGCTTGGAATCATCCAACTCACGGTGATGGCTTGTAGTTCACCGACCCACCGCCGGGGGCTCCAAAACTCATTTTCAGCAAGAGCGAGCGTATATCCGCTCTGAATATCAACACAGTAGGATTGTGCTTTGGTACAGACAAGAAAGTAGCTCAGCGAGATGAGCATCAGTCGGCGAACGCGAATCCAAACGTCCGATAGACAAACAGAACAAACCAGACAAACAACAGTTTAACCAATCACAGCTGCGGGGTACGGTCGATGATGCATGAGATCAACCCGGCATCTAGGGAATAGGCCTCGGGCATTCGGATATAGGTTTGTTGGTAAGGAATAGGTTGGTGGGGGTAGACTCGTCCTCTAATCATATGAGTCAAGTCTGGTTTGCTCGTTTTGTTGGTTTTGTTCTCGGATTTTCCCCCTTCGGTGGTGGAAGTATATATATCGAGGAGCACCACTTAACTCTGGATAAACTCAAACCTTTCCAACCAACTCAAATACATCGCTTTGATTATACTCTTACTAGCTACTAGGTTATCAAACAAACACACCAAACCATGCCTATGTATGTGGAGAACGTCTTCCATTCCCGACGTAGACAGACTAACAGGGTCTATAGGAACCTCGAAGGAAGCTGCCAATGTGGCGGCGTCGAATTTACTCTCCAGTCCCAAACACCAGTTCCCTACCAGCTATGCGCTTGCAGCATCTGCCGTAAAGTAGGCGGACACATCGGGGCCGTGAACCTAGGCGGCATTGCCGATAGCCTGAATATCATTAAGGGCAAAGATCTGATCAAGTACGAGCCGTCATATCCACTCAATTTCGCTTTCGGGCAGAGGATCCACCCGGAAACTTCATTCCATACACTGGGATACGCTCATTATATTATAGCTCAATATACTAACGCCATGACCAGGAAATACTCTGCCATCAAAGACCGCGGCACACCAGATGAAAAGCTTTGCTCCTCCGAGCGGAGCTTCTGCTCGAACTGCAGTACCATGCTGTGGCTTTGGGACCACCACTGGCCTGAACTGATTCACCCATTTGCCTCTGCAATCGATACGGAGTTGCCGGTGCCCGACGAGATGGTGTGTATCATGGATGGATCGAAGCCGGCGTGGGCGCGGTGGCCGGAGGGAAAGAAGAGTGTGCACAAGGAGTATGGTCAGGATAGTCTTGAGGGATGGCACAAGAAGCATGGTTTTTTTGTCGAGTAGGGAATGCCATAGAGCATGGGTGAATTAGCGGAGGTGTTGGAAATGGTGTATAGGAGAGTTACGGGGTGGCTACGAGAGATCGAGGGGTCGAGCCTGAAGATACGAATGGAAAAGTGCTTTAAGAAAAATATTATTTCGATATTAAGATTTATAGAATGACCAATGGCTCCTGTAATGCATATTAGCAATTGATCATATCACGAGGTGAGTGAAATGATGGCAGTCAAGGAAAAGATCAGTTCTCCAAGGTGAAAATAGTTTATCGACATGATAGTTCAGAGATAGAACAGTATATTGGGATTCATCATGCAATGATATAGGAAATGGAAGCAGAGCAAACTCACGTTCAACGAGCCAAATGGTCTACCTGTATTTAGTCCTATTTGTTCACTTATGCCGAGTTAGCGATGGGATTCAAGCAAAAAGCGTGAGTCAAAAAGCGAAATCAAGACATGGCAACTAAGTCAGGCTTCGAGTCAGTCAGCATTAAATACGATTTCTCCGATCAACAGGAGACACATACCTCATTAAATCAGAATTTTTGTATAATGTTCATTCCCGGACACGAGGTCCAAGTCCAACAGTGTGAATAACACAATCATCATGATAGGTTTGACCATGTTGAGGAAGGGCAGAGAGATAGAGATGAGTGATGAATTACCTAGAATTTCTGTTAGAAATGCTGGTCTCAACTTGTCGATGCGACATGAAATAATCTTCATCAGGGCAATGGTTCAGGTGACGAATTCTCAACAAGTAATCCACTTCCCATACACCCACAGAGTTTGTACGCTCTGGTTTTGTTGGATGAAGGGAGGTGGGTACGTTATGTCCGCCCGTTCGTTCAAATTTCTTCATGCTAGGCAACAGCCGCAATGGAGGGAAGGGATTGAATCGAAGTGTAATTTACCTGAGCGAGAGATTGTTAGTCAAAGATCACTCAATGTATGGCTTGTGAAGTAATGATGTTTTTGTGATGGGTCAGACAAGGCTGAAACTTAAAAGTATGACAGATTCAACATGGATCTTCTGATTGAGGAATGCCTTTGCATGTCTATAATATAATCATCCCCGGGGGTTTGGGGTTGGGAGAAGAAAAACGTTTTCCTTACCTTTTGGAAAAAAAAAGAAACCGAGTATTATTCGCAGCCCTGGGATTAACCGCAGGCCTTGAGAACAGCTGGAGTGTGTGCCATCATGATGCCACAGTCCAAGCCGAGAAAAGAAAAAAACAAAAGAAAGAAGTGAGAGCTGGAGAATTCCGAGCGATGCAGAAGGAAAGAAAAAAATCGGCGGGTGGAGCTCGCTATATAAACTAAAGCGGTAAGCTACGGTAGACGCGTACGACCTTTGGCGTTGTTTGCCTTGGCATCAAACATCGGCGAAATAACTGGGCCGAGAGTTGGAGTGGATAGGGTGAAGGAAACTGTGTTTGCATGTGGAATGGCCAGTCCTCACTAACATACAAGGGATGGTTAGAGATACATCAATGGAGCAATACATACCACTGCGACGGTTGAGGTGACCTGATCTCCTTGGCAATGTTTTCCACCGAGTGCCTTCCATCCTTCATCATGCAAGTACGGTGGGTCTTGTTGCCAATTTGGTATCGTGGACTGGTATCGCGCCTGGCCGCAAGAAGCCGAAGAGCTTGGGCCTCAATTGCTGAAACAATACAAGGTTGCTGGGCGAAGATGCCTTGTCCATGACGTCAACATGTAACGGACAGGCCCGATTGTAGAAGGCGGAAACTCCCAGCATGCAAGTTTTGGGTGCTCGAAACAGGTTTCTCGGCGAACAGATTCCTAAGATGCTTGAGGAGAGGGTGGAGTTGCTGGTGAGAATATATCAAAAGCAAGTCCGACGGTAAGAGCCGGTAGCGTCGTCCTCACGAACACGAGATGACTGTTAACATATGATTTTTGGTATAGCAATCAGCCGCGAAGATTGTTGATATTGAGTGGGAAGTGTTTGCTGGAGCTAGTAAAAGGCAGGGCATCACACGAAAGCTGACCAGCACCTACCGCCAGAGTGTTAGCGCAGCCAACCCCCGGGCAGCTCATTGACATTCTAGGCAGAGAAAAGCTAGTGCGGGTTGGAAAAGGCTCAATCTCGCTAATTGAAGAAATTTCACCCTCCTACCTAGGTACATATGCATTATGTACCTAGGTATGTATGTAGTTGGCTTAGTCCAAGAGCCCAAAGATGTCATTTCCACGTCATCAACATAGAACTACAAATATGGCATTCGTCACCTCGACGTGTCTTTGATAATCGCATTTTGTACTTTACTCTTCGAGTGATAGCAGGACATGAACTGTTGAATCATTATTGAAACCAATCAAAGAGAAACCAACTAAAGATGTCCACAAAATTCAAGTTGAACACCGGAGCAGAGATCCCAGCCATTGGATTCGGCACCTGGCAGGATGCGAGTGAGCAGGAAGATGCTGTAGCAGAGGCAATCAAGGCAGGATACCGTCATATCGATACTGCACGGGTGTAAGTATCCCTGCTTCCTGACAGAGACGAGCGATAAGCTCAATGTACAGAACTGACTGAATACTAGTTATGGAACCGAGAAGGCTGTTGGCAGAGGCGTCAAGAAAAGCGGCGTCCCGCGCAAAGATATCTTCATCACAACCAAGCTATGGAACAACAAACACCACCCGGACGATGTAGCACCGGCTCTGCAGCAATCCTTGGACGATCTGGAAATGGACTACGTTGATCAGTTCCTGATTCACTGGCCCGTGGCCTGGAAACGAGGCGAGGAACTCTTTCCGAAGAAGGATGAGAAGCCGATACTGGAGAATATCGACATCGTCGACGTATGTCGCACACCTCTCTCTTGATCCATTAAGGCAAGCGCGCTGACATCAAAGCAGACGTACAAAGCAATGGAACAGCTTCTGAAAACCGGCAAGGTGAGGGCGATCGGCGTCTCGAACTTCGACAAGTCTGAGATGGAGCGCCTGATCAAGAATACTTCTATCGTTCCCGCTACGCACCAGATTGAATGCCATCCGTGGTTGCAGCAGCGTGATTTCACTGAATGGCATCGAAAGAATGGTATACATATCACGCACTACTCGCCATTTGGGAACCAGAACGCTCTCTACGCTGAGAAGGGTGCGCCCGCTAAGTTGCTCGATGAGCCTGTGCTGGCGGAGATAGGCGAGCCTTACAACAAAACCCCCGCCCAAGTTACTCTTGGTAAGTGTGACCTGCCTGAATTTAATTTGCATGATGCTGACTGCAGTGTGATTTGATAGCTTGGGGAGTCTCGCAGGGCCACTCGGTGCTGCCGAAGTCTAAGACGCCATTGAGGATCAGGGCCAACCTGGGAGGTGACTTCAAGCTGAGCCCAGAGGATATGAAGAAGATTGAGAAAATCAACAAGAAGCTTCGTTTCAACGATAGCAGTGGTGAGTTTGGCAGGGACTTCTTTACTGATTTGGAGGGAAAGTCTTGAGGTAGATTGGTTATGTTTGAAGGGCATTTGGAGATATGCAGTCAATTTAAGACAAATGAATTGTGACCATTAAGTGTAGATAAATGTGTTATTCCGAATTGCATTGAAGAACGCTACAATGGAGAAACCCAGGAGATCAGATCGATGCTTTCATCGATGATGGACATGCTGTGTGACGTCATATGCAGGCCGAGCATCAGCAACTCTATGTTGTAATTGCTTCTACCACATCCCACTGCTTTAAAAAAAACGTACACTGGGTCAGCAAATGCACCATGTTACCAGCAGCTTACGGGTTTGCTTTAGTAACCCCTGCCTCACGGGGATTGGGGTTCGCCTTCGCACAGCAGCTCTTAACCCGTACCGAGCTCCCTGTGATTGCAACAGCCCGGAAGAACTGTGATGAACTCGAAGAACGATTGCTGTCAAGCAATGGCATGCCCAAAGACGCAGAGCAGAGACTCCGCATTCTCCAGGTTGATGTAACAGGTACAAAAGCAGCTCAATTCCGTGAAATATATGCTTCTCCGTCCTATAAGTCTAACCGACTCCCCAGATGAGTCTACGATATCAGCAATGGCAGACACAATCCGCGAGAAATATCCAAACACACCGCTCAGGCTAGGATTGACAATCCCCGGCATTCTGCATGCGGAAAAATCACCCAGTAAAATTGACGCTGCCAATGCGCTGGAAAGCTTCAAAGTCAACTCCCTCGGCCCGTTGCTACTCATGAAGCATCTTTCCCAGCTCGTCCCATTGAAATCCTCACCGGAATTTCCGACAACAGAGCCCAGCTCTGCAATCAACACTCAAGGTCCGCTATGGTTGCCCTCTCATGCCATCTATGCAATGATGGCCGCTCGAGTCGGTTCAATATCTGACAATGCCTTGGGCGGGTGGTACTCCTACCGTGCAAGCAAGGCAGCTGTATTCCAATTGGCCAAAACCTTTGATTTGCATTTGCGCGCGAAGAGTGGGCAGAGGGCAATTGCCGTGGCGCTACACCCTGGTACTGTGCACACGGATTTTACCAACGAGTATTGGGGAACGAGGGAAATGCTGGAGCCGGCCGATGCGGCCGACAAGCTGTTGGAGGTGCTTGTGGGCCTGCCATCGGAGGTTAAAGGAGGGAGAGGGAGGTGTTGGGATTGGATGGGAAAGGAGGTTTTGCCGTGAGCTGTTCAAATCCCCAGAAAATGATTTCTGTGAGTAAGGTGACTTAAGAGGTGGAATAATGCTAATATGAATCTGAATTGATGTTTAACGCAGGGGGTTCTGTGAAACTCCGACCTTGTAAATTCTCGCTAAACATTGTGTTCACTGTTTCCCTCATGAAGCTCATGGAGCCGCGATGATACGTCCCTTCTGGGTACACCGAAAATCACGAGAAGCATTCCGAAGGACAGAAGAAGCCATAAACTGCATGACCACATATCGCCGCAACAAAGCGAACGACCTAGAGCAACAAAAGGATATATAAGCTCAATGACCTACTACAATATCCTCTACTCCGTATAAACTTCTTGATTTTAGATATCTTGACATGCAGTCCAGGATCTGGCGATCCAAGGCATACTTTTGTGTAGCTTGCGGGGGTCCACGGGTATCAGGTTATCTACTCCGTACCTAATGACTGAAAGCACCGGAACAGTGAACCTTGTATAGTAAATTAATAATCGATTTTGACAAGTCTCCTGGAACTTTTTTCGAGTCTCCCGAACTGGAACCTGGTGAAGGATCAACATGTGACGTTGAATGTGACAGGACAGGGCTAAAGTGGGGGTCATGATTACATAATACACAAACGCGCCCGCGAACCTTAGAACGCGTCACGTCGAATATAAATATCCTCCTAATCCCCTCCTCCCTCTTTCCTTCCTCCAGAGTTCTCCCAACTGTGCTTCCTTGGCCTAAGCCCCCAAGGATTGGGTCCTTGAGTTTCCCCCTCGACTCTTTGGACCTGCACCAGGAAGGGGTTCTCTCGCCCATACCATCCATCCCGTTGACCAGCCGTGCTTTTCACCGGGATGGGACGTTTGTCAAAAGGTACTTCTTTGATCTTCGGTTGTCCTGCCCTCCGACCGATGATTGCTAGAATATCTGCCGGCGGTTGTCGTTCGGTGGTTTCGCTGGTCTTCTGATTGGTGATACCGAGTGTCCCGTTGTTGTCATCATGAATGACCAGCAAAGTAAGGCGGGTTCCTCCTGTCGGTTTCTGCTGGAAATGATTGGTTTGGCAATTGTCGAAAGGTCTCATCCGAGATGCGCGCCGTCGTGTCAATGGTGGGATCCTAGACGCCTCTTATGGGTTTGGTGCCCATGAGAGGTTTCGGTCTGAGTTACATTGCCTAGAAATACTCTCTGATTGACTGTTATCGTGACGTCCCCGCAGCACGCCTCAGCGAAGCTATGGTGGACGCTCGTTCCAGATGCAGTATGATTGGGAAGGAAATTCGAAGCCGTTTCTAAGATTGATTCACGGGGTTTTATTGTGCTCAGATTTGTCTAGTACATGAAGCCGCAAACTCTTACGATCCGAGTATCGTTTTGAGACCACGGAACGAACTAAGGGTAAAACCTGAGTTCCAATCCAATGAAATTGTTTATCGCAGCTGATGCAAAAGGATTCATGATCGCGAGGCCATCGCTACGACTTCTGCAGTCTGACTGGCAAGACCGAAAACCCCTCCCGGAGGTGGGATTTCTAGCCAGACTGTATGATGGAATGCATGGAGAGGACCAGTTCCCTACCTGCTGACGTCTGTTGAAGATATTCTTTGTGCCGAACAATCCGATCCCAAGTGATCCCAAGTTGAAGCAGTGCTTAACATTTCTCTTTCGCTTTGGAGTAGCAACGTCGAGATACCAGAGGAACAGCCGCCATGGCTCCTTTATGGAACCGCTTGCGAAACATAACCATTGTTCCTGATGCCCAGCGAGCACGGTGCGAGTCAAGGTTTACACCTGCGGGTAATACCATGTGGAAACCTGGGACTTTTCTGGACTGGATCCGAGTCCATCCAGCGCTCCAGGAAGCGTGTGAGAAATCCTTCTAGCACGAGGCCGATGCATCACGGGTCGCAACCGTTTGCTGAAAGCCCGGCGGGTACGTGGCGGGATACGCTGAACTGGATCTCCCTGGGGGAATCGCGACCTTCGGGAGGGTATTCGGTGAGGTAGTGACGTCTCGGTTACTTTTTTTTTTATCACCCCTGGGTCCCTCCCAGGGGGATTTTTTTTTGGTTGAGGCCATGGCTGCTTTCTGGATGGTGAACCATGTTCACCTCACCTCGGTGACGACCCGGTGATTGTTCGGATCTGTAGTTCTATGGCCCCTTCAGCGTCCGTTGAGAACCATATAACTGGTTTTCGATGTACGCTGAAGGGGTCATAGAATTGGAGCTCCGAACGTCATCAGGTCTAAGCGAGACAGAACACTCTTTACCATGTTTCCAATTTCAAAAAAATACCTGTCACAGCTCTCGCTCGTTCTTAGATTAGTTAAAATTTAATCAACATGTTTTCCATTTCAATCATTCTATTGAACGTACTCTTCTGATGTTAAGTTCGACTGAGAGTAGTAAAATCTAAGTACTGCGCCAATTTTTTTTTTTTGGTTTGAATAATTTCTCCCCATAGCTTCGATACCGCTCTCTGAACTCCCATGTTTCTCAATGGAATACGCGACTGCCTCCACAGCAGTTTTTATTCCTTTGATGTCTGAGCCACTTAAGAGCCGACCAACAGGCGGCATGAAAAAAAAAGCCAAGGACAATCTAGAGGGAAATGAAGCCAAGATGCGTCACATTTCTGAATTTCATTGTCCATACTAATCATTCTCGTATTTGTCAATCACGGGTCTCAAGCATAAACGGCATATCAATTCTCGTTGTTCTCATTGATAAAAAAAAGACATCTATATAATGCAATGCAAGCCAGCCACAAGTCGGTCGACAGTTGGTATATCAACAGTTGGTATATCTAAATCTAATCAAAAATGGAAGTCTTCATAGAGTTGGGCTGAATATACTCGGAAGCATTGCGGAAGCTGGTGAAACCCCAACGAATCTGCGCAGCCATAGCAATTTCAACATCCAAGTCCTTAGCAAACTGCCAAGCGAGACCGGTATCGCGCTGGAACGCACGACCAACGAGAATGACATCAAGGTCATCCTCGTTCAGAATCTTCTCTCCCAAGTTTCCGTTGTTGATCATACCAACAGCAGCAACAAGCAGCTTATCACCAACAGCCTTCTTGATAGCAGCAGCATAAGGAACCTGGAAAGCAGGACCGGAGGTGACCTTCTGAGCAACGTGCACACCACCGGTACTGATATCGATAAGATCGATAGCGCCCTGGGCAGCAAGTGCACGAGCGAACTCAACCGTGTCCTCAAGCTTCCAGCCCTTCTCAGCCGGGAGGCTGTCCTCAAGCCAGTCGGTAGCCGACACACGCAGGAAGACAGGAACATCGTCACCGACAGTGTCACGGGTCAACTGAGCGATTTCCAAGGGCAGACGAATGCGGTTCTCGAAGCTACCACCGTAGTTATCGGTGCGCTGGTTAGAGGAGGGGCTAAGGAACGAGGAGAGGAGGTATCCGTGAGCGTTGTGGATCTCGATGAAATCACAACCAGCAGCGATGGCACGCTTAACAGCCGCAACCCAGGCAGTCTTAACCTCAGCGATATCATCCTGGGTCATAGCAATGGGGATAATATCGCCGTCGGCGAAGGGAATGGCGCTGGGAGCCTTTACATTATCGGTCCAACCGCCGACAGAGTTGTTCGCGACAACGCCGCCAAGCCAAGGTGGCACGGTCGACGCCTTGCGGCCGGCGTGTGCGAGCTGGATACCGATTTTCTGGCCCTGGCTGTGCGCAAACTCAACGACCTGCTTAAGGGGCGCGATCTGCGAGTCCTTCCAGAGACCCACGCAGCCGGGGGTGATGCGGCCCTCGGGGACAACACCGGTTGCTTCGATGATAATGTGTCCTGGTCCGCGCTGGGCAATGGCACCGTAATGCGCTATGTGCCATGCGGTCATGTGGCCATCGTCGGCACTGTATTGGCACATGGGCGCCATCTGGAGGATTATTGTTAGTTGTGTGATCATGTAAGGGATTGGAGGGATTTGCTTACACCCAGGCGATTTTGGAAAGTCACGCCCCTGACGGTAAGGGGCTTGAACATCTTGGGAATGGGCTTTCCGCTCGTTTGGGGAGTGCGAGCTGTGCCTGCCGGGGGGCTCTGGGCAGGGGTGTAGTATGAGATGCCCTCGGCGGGCTTAGCGGAGACGTCGGGCCAAGTCATTTTAATGGTGTTCAGGTATAAATGTTATTATAGGTGTAGTTAATTCCATCTTGTAGGGGCAGGGGTGGTTTGATTTATGTACTTGATCGACAGTGGGGAAGTTGAGGATTGATTTATCATCGAAATTCTTGGATACCTAGGTAGGCATTAACAGGACCTCGGGAAGTTGAGGATTGATTTATCATCGAAATTCTTGGATAGGCATTAACCATCTGATTTGGAGGCAAAAAATCACGAAATCTCCACCGGACTTTATATTCCGCCTCTGAATACTCCCAGTTTTGACAAATGGGTCCATGTATAAGGATATGAAGGGAAATGGTCCTATAAAAAATCATGAAAAGTCGCCGAATGAGATCCACGCGGTTGAATTAGGATCCGATCTCGGGATCCACTCAGCAAATGGAATGCTTATGTAATGTCTCCGACAGGGCCGTCCGAGGCAAGTCCGGATGGTTCAAACTTTCCAAGTTTAAGCTTATTTCCACCCACACTAGAAATATTGGGTGCGGCACTATGGAGTGATAGTGCCGTGGATATGACAGGATGAGTAAGTATTTTGACTTCTTCTTGGTCGGTTCCAGGCACGAGGGGTTCTTCTGCAAAGAGAATATCCGTCTCTGCCTCGAGCTTCAGATTGGGCCTAGAACTTTTTCATAGTCTCCATAATTATTTTATTGAAGTCTTTACGGGAAGCAAATGGCCCATAGTTGTAGACTTTGTTCTGCTAGGGATGTTGGAAAATGAGCTCCTGGTATGGGCCGCTATCGGCAGTCCCGAAAAATGATCCCTCGATTTGTCACCGTTGCTATATATAGCTTTGTAGCTCCTGTGCAATGGACTGCTTCAGCGCTCAGGGTAACTTTGGCCGGCTTTCACCAGTCTGGCAGCCGTGTATTTTTTCCATCAACATACTAAATCCAATTTCCTCAATCATGTAAGAATCGAGGACCTGCGCAACAGGGACTAAGGTTTGATTCTTGACCAGAATCATCGCCTCCGCCTCCCCTATCTGAATCCTTCGTTCGACTTTGAGATACCTTGTTGAAGAACTGCATTGCTGAAATGAAGATCTCTGGTGGGATGATCCAACAGAACAGGCAGGGCCTATTCTGGTAAAGATGAAGCTATTCCCAGGTTCCCGAGGCAGCTAAGAACGATGGGAATGACGAAACTTGATGGAAATCAATGAAAAAGAGACGATATTGATGAATAAAGTGGAAGCAAGAGATACAGAGCCTGCGGATATAGGGAGGAGAGAGTTGTTGGAAGAAAACTCTGTTGGTCGGGTTGCTATGTAGCAAGCAACAAAACCACCCGATAGAAGGTTGTTTTGTCCTAACGTAGGGAGATAATACGTTGAATGTAGATACCGAGGTAGTGCCTGTTACTATGGCAGATTAGTTGACGGCAACAAGCCGTAAATATGTAAGTTGAAGCTATTCACACTTCCTGAAAAGGCAATTCTCCGGGACTTGGCGGATATGTGGATACTCAACTTGTTAGACCGTGGGTCCCGAGATCTTGACTGGATCGTGCTAGGCGCGGCACAACCCCTGTACGACGTATTGTATAGAACCGAGGATATTGACAGATCGCGAGATCAGATCAATAACAAGCTCCTCGGGCTCATAACCCGCTCGAGTCTATAAGGTAGATGAAGATATCATGGAGGTCGCTACCAGAAAGAAGACCAGTACTAATATACAAGAAAAGTTGACTACAAACTAAATAGCAATCATCACAAGAAACATAATGATATAGTAAAACGAAAGCCATTTATATGTACCACGTGTATTAATCCGCCCAAAAAAGCTCTTTCCAGATAATCAATATTGTAATGAGTTTGTTTCCCTTGATATACGCGGCACATGTCATCACTTAAATATCCGGTGCCGTTGACAAGTACATCCTTAGCTCAACTTTGTCGAAAGTCAGATGCCGTCGTAGATTTCATAGAATAGGGATCCAATCGGATGCCGAGGAGGTAGATCCGCTTACAATTCGCGGCCAGTTAAGGTTAGCGTTATTAACGTTCATACCATGGCGAGCACTGATTGGTTCTCGGCAGCAATAGTCCTCAGCTAGATAGTATAAATAGACACAGTAAGTTCTAGAAGGAAATGGGGCTTGTAGATAGCCCTGAATGCATTCATGCCCCTTAATTTTTGGATGGAAAGTTTTTCTTTAAAGCCTAGGAAAAATCCGTAAAAACTCCAAGACAACTTGTTTCGTGGTATCCTTGCCAACCATATAACTATATAACCTTGGAATATGCAACAGAATCACAATCACACAACTCAACGGCACAAATTTCGCTTCAATGTTTCATGACAATTTCTATGATGTCGAGCAGCTTTCCTCTGATGATCGTACCCTGATTGCGCAGAAATACCGGGAATATCTCCGCCGTATAGCGCAAGCAGCAATATGGACCACCTACATTTACTTTGCCGTGCGGTTATTTTTCACCTTGACAACTCCGGACCGAACATGGAAGATGTGGATAATGCTTGGCGTTGAGGGTCTATTTGGCCGTAAGTTGCCTTCTAATAAAGAACACCGAGCAGCCGCTGATCCTGTTAGACATATCCCTGAACCACCAACGCCTGTCCTTAGCTGCAACAATAAAGCCCCCACACTGGAGACCCCGCAAGAGACTACGCAGCAACGAGAACCTGCCCAGAGTCGATGTGTTAGTAACATGCTGCGGAGAGCCAGTCGAAATCATCTTGGACACAGTCCGAGCAGCATGTGCTTTAGACTACCCAGATTCCCGGTTTCGAGTCCGGCTTCTGGACGACGGGGGATCAATTGACCTTCGCGACGCGATTATAAAGCTCACCGCCAAGTGGACTCACCTGTCATATCACACCCGTGGCAAGCAATCCGGGAAATCCTTTGCCAAAGCAGGCAACTTAAACTACGCTCTGTTCTCCCTACAAACCGAAGACCCGCCAGAGTTCTGCACAGTCGTCGATGCCGACTCCATCTTGATGCCGGACTTTCTACGTGCAACACTGCCCCATCTACTTGAAGACCCAGAAGTAGCATTGCTGACCACGCGGCAATATTTCTATAATCTGCCCCGCGGCGATCCCCTCTCCCAGTCGCGGGCGTACTTCTACACGTGTGAGAATGCGGAACTCGATCTTCTCGGTCATGCATTGGACGCGGGATCAGGCGCAGTCTTCCGTCGCGATGCGATTCTCGACGCGGGTGGATATCCGACCTATTCTTTCTCGGAGGATTGGCAGCTTTCGTTGATATTGCGAGGGCTGGGGAAGCGCACGATACAGGTACAAGAAGTTTTGCAATTCGGTCTCGTTCCTATCTCTCTTGCTGGGCATCTCAAACAGCGGAATAGATGGCACATTGGACACTCTCAGCAGATTTCTGTCTTGTTCCCTTCTGTCAATAAGGCGATTCCAGAGCATCTGCGTTGGGATATCGCTCTTGGAGGGCTGTCTATCATGGCGGGTCTTGTGACCTACTCAATTGGCTTTGTTGCTCTGCCTTTTCTTCTTGTCTCTGATGGTGGATTTGTTCCTGCTGGATCGGCGGTTGAGATCAAGATCCAAATTGTTCTGGCCATTGCTCATGTTGCATCTACATGGGCATATGACTGGGCTCGAAGTGCACACGCGGGTGTTCCATTTGCGCCATTTGCACACGCAGAAAATAGTTGGCTTGCTGCCGGTAAGTTTGATTGAAAATGTCCACATCCCTGAAGCTTGACCCTAACATATTTCCTTAATAGCCCATTTATACGCCATTGTACGATTCCATCTACTTGGAAGCAAGCCCAAGGGATCCTTTGTTACCGGAAGCACCGCCAATTCAAGTGAAAACGCTACATCCATCTCATCATTCCAAAAGGCATACAGAGATACGCTTCAAAGCGGTGCTTTGTTGAACATTTGTCTTTTTATTGCGAGTGTGGGAGCTATGCTCTTTGCTATCTGGGTGGCTGTCTCCGGAGATGGACCGACAATTCCCAAACTGCTCACTACAATCGCTTGGCCGCCGTTGCTGCACTTGTACCTTTTGGCCATTGTCAACAATTGGGTACCCATTGCTCATCTCTTCAATTCCCCGATATATCATTCTAGAGACTCTAGATTGCTCACCACAGAGAAGGGAATATCGTACCCACGAGCGGAGGTTGAAGAGCAACTTAGCTCTGACAAGTCTTTCCTCGGCCTCTGCTGCTCCTTTGTGGTGCCAATTGTTCTTTTAGGGGCGCTTATGGGCGTTGTGATATTATAGGGCTTGGCCACCTGGTTTTAGATTGTATATCATATTCCTAAAGTTGGGGATGCAGAGAAAGAAATCGCGATATTCTTACAGAAAACGTCTCGTGAGCCATGGTATCCTTTTCACAACGCGATTTTATGCGGCCGCTTTCCTTGCCTAGTGCTGGCACATAGGCATTTAATACTAGGATTTGGTTATCTGAACATGTTATTAGAGACGCTGTCTATTTATGCCTCGATGCCTCTTCTTGTATGTTCTGTTAGTGCTCTACCTACTATCTAGTGTGCTGTCGGTGTCCTAGTATTCCATCGTGTCTTCCTCGTATCTTCGTCATATCTTCGTTATGCCTTCGTTGTATCTTCGTCCTATTCTCGCCATATCCTTGTGGTATCCTCGCTGTGTCCTTGCGGTGTCCTTGCGGTGTCCTTGCGGTGTCCTTGCGGTGTCCTTGCGGTGTCCTTGCGGTATCCTCGCGGTATCCTCGCGGTATCCTCGCGGTATCCTCGCGGTGTCCTTGCGGTGTCCTGTCCTCGCAGTGTCCTCGCTATGTCATCGCTACATCCTCGCAATGTCCTCGCAGTGTCCTCGCTATGTCCTCGCCATACTCTCGCGGTATCCTCGCGGTGTCCTTGCGGTGTCCTGTCCTCGCAGTGTCCTCGCTATGTCATCGCTACATCCTCGCAATGTCCTCGCAGTGTCCTCGCTATGTCCTCGCCATACTCTCGCGGTATCCTCGCGGTGTCCTTGCGGTGTCCTGTCCTCGCAGTGTCCTTATAGTGTCTTATTGGTGTCTTCATAAGTGTTCTATTTCACTTTCTAGCCAGAACAAAAGACCGTAGCTATATAGTAAGACCCAAAAAGTCAGAAATGATTCTTCTATTAGTAGAAACAATGTGATTAATTACGACATTGATATACTAATCCTAATATAACTACCGTAATACTTCGCAAAGTGTACATAATTGCGGCCAATGGTAACTGGCATACTTGGGATTATATTCGAATGCTCGAGAACGCCCTGTGTGTAGTAAACAACTGATAATAGGAGAAAATATCTCTAATATACAGCAATGGGAAAGAGAGAAGATTTTTCTAGCACGGAAGCAGGCCCCGACAGAAGACGGCTAGACAGAGACATCCCATCAAGAATCTCGCCTCCGTTCACAAAATTGCCATACTTTTAATAATAAGAGTAAAAGTTGCCTCATCCAGCACGGGCAAGAAGTTTCGAGATGGAAATCTTCTTACGCGGAACCAGTTTACCCAGAACGTTTGGAATATACGATGGGAATCCGGCGTTGATCTGCCGCAGAATCCCCCAGGACTGCTCCGCGTCGGAATCATACGGTGCTGTCTCCGCAAGCCCCGTTGTGTTGAAGGATGCGTACACCAACGGGACATCATCAAAGGAGACCGAGGCATTTACCACCTTGCCATCAAGGCCGTCGCTGCCGATGAAGCGCACGTTTCCGACAGAAGCAAAAGCAAGGGGTGCGCCTGTGTTGACGGCGTAGGTCCGTGCAGCGGCCACATTCACCTCAGCAGCCTCAAAGGGCAATGCTTCTGAATCACCTTCGTTAGGAGTGACTGTAAATGAGAGTTAGCAGGGAGGCACACAGCTTGTAGGAAAAGCATTTGAAATTCAGCTTACATGGCCAGGACGCAATGTGTAGTGTCTCCTTCTGGGACTGGACATTGAAGGTCATAGCGGGATGGAAGTGTTCCCAGCATTCCAATAGACCCCAGCGGCCGTATGGAGTTGCGATCACTTTGAGATCATCAATGGTTCCGTCGGACCAGATCTCACGTTCACCTCCTGATGGCCGTAGCTTGTGGCGCAGCAGAAGGACCTCGCCCTTAGGCGAAATGAGTGCCTGTGCCATGTAGATGAGGTCACCTTCGCGATGTGAGAATGCTGGCACGATGTAAACCCGGTTATGTTTGGCGGCAGCAATGAGGGTGTCCCATTGGGGGCTGCCGACGACCAGGGAATTGTCGAAGTAGCTTTCGATATGGTCTTTCATGGATGTGCTGTCCGCTATGCCTTTGGGATACCTAGAAAATATGGAGCTAGGATTAGTATTTTACACTGTTGGTTATGCCTAGGACATAGAGAACATACCCGGGGAACCATAGCTCAGGGAAGACAACCAGATTGGCGCCAGCGTTGGCAGCATCTTCGATAAGTTGGGTGGCTTTGACTACCGTCTGGTTGAGATCGAATTTCACGCCCGTCCAGTTCTTGTTCATCACAGGAAGCGGCCAGTTTGCTGGTGGTGCTCGGACTATGGCGACGGTCAAGTTGTTGTACTCTGTAAAGCTGGTTGCTGTTGGCTGCCCATGATGGATGGCAAAGGCAGTTCCTAGCAGCGTTGACACTAGAGTGAGACGCATCGTGGTAAGTCGCGAGCTTGAGATGGGTTATTTGGCTTAAGTTGCTTATAACGGGGGGTTTTTATAAACTACCTAGATAGATCCACGAACCCGAACCCGAGAACATATCCCGAAGATAAACCGGGATGGTTCCATATAAAGTTGCCGTGCAGGCGTGCCGAAAAGGCAAATCCCGACAAACCCCGTTCGGTGAGAATACCACTTATCACCATTTAGACCATATGTACATTCCTCGTAATTCTATTATCATCTTCAGTATTATCTGCGTTATCTCCAGCGTCATCTTTATCAACATTCCTTTCATTATACTTTTCATCAGTATCATTCTCGTTAACATCATCCTCATTAGTGCCATCTTTATCATATTTTCTAGTATACTGTTATCACTATTTTCATTATCATTTTCATCGTAATTTTAATTAGTACCGCCCTTAGTGTATTTTTATTTTTATTATCCTTTGTACTGGTGTTATTTCATGCAGGCTTTATATGGACTAGCTAATATTGACGTCGTTGTTGGTTGTTAACGGCGGCAGAAATGATTCCAGAATCGGCATTGGTGGACTTGATGTAGTCCTGAATTGCCGTACTATATCGATAAAACTCGATCATAGTAATCGCCGTTACTGGGTTCTCAATTGCATTCAATTCATTGTCCTTGACAACGATGAAGCTGTTCAACCCCGGCACCCCAATTAGCTCCATCAACATCGTTTGTAGAGCAAAGTAAGGAGATATTCCGGCTTTCAAATCAGCTAACGTTTTGTACGTCGCTTTCATTGAAATAATGAATTCCCCGCTTGACGAAAACTGCTTCCGCGAGATCGTACGGAACTTCCACATTGCGACCTTCAAAGCGCTATGTGCTTTACCTTTCATATGCTCCCGAATCTCCTCCATCAATTCGTCGGCGAAGATGATAGAGTTGCCTCGACCATTGATCTCTTCCATTAAGTCGCCATCTATACTGCTCGACAGCCAGTTGCGTACTTGCTTGGAAAGAGTCTTCCATTTTTGACCATTTGGATCTCTCCTGTTCGGCCAGGGGATCGATTTCTTGATCAATTTGTGTAGATTGTAGCTTTCCAAGATATTCTCAACGTTGCCAATCCACCTGTCAAGATCCACTCTTTCTTTGAGTGGTGGGGTAATCTCATAAAGATTGAATGTCCCAACTTCGGGGAGACCGACTGCTTGGTCGGCAACAGGAATATCCTCTTCATCGTACCAGTGGTTGTCATGCGGGGCCAACTGTGGCTGCGATTCTGTAGTCACCATAATGAGAGAGGGACAGGAGGGTAGAGTTTACAAGAGAATGTCTTGTTAACCAAAAGAAGAAGGCAAGATATAGTACTAGGAAGTTCTATTGATGGAAAATGATGAATAATGATGATTCAGGGGGTAGAAAGTGGACCTCATAACCTGTTGGAGTGAATACTTGTTGGGGAAAACGCAGAAGAAGAATCATGATCTATTAGAACTAGAAACCCAGGGTTTATATACCTGGCAAAACCATCCAAACAAAGAATCAGTTTGTCAAACACAAGCAAAGGCTCAGTCTGTCAAACATGCATTGTCAAACATGCAGTGCATATATGGGATGCACTCCAACAAATCTAGCCAGCTTCCACACTGAGGGACTATATCGATGAACTCCGGGTACAGATGGAAGAACTGAGGGCTCATTTTCCAATTTGATAAATCTGCAGCGTGCTGAACAAAGAGGTCGCTTGGAGTGTAGCCGGAGTCACCATCACAAGAGTAACTCTCCTCAAATGATTACGGCCAATGGAAGCGAAAGCATTGCTGTACGGAGGAGAAAAAGGTGCAGGTCTCCAAATATACGCTATAATGGGTGATCAGGCGATCACGAACACTTGGCCAAGGGAAAAACTCGATAGCACATGCATGTGGCTCTTTTAATTGCTTCTCCGTTCCCACAGCGGTATTTTCAACCGCGTCTCTGGGCCCAGATGAAAGATATATCGCATCAGCTGATAGCTTTTGTATGCAATAGCAACCCTGAAGATATTGGGCATTGGTGACCAAATGTACTCATCCATGCGTCGGAGAATACATAAACCTGGGTTTATTCTTTCTTCCGACGATAAACTCTCCCATCCTTTATCAACGGCCTGAAATAGGAGCCCCATGTTATCAATCTTGGGAAACATTTCGGAAGTATGACAAGAGTAAGAAAGGAATATCTCTCGCCTGCCAATTTGTTGGAACCCATCTTGGAGACTACCATGGAGGTGTACCCTGGTGGGACATTCCATATCGATGTTGGCCATGTTTGCTTGATTGTCAGATTGAGCCTTTGTTCAGATTGCTTTTAGCAGGGTATATAAACCCTGCATTTCTCACTTCTAATTCATCATGATTCTTCTTCTGCTTTCTCCCCTACATAGTGGTAGCAGTAAACCCCTCCAACACCTTCTTCAGGGCCACATGATTGTCAAAGTCGGATGGATTCCTTTCCCTTCGTAACGCTGGCTCTCTCTGTACTGGGAGTGCGAGAAGGGCATAAATCATCTCCCAGGACTTCTTCCTGGGTCCGACGGCCTTCTTCCATGGGCATTGCTTGGCCCGCTTAGCCCAAAATCCGGCGCGTGGGCTATCCTCGCCTGCTGGTGGTTCCTCAAGGGGTGAAATTTGCGGCGGTGGACTCTTTGGCGAAGATGAAGAAATGTTTGTTGTCTTCATATAATCAATGCTCTCAGACATGTCTTGCTCAATTGGCCGCGGAAACGCCATTCCCCTTTCAAAATTAGCCTCATTTGTCTCATTCACTTTATTAAGAGTGGCGTAGTCTCTACAATGGAGAAGGGATTTCAGAAGTGAAATTCAATGCTAGTGGTAGTATGCTCACTTTGTACTGGGTTCGTGTATAAACCTCACCGCGGAGTTGGATATAGAGGACGGCGGAGTTGGAAAGAGAGAATTGATCTTCAGATCGAATATTGAAATCTGAGATTAAGATGAGACAAATGCAAGAAAATGTCAATATATGCCTGCAAACAGTGATAGAAGGAGCGAGGATAGGATGAGGTTTGCCCAAATTTCTTGGATGAGATGGGTGATATCCAGAACGAAGGTTTAACGTGGTAGAAGGGTATATAATGAGAACTCATCCTGGTCTATAACCAACCAAAGATCACCACCAAACGAGGATGCTTCAAAATCAATTAGACGGTTGGAGTTGAACTCAGTCGGTTTGCGTCGTTTGATGGCAGTCGATTCTGGCTCCCCATGTGGTAGCACATGATATTCGTTGAGCTCGTCATCAAACATATCCGAACATAAGGGACTGCCCCGAAGATTGTGCCAAAAACGAAGACAAGGACTTTGCTTGATGATTACATCGTCCCCTTTGATATTTTGACTTATCATCAACCGGCCTTCTGATTTACTAGTTTTCGGCAGCCTCCTTGGACTCAGCATGGGGACGCCCATGTATCCGCATATGCTGTTGCATATTGCTCCTGCGGCCGAGACATTTGCCGCAGACGGGACAACTGAAGGAAGGTGGAGCAATGTGCTGATTATCAATGTGACGCTTGAGAGACAGTTTGTTTGAGAACACGCATGGGCAATCTTTCCAATTGCATCGCAAAAGAGCAATATTATCACTAACTCGTGAGATGTATCAGATAAGTCTTCTCAAAACCGGCGTAATTCTGTTAACAGATATATTGTTAGAAAACTTACTCGGCTTTCTTCTTTCCATCATGAGATGGCGATCCGCCTTCTGAATCACTGGTATGATTGCTCTCATGAAGTGTAGTCCTAGTGAGCCCCTGGACCGGCCAGTTGTCCGCGACATTGGGTGACATCAAGTCCCCCTCACGGTCGAATGAGTAGCTGCTCTCTTCTTTGGTCTTTCCACTGCTCCCCCGAGGATAATACTCGGGTGCCCGGTTTTCAAAATTAGGACTGGTACTCCATAGGTTGGTACTCCAAGTCAGGTCGGAATTGCCGCCCCGGTGCTGAATTGGGGGAATACTAATACCATCGTACTCCCGGGGGGATACATAAGGCAAGGAACTGGAGCCAGCTGGTGTCTCCTCGATTAGACCATTGAACGAGTCTGGAGGTTCCTCTAGGGGTATCTCAATGGTAAAGAGGTTATCTACCGTCTGGGAAACTTCCTTAATTGAATCAGTACTACGTGTGGTTGCATCTCTGAAAGCTGCCAAAGATGCAACATTGGATGCTGTTCCAGAAGCATCTTCTTCACTTGGAGTCGGCCGTGGAAGAACAAATAATGCCAGCTGTTCCATATGATGCCCAACGTGTCGATCAAAAGTCAATGGCGGATGGAGTGAAACTAGACACAGAGGGCAGCGGGAACCACTCTGCAGATTCGCCAAAGTAGAGTGTGACTGACGCATATGATCATACCACTTTCGACGACTTTCATATAGCTTCGATGGGGTACTGCACTCTGCAGATATGCAGACATACGGCATTAGGTCACGAAAGACGTGACGGGCCCAGTCTTTCTTGCCCTTGATTTTGATAACAAGACAACAGTATGGACACTCAAACGGGTTTTCATCGGCAGATTCCTTTGGTGGATTGGGAACGGAAAGTGATTCATTCGACGTGAATATGCTGGGGGCATAGGAAGTTTGGGAAATGCCGGAGTTGGAGTTTGTTTCAAGGAACTGGAGATGGTCTTCTGCCAGGACCATCTCCGTAGCCACTGTTTCCGATAGCTGGGTACCTATATCTCCATCATCAGATAAACCCCTGCCAAGCTTTGCTCGATGTCTCTCGAAATATTTCAAAACTGCTTTTTGCCTCGCCATCGCAGCGCTGAGGCGAGGAATTATTGAACCCGCAGCATTTGGAAATTTGTGGGAAATGTGTTGCTGGGCCCATGGTTCGAAATATGATTCATCTTTAATTTTCACGCCGAGAAGACGATCGTGGTCGGCGGGTCGGCGAATGGACATTGATATTTGGAATAGGAGGTTGATAGTGTTTCGCAAGCTTTGAAAAAGCATCTGAATGTCTGTCATATCATTGTCCTCCTCAACCTCTAGCTCGCTGTCTTCGAAGAAAAGCTCATCGTTTTCATCTTCAATTTGATCTTCATCTTTCATGACCTCGGCTAGGTCTCGAAGTAGCCTCAGCAGTCGCTGCAAAAGCTTGACCGTTTCATTCTTCAGGTGGGAGGCATCTCGAAGCCGATAATCCAGCGAAGATTGACCAGTCTGGTGAGCCCCGATATTTCCCGCCCATATTCGAAGTCGTCCAAGCTCGTCCAACCAGCGGTGTTTAGATACTTCATTGTTGTATTGCGTTAGAGCGCCTGAGTTGGTCAATTCTGTGAACTCTTTCAGACACTCATTTAACGCAATTGCAATATTCGTGGCCATGATGTGTGTATTTGGTGTGATAGTCGCGAAAGTTGAACAAAAGAAGAATAAAAGAGGCAGAGAAGCGCGTAGAATGCATATGAGGCTGAGGGGCTGCGGGGTAAAACATATCAAGTACAACCTCACTACCTGCATCTTGTGTTTTTCTTTTATCCCTCTCTCGCTCCTTTCAATCTTATCACTCGGTCATGGTCACAGGAATAGAGGCAACAGGTGTCGCTTTGGCCATCCTCCCCTTGGTTGTGAATCAGCTAGACAATTATGCACGGGGACTCGAAAAGATCAAGGCCTTCCGACGATACAAATGGCAGCTAGAAGACTTTTCGAGTGGACTTAGTGCCCAGTATGCCATGATGGTTAATACTTTGGAGCATTCTTTGGAGGGTGTGGTTGACGACCATGATCAAAGGTCTGACTTGATCAAGAACCCCAGAGGTGTCGGGTGGAAAGACGCAGCCTTCCAGAATCGACTGATGCAGAAACTCGACCGGGACTATTTCCCCTTTACTGGCACAGTCCGAGCACTATGTCGCTTACTGGAAGATCTTTCCCACAAGCTCGGGTTAGAGACAGGAGATTACTGCAGCGTGAGTCAAGTGTGGAAATAGCCCCCACAGGACAACATAACTAATAATACGTCTACTCTACCTGCAGGCAATAACAATAAATCCCCTGAGTGCCCTCAAGTTTCGGAAAATCTTCAACGCAGCGATATACGAAGATCTGTTAGATAAGATTGACAAAACAAACCAGATCTTGAAAACGATATGCGAGCAATCCGAACATCGCGAAAAATCCCCGAAGAAACCAGCGAGACGAAGATTAAACCTCAAACGATACCGAGAAAAGCGAGCCCATGCAAAGGCTCTCTATAGTATCATCAGAAAAGGTCAAAAATGCGGAAAATGTCTATCTCAAGATGCTCACTTCGTTGCCATTCAGCTCGACAGGGAGTACATGGATAGCACAGGTGATACACACCTTGCACTCGAACCCACCAGCTTTTATATGATCGCATCGCCCCCGGAGAACTGTTTATCCACAAAGGACAAAAGGCACTGGCATGAAATCAAAGTTCAAACTGATCAAAGTGCTCAATTGGGATGCACTTCCGGAGACTGCAATCCAGGAGTTCAATCGCTAGATCGAGAATCCAAAGTGCGTTTTGAACTACCAAAAACAAAATGCCTGGAAAAGGTTCAGTCAAAACCAACCATTCTGGGTGCATCCAGCGCCGGTCTATGCTCCGCATTTGATCAAGTTAATATCACACCACCAAGTTCCAGTTCTGAATCCATTGATTACATCTTCGGAAACAAGTCCGCAGAGGCTGGGTACTGCTTGAGCCTAGTTCGCACCATCCAAGACGAAATGCATCTCCGCTCTTTACAAGAAACCCTTATTGGTTCTCCATACACCCCCAATTCCCCGATCCAACACCCAGAGGAGTTGAGCCGCCGAGACAGAATCTACCTTGCAACACAACTCGCATGTAGCCTCCTCGAGCTACACGGAACTTGGCTCCAGCATCACTGGGGGACAAAAGATATTTTCTTCCTCCGTGGGAAGGCATCTCGAAGCTCACAGTACGGGCGTCCATACCTCTTGCGCACAGGTCTGAATGTACCTGAAGGAGACACAAACGGGTCAACTTACCGAGGATACGAGGACCAAAACTCTAGTCGACAGGCGAATACAACGCTGTTTCCTCTGGCACTAGCCTTGATAGAATTGTCCTTAGGAAAGGCTATATCAACACTGCGTCAGCCTGAAGATGGAGAGGCTTCGGAGGATGTGTCTATACTCAACACCGCCACAAGGCTGCTGCGAACCGTATATGATGAAAGTGGGTGGAATTATGGAGACGCTGTTAAAGAGTGCTTGTATTGGTCTCGAAGTAAAGGTGATGGGTTTGAAGATCCTTACTTTGATGAGTCGGTATTTGACGCAATTGTGGTCCCTCTGCTGAAAGATTATGACCACTTTGAGGGCGTGTCACTTAGATACTAGAATCGCATCACAGGGCAATAAATAGAGCAGAGATGTCATGTCACGCACTATATATATCCAGCGGCAGGTTATAACAAGAGAGGAAATATATACAACAAAACATCTACACAAACGAGAAGGTCACAAGACAATAGTTGTTCCTAGCTAGTTCTTCAAGCAGAAGAGTGAATTTCGTTTAAAATACGAAAAAGGAAAAGAAGAGAAAGATCGAGCGAGGAAAGATCCTTATATATCGCAGGCAAGCAAACAAACAGTGCAAACATCTCCAAGCGGAATCATCCCGTAGAAAGGATCTCCCAACCTCCAGATCGTCACATTACGCTGGACCTCGGTCTCTTGGCGAAACCCAAGAATGTTGTGCTTACATATATAACGATGCCAATGGACACTATTTAGGAAATACTAGGAACGGAGTTAAGTACGAGGGTGCGTCCTTCATTTATCTCGACTTTATTCCTTCATCAACTACCGAGGACATTTCGCAGGCAATTTCAGTGGGAGGTTGCGGGGAATTGTTGTCTTTCTTAGTGAGCACTCAATCGTGAGGAATAGCAGATTAATTCCGGGGAATTTTGAGTTTCAACCCCCTGAATTCATTGAAAGTTGCCTAAGCTGGAGAAATTGGGAGTAGGGTTGCCAAGGAGAGAGATGTAGCAAAAAGTGGGCTGCGTCATCTATGTTGTAGTCTTTGGGCAAAACAATATATCATATTTTGAAACAATTCGTGTATTGCAAACCCTAGAATTAGAACGCATATGAATGTTCTCATGTTCTCATTGGGAAGTTAGTAGGAATAACCGAGGGTAGTGAAGGACTGAGTGCCTTTGAACCAAAAAGTGTCTATACACTTTTGACATCCTGAATACCTAGTTTGGATTAAAGCCATATGCAAAAGCAGCAAAAATAGAGTCATCATCCTCTCAAGTCTCGCGTCTCTACGCACTTAAAACTCAAAATTGAGAAGAGTCGAACTTTTTGGAGCGACGATCTTCTCCGCAATATGGGGGATCGTCATCGTCATCCCCGCTCCCCCTCAAAAGGGTCCGTTCGCGCGTGCTCATAGAGGCTGTTTCGAGATCCCCCAACAAAAGTAAAGGTACCAGCACGCACATCCCAATAAACCATCGACCGGTTTCAAACACCGAGGTATCAATTTTGAATTCGCCCGTGAATCCACCCATGGCCGAGGCAGCCATTCGATTCATGTGGACCCGTCAGCAGTGGATGAATTAAAGAACAAGACCCCCATCGCCAGTGAGTTTGCGAAATATGAGTTGATTTCTTCAAGTCCACTCTACACTATACCCATCATTCACGCCATGTCTTCCACCGCCGAACCGACGTCCGGACACCTCGGACACCTTACCCCTGACCAGGAATCGAAGGTAATCGAATTTTGGATTATCATTTTGACCTCTGTTGCGACTGTTCTCTCGGCTGTGTATGAGGTCCCGATCCCAAAGGGCTCCCCCAGCAAGTTGTTTGCTGCTCTGGACAAGATCAATGAGCCAACGGTAGAGGCTATTATCAGCGCATTGAAGGGGGAAGATTCCAACGGCGAGACCTCGAATGGGACAGTGCCGGCGGAATTAAATGGCGAGACCAACGGAGAAACGACCGCTGAAAACGGGACGGACAATAAAGAGCAAAAATCACTCGACAAGGTAGATGCGCTCATGAACGAAAATGCCAAAGACACTATCATTTCAGAAATGGCCAATCGAAAGGTCACACCGGCACACTTCTCTTCCCTTTTCTCGCAGCTCCGAGAACTGGGCGTGCAGGATGCAGAAATAAAATCCATGGAGACTATCCTCTCCCAGATGACGCCTCAGGAAATGTGCTTTGCGATTTTGAAGATGATCAAGCAGGAAAATCCGGATAGCCTTTTGCTCCGGTTCTTGCGCGCCAGGAAATGGGATGTCGGAAAGGCATTCTCGATGATGGCGTCGAATATCCTATGGAGAAAGGAAATGGAAGTTGATGAAGAGATTCTGCCCCAAGGAGAGGAATATGCTCTGGAGCAATCCCGTAATCCCAAAGCCACCCCGAAGGAGAAAAAGGCCGGTGCCGACTTTACCAACCAACTCAAGACAGGAAAGAGCTTCCTTCATGGCTTTGATAGGGACGGTCGGCCTGTTATTTATGTTCGAGTGAAGATTCACAAGCCAGGTGCTCAGAGTGAGGAGGCTCTGGAGCGGTATATTGTTCATTGTATTGAGTCAGTGCGACTCATCGTGGCTCCTCCGGTTGAAACTGGTGTATGTTTGAACTACAATGTTGAGACGTTGACTCGCGCTGATATATCCACAGACAATCGTTTTCGATTTGACAGGATTTGGATTGTCCAATATGGTAAGACCCCATAGTGCAGCGGATATCGAGATGGTAGATATTCGACTAATTCTTGCAACAGGAATACCCACCAGTCAAATTCATCCTCAAATGCTTCGAAGCAAACTACCCCGAGTCTCTGGGACAACTACTCATCCACAACGCACCCTGGATATTCTCCGGTAAGTCATTCCACCAGGTCATCCTCGATTTTCACTGCATCAGATACTCACAACATCACCTTCCACCAAACAGGAATCTGGAAACTCATCCACGGCTGGATGGACCCGGTCGTCGCATCGAAAGTACATTTCACACGGTCAGTCGCCGACCTAGACAAGTTCATCCCACGCACCAAAATCCCCAAAGAGTTCTCGGGCGATGACAACTGGACCTATAAATATAACGAGCCCGTGAAAGACGAGAACGCGGTTATGAAAGATACCGCAACGCGCGACTCGCTCATGTACGACCGTATGATGATCGGCATCCGGATGATCAGTGCCACAGCAGCGTGGATCTCGGCCAGTTTGCAATCTGATGGGAAGGAAGAGGTGTCGAAAGTAGAGGAGCTCAAGTCACGACGGAATGCTGTTATCGATGAGTTCCGCGTGAACTATTGGAAGTTGGATCCGTATATTCGAGCGCGGGCGTTTATTGATCGGACTGGGATGCTTTTGCCTGGTGGTGAACTTGGGAGGGATGCTAGTGTCAATGGTCAAGCGAAGTAGGGATGTTTCCTTTTGATGTTAGAATGTACAGGCAGGAATGGATACACTCATATTATATTGCGATGGGACCCACCTTCCGCTTTCAGAAGCATATGTATCAGGAAAGGGGAAGGAAGAATAGTGAGTTTTCGCCTCTGCTAATTCGATCTTACAATACATACTAGGCAATCCGGACGCGCCTTCCTGATGGACTCGGACGGCGTTGGAGGGATGTCAACAGAACGTACGACCTTAGTTACATTGTTCTACCCCTATATTTCCTTTGTTGATAGATGATGCATGGAATTGGTCATGACAAATATGTATATTGAATCCATAACTCCTGATGCTTATACCTGATGCTTATATACTTCGTGAATGCAGCCACCGGGGCAATATATACAACTCCCTCTCAGGCCCATTCACCACTCCAACCGATCATCACAAACAAGACTGACATCAAATCTCTCCTCCCCTTTCCAGACCTTCCCACCAGAGTTACAAGAAGCAACAATATCGCGAAGGTCACTAATCATCCCACCAGGTCCACTAGCAAAGACACTCGTCGGGCCTCGCACCGTCTCAGCCAAGAAATCATCAACCAACCGCGGAAGATCAGGATGTCTATTAACATCATCCGCAGCACCCCCAAGCCGCTCAACAGCCGTAGGCTTATCACATCCACAGCACGCAGAAACAGACTTAGAAGGCGAGACCTGCACGACCTTCTCTTCAATCTTTGGCACTGCCAGATTGCAGTTTTCAGAATCCGAGTTCTCAATCGAGGGCGTCTTGCTCCCCGAGTCTCGGGTAGCGAAAATGCGAATCTCGAGGTTCAATGTATTCCTCGCTTTCTGCAAGAGATCCAGCTCTGCTGCGACCCACTCCGTGTTCGCCGTGTGGCGGACTGCCCAGATGAGCTCGACCTTTCGATCTGGTGAGGGTTGCTGGCGGGCAAGATCTAGTAGAACGGGGAGGACATAGGTGATGCCGGTCCCGCCGGCGATGCAGATTATGTTGGTGCTTGGTGTCAAGTGACTGGTGATGGACTCGCCATATGCGCCGGTCAGGATGACGGGTGTTGTAGGGATGCCGGTGGCAGCGAGGTCGGCGATCTTTTTCGTTTCGCCGCTTTTCGCGCGGAGGATGTATGAGTGTTGGACTGTGCCCTTTGAGACAGTGGGGACGTTGAGAGGGGTGAAGGGGTGAGATTGCCAGATACTGCACTTCGTGAAGGATAGGTAGTAATGTTGGCCGATGGACCAGGGGTCCTGGTTGTTGTGCAGGTCGAGACGAATGACATCACCGTGTTCTGTGTCCGGGAAGCGGGTGATGGTGGCTTCGGCGGGCTTGAAGCCCAGACCGAGAGTACCGGAGTGGTCGGGGTGGTAGTGTAGTAGGGCTGTGCGAACGAGGCGGGCGCCGCGGTCGAGGAACCAGAAGATCAGCGAGGGCCACATGAAGCACTTGAGCTGTTTCCAGTGGGCCCAGCAGGCGCCGATGTAGACCATGGCGAGGATGTAGTGCAGTTTGCGGAAGGTCTCGTAGCCGGTGAGTCTGATTCCCCACGGTGTGCTCAGCACGACGAGTAGGAGCAGCAGGATCATGGCGACGATGCCCCAGACGATGTATGTCTGAGTGACCCATTCGAGTCCGACGGTGGGCTGGGGCTGGTACATTCTCAGCTCGATGACACACCAGCTGATTGTGTGCAGGGAGCTTTGCAAGAAGATGATGTAGCCCAGCCAGCGATGGAGGAAATTGAAGCTCTGGTATGGCAGGCCAGTAATGATGGAGAGGAAGGATTCCCGGCTGCTTAGCAGCACGGAGAGCGGAGTGAGGGCGTAGGCCAGGGTGCCGATGCGGTCTGACCACGGGCCGATGCTGTTGCGGGTATTGTATACACCGGGCATCTTTTTGACGGGTGTGACCCATGTGTTGTAGAGAATGCCGACAAAGCTGAAGATGAGGAGGTAGCCAGCCAACACAGCGAGGGTGAGGCCTTGGAGGCGTGTTGTGCGGCCAAAGATAAACCGAGCCGCATCGGGCAGGAGATACCTCCGGGCAAATGAGGCAACAGAGCGGCGAACCTTGTATAACCCAGCTAGTTGTGGTGCTGCTAGTGTTGGTGATATCATTGGCACATTGAACTGGTTCAGGACGACCCAGAGAAGCAAAATTGCGCCAATGACACACCACAGAATGCCTGAATATAGCATTCCCAGGTCATGGGATGCGTATACAAGGTCGAGATACTCGCACGATCCGGCATCACTGGTGCAAGGGAGAGCGCGATCGTAGTATCCCCAATGAGGCTCTAATGCTGTCGCCTCGCTCATATTCTGGATGTGGCGAACATCCAATTTGGGGGACGACATTGTGTCTTGAACTGCCCTATGCAGTGGGCTGATGTCGAAGACCAAGTATGAGCCTCAGCCCAGTTCCGATGACGTAGAGCGATTTGATTCAGCTCAAGTTGATGAAAATTCTGTGTTCGGTCGGATTATCTGGTCATGGCGAAGCGTAAAAGGGGGTTTGAGATTCCGTGAGAGAGGCCCACGAGGTTTTATCAATTGCCAGTACGCGAATCCCCATTTGCAAACTTAAGGTGGCCATTTCGCATCTGCGGCGATTTGAGCACATTTCTCCCACGCCATCGCTGGGTTTCTCCACTTCGCCTTAGCGCAGGTGGGGAGAGGCCATCAGGTTATAAGACCATCGGCCTGGAGCACTAAGATCAGACGCGCCATTTCCTCAAATTCCTCATCCTCTTATACCCAGAACACCAGTCAAGATGGAGGGCATGGACCACAGCAGCAGCTCGAGCAGCTGCAAGGTGTCGGTGAGTGCCAAGAGATTTGGAGATTCAAGTGGATTCGCTAACCAAAGACCAGATGATGTTCAATTTTAACACCATCGATGCCTGCTTCCTGTCCAACGGATGGCAGATCAAGAACAATGGCATGTTTGCCGCAACCTGCATTGGCACAATTCTGCTCGTTGTACTGGTCGAGTTCTGTCGGCGCATTGGTCGGGAATACGACAACTTCCTGACCCGCCAATTTGAGCGCCAAGCCGCGCACGGCACGTTTGCCAAGAAATTTGAATCTGCTCGGACGGCCGTGACGTTTCGAGCGACGCCATTGCAGCAGTTGACGAGGTCCGTGATTCATGCAGTCACTTTTGCAGGAGCTTATATTACTATGTTGTTGGCCATGTACTTCAATGTGTATGTGATTATTTGTATCTGTATCGGTGCGGGACTGGGAAAATTCTTGTGTGATTGGATGGTTGTCACGGTGGGAATAGATGATGTGCAGGATGAGACACGGAAATTGGAGGAGACAACGATATGTTGTGATTAATGATTTGATATGAACTTTGTATATCCATTTTTGGTTCTTTTAGCGGTTTCATATGAAACAACTTGGTTTTGGATTTGCGTATAATCCACTATTTCAATTATTTACATACATGATGTCTGAGACAAAGTTGAGTAAAAGCCCTCAATCGTGCTCAATTGTTTCATACAAAATTTCTTTCAATGCGGGTGTCTTGTATATGTTGAGATTTTCGTCCTTTGTTGCTGGTCTTGGACACCTGTAGCAACTAGCAACAAGAACAATGAATTTCTTCCGAAGAGTTTGACTAAAGGACAAAATGACAATAAAATCTTCTTAACAATGAGTATTCCGGCTTCTGCTGGTTTCCATGCCTTGAACCACTGTCTTTCCAATGTGACTGTCAAAGCTGCCCAGGAGGTTTTAAAACAGCCTCAATTCCGCCCACACTTGGGACCTGCCGTTGTTAGGACAATTTCCTACTGATCCTTTAAGCTCTACATCCTTACCTTGCTGCAAGGACCTTGGGAGCAACACTACCCCCTCCCCCTAGATATGAATTCACCCGAAGATACCCAGGACCTTGAACAGTGCTTCAACAAGGCCCACAAAGACTTCACAGCCACAATAAAGAGCCTCATACACACCCTACAACATGATGGCTTCACCATGGAGAATTGTTGGGGAGTCTGCGACCAACTCGATCTTCTTGATTCTCTACTAGGTGATATGGATGAACTTGGTCCGGAGATGGTATTGGATGCTCCACAACAGCCCATCTTGCGCGGATTACCCAGATCCTACTTTCTAGACTATAAATTCCAGTTTGATTGTCTTGGTATCCAGACTGGATTGGATGATGTGCGAGGTATTTTGGCCGAGTGCTTTTACGACGACTGTGCTGAGCTTGCTTGTATCGGGTTAGAAAGTCTCCTGGCCAGATTTCCATTCTAGTTCATCTTCAATGAATTGAGTTATGTCACTGCGTTAATCAGGGTAGTTATAATCTGTAGTAAAGGGAGAAACTATATACATATTCAGGCATCAACACGTGAGCTGGTCCTTCCCCCGCAGTGGCTGGGTGGGTCCGGCGCCTTCCGGCTACACACGTTGTTGATGTACATATATCCCCGACCCGATCTAGACATAGATACTGTCATTGGAGTCACCGCTTCGTGTTATCTTTGATTTTCGCTGTCTCCTCCCCTATGAGGAATTCAATATAAAATTATGTAACCCAACGTTCTCCGCGAGGAACAGCAGATGTAGCGGGTCAACTGGAACGTTGGGAACAAATCAAATACCCTTGGTTTCGTCCGATAAAGAGACCAATTAGATAGTACATATGTAGTCTTCATGTCATTTTACCGTTCAGAGCCAAAGGGTCAAACTGTGCAGTGACTAGCAACCATACAACATACAGGTATCAACGGATGTTTTCGGAAGCAGACAGGGAAAGACAACCCATTCCTAGGTAATATATGAGAGAACCGATGATAACCGTCAACAAGTTATCCAATCCAAGAGTTTTAGATCCAGTCTGAGTATGTATCTCGGCCTTTCTAGAAGGCATTCAAACGAAGGGCGTGCCAAGATTATCATGCCAAGATCCACTTGCCGAGCCAACTGTATTGGCTCGATTTCTTATCCTGCGTACCTGTCCACGGGTGTACCTGCCGTTACGCTTCCAAATGATAAGAATATCAAGAAGGCCGATAGAAATCAAATCCATATCTTGATTACAAACAATCTCCTTCCCCGCGATTGACATAGAATATACCGACAACCCCGGACTAGCTCCAACCCCCCGGTCTGAGATAAGGTATAGCGTCGGAAGCAACCACCTTGATAAGAGAAACGGACAGCCAGTGACAGATGCACTCGACAATCCCCGCGCTGTTAGCTAGCGAGATTTGAGCTGCTAACCGAAGGCTTGTACGGAGTAGTCCTTGGCATACTGCGATTTTACGTAACAGCCTGAGAGTCTTGTATGATATGGAAGTTAGCCAGGCAACAAAGGAGCCTATAGTATCCGTACGTAATATCGCGGATACAGACCTCGTAGCTATCTTCACCAGCTCCAATGTCACCGCCAGATAAGCAAGTTACAGTGAATTCCCCCGCCTCGAAGATAGTGGTGAGTCAAGATACCAGGCTTAGTATTCCGAAGATCCGAAGATACTCGATGGAAGAGAAAGAAGCACATATAAAATGTGTCCGGCAAGCATGGGGACAGAAAGACTATCGCCAAGCGCTCATATTTTATTTCCACATCACTCCTATCCGGACCAAGGATGAAGGTTTATCTACAACATACCCTCTTGGGGTTGGGTCTATCAGGGCTAAGCCTCGCCGGGGTCGCGGGGAGAGACATCGAGCTTATACGGTTTCACAGTCCCGGGGGTGTAACCACCGACTCTTTGCACAACATTCACGTCGAGTTCCTGGATGAGCAGTTCGAAGGTCACCTGCAGCTTGTCTACGGGGAATGCGGGATCCAAGACCCGACGCAGAGTCACCATGAGATCGGGAGCACGTTCGTGAAACGCGAAGCTCACCCGGAGCGATTCGTTTGGTCCACACCATCTGACGCACCCCATTCGCATTGTCTGCATGCTTTCTCCGGATCAAGACTTGTGGGCCGCTCTTCGCCCATCATGGTATCATCGCCTATCAAGAAGCGAGAGAGTATCGCCGATGTGGCAGATGCCATGGGACCCTGGTTTGACGGAGTGGCTTACATGAAGTCAAAGAAAAATGACAAAGCATTTGTTTCCAAAGCGAAGAATACCTCTGTTGCTATTCTCGGCGGTGGAATGTCCGGCTTGATGACGAGTCTGCTGCTCGAGTCTGTTGGTATTCACGACTGGCACATCTATGAGTCATCTGGGCGAGTCGGCGGTCGTATTCGCACCAAATATCTCAACAACACCACTCCTGATCAATATCAATATCAAGAGATGGGGCCAATGCGATTCCCAGTCAGCATCACCTATGCCGACACAAATGAGACGCTTGAAATCCAAGATCATCACATGGTCTTCCAACTCGCCGGCGTCCTCAACAAGATGAACAAAGACAAGCCAGATCTTCAAGTCAACTTCATCCCCTTTATACAAAATAGCCCCAATGTACCCGCAGCCTCTGGTGGCAACCGTCTCCCCAACGGGCGGATCCCCAGTGCGGCCCAAGTCGCGGCCAACTCCTCGCTAGTCTATACGTCACCCTCATCCAATGAAACAGCAGTGGAAGAAGCAGAAGCCGCATTCGAAAACTACACTACAATGAACAACCGAGAAACAATTCGCAAAATCGCAACCAACATGTATCAAGCCCACAAGCAAGCCGTCGACGACGGCATGTTCCACTGGTCCGAGGCCGGGTATTTGAAATACGCGCTGGGCTACGACGCCAACGTAACCGACTACGTCGCCGGCACAGAGTCAACTCCAATTTGGGGCGATCTCTATGACGACGTCTACTTCGCAGCCACCAAATGGCGCACAATCGACAAGGGTCTGGAGTCTCTTCCTCGCGCATTCTACCCCCACGTCGCAGAAAAGACGACCCTCAACCGCACAGTCTCAGGACTGGTCTACAACGAGACATCCGGTAAAGTTGCCGTTGCATGGCGTGACGATCCGTTCCAGATGGTCCCAGAAACAAAGGAATACGACTATGCCGTCGTCGCTACACCATTCAGCAAAGTCAGACTGTGGGATCTACCCCGGTACTCGTCACTCCTGAGCCGGGCTATCTCGACCATGAACTACGACCCCTCGTGCAAGATGTCGCTGCTCTATAAGACAAGGTTCTGGGAGCACTTGGAAGAGCCCATCTTCGGCGGATGCGGATCAGTCGATATCCCCGGCGTTGGGAGTGTCTGCTACCCCTCTTTCAACATGAACGCGACCGGACCGGGTGTGATTCTTGCATCGTATGTCTCGGGAACGCCAGCTCGGTCGACTGCGGCGCTGAGCGAGGATGAACACGTTGCGCTGATTCATCGCGCGATGGTCGAGGTGCATGGTGATATTGCTGCTGAGCAGTTTACCGGTGTTTATAATCGACAGTGCTGGGAGGTTGATCAGCATCAGGCCGGTGCTTGGGCTAGTCCACTTGTTGGGCAGCAGGATTTGTATTTGCCTGCTTACTATCAGACGGAGTTTAAGACTATCTTTATTGGGGAGCATACTAGTTATACTCATGCTTGGATCTTTTCGGCGTTGGATTCGGCTGTGCGGGGGACGACGCAGCTGTTGCTTGATCTTGGTTTGGTTGATGAGGCTAAAGAAATTGTTGAGACTTGGATGGGGAGGTGGATTAAGCTGTGAGGGATCGGGCTTTGTGTTGTATAGAGAGTGTTTCACTCAGAGCAGCTACTTATTAGAATTTCCTGTGGATAACGTTAGATGACGAGTATATACGCGAGAATGAAGCTATAATATCCATGACCAACATATATCGCACGATACTTGCTATATCAACAGGGCCCCTTGTTTGATCAGTCGACTTCTAGAAATTGGAACAAGGCCTCCAAGTGCCTTTGTCTGGGAAATCCAGGATTGAAGACATTTCTAGCTCGTGCCAAATTGACTAGAAAGCCATTGTATCAAAGAAACATAGACCTTCAATCCCAACAAAGCCTTCACAACATCCCAACTAATATAATGATACGAGCATATCTCATCAATTCCCATTTCGACCTCCAGGGTGGTGTTTTCGAAGTAGAAGTGGTCTATAAGAATCCTTGCCCTCCGCCAACCCCTAATCCAGAAACTAAGTAAAAGTCATCCAATATGGCACAAGAAGGTATGTTCACCCACAACGGTATCTACACCGACGAGAGATGCCACATTAGCGGACCTATAGTATGGGTAAACGTATTCGTCGCGACCCCAGAAAACCGCGATAAAACAGACGCAGAGTTCATGGATCTCGTGGCCGAGACTATACACGCCAGGATCGCTAAGAAAGGTCCCCGTGTCAGTGTTTCGATTACCCCGGAACCCATGCACCATAGAGTCATGGGTTGTCTTTCATTACCGGCCCGTGGGGATTATTGGGCATTTATACGATTTCGGGATTTGTATCTTGATGCTTTTCTTAGGGATGCGTTGGAACTGGCGCTTTTTTATCAGGCGGAATGTGCGGCTGGGAATATTGAGATTGATCGGATGAGACTTTTTCGGTTGTTTCATTTAAGGTCGGATGCTTTCTAGGGTTTGGATGGGACTTTCATTGACCGGTATTGAAATGTTTTGTTGATATGGTGAATAGGGTGTGTAGACAAAGAATTTAATGGACTGATCCTACAAAGTAGAAGATCAAAGGTCTTTGTTGCTTATGTTTGTATATCCCACAGCGAATCTGATAACAAAGAGCTCATAAAAGCCATCACTGTTGGCCATGATTCGATGAGCTTATTGGTGCCAAGGGTTGGTGCGCTTTGATCTCGAGGCTCAAGAAAGACAGACCCCAATACTTTGTCCAATGCTTTCTCGTAATTAGTACAGAAGACTCGACAAAGCGGTTATCACCCAAAGAATCCTTGTTTTCCATTCACGGCTACAGCGGCTTACTATAATAAGATATACCATCCTGTCTCAGTGTTAGGTATTTAAACATACTCACTCCCATCCCCATGTATCACCACTCGGAGAGATAATATTCAACCTACCTGGTTCACTCCACGTCCCACTAAAAGTTCAAACGAACTCTCACTACAGCGAATACCCAAGCTCAAATCAATGACATAACAAAGACCACTATGTCTACACGAACCGCCTTTAGAACTCGAAGAGACAACGTTCCCGTAGCCGACGGTCCATCAGGAAAACATGTTGTTTGGGCCACAGTGTACTTTGACCCCGACGAGGCCAGGCTTAACGATCTAGAGTTGGTCCGCCTTATGATGTACCGTGTCGTGAACCGACAGGTTACAATCGATGAGTTACCCATGCACCACAGATACTCTCACTGTTTATCGGTTCGCGTCGGCGGAGAGCTTCCTGATGAGGATGCAGTTTATGAAGTGGGGGAAGCAATGGTGGATTACTTTTTTGGGAGGGTCAAATCGGGAGAATTTGTCGTCAATCGGGCTTACATTTTTCGTAGACAATCGCGGGATCTGGTCAGTCTCGGGCCTTCAACGTCTCGTTGACTAGAATGTCTAGTTGCCAGATAGGTGTAATACACTGTGCATTTACCGGTGATCGTGCCGATGGATAATATATATCTTGTGGCTGGTGTTTGAAATCAAGTTGTCAAGGGTTCTTATATATTTTGTCTTTCTAGTAGACTAAATTAGCATTTCCATTATAGCTTTCGAGTACAGAGAACATAAAATATGAATCTATGTAGTATGCTTGAGATGGGGCTGCCCAGGTGAGACATTGGATTTCTAATCCAACCCTTCCCCGCTAGTTAAGAGGATCAGATTTACATGTCAGCTCACTCAAATTTCCAGGTTTTTTTCATAAAACTTGATTCCACCCTCATCAATTATTTCCAGAATCTACCTGCACAATCCCTGCTGGTAATTATAACAAGCATCAGCCACATTTATGTCTCAACCAAAGATAAAAGCAGTCTTTTTCGACTTCATGGGAACATGCCTCGACTGGCACAGCAGCGTAGTTGAAGCGTTACCCGCAGCAATTCCCAAGGATGAAGCCTCAAAATTTGCGCTGGAATGGCGGAGACAATACTTCCTAGAAAACACCAAGCGCGTCAACGAAAAACTCCACCCAGAAGACATCGACATCACCCTTGCCCGCACCCTGGATGCTCTCCTCGACCAGTCACCCGATCACAAAACGCACTTCGACACGAAGACCAAAAATCAAATAATCGAAGCATGGCACTCGCAAAAAGCATGGCCCGAGGTTTCCGATGCAATCAAGAGTCTTCGACAAGATCTCGGTCTGGAAGTGTTCGTTCATGCGAACGGTACGACACGGCTGCAATTGGACCTGACTCGATCTTCCGGGTTGGATTTCAACATGCTGTTTTCTAGTCAGCTTCTGGGTGCTTATAAGCCTCGTCCGGAGGCTTATGAGAAGGGATTGGAGCTTGTGAAGCTTCGGCCTGAGGAGGTGGTTTTGGTTGCTGCACATGCTTATGACTTGCGGGGCGCACAGAAGTGTGGTTTGAGGACTGTATATGTTCATCGGTGGACTGATGATATTGATGAAGATATGGAGCTGGTAAAAACCGAGTTTGATGTGTTTTTGGAGGATATGAACGACCTTGCTGGTGCCATTAGGGGATTATGAGTGATCAGCAGGTGGTTTTGAATATTTGTGTTGTGTAACTGTTGAATTAAACTGTTCGAATTCAGTAATATGTTGTATAATATTGGAAAGAGGATACCTAGGATTTCGGCCATTTACGCCAGTCACCTAGTATAGTGAGTGGGGCCAGTGGGATTTATATAAAGTTAAGGTTATTCCTAGCAATAACCCGGGGTAGTGCAGTAGTTAAGAGCAATGTCAAACTTGCAAGGTTGTCATCTTAACGAGCCACAGGCCTGGGTTCGATTCCCCTTGGAACCAGAGTTCGCAGTCAGATGGCCTAGATGCGATGTATTGCTGGGAATCACGCCTCTTCCTTTTTTATTCCTTTTTTATTCGGTGTATTTTTTTGTATATTTTTTGTATATTTTTCTGGTTATTATAATCTATGTATCAACCATTAGTAACCTACCGATTTGGGTTGATAGGGGATTTATATAAAGTCAAGGTTATTCCAGCTTGGTCTTTTCGATCACCATGCTCCCTTGTCCCTGACGTCATGCATTCTCCTCCTGGAAGCACCAGGCTTTCTCCAACTCCACATTTTTCCACCTCCACACTATCCAAATGGACGGAATATCATCCCCCGAACCGCGGTTATATCCAAATTACCGAGAGTGCCAAGATGGCTTGACTGATGCAAGCTTTACCGAATGGACTTTCTACGCCAGTCAGCCAAGAAAGTATATCCCAAGTCTGGGCGAGCCTATATTGAGTGAGTACGGCCTTTTATACCTCAACTACCATTGATACCATTGGTCCAATGCAATCACTAAGAAGCCGACTCGCAGATCTACTCCCTCGGCTCTCGACACCATTGCGGGGAAACGGCAAAAGGGGAAGCGGGTCTGAGTACAGCATAACACTTTCTACCCCACGCTCATGCCGATACCACCGGAAGAGGATACGTGGATGCTCGACCCATTCTGCATCTAGTATGATTTGACCAGCGAATCATACTACCCAATTGCTACCATTGCAAAGTGAATGAATCAGGTTTAGCTTTTCGCTATGGCCTGAGATCAGGTTGGCGCCAACTTACTGGCTGCCGGTCACCAAATAAATCCGGGGTTGCGCAGGGGATTGTGGGGAATACTACCAAGGTTTGGTCCAAACAGGAAGGTGTGCAAGATAAACAGCTGGATCAAGGACCGGATAAAAAAAAAACATAAAAGGACTGATCGTCATGATCTGGTTTGTGTCTTTTCTTTTCCTGGTTGACTTCCAGTTTTCTATCAGCACCATTGAGACGGCGTCTGACTTTGATTTCCCAGGTTTTCTTGAACAAAATCCCGCCCCTTGAATCTCAAAATGTCCGACGACAACATCAGCGACAAGCATGAGGCCTCTACGGTAGAGATGCTTCGTCGCTATCAAACTGCCGATAGTGTTATGCTTCCTATACCACGCGATGTTTTTGAAAAGTTATACCTCAGCCCCAAGACACCAAATGCAGGAAAGCTACGTTCTACATTTGGCAATCCTACGCCAATCTCATTGATGGGCTTCTTGTTGGCTGCGACGCCGGCCGCAATGATTACTATGGGCTGGAGAGGAGCTGGCGGGAACGGTGCTGCCATTTTGTAAGAGAGACCACGATGGTGCTACAAGGAAAACAATACTAACAACACCCCTCTACTAGACCAGTCTATATATTCTTCGGCGCAATGGTACAGATATTCGGGGCGATCGGCGAATGGATCCTTGGGAATACATTTTCCTGCGCATTATTCTTTACATATGGTAGGTGCAGTTGGTCGTGGACTATGAATGGCCTTTGCTAATCAGAACCCACCGGGTCACAGGCACCTTCTGGCTAGTCCAGGGCACATCGCTCATGCCATTCTTTGCCGTTGGCACAATGTATTCACCTGATGGCAACACGCTAGAAGGAATACAGACGGCTGAATACAGTGCCACCGTCGGTTAGTTCTTTCCGTCATACCTGATCATGTACGCGCGCAAGTACTAAAGTAATACTTAATAGGTCTCTACTACGTCACTCTCGCACTCCTCACCTTCGTATACATGATTTGCTCACTCCGCACAAACGTCTGCCTCTTCCTCGCGCTGTTCCTACTGGTGATTACATTTGGGTTGTTTGCTGGCACATATTTCCAGATGGCGCTGGGAAACCTGGTACTGGCTGCCAAATTACAAAAGGTATGTTGTAAAGACACCTATTGTTTTCTTCCATATGGAATTTGTACTGATTTATGTCTCCACAGGCGGCTGGTGCTTTCAACTTCGCACTTTGCATTCCCATCTGGCATATTTTCATTGCGCAGATCCTTGACGCGGTCGATTTCCCCATCGCACTACCAGTGGGCGACCTAAGTACAGTCATCCTTGGAAAGAACCAGAAAGTCCGGAAGCGTGAGGTTGAGGGGTAGAACTACCTAGGTAGTTCCTAGCTTTACAGCTTTGAGAATATATGTACAACTTTGTGTGTCGAAGCAATCATTTTGACTAACTATATCTTCACTGAAAATAGGTGTCCTTTTGAGTGTACTATGTATGTGTTTCTATTGTCCAATTCTATACGGAAAAGCCTTGCATATGTGTGGTAAATACTTGGCCATCACTCACCAAGACTACTATAGTAGTCTGAACCGTGAGAATCAAGCACTGTAATATATATTCCCGTGGTTACCCTAGAAACAATCCCTGTAAAACACCCGAAATGGCACTAGTGGTGATCCCGCTAACTCGAACCTCAGAATCTCACGGCTGCCTTCTTAGACAGGAATACCCACCTTCATCGCTAGGAACTTCGTAATGGAGAAAGGAGAATTCACTTCTATGCCCCAGCCTCGAACATGGCACTGGAAAACCATCGTCTGGATGGCAGCAGCCGCAGGGATAGTGGGCCTAGTGGGTTTCAGTAAATTCCCTCCCCCAGCGCCGCGCTGCGCCTTTCGGTACGATCCTCAAGTCCAAGACTTGCCGTATGGATCATTCCCACAACCGGACGACCCATTTCAGTTTCTCCCCTGCACTGATGCCAGTCGTCCGCCGCCACTGGATGACCCGACTCCGCAGAAATCATGGGCCGCCCTCTTCGACGCCAATCCGGACCATTGGAGCTGGGGAAGCACAGGTCGGGGAATCTACCTGTGTGGGTACTTGGACCTACCACTTGATTATCACAACTCCTCAGACACTCGTATTGTCCGAATTGCAGTTACCAAGTTCCAGGTCGCCGGTCTGGCTCATAGGAATGACCCTAGTATTTCACCCAAGAGCTACAGGAGTGAGCGGACTCTCATCATAAACCCAGGAGGCCCGGGAGGAAGCGGAACATCTTTCCTTTGGGAGACCGCGGAGGAGATGACTAACCGCTTCAGTGATGGACAACTCGATGTGCTAGGGTGGGACCCCCGCGGTGTGAATTTCTCCCTACCCGCCGCGGCATGTTACCCTCAAGACGGGTTCCGGGACCGATGGTCACTGCTAGCACTCCGATATCGCGAGGAGGCCCCAAAGGCTCAATTAGAGGCTATGGATGCTATGAACAACGCGACCTTCTTTGCCTGCCAGCAACGGCTGGGAGATTTTGGTCGTTTCATCAGCACAGCATCGGTGGCACGCGACCTAGACGAGATCCGAAAAGCACTTCGTGAAGAAGAAGTCACAGGATACTTGGTTAGTTATGGTACCGGGATTGGTCAGACGTATGTCAACATGTTTCCCACCCGAGCGGGTCGTTTGATCCTCGATGGTACAGAATATGTCAAGGACCATCGCGTCTTAGGCGGCTTTGGCTGGACTTCTCTCGACAATGCGACAGATGCATGGCGCGACGGGTTCTTAGGGGAGTGTATCAAAGCCGGTCCGGAGTGGTGTGCATTGGCCAATCCCGTTTCTAGCCAGGATGGCCCCGTCACACTCGCACAGCTGGAAGCGCGTATGAACCAACTACTTGAGTCGCTCAAAGCTCGCCCAAGGTCCGCGTACACTGAATCAACCGGTCCTTCTCTGGTCACTTACTCGGCACTTGTCGAGAGGGTTCTCTATCCAGCTATGTATAGGCCGGCAGACTGGCCGGGTACGGCACAAATTCTCTATGAGCTCGAAGCAGGGAATGCGACTCTAGCAGCAAACTCCCTAGATCTTTCATGGAGCGACCATTCTAAAAAGCCATTCTATCCACATGGCCCATCTTCCACTGAACTCGATCTCCTCGTGATATGTGCTGATGCGTACGATGCGCCCCTTCCAGACGGACTTCAATGGTGGGATCAGTTGTGGGAGACAATGTCTGCCCAGAGCTGGATGGCTGGAAACTCCCGCTTCTTTGCAGTTTTGCCTTGTCGATATTACAATACCTATTGGGACCGTCCTTCGGAGGTGTATCGCGGCGATCTCAACAACACTATCAAGACCCCTACTCTACTTATCGCTTCCCCGTATGACCCTGCGACCCCGCTGCGCAATGGAAGAAGGCTCCTAGCGGAGATGGGCCAAAATGCCCGGTTGATTGTTAATCATGCGTATGGGCATAGCTCTAGACGTGACATGTCGGACTGCACGGACCGAGTTGCTAAAGATTATATTCTGCATGGCATTCTTCCCAAGGAACAGGAAATCCAGTGCTATGCCAATAACAAGCCTTATGTTCGTGAACTTGTCAGCGACGAATGAGAATGGCTTGCGCAAAACCCTGTTGATGTTTCTGCATGTTATTGCATCCAGCGCATAGATAATTTTCATTATCAATGGTTTCGGTTAGTTATGACTGGATAACATGTGAAGAGCGCTCTATGGATTGTACATATTTATAAGACTGGATGGTACGTGTAAGGTCGTCGAAGCAATCCTTGTGTAATGTCAAATTAATCAATGGTGTTCAAGTCTCTGTATTTCTGTATCGGCTTTCCTAGCAATTTATATGTAGCCGTCATTACATCACATAAATTACAGAACATGTAGGATTAATCAATCCTCCGGTATGCCGGTGCTAACATGGAAATTGGCCTGAGGCATCAAGCAAGTTTACTTGCCTCAGGCATAAAGGATGTGCAAACCCTGCAAACCTCTTGGGAGCTCCCCACCCAGGTGGGCCAGTGGACGTGTCAAGTCAACAGATAAGAGGCCGATAAAAGGCCCCTGTCTGGGGTTGTTCCAAGGTTTCGATCTCGTCAATTTACATGCCCCTTCCCTAAATTTTATTGCAGATTCCCACTCTAAGAATATCTTACACTCTTCCACCATGTTCGAATGCAGCACCTGTTACGAAGAATTCTGGGATCAGGATGACTGCGATGACCATATGGATTACGAACGTCACTGGATCGAGTGTGAAACATGCAATCGAACGTTCCGCACACAGACCGCTTGCAATCAGCATATGAACGCTGTAAATCACTGGGCGCCGACCTTCGAATGCGAAACATGCACTAGCACCTTCTCTAGTCAAAACGGCGCCAACAACCACATGAACGCGAAGGGTCATTGGCTCCCGACCGTTCCATGCCAGACTTGTCCGACGAAATTCCACTCGGAGCAGGCTGCGGAGAATCACATGAGAGCCATGGGACATTACGAGAACTACTGCCAAGAATGCAGTCGTAGCTTTATGAACGCGAACTGTTTGCGCCAGGTAGGACAGCTGACATGATCTGAGAGAAACTATCGACCCGTTCGACTCAACCCTTTTCCTATACTAGCACCTGAACTCCAAGACCCACCGCGGTACCAATATTGCGTGTCCGTTCTGTCGGACTGGCTTTGTCACTGCTAGTGGGGTCTCACATCATCTTGAGAGTGGGTCCTGTCCTCAAGCTCAAGTCTTGAACCGCGACAGCATCCACCGAATTATTCAACAGCTTGATCCCAGAGGCGTTGTCTGTAAGAAGCAGATCGGGTGGCACGATGAACAGAATTCGACCTATTCCGTTACCGACAGTGCCTGGAATGGTAACTGTTGGGCGTGTTACCTGTGCAAAAAAGGGTTCAATTCGAGAAAAGCGCTGCAATCGCATGTTAACTCACCTGTACACAAAGAGAAGGTCTACCACTGCCTCAACCGCGGCTGTGTAAAGGACTTCCACTCCCTGGCTGGTCTGTTCAACCATCTGGAGAGTGAATCGTGCGGATTCATGCGGTTCGAGGGGGTTCAACAGGTTCATAATCGGTTGAACGATGCTATCATGAACCGCCGGATGATTTCAGGATTCTAGTTCTTTTTTTCGGTTATTTGTCTGGAATGTTGCAGCCTCTCACTCGAAATAGTTGAATCTGCCCATCGCTATGGTACTTATCACCAGCTGGCTGGCTTTTTATTTGCTTTACTTTTTGTCGCTAAGAAGATCGTATCAACATCTTTAATGCTCAATTTCAAGAAAGAATTATACTATCCTATTAGATCCAAAAGTCCATCATGGCCGATCGAGGCTGTCCACGCATGGTATGCAAGCTTAGCGCTTCCTACGCAGTTTACTTCTATACAAACTGCATGAAGCACCTGCATGACGCACCTCGCTTCGTGGGTTACATTTTGATCCAGCCTGCTTTCAGTATCCATCCTGTCGGAAACAGCGCTTCCCTGAGTGAGTATAATAGATACATAAGGAACTCGTTTTTCGGGGACCGAAGAGATTAGACAAACTCTCTATCAAAGTACATTGAACTAACTGACTTAATTTATTTGTAGTTGAAGCGCTCGTTTCATCCTGGTGCAGCAGTTTGTACGGAGTATATCCCCCTGCATGAGGGCGGCTCCGGGGAGGACTCCCGCTGAACTAAATGGGGTTAGCGTTGGAGAAAGTACAAATTCAGAACCAACTACTCCGTACAATTCTCGACATTATCTCTGTAATAAATGATTTGTTTCAAGGGATGTTTGACATAATATTTATAACTCTATAGGTCTATAGATCTGTTCTTAAAAAGTGGAGTTCGAATCAATGACGTGAATACTATAGTTTCTTACCTCCAAGTTCTGCATAACCCTAAATCGAGCTCCGCCACATTCCCCAGGGTGATCCCCCATTCCAACGTTGTTGCCTGAACTTCTTTAATGATCATGATTATGATCCTTTTTATCTTTTATTTTCCATCCCATCTTTACTCCTTACCATAATTGCATCACACCATGCCCATTCCCATCAAGGACACAGTAACGCGTCTCGCAGCTATCTCCAAGCTCCTAGTCCTATCCTATATAATCGACTGGATATTCATCATGTACCTCAACCCACCCTATTCATCCCAATCAATCCCCGAACTAACAATCCCAACCAGCGGCATCGCCCTAATCGGCTACGGCTTCTACAAACAATCCCCAAACCACCACCCCTTCAGCCTAACCGACCCAACAATCAGCTACCCCCTCACCAAGGAAACCGTAACAACAAAGACCCTCATCCTAGTCTGCCTCTTCGCACCGGCAATTATAGTCCTCCTACTCGCATGGCTACTCGTCCCAGCAAAAGCCACCACCCCCTCCAACCCCACACCCAAACCCCCCGCAGCGCAATACATCCGCCGCAAATTCTGGGAATGGAACGTCGGCTGGATGGGCCTCGCACTGGCCCTCGCAAGCGCCTGGTCCGCAACACAGGGTCTGAAAGTGCTAATCGGCAAACCGCGACCTGATCTCCTGGCCCGCTGCAATCCAGACCTCGCGCGTATAGCGGAGTTCACAGTCGGTGGGCTTGGGGAGGAGCTGCGGGGTGCGGCGACGTTGGTTTCGTGGGAGATTTGTCGCGATAGGAGTAATTCCTTGCGCATTGATGGGTTTGCCAGTTTTCCCAGTGGGCATGCTTCTTGTAAGTCTATACCATACATCATACACATCATACCACAGGCGTGTTTGGTGCATGATACGGTATACAAAATATGAATGCCAAAGCTAATAATCCCCCCCAGTCTCCTTCGCTGGCCTAATCTACCTAACCCTCTGGCTCTGCTCTAAATTCTCCGTCGCATTCCCCTATCTTCCACGCTACCCAGTCGAAAACCAAAACCACGTCGACGACGAGGCATCCGTACGGAAACGCGGTGCTGCACCGCCCGTATACCTAATGCTGATTGCGTTCGTGCCGACTGCCACGGCGTGCTTTATTGCTGCGTCGCGTTGGTTCAATTACAGACACCATGGTTTTGATATTCTTTTCGGGTCGGCGCTCGGAATTTTCTTCGCTTATATCGGGTTTAACATGTACCATCTTCCGATTCGGCGGGGCGCGGGCTGGGCTTGGGGTGCGCGTAGTCAGAGACGCGCTTTTGGGAGGGGTGTTGGGGTTCCTAGTTCGCTGGGTACTGATGGGTGGGCGGGTGAGAGGGGGTTGGATGGTGATGTTGAGCGGGCAGCTGCGGTGAGGGAGATGGGGTTTAGAAATCCGGAACAGGGACAGGGACAGGGGCAGGGGCGTTTTAAGCCGGAAAGTGAGGGTGGGGCTGCTAGCCTTGAGGGGTGAGTAGGGGATGGATTTCCGGGATTGGGTTGAGCGCGATTCGGACGAGGCAAGGCCTTGAAGGTATTTTGTAGATTTATACTGTATTGTATAGCGCATAGTGAACATATCATGAATCGGAGGCAACATGGCATCGTAAATGGCAGTCAGACGTGACGTGCCGATTTCTATTTTGAGGTTGTTTTCAGACCTCATCGCCAACCCCCAACACGTCCCTCATCCCATCGGGCCTTAGCCTCCTTCCGAGCCGCCAACTTGGACGCCTCGCCCCGTACGCGCCGGACCCAATCTGCAATCTCCTTCTCAGTGGCCCGGCCGTGATGATCTTCATCGAGGAAACTCTCCTCAACAGCATGGCAGACAGCCTCTTGTTCCGTGATCGCTGCGCTGAAGCGTTGGTATAGTGCTTTCGGCGACCACGGGGCGAGAGCGGCGTCCATCTCGGCTTGCTTCTTGCGCCAGGAGACCTCCAGTGACTGGTGTGTGATCAGCATTGTTTCCGTGGAGGCGCGGGCTTCGGCGAGGTGGTTCTCCATCTCTACGACGCGAGTTGCGAGGTCTTTGTTTGTTTGGATTAGGGTCTCGAGGTGTTGTTGGCGGGCTGTGTAGGAGGGATGTTGGCTTGAGAGGGCGGAGATCAGGGATGGGTCTTTGAGAATTGTTTGGAGGTCGGTTGTTCTGGGGTTGCGTGGGTTAGAGGTGCTCCTATCATTGCTTTTTGGGGGTTTGAGGGGACACACGATTTATCGGACACCAGGTCTGGGAGCCATCCCTCCTCGATTGTTGGGGGGTCGGGGATATATGGCTGTTGAGGATTATTGGGGTATGCGCCCTGATGTGGGCCTGTCTGGTCTGGCTGCCAGGCTTGTGCAGAGGTGTTTTGCGGGGTGCCGCGCCGACTGGCTTCGTGGCTGTTGGGTTTGGGTGGTGGCGGAGGAGGTGTGTCGGGGTTCATGATTTGGGATGAGTAGAACTGCGATTGCGGAGGGAATGGAGATGGTGGTTGAGACATGATATGGTGGTTGTTGTAGGTAGAAGTTATGTTGCTACGTCGGAGATGCGGGATTGGCTCCAGCTTGGCAAGGACTAGACCGGTGATCTACGCAGTTGCATCAACTATGATAGTACGATCTCTACTCCGTACATATGTGGAAAACAGCTAATTATGTTGTAATATAAATTGTTTCAATGGATATATCGTGATATTTCGTGATTTAATCCTAATTACAAGATCATACAGAAGCTTCTCTTCGGTCCGAGCCACTCGAAACTCCCAACTGGGAGACTCTAACAAGTCTAACAGCAGGCTTCACAGGGAGACTCAAAACTTCAAGCGAGACATAAAAGATTCCCGAGACAACGGCGGAGTGCCCGTCCGCACGATTCAATCAGCAGGAGCCGGGGGACTCCACCTGGAAATGCTTGGATGGATTTCTGCCAGTGATTCGCATCATCAAATGCGATGATGGTCTCATGTACAGACAGAACCGTGACATGACAGTGGAATGAGTTTAACAGTCGCAATGCTCCTGTTTACTCAGTCCTCCTCCGAATCTCCCGCTCCATAGCTTCAATATTCGAGCCAGCCATGGCATCCTTAACCAACTCGCGCACCTCATTCTGCACCTCCTCGCTGTAATAATCCTCACGAGTCGCAAGCTCCTCAATGCGTCTCTTGAATTCTGGATCCGGCTCACCACCAGCAGTGGCCTCTTCCTCCGTCATTGTACCAATGTTGACCCTCATATCGCTGCCAGGGATGGCTCCGGGAGAGTTCAAAACTTCGGCGGCTTGCTCGTGGGTCGGAGCAGGAGCACCGCCGACAGCTTCGCGGAGGTAGGAAGCGACCTGCGGGAACTCATTCTCGGTCTCGAACTTTTCCACAGCGGTAAAGTCTTCAGCGTTCTTCTTATTGGCGTCCACACCCAGTTCCTCGACTAAACAGCGCGCGATGTCGCTATCTTCGACCACAAATAGACATGTCTCGCCATCTTCGTCGAGGAGGTTGACATCGACATTGAATTCTTTGACTAGAGCACGTAGGAGATCGATATGACCGTAGGAGGCTGCGGCGTGTAGCAATGAGTAGCCGGACTCATCTTGGCTGGATGCGATCGAGGGGTTGGATCGCATTAGCTCCAGAAGGGCTGTTGGGTTGTCGCAGGCCAAGAGGTAAGGAATTTGGGCCATTATGAGTCAAAGTATTAAAGTGAAAGTCTTAAAATCAAAGTGAGTCAAAGGTATCTTGTGGTTGTTAAAGTCAACTCAGTCGGAACAGAAAAAAAAATATCCGCCTTTCCCTTTCGGCTCCCCGCACTGTGACACATTCAGTCTGACTCTTCGTCTTTGCTCCGGCTCTTTGCTGCCTTGGCTGCTTTTGCTGCCTTCGGTCTTTTAATCTCTTCCTCGTTTTTCAATTCCCTACAAGTATCCTTACAATACCTCAGGCAGGAGATCAGGAAAATCATCGCGCCTTTCCTCTTTCCTCTTTCCCCCCACTCTTCTCTGCCCCTCCTCTCCGATCTCCCACTTTGATACTTTGATATCCCCAACACACAAACATGGCGACTCAAGATCCACACGTTATCTCACAGCTTGTGAAAACCCTGGAGACCGCTAGAAAGGCCAAAAAGGGCGAGACAAAGTTCACCTGCAAAAAAAACACCTTTGACTTACCCATTAATGTGACCGTGGACTCGTGGAAGTTTCAGGACTGGGACTACAAGCAGGCCGGTCTACCAACATATGCGCGAGGTCTTTTCACCACTAAACGGAAAGACAACATTCCTGAAATCGCGGCGCGTGGATATGACAAGTTCTTCAACATAGGCGAGACAAGGGCCACGGAATGGCGCAACATAGAGAAAAACACAAGGGGTCCCTATGAGCTGAGCGTGAAAGAGAATGGATGCATTATTTTCATCTCGGGGTTGGAGGACGACAAATTGCTGGTCTGCAGCAAACACTCGACTGGACCCCGCGAAGATACAGAAGTTACCCACGCGCAGGCAGGAGAACGCTGGACAGAACGCCATGTCTCGTCCGTGAATCGATCTGTCAAGGACCTTGCCCGGACGCTGCGCGAGATGAATGTTACAGCCGTTGGAGAACTATGTGACGACACCTTTGAGGAGCATGTCCTGGCCTACGACGAAGCTTCTTCGGGCATTTACCTTCACGGTCTCAACTACAACCAGCCTGACTTCAAGACAATGTCGTGTGAAGATGTGCACAAGTTTGCTGACGACTGGGGCTTCAAGAAGGCCCAGTTCGAGGTTTTCGATGACATTTTCAGAGTGCAGAGCTTCCTGGAAGGATGCGCGGAGACAGGAATGTGGGCTGGACGTGAGACCGAGGGCTTCGTCATCCGATGCCAGTTAAGTGACAACGGCACCGAGCCCTACCGGAATTGGTTCTTTAAGTACAAGTTCGAAGAGCCGTACTTGATGTACCGCCAGTGGCGTGAATGCACCAAAGCCGTCATCGGAGGGAAACACCCCAAGATCAGGAAGCATGAGCAGATCACTGAAGAATACTTGCAGTTTGCTCGACGGGCTCTGATGAAGAACCCTCACATGGCAGATGAGTACATGAAAAACCACGGTATTATCGCTTTGCGGGAGCAGTTCCTCAAGGAACGAGGATTGAATGGAGCCGAGATTATCGCCCAAGAGACTCAAAAGCAGAGCAATTCGCAGGAGACCAACAAAAATGTCATCCTCGAACCGGTTGCCTCGCTGGGATGTGGTAAGACGACAGTCGCCTTGGCTCTGGTTAAGCTCTTCGGATGGGGACATGTTCAGAACGACAACATCCCCAAACAAAAGAACAAGCCGAAGAAGTTTGCTTTCGACGTCAGCCATGCCCTGGGACAGCACAGTGCCGTGATCGCCGATCGCAACAACCATCAACGGCGCGAACGCACGCAGCTCATGGAGGATATCTACCCTGTGCTTCCGGACGCGAAGTTCGTCGCTCTGCATTATGTCCACGAGCCCAAGGCAGACATGCTCCCCGCCATCCGAGAAGTCACTCGAAAGCGTGTGCTAGAGCGTGGCGACAACCACCAATCCATCCGGGCTGGCACCAATGCCGAGCAAGAGACCGTCGGCATCATGGAGGGATTCCTCGGCCGCTTCGAAGGCGTCGACACCACCCGCTCGCCAGATGAGAACTTCGATCACGTCATTGACCTCGACGTGTGCGCCTCATCTCGCGAGAACCTGGAGACGGTTGTCAAAGCTCTACACGCAACCTACCCCCGCCTAGTGCCAACCATACCAACCGCTGCAGATCTCGACCAAGCCATCGATGCGGCCCTAAATGACTACACTGTGACAAAAGATCTCAGCTACAGCTACGGGTCCTCACACAGGCCGAGAGTCAAAAAGCCCAAAAACAAAGACAACAACGCCCTCGTCGCCGAACTAACAGACTCCCCCTTCTTACCACAAGCCCTCGCCAAAAAGATCGAATACTTCAACATCTCCCTCCCAGCAAACGAAGTAACCTCACTCCTCGAGTCCCTCTTCCCGCCAAGTATATCCCCCGAGACATCCCGTCTCTACAACCAACTCATAAACTCCCGCCGCCTCCAGCCAACCTTCCACGTAACCCTCATCCACCGTGCCTCAAAGAAAGACAACCCAGAGACCTGGGACCAGTTATCAGCTCGCTACATCGACATCCAGACCAAAAATCCCGTCGTCGAAGACCCAATCCAGTACCCGCCGACCCTGGGCTCCGCGCGCGTGCGCATCGAGCGTCTTGTCTGGGATAACCGCATCATGGCCTTTGTCGCGCGCATCCTGCCTGCTGAGGGTGTTGAGTCGGCGGAGTCTGAGTGGCCGTGCGCAAACCCTATCCCGCATATCACGGTCGGCACCGCGGCGCCGGATGTTAAGCCGAAGGAAAGTAATGATTTGCTGCAGCGGTGGGTTGAGGTTGGATCTGGAGGTGATACGGGGATTTACGAGGCGGAGGTTGAAGGTGTTAAGGTTGTTGATGGTGTTGTTGGCTTAGTTATGAGCCGAGGGAGGTATTGAGTTGTTTCTTTCGATGTGAATGATTGAGAAAATGGAATGCAGTGGATTATTGAATCAGGGGCATTGCTTATGCTTGTTTTAGTTGTGAGCTATGGCTATGGCTATGACTTTGCAGGACTGCATTTTAGGGTGCTTTTGTCATTCGATTGTAGATATTATGTCTCATTCTTATTCGTTGAACTAGCTTTGATATTGAATGGATTCATCCACACTTCTTACTATTAGGGACTGTGCACTTTGTAGACATTTCTATACCCACTTGGGAATATCCACATACTATCGACCCCCGTCGTCGGGCCTAACTCCATTTAACGAGGGCCGCTGATCCCTGCATCAGCCGCAAACGCCTCGCAGATTTTTGGGGGCCATTTCTTATCTTTTCGGACCCTGCTTTTCCAGCCATTTTCTGATTCACGAAAACCTTTGTGCGATTCCATATTCGCCTTACTTCGAGGGTGGCACCTGCAATGGCATCTCAACCCGGCCTCCAAGATGAAGGCGTTGTCTTAGAGCGACTACTGAACACCACAACCGAGTCAGCCCCTGCAGAAACCCCCAACACAGAAGAAATCAAGTCAAAACCTAAATATCGACACCCAACTACAGCGAACACCGTTCGCTTCCGGCCTCAGCTTTATGTGCCCCTCCTAGTTCTGATCTATACCGGTCTTTTACTCGCGGCGTGGTCAATCCTCTGTCTATCAAGTCGAAGTCTAATTGTATCCATCCCGAGTGGGGATTCGTATGATTACATCCACGAATCATGGGTTCAAAGTTATGTTGATCGAAACCAACAGTGGTGGCGGGCTGCCCGAGTGATGTGGAGCGTTGTCGGTGTCTTGACTCTACCGTTGGCGTCTTCGGTCTGTGGATATGCAGCAGTGGGATACATTCAATCGCAACGATATCACAAAGCAAATCTCACACTAAGACAAACACTCAACCTTGCTGATCGGGGCTGGACGAGTCCGAATATCATCTTTCCAATGTTATGGAATCCGAAGAAACACGGCAGTGTACTGCTCTTGATAGCTATGTTACTCCATATCTCAGGTTGAAGCTTGACCTTTTTCCCGACAGGATACGTCCGTTGCTAACTATTCTAATCAGGTGCTTCTATATCGCCGCTACAGGAGCTACTTGTCGGACAAAGTTCCGTTAAAGTCCCTCTCAATCTCGAAGCCATCACTGAAGTCAAGGATATCTTTGCCTTGACGGATCCACACTCCCTAGCAACCCTCAAAAGGCAATACCAGCCCTGAATCAAGCGGCTTTCTTGGCGAATCAGGCTATTCTACAGACGACGGCTGGTTCGTCGGTTTTGTACATCCACCGTCGAAATCATCTGAAGTATTTGAGACCGGAGATTTCAACAGGCACGGTCATCGGTCTCTCTGTTTTGATAGGTGTTTTTCTCTTTTTGTTGCTTTCCCTGTGTGTCATGACTCTTACGCAGGTTGCTTGGGCTGGGTCCCTTGATAGTCACGCTATTGTGAAGATGAGTGCGGCGCTTTCTGAGTGTTTGCCACGGTCCGAGGACTGGGAGAAGGATTCGAGGAAGACAGAAGAACTTCTAGATCTGCTTCCTGGGTACATTGGTGATGCGGAGCCGGAAGCTCCTGTGGGGAGACTTGCTGTTGGGGCAGAGGGAGGGTTGAAATGGAGGCGGCGGTATTGGAAAGGACAGGGACTTGCTCTGTGAATTCTTTGTAGCATAATAGACCGCTCGGTGATGATAAAGCTAGGTATAGATTTAGAGGGTTGACGGGTTTATATAGTAGGCTCACCTGCTTTTACAGAGTGATGTCCTAGAACTGAGGCTGTCGATGACATTCAGATGGGGCTAGCTTGGTGCGTTTCATAGATGTGGGCTGCTAACTCAGCTACTCTCTCGCTTTGTTCAGGTCTCAGTGAGCGGCTGAATTTACCTTCAAGGTTGCTATCTGGGGATGTAGGTAATGCTTAACACTTAGGGCATACTCGACTTCACTCAGTGATCGAAAAGCAGCAAGGGGTGAGCAACTAAAATGGAAAGGCAAATCCATCCAGCGCAGCCTGCAATCCGATGTACATGTACTAGTAGCCTACAAGTTCCCTTTTTGTCCGATGTCAATATTCAGCATTGTACTACCAAGAAACCCGGGCTGTATGCCAGGATAAGTATCTGGAGAAAAGAAAAGGAAACCAAAGCGCCAAACACTGTAGTTCTGGCTAGATACATATACACAACGAAGAGAGCCAACTGCGCCCGATATCCAAGTAACCACAAGCACACCGTGCGATGTATGCAAGGTCCGACAAAGCGCAGGGTATCAGACACGAGCAAGTGAACAAATCAACCACTAATCCAAGCTGTAACACGCGATGCTCCGAAACGACCCACGTATTGCAGGCCGGTACTGCCCATGGGGAAATAGCTGACGAGGTACCAGACGAGGGCAGCGAGTTGGAATATCGAGGAGATGAGAGTGAGGAAGAGGTTCTGACGCTAGAATTCACGGAAAAAAAGAGAAGTCAGTCAGTAAGAGTTTCTGGAAGAGGATGTCTTGCCAAATGTGGCAAGTGGATGGTGTGTAGTTGTGATATGCAGGCAGAACAGGATGACCGAGTAGTCAGGGACGGTGAGACATAGATTGATCTCGATGGCTCTGGACTCCGCGCTCTGTGACACCGGGATGTGTCGGACAAGGGGAAGTAAGGGAAAGGACATCCAAGTCCCGCGCCGTGGTGGGACGTAGCACAGACGCGAAATTCAAAGCAAAGAGGCCGGCCGAGTACAGGGTGGGATGGAATCGAAGGAGCTAAAGTGGCTGTGGCCAACAGTAGGCATGACAAGCCGTGGTTTTTGGTTGCACTGCGCGATGGATGTGAAGGCTGCAAGATTCCCCTTTTCCCGGTCGTGCAGTGCGACCATACGGACTCGGGTAGAGCGAGAGAAAGCGAGTGTGCGACGAAACAAGGAAATCCAGAGGGGAGTATCATGAGGAGGGGAGGGATCGTCGGTGTGCAATAGGATGAAGCGGAAAGACCAAGCACAAAATCGAAATCCGAAAACGAGAACGAAAAATAAAAAGAAAGATAAATTCGATTTTACTTACCCCGATGGCGAAGTAGAGCGTCAGGGCGATCGCTCCGAAATAGGCCGCTGTGAATGGCAACCGTGTTCCCGAGACCAAATGCTTAGCGTAAGTCCACGGTCCCATGAGGACCGCCCATGATAGCAAAAACAAGACTGAGCCGACGGACCATCTAGTAAAGAAACCTGTTAGCAAGAGATATCCAAGACCGGAGACGAAGGTTCTTGGCGTGAGGCGCAGATATAGGTCGAGATCAGGACCAATCAGCTTGCAGTGTGAAGTACAAACGCGCACATGGCCCTAACCAAAATTGACCGATGACCTAGTCTATCTCAGCTCGGGATTTGCTCAGTTGCCCGAGAGCGTGAGATAGCCAGAAAAATAAATCAAACAGGGCTGAGAGGGCCATAGAAAGCCGGGGAACATAGTGCACATTATGCGGACCATCGCGGAGGCAACTTACAAAACCGCGAATTTGCGGGGCTTGAGCGACAAGACGGGGAACAAGAAGAAACAGATCATGAAACAGACGGCGGCGCCCAAATTACATGCGCCAAAGATGAGCATACGGTCCCACCGACTCACTATACGTAGTCCGTGTTAGTGTATTTCTCTTCTTCTATCGGCTACCACATAAACAAGCATGGTGGGAATGAATCCTCCCGGCGCAGGAACTGCAGTCTCATCACCTGGATCACGCAACGGTGTACGGGAGGATCTGGGGATCGGAGGGTCACAAGACAGAAAAAAAAACTTACGAGCAAAGAAGCCCTCTTCTTCTTCCCGCCGAGAAGCTGCCGGCAATGGGGCCCCAGGACCTTCATTGTGAGTAGGCAGTTGAACATAACCCCCTTCGCTGAACGGGTTGTAAGACTGTAGACGGGATAAGAACGGAGTGTTCGATGACGTGCCAGTATTGACGGGGAGATCCGGATCTCTACGCGACCACCCTAGTGAGTTAACAGAGTCTCGGAACGAGTTATTCGCCATGTTTGAGACCGGTTTTGGTCAAGTTTTAGATCCCGAATGAAACGAGGAGAAGAGGAGCGTGCACTACTGCGTCTGCAGAGAAGGCCCGTGGTCCAGGAAGTCAAGACCAGAGAACGGTCTGCAGGGACTATGCGAGATGGAGTGCAGATGATCTGCGCCGGGTGGTGGATGATCCTCGAGGATTGGCTAGAAGCGGGGACCTAGTCAAGCCAACGGAGGGGCAGATGACGACTGTGTCGAACGTGGATTCGGCTTCCGATGAGCTGGGACACGCCGTGACTCGGGTCGAATGGCCACTTTCGAGGAAAGTTTTCCGACTCGAAAATATGTGATCAAGATCGAAAAATCAAAGGTTTCTGAATATAGCAGGCTGATAGATAAACTTTATGGACAACCTCCCCGACCAAGAAAAGGGCTGCCTATTGCACTGTGATAACGCGTCAGCCCAACGGGATCTACAGCTATCTCTGCGGAGTCGGCGATGATTACCGGGGGGGGTAGGCTAGGAGGTCCTATGGTGCGGCGTAGGTGGATTAATCGAGGATATGCCGTGCAAGAATGCGGCGAGATAAGCCAACCAAGCGGAAGATAGGTGGGAAGCGTTGAACCTTGTGGGCACGATCCGAGAAGGGATAGGAAGCGAACACGGTGAAGGGGGTTCGATGGGTGCTGATTGGATAAGGAAGCGCTGCGCTATCGATAAAGGAGGGTAGGAAGACGAGGGGAACCAAGCAAAATGACGAGATGGCGTGAAGCTACCGATGCGACCAACCCGATCGGCGTTAAGTGCTGAAGCAGTCAGATGATGGTTTCCAGTGTTGGGGTACAAAGCTTCGGACCGAGCCCTGTGGGGTTATTCACCAGGGTGATCCCCCCATAGAAAGACAAGAGAAATAAAAGAAATACATGTCACTTACCAAGAGGGTGCAATGTTGCCTAGGTGGCGTGTAGAGGTATGGTTGTATAGTGGCAGTCTCCCGGTTCTGCGATGAAGTTGGGGAAAGGAGGCTAATGCCTAATGGGGTATAGCGTAAGATATGTAGCATCAAGTAACTATATAACCCACCTATAAGCAACTTCACATATTAATTTATATAATTTATATTGTTTTCATTTATTCTCATGTAGATACCATTATATCATTCAAATACATAAATACTATCCTTTGCGCTATATCCGCTGGAATTTGTTAAACCTCAAATCCCTTGAAGACATCCAGAACTATACGTTTTAAGCTTGTTGCATATTAAATCGAATTAATACACTTTAACTGGAGTGGCCAGATGACTTATTCAATAGAATATTAATTTCCAACATAATCACAGTCCATTCTTTACTATAATCTATCTTTTACTACACTCGATTTGGACGCATGACCATTAATAGTTCCGCCTCCCTATCTGCAACCTTCAATCATTAGTTGCCGTCCCACTGTCGATCCTTCATGGCTGGTGCGCACCCTGTAGCGATCGGCCGTAACTGTAATAGTGCAACTGGAATAGTAGAGTGACGGTCAAGTTCTAGTATTGGACAGCCCTGCAGAAGCATTTATCCATAACGGCTACAACGGCTATAGTTGCCGGCAGTCGTATCGGAAGAACTCCAGATGATGTTGCATACCCATTATATAACCTTTTACCTGTTGACTGTATTTATGTAGCTACCCGTGTACCACCTAGGGGAATTATCCGATAACTATAAGGGCGCTAATATGCACTCCAGACTGCACCGTGGGTAACATTAGCACTAGCCTCATTGTTTCTCCAAATTTGGCTTCTGCTTTGGCTTTTTTTCTGTTTCCCTGTTTTTCTTGCTTTTTCAACATCTGCTTTACTTTGCAGTGGTACTCTATAGAATGTCCGATGCACACGAGTCGGCTTATCCGTGACCCCCCGGAATGGAGTGCGACCTTACCCACGTACGATGTCGTCATATCAGGGTCCTGTGCACAGGTGCTTCGAGCAATACATCAAGAGTCTCAACCTCTTTGTATTGAATACTACCAAAGTAGACCTTGAAATCCGACTTCTCTCCCTTGCATCAACCATGGATTACTAGGCGTGTATCGCCGAACCTTGACGGGACGGGACGTCAGATCCATATTTCCCCCTCAAAACAAATCCCGGAGATCAAACCCCATCCGTCGATCCCAGAATATTATCATCTCCTAAACCGGAGTGGCTCACAAAGAGGGGAAAGTTTGGCGATGTGGCTCAGCACCGTCATACCAAAGTGAGGTGTATTGCTTTGATTCACTATTGGTGGAGGGGGTTCTTAAGACACATTCCAACCCCTCCAATTGTCTCTCTTCACCACATTCTACCATTCTACCTTTTTTTATACTTCGGACGAAGACCACACGGTTAAGTCCGAAATCCAAAATTACCAACTGTCTTAAATATTCTAACCGGTTTCCAAATATCGAAGTATGTCATTATTTTCCTTTGCCGCTGTAACCCAGATCAATCCCCACGAGTCCGCCCCTTACGTAGAACAAAAATAACCAGAGATTCAAGCCCAAGTGCACAGTCGGAGCGGAGCAATATGGAAAGGTCCAAGCTCCCTTGACGATCGCAGATATGATCACCACTCCAGACTTCTCTGCACGACATCCCACATGAAGAACAGACCGCACTGATCCTCTTGCAGATTGATAGTGCTTATGGATGGGGTCTGTGGGCTACTGTTATTTTCTTCTTCTTTTATCTTTTACCTTTTCTATTTTCTGTTTACTGTTTTTCTTTCAATATACACTAGGATCTTGCCCAATCTTCTCTGTCTCTGGTATTGCCAAGGTAATGGGATTATGCATGTTATGTACTCCGGATGATATTTGCGACTCCTACTCATTTTCGAATGTTTAGTCGATCTCTACCATCTCCGGCGTTTTGAGTACTAGTACTCTGTATAGTTGATGGAGATCAACCATGTCCATATGGTCTCATTCGGGGATCTTGAATATATTCTGCAGACTTCCACTCTGAATGATAGATTAGGGTTTCCTAGAAGATAGGTTTTGGTATGCTTGTAACCCCAAGACCTCATATGATACATTCTTGCTTGCTCTGTTCAAGACACCCGTGAGTCATGATCGTAGTAACAGGTGACAAATATCCCAAGGTGTATCATGGGATGGCCGCCGTTTTACTTGATCCGGCTGTATCACCCTTCCCCCCTTTGTCCAAGTTTGTTTTTTATTTTGGGTTGTGAATATGATAATCTTCTTTTTTTACTTAGTCAAGTAGTATTTTTTTATTTATTTATTTATTATTATTGTCTATGTATAGAACGAAAAGAGAAAAATAAAAAGAGGCTCGGGGGTTTACCGTTGCCACCCCTCCTTTCCTTCACCCAAAATCCACTCACACCCGATTTATACTCACACACCCTTTTTCCATTCTGATCCAGATGGTAGTAGTCAACTTAATATTAAAATAAAAAATGAAAAAAAAACCCCCCCAATGTCCGATGGCGTAGGTGAATCTCATCGATTTCCACCGATCGACGGGCTGCATGACCGATGTTGTAATATATCAAATGAGAGATGCAGGAGAGCGCCGCTTGAGTTCATAAAGTCTCCATCCCCTCGGTGTCTGTCTGCGAAACCTGCAAGTGCTTTTTCCTCTGAGTTGTCACTGCATACTTATGTTCTCGAACTTTTGATTTACAAAGACATTATACCCCGTGAGCTCTTCGATATACAGATCAAGGTACGTGTCAAGTCTCCTTCATATACTGCATATTCCCTTTGTTCCTGTGCCTGTGATATATGCCTTATTGCCAGCTCCCCACGTGTAAATGAGGCTCTGCTCATGATTCGTTTTACATGTCTTGACCTGCATGGTTATATTGATACGTGTTGGGATGTATCCTCCTGATCTTTTGCTAATGTCAACACAGGTCTATACCGAGGTATACTTACTTGTACCAACTTCATATACACATCTCAATTTGGTAAGTCTCAAAGTATTTCATCAGCCTCAAAGCCAAGCCCAAACATGTTCTTTTCTTTTGTTCTTGGGAAGTAAGCGCTTGCGTCAACTCGTATTCCGATTGCAATCCGAGCGTGGGCATCAAATCCCGGGCAAACACCCAGGGGTCAAGGCGCAAGAGAGCAAGAGACGGGATTCAAATCCAATCTGGCAAATATACCACTTCAGGTGAAGTATGCAGGCTGAAGTATGAACTACGTTGATCTATATATACCAAGACCAACGTGCTCAAAACACCTCCAGATCGCCACAGCTCACCGCCCTCCCACCGCTTGTTCCCCCACTCTTCTCCAGACTTCTGTGTTTTGTATCTGCGAAAGGCAACTGGGATCAAAACTATCCAGCATATCAACTGGGATCAACTGGGATCAACTGGGATCAACTAGGATCAAACTGGGATCAAACTGGGATTGAGTGCCTGATTCGGGCTTGGTCCTTTCCCTGCTCGTTTCTGGTCTTTTTTGGTCTATCTTGATTCCTCATCTTCTTTCATTTCTCACATTTGCGCTTTATTTCTTTATCGCTCTTTCATCACTTACACAGTTCTCCAGAACTTTTCGGTCACTTTGCGCCTTGTGCCTTGCCATTGCGATTGTCCTAAGACTCGTTCGTGGTGATCTGCACAGTCCTCCCAGTCCTCCCCTCGATTGTCGACTCATCCCGGCTTTAAGACCGAGGAAACTTCCCCGGCTTATTGGCACGTCTCACAATCTCCCCGGACTTCATTCCTCCAATCCTCATTGTTTCAAGGGTAATTATTTACATTCCTATTTCTTTTTTTTCAGTCTGTTTTGCATTTTATTGGGTTGCCTGTTTTGCCTTGCGCACGGAGGCCACGACATCTTCAAATCGCCCACGGGCGGGGTCGAGTCTTAACTGACATCTTTTTCATACACACAGATCGTGACATTCTCACATCCAACACCCCTTTCATCCATCCTCTCCAGAGTCGGCCGTCTCGGACCGTCTACGTTTGACAACTGTCGCGGAGAGTCAGTAGGATCGGCACTACGACTCCTCCTTTAGCCCCTCGCCGATCTGCGCCCCATCCCACACCCCCCCAGATTGTTTCACCGGGCTATGGCTGAAGCAAGTCTTTTCATCAAACACGAATCCGACGATTATACCCCTTTCATCATGTCACACTCCGGTTATTCGATGGGTAACCAATTCCCCGATGGGATCGACCCATCCGACTTGACCATGCAGCAGCAGAATGGCTTCATGCCTTACTCCTATGGTTCGCAACAGAACATGTCATCCAGCTTCAACTTCGGAAACTCCGGCATCGACACAGACGAGTTGTTGGACCTCGAGATCAGCGGTCAGAACGGTCATCAGCGCGATAATGTGAACTACCTCCAGGACCAGTCTGCTGGTGGCATCGCGATGAGTCACCAAAGCCAGATGTCGAATATGTACTCCAACACCCCGGATAATGCTCCCATGGCCAGCCCATTCGTCCAGAACAGCTTCAACTATGAGCAGTACCGCATGAACCAGCAAAATCCCCATATGCACAATGCCAGCTCTTTCGACCAGAACTACCTTGGCACCAAGCGCCAGAGCTTGCAAGGCATGGACCGTCCTTCTTCTGATGGCCGCAGCCCCATGACCCCAAAGACCCCGGCATTGGGCTCCTTGACATTGGGTACCCCTGAGTCTGGCAGCTTCCCGTCCCAGCCTATCCGGACCGGACTGCAGGCTCGTCATCAGAAGTCCCTGTCCAACCAGTGGGACGGAACGCCCGGCAGTGCACAGTCGTACGTCGAGTCCTCTCCCATCTCATCCCCTCCACACCAATCACACCACGCTGGCATCTCCGAGATTCTCAAATCCGGGAAGCATGCCTCGCTGCCCGCTAAGGTTGACGCCCATCTGCCTGGCGGTGGAGATCTCGAATCCCAGGAAGCCAAGCGCCGACGTCGCCGTGCCTCGCACAACCTGGTCGAACGCCGGCGACGTGACAACATCAATGAACGCATCCAGGATCTCTCCCACCTGGTTCCTCAGCACCGACTAGAAGACGACAAGGTCCGGAAGCAACTCGTGAACAGCAGCGCTCTTTCCATGGCTGGTGCAGGCGGGAGTGCCGCCACATCTCTTCTCGCTGGAGGCAACGGCCGCCGCGCGACAGCGGGTAACATCACAATGGGTCTCCCAATCGAAGAAAAGGAGAAGGGTCCTAACAAGGGCGACATTCTCAACGGCGCCGTCAGCTGGACCCGCGATCTGATGTGGGCCCTGCATGTCAAATACCAACAAGAAGCAGAGCTTGCCGAGCTGATCGGCAGCCTGGGTGGAACCTGGCCCTTTGAGCAAACCGAAGAAGAGAAGCGCATGCGCAGCGAGATCCTTGATGCATTGGAGAGGAATGACCCAACTTCCTTCAGCTACACCCGCGGTCCTGGTAGCGGCCTGCGCGTCCCCAAGCACACTAACATCGCCGGCGATGCCGTGCAGGGCGGTGACATGTCCGGCTTGACTCCTCCCAGCTTGAGTCCTTCATTCCACAGCGGTACTAGCAGTGCCAACGGCGCTGGCCAGCCCCAGTACTGGAACAGTGCTGGCCACGCTGCTATGAGCTTCAAGGAGGAGGACGAGTACGGCATGGAGATGGGCTAGATGGCTCGTTTCTGGCTTCTCTTATTTGGTCATTCGAGTTGACCTTTGCATACACGGCGTATTAATATGGGGACCGATTAGTCGGCGTACCAGGAGTGAAAGACAACGGGCCCATGATTTTTTTTTTCTTCTTTCTCTTTGATATTTCTTTCTTGCGTTGTCATTACTTCATGCATCCATGTTAGTACGATTTTAGTTCTTTTCACTTCTTTTTCACCTTGCTTTTGTGATTTTTCTCTGGGGCTTGTGTGCTTATTTCGGTCTTACCTTGCTTTATTCTTATTCCATATCGATACCCCGTCTATTTCCTTGATCTTTACTTCCTGACTTGAGCTACGCCACTGGCCCCATCTTAAGATAGCGGGCAAGGCATGGCTTTGATCACTTCTGTGCATGTTCTTTTTATCTATTTGTGTCCAGAGCCCATACTGAGTTTTGAAATTTGATTCTGCGTCTCTTCAATCCATCATTTCATTATTTCACTACTCTATTCTCTCATTCTATGTGTTTTGGCATTATTGCAGAATAAACGTGATTGCACTTTCCCTAATACCCCCTTTGCTTCTCCCGATGCCGAGTATCTATCAATCAATCTCTGATCTCTGTAATCGCATAGCATACTCGGCCTAATGCACGGCCCAACACTGGGAGTTGGACCGTGCATTAGGCCGAGTATGGGCATTTGAGGCGCAGATAAACAGTAGTTGGTGTAGAAAGACAATGCTAGTAAGGGAAATTTGGGAACGATTCTCCAATCCAATCGATTCGGTCATCACACCACAACGATGGTATAACTATATCTCTAGACCTGAGCGTTAATCAAAATGGATATATCTCTAAGGCCATGTGAGAATATTGTTGGCCAATCAAGTGGCTTCGCACCCATTACCTAGAATAGTCTAGTGTGTTGAGAGAGGCTGAGTTGTTGATGTGGATCAGTTCGATCCGTCACTTCGTTAGCAACAGCCTTATGGATGATTTTTAGGCTCCTGTCAGTTTCATCGTCTTTGATTCGCTGCTACGGGGGTTCTCCACTAACTCAACGATTGCCTATTTGGGAAACCTCTTCGCATTAGGTAGCAACTGGCGGTTATAATTTACTGGTCAATCTCAATGATCTACCATCGTGTTCTCTCAGCCCCAGATAAAGCTGTGCTAAGATAGCTAATTGGATAGTTCGTAGGCTAAAAAAGCTACTTTGGCTTTTTCTCGATTGGTAAAATCTGACATCCGGAGTGATAATTTAATTCTTTCCATATAATAGAAAACCGTTGTGACCTGTTTGGCAGGACCTCCAGTAGCTAGCTATCTTCCCTTCCTCTCTCTCCTTCATTTCCCCAATCGATAAACCATCTGAACAATCTCTTCTTCATCTAAAAGAAAACCTAATCACATTGGATAATACCCTCACGATGTCCACGACAGACGACTCTTCGAACCCCTACTACACATACTACAAACCCTCCATTCCTGCAGCCTTAGCAGTTGCCATCCTATTCTGTGTCGTCAGCCTGGTCCAAATATGGAGGATAATAAGGACGCGACAATGGTTTGGAATCGTGATCCTTGTTGCAGCAGCGTGTATGAGCTCCATGTTCCTCACCCACAACAAAGCGCAATGGCCTTGCAAACTAATCTCACTACTATCTTATAGTCGAGGTCGTTGGCCTGCTCGCGCGAGCTGATTCAAGCAAGCACCTCCAGAACAAGTCACCATACGAAATCCAAACCATCCTAATCCTCCTCGCACCCATCCTATTCGCCGCTTCGGTCTACATGTTCCTCGGTCGTCTGATCCGTAAATCAGGACACCCGGAATTATCCTTCATCCGCATAAACTGGGTCACTCCGATTTTCGTCACGGGCGATATCTTTTGCTTTTTTGTTCAAGCCGTCGGCGTCGTGATCCTGCTCCGTGCCGAGTCTCAATCCAAGCTCAACTTGGCCAAAGCGATAATTCTCGCTGGTCTCGGACTGCAAGTGTTCTTCTTTGCTATCTTTGCCTTGGTTGCCGTTCTTTTCCACATCCGATTGAGTTCCCGTCGTGGAGGGAATGTCGTTCATCAGGGCGTAAATGTGAATATTAGGCTGTGGAATCTCTATCTCTGCAGTTTACTTATCACTGTCCGAAATATCTACCGGTTGGTGGAATATGCGACTGGTACGGACGCATATCTCTCGAGGCACGAATGGCCGGCTTATGCCTTGGATATTGGACTGATGTTTATCATCATGGTTATCTCCAACTTCTGGTATTTCCGCAAGACGAAGGATATTTATGACCCCCATGCTTTCAGTACGATTCCGGAATATCCTCTGGCTGAGCAACGGCTCCTTGAGCCGGAGTTGGCTCACGGACAACCCCGTCACTTTGGATATCACCAACCTCCTGGATATTCCCATGCTTGACGGCGCTGCCATTGGGATAGTTTGAGGATACCCTTAGGTTGATGGGAATTTGATCTGCTCTTTTTAGCGGTCTTTGAATGTTCTTTTTAGATGTATGCGACGGCGGTAAAAAAACACGATACTGCAAGAAAGTTTTCTATATATAACCTTTGACTTTTATTTGATAATCAGCTTCTTATTCACGTGCGCAGCCAAGGATGTCTAGATAGATAATGACTTCACTATAATTAATTTAATGTATGATTAGTGGAGATATATACATTTCAATGTATGTACCCTTCGAGGTCAAGATCAGTTAATAATGGTCAAAAGTGACGTATAAATGAAGCACCGGTTTGAGTTCGTTATAACCTGGTTTTGTACTAATAACCATATATCCCAACTCAAAATGTTGTGTCATTTCCCTTGAATTTCTGCTCACGCGACCTATCGGCAGCATCTTGGAAGATCAATGAAAAACCATAAAAGGTGCTCTCCGCCCACTGCTTCCGTGGTTGGGGTCCAGCAGGATTTATCCCCGCCATTCTACTTCTTTCCCTTATTATCCCAGCATCCACCTACATTGTAGGTAATTATAAACATCTTTACCAATATCAAAAATCCAATGCCAGCCGAAACCGATATCTACACCCGCCATGTTCCAACTCACCCCTTTCATCTGGACCGAAATACCCAAATCCCCGACTTCAGCCTAGCAGGCAAGGTAATCCTAGTCTCGGGCGCCGGTCGAGGTCTAGGCCTAGCCCTGGCAGAGGCTCTGTTAGAAGCGGGGGCGAAAGTGTACGCTCTAGACTATCTGAAAGACCCGGTACGTGTCACCGTTGTGATACAATCTCATCAACCTAGAAAGGAATAACCCCCGATAACTCATAACTTATTGCTATGAAAGGCACCGGAGTTCATACAAGTCCAGCAGCACGCCAAGGCATGGTCCGCCGAGCTGCAGTACCGCTGTGTCGATGTGCGTGACACAGACTTGCTCAATACTGTCGTCGAGGATATCGCCAATCACGAGCGTCGTATCGATGGTCTAATCGCAGCTGCTGCTATTCAGCAGGAGACGCCCGCTTTGGAGTACTCTGCTAAAGATGCTAATGTCTTGCTCGATGTTAATGTCACGGGTGTGTTCATGACTGCCCAGGCTGTGGCGAGGCAGATGATTCGTTTTGGGAATGGGGGTAGTATCGTTATCGTCGCTAGTATGAGCGGTACTGTTGTTAACAGGGTACGTTCTTTTCTTTTATTATTTTTGCCGAGTTTTCTTATCGAGGTTTCATGTTGCCGTGTGCTCTTCCCTATAACCTCATTCATACCCTAGTACTCGGCTAGGCGTTTTTTTCCTCAACAGTCCTACGATATTCCATCCACGCTAACGGATCTAATCAGGGTCTAATCTGTCCCGTCTACAACGCAAGCAAGGCAGCCGTCATCCAACTAGCTCGCAACCTCGCTGCCGAATGGGGCCAGTACAACATTCGCGTCAATACCCTCTCCCCGGGCTACATCCTCACCTCGATGTTGGAGATGCTGTTCGTCGAGTATCCTGAGCGTCGCGAGCAATTTTCTAAAGAGAATATGCTAGGCCGTCTATCCCGTCCTACGGAATACCGCGGTGCGGCTGTCTTCTTGCTCTCTAATGCTAGTAGTTTCATGACTGGTAGTGACCTCCGTATAGACGGTGGTCACGCTGCGTGGTGAACAACTGAATTACTTCTGTTGTAACAAGGTATTGGTAGGTTATTTAAGCAGTTTGTTATGACTTCTCTTTGGGAATAAGGGGTTTGTTGGTTACGTTGGTTACTCTCTTTGGCAGTCCTTGTCTTTTGACCCTTTGGTTTACTTTGAAGCTATGGTATATGGTTAGCTTTATGGCAATGAGTACTAATATATATACTTTGCGCCTGTAGCGCTTGGTTTCCTCATTGCCTCACCTCGTAGATGGTCCCGTGTGGTCGGGTTCCAAGCCTAGGCTCGGAAGTATAGTATGAAATAGGTAAAATAGGTATGAGGAGTTGGTCACGCAACGGGGTACAGCAGGTTTTAGATGCCATCACGCCAACCGGGCTTTTGCCAGACAGAAAATTAAATGGGTATACAGTAAACCCCCGTTATAACGAACGTGGATATAATGAATACCTGGTTTTAACGAACGGGGTCCAGTGCTTCATTTAATCCCGCCATAGTAATAACGAACCTTTCTCGTGACCCTCAAAAATTGTTCTATGATCAAAGTCACTAACTAGTGGTTTTAGCTTACATTAGTTTGCTTTCAAGTTGCGGACGAAATATAGCGGTGGCAAGCGAGATAAGAATAATATGACCAGGATTGAGTCCGTGGCCGAGCGTAAAGCTATCTGAAGAGTTTTAGTCGGAGACCAGGCTCGAGAACTCGGAAGTAAACCGGTTTATGTTGAAGAGTTCAGGCCTCCCCGAGATTATTGATCCAGTGCGGCTCAACACCCAGAGTGTAGAGGTGTTGCGCTATTGTACAACATTAATGCATGTAAAATAGGTTGTAAATTAATTTACGCTATGTATCTATATTGCACAATGTCTTGATCGGGAAATAAGATAGCAAGCAGTAGGCCTACGCTAAGAATCCTATGTAATAGAGAAGGAGAAGAGATTGTTCAGATTGTTGATTCATTGGGGACAAGAAGGAGAGAGAGGAAGAGAAGCTAGCTACTGGAAGTCCTGCCAAACAGGTCACATCAGGTGATGACAACTATGTCTTGTCAACGACAACAAACTCGACCGCTTTAGACCCAGGAATGTTGATCTTCTGTTTTCCTTCGTTGTCAATAGGATCAACAACATCACCCCTCCAGGGTGGCACTTTTACCGTGGTATCAGCATGTTCTTCCCGAGTACCCCAAATCCACCATTCAACGCAGCCACCCCAATACAGGAATCGATAGGAGTCACCGACCGCTGTATCTTCGTGTAAATCGCTAAGATCAAAAGTAAATTTATCCATCCAGCTCTCCCCTGGTTGGAGGCTCAAGAATAACTTTTCATCGGTGACATTGACTTCAAGATCGGGTCCATCCACAATGTTGTAAGAGAGGTTCCAATTGTCGTCAAGATATAACTCCCACTCCGGATCATCATTATCTGAATCCCACTGATCATAATCGTGGCATCGGCGGAGTAGTTGATAATTCAAAAATGAAAAAGGAAGGTTCCGGATAATAATTGGTTTCGCCTCTACAAGGGCTGTCTCGCCATCCTTGTTGGTCAGGCCGTCGTAGGTTACCTTCACCGTAACCGTAATCCTTTCCCCCCAAATCATTTCAGATGGGCATTCTAGAGAGACACTAAGACAAGGTGTTCCGGGGCTATAAAAAAAAGTTAATAAGTCAATAAATATAGGAAGAGGAATTCAGCTTTTCGCGTATCTTACATTCGCGCAGATTTACGAACAGGCGACGGAGGAGGGTCGCGTTTAAAGACTTCCGCCTCCTGTATAACAGTGAGGGAGGAGCAGACTCCCCCAGGAATGATAGCACGGGGTAATCCCATATACACGCCGACTTTGTGGCCTATATGCTCACGGAGAGTGCCCCAGTCCCATAGAGCATATTCAGCGCCTGGCCAGAGCAACTTATATTTCTCACCTGGGACTAGCTGGTGGTAAAAGGGGAAGAGGTCACCCAGGTTCCTTTCTAGACATTGACCAGGAAGAAGCTCGTCGAAATACGCATCCCATTCTGTATACTCCAAAGTCTCGGGAGGTGGGGGCCGGTGATCTACTTCGATCTTTTCCAGACCTTCTGACGTGTGTCGGAAGAGCATAAAGCCCGAAGGACCCCATGCGTCACAGTCCACGTCCCAGCGGAAGATACAGGGCTTGTTGATATCATCTTCCTCTCGGCGAACTGTAACGAGGACACTCAAGGGGCAATCGAGAGAGACAGTGATATCGGGTGCTATCTCGATAGAGAGAACAGGCGTATTTGAACTAGCGCTTGTAAGTTCTTGAATACCTTTATAAATAGCAGAAATGGTATTAATGCTGAAGTGAAAGACTCACGGCCTGTCATGTTCAGAGAGTCTGACATTTTTTGCAAGTTCAGGTTCCATGGTGGAAAGAATGAAATCGGATTATGAAGTGTTGTGAGTGGCCACGGCATATTTATAGGGGGGGACTACAGCGACACCCCAAATCGACCCCTCCCTGAGATTTTAGTACCGCCTTAATATAGCATCTTTCTTAATGGTAAGATCCACTTTGCATGGTACTCGAAGTAACATGTTTATAATATGTGGTCTCTACCATGTATTCGGACTTGGTATTCGACATTTATACTGCCGTGTATTCTGCCACCACCATAATAATTCTGGTTTATATAGCAACAATAGGCGGTTGTTTGATATTCTTATTTCCACGAAAAGTCTCTATAGCACTTTAATATACAGAATAAAAACCCTAAGTCCTTTAAGCCAATAAAGGCTGTCTCGCTGCATCAGCAGCCTCAACACGCCTTTGCTGCCGCAGGCCCAGATATAGCAAAATTCCTTGCCCTAGAGCAAAAGTTACATCATCGATGGCTACAAACCCAACCCCTTGGTACCACGCAGGAAGAATCAAATAGAGAGGCCATGATCCACGGGGGTCTTCACGGTATAGATACCATGGGAAAAAGAGTCTAAAAACCCACGAGATAGCAGAGAGTGTGAAAATTGCTGCTTGGAGCTTCAGCCCAATCAGACTCAGATTTTGCGTAGGCTTCCGCGCTTGTCGATGAAGTCCTATCACTAGGGGTATGACGGTAAAAAATGGGAATAGCAAGTTGCTATGAACAGCCACGAAAAAGAAGATAACGTCGCGTTCGACCTCTGGACAGTTCGGTTTATCTGTAGAACAGAAGACGTCCGTCAAGGAGTCAATTATGACCGGCACCAGAGAGATCATAAGGTAGCCGATATAAATTATGATCGTCAGGGCCTTGTGAAGACGACTAGCGGAGCTGTTGTAGAGGCCGAGCCCGAAACTACGTATTGTAATATCAGCGTTGGATAGCTCTCTAGTTGTCAGAATGTAGGTAGATTTAACTCACAGGGAAAAGAACAACGCACATACACCTGTCAACTGGATCAAATTGAACCAATCAAGAGTATTACGAGGGTGATGAGTCCATATCCCTAGCTCGGGCTCCGGAGGAATATTGACATTGTTAAAGAATCCAAACAACAAATGCTCCGTGGAACATATCAAATTGAAGAGTAGATAGGCCAATGAAACTTGTCTAGCTTCTTTTCCCGGCCAGACATGTCGTATTAGAGGGAGGAAAGAGTAGAAGACCAAACTTAGTACAATGCTGTTTCATTTGTGAGCGCTCAGCCCAGAGAATATGTCTTTGGGAAGAAGTACTCACAGGCCAATAATGCTGAGAAGCATTTTGTGCGATCCAAAGTCGTTGATGTAGCAATTTTATAAGAAAAGAAAATGAAATGGAAGGCGAGCAAAGAGGGACAGCATGAGCTAGCCGAGTAACTAGCGGCCTTTTGGCCGTTTCGAGTAATCAAGTGTCTGATATTTTGTATGCCATTCAATTCGCTCCCACTGCGTTAAGCGGAAGGGTTCCCCGGTCCCCATTTGGCCCCATATCGCCGGACTCTATCCCGAGTGGACCTACCTAGCTAGAATGAAGGAACGTTCTCTTCTTGAGTAGAAAAGAACGAACCCACGATCCTTCTGATTGTAGCACATACCACAATTTCCCGCGACATTACTATAGAAGTCCGTATACTATGTTACAAAATTCTAAGGTCTAGCCCACGTTACATCTGCCTCTGAATACGCCGGTGGGTAGTAATCTTAGCGAATTTGCTCCTGGCCTACAGGACCCTTTGACGCTGACTGGTGGATATTGACCAAAGTGGACCCTTAATATGTCAACGCAATACAAGCCTCCTAGGCCACAAAGAGGAACCTTGGTTTTTTGTTGTGGTCTAGTGGTAAAGTACTGTGTTTTCATTGGACATAATATGCATCTCGGACCAACATGCTCTTTCTTCTCAAGCTAAATGTGTCGCTATTCCTTTTTCTGCAGACAAGCGTCTAAGAGACTGAGATAAAGGGGTAAAAAGAATAAGTGTTCAACGCTTATGCAGGTGACCATTTCTTGATTGAGCCCGAGCCTCTTCCTGCAATTTTATTTATCCCTGCTTAGTGGCGAGAGTTCTGATCAGACTACTGTACAAAAGTACATAGTAGCCCACGAACATGACTATGACTTCCTCTTTCCCAGGGCCTTTTAGGTGACCTCGTCTGTCTCTTTCTTCTCCTCTTTGTCTTGCTTCTTGAATGATTCTTGCTCAAAATTCCAGAGAGCCCTAGTCTCCACTTCGCTCAAATTTGAAGCCTATGGTAGTGGCGCTAGATGGGGAACACGCTAGATGGAAACACTCCATCCCGAACTAATTGCAAGTGGTACTGACTGGCCGAACCATGCCCTGGGGTCCTTGTATGAGTTTGTAAATTCCTGAACCTCAACTAGCGTGGAACCCGTATCCACCGCTTAATCTCCTGGCCTCTGAGGACAACATATCTATTGGGCTTTCTAAACCATAATGGCGTGCAGAAAACAGATAAAGCACAAGATCACCGACTCTTTCCTGAGCGGCTGGCCAGACATCACTGAGGGGGACATGGTGCAGCCTCTATCCCCCGATGAAAGTACTGATTTGAGCGCTCTGCAAACAGCCGGGGGCCTACCACCCCCCGACGGCATCACTCGTAACACTACGCTCGGTCTCGACCCTGATCCAGTGGCTGTCTACTGATGTGATCTTGCAGTGGCCATTGCAAACCAGCCGGATGGAGATATGGCAAATTATGTGGCATTAGCGAATAGAGATCTCGCAAGGGGCGATTTCACCACTCAGAATATTAACTATTTCCTGCCAACACGCCAAATCAAGGCGTTCCATCCGGGAAGTGCGGGCATGGATTTGTATCGGGATGCTGTTATGGATGTGAAGGATGAGGTTGATGGAATTGCTATGTCTGAAGTGTGCAATGTACAATGTAATTCTATACACAAGGTAAGGCCCCTTTCAACAAGCGATTGTACAGGGCCTAGGTTGGGCATTTATTATGTATTGATCAAGGTTAACAAGCAAAGACTTACAAGAAGACGCGAGGAACTAACTGCATGTCAGAATGCCCCGCACCGACGTGGCCCCAATCCAGCTGAATCTTCCTCACCAGAGCTCTTCTCTTATTTGAACACATTTGTTCTGGCCTTCAATACCGTTTTACTGGAGAGAGCTCACTCTCATTAATTTCTAGAGATGGCCTCCAAAGCTCCAACTCATACTGATTACACCGTCGGATGGGTTTGCGCACTGCCAAAGGAATTTATTGCTGCCGTGGCGATGCTTGATGAAAGACACGACGACCTCACCAGACAGCCTAATGACCACAACGCCTATACCCTCGGGCGTATAGGCTTGCACAATATTGTCGTCGCATGTTTGCCAAAAGGTGAAATCGGTACCAACAATGCAGCAACGGTTGCAACTCGGATGACCTCTACTTTCCCATCAATCAAATTTGGACTCATGGTCGGGATCGGCGGCGGAGTGCCAAAGTCTGTTAGGCTAGGTGATGTGGTCGTCAGCACCCCTGGAGGCAAGTTTGGCGGAGTAGTACAGTGGGACTTTGGAAAAGCTCAACAAGGTGGCACTTTTGAGCGCACGGGATCATTAAATCGCCCCCCTGCGGAGCTACTTGCTGCCCTGACAAAGGTCGAGAGAGAGCATGAAATGATAGGTTCTAGGATACCACAGTATCTTAAGGACCTGGAGACCAACTGGCCTAAGCTTGCACTGAAGTACACACGGTCCGCCTCTTTGAAAGATGTTCTCTTCAGAGCAGATTGCGAACATGTTGAAACCTCCAACACCGAGGATGGCCAGGAGGAGTACGATGAGGATGAGGAAGAGGAGGAGGATGAAGAACAAAACTCCTGCATTCACTGTGATCAGACCAAAGTTGTCCGCAGAAAACCGCGTGATATGCGCGTCCATTACGGGCTGATTGCATCTGGCAACAGAGTGGTCAAAGATGCTCAATTTCGGGACGAGATCAACAAGAACCTTGGCGGAAAAGTTCTCTGCTTTGAAATGGAGGCAGCAGGTCTGATGAATGACTTCCCATGCCTTGTGATCCGAGGTATCTGTGACTATGCAGATGCGCACAAGAACAAGGAATGGCAGGAACATGCAGCGGCCGTTGCTGCAGCATTTTCCAAGGAGCTTCTTATGTTTGTGCCAGCACAGGAGGTGGAGCAGATGCCTGCGATAAAACGTGAGACACCATTGATCTGATAAATTGTTCTTTGGTCCTGTTGTGCCATCAATCATTTGATAGCTGGCAGGGTAGTTGTTACAATGCAAAGAGCGTGTTTGGTCCATCGTGCTGACGAGCCTTTGTTTTATTAGAGTTCAAAGAACAACTTGAAGGGGTGTCCAATGCTGTCGACGAGATTCGCACTCATCAACGAGACCACCAACGAGATCAAGAATATCGGGCCATCCTTGATTGGCTCACGCCTGTGAATTATGCTACTCAGCAAAATTACTTCATGACCCAAAAGCAAGAAGGCACCAATGAGTGGCTATTGAAATCAAGTGAGTTTCAGGACTGGCTGGAACAGACCAATCATACCTTGTTCTGTCCAGGTATACCAGGAGCGGGCAAAACGATTGTCACAGCCACGGTGATTCATCACCTCCACTCCATATTTCGGGATGACTCTTCTGTTGGCATCGCATATCTCTATTGCACGTTCAAACAGCAACGGGAACAAGGGCCAGTTCCTCTGATGACCAATGTTTTGAAGCAATTAGCTATGGGACAACCTACGTTACCGCAGGGTCTTAAGGACCTCTACTACCGGCACATAGATCGTCAATCCCGTCCAGAGCTCAGAGAAATCACTTCTACACTTCACGACGTTGCAGCTACCTACTCAAAGACTTTCATCATCATTGATGCGCTGGATGAGTGCCAAATTGTTCGGAATGATCTTGATGTGTTTATTCGAGAGATCTTCAATTTTCAAGCAGTTGTCAAAGCAAATATTTTCGCAACATCTCGTTTCATTCAGCATATTGAGTTGAAATTCCAGAAGGCTACCAGACTTGAGATCCGCGCCGATGAAACAGACGTGGAAAGGTATCTTCAGGGCAAGCTTCAGGATTGCCAATATTTGAGTTCACAGAATGCTTCACTCCGTGAAAGGATTAAACATGCGATTGCCAAGGCAGTTGATGGAATGTATGTATCAGCCTTGAGACATCAAATATTGGCCCAGGTGTACTGACTTTAGTCAGGTTTCTTCTCGCCCAGCTTTATGTTGATTCTCTAGCCTGCAAGACCACGGTAAAGGGCATCAAGCAGACACTTCAAGAGTTAGAGGCTTCTTCTGCTTCGTCTCAGGCCAGAGATGAGGATACAAGGGCAAGAGCATTGGATAATGCTTATGAGCAAGCCATGGAGCGAATTCAAGGCCAGGTACCAGAACATCGAAAACTCGCAACGCAGGTTTTGTCATGGATTTCCTGTGCTAGGAGACGGCTGACATTGGCTGAACTTCAACACGCCCTTGGCGTTGAAGAAAACACATCTGAGCTTGACGAGGATGCTATCCCAAATCTCGGGCTCATAGTCTCTACGTGCACTGGCCTAGTGGTTGTTGACATGGAGAGTGACGTTGTGCGTTTGGTTCATCACACGACACAAGAATATTTTCAGCGAACTTGGCAAAGATGGTTTCCCAATGCCCAGATTGACATTACGAAGGCATGTGCCACTTACCTGTCCTTTGAAGCTTTCAAGACAGGGACCATGAATCCGCTGGAAGACAGCCTACCTTCGAATGTTTTCTGGGCTTATGCAGCAGCCAATTGGGGACACCACGCAGTACACTCGCTCGATGGGGCAATATTGACATTAACCCTACTGGAGGACACTTCCTTGGTTTCTGCTTTTGGTAAGGCTATTTACATGATGGATTCCACGCTAGGCCCCAGGCGAGAGCATATTCCAGCTCTGCACCTTGCAGCATATTTTGGGCTCTCAAAATCTGTATCTATTTTGCTCGACAAGGGTGCCGACGTTGACGCATGGACTTTCAATCACCGAACCCCACTCTGGTTCGCAGCCACGTATGACCATGGAACAGTGGTAAAAGTACTGCTCGACAACAACGCCGATATTGAACGCCCAGATCGACATGGGAAGACCCCGCTCTATATCGCGGCTGAAAAAGGGCATGAGGCAGTGGTGAGGATTCTACTTGATGGTGATGCCAATGTTGAATCTTCAGACCCTGATGGCAGGACCCCACTCCATATCGCGGCTCGCAAAGGGCATGAGGCAGTGGTGAGGATTCTGCTTGATAGTGATGCCAACCTTGAATCTTCAGATCAATATCGGAACATCCCATTTCTCGGAGTCATGCAGAGGCACAAAAGAGCAGCAACGATGCTGCTTGATAATGATGCTAAAGCTGAACCAGGCCCTACTGGCAGTACCCCACTCTTCCAAGCGGCTCTAAAAGGACATGAAGGAGTAGTGGGGCTGCTACTTGATAATGGTGCCAACATTGAATCTTCAGATCCCTATAGCAGGACCCCGCTCTATATCGCGGCTGAAGAAGGGCATGAGGCAGTGGTGAGGATTCTGCTTGATAGTGATGCCAATGTTGAATCTCCAGATTGTCGTAGCAGGACCCCACTCCATGTCGCGGCTGAAAAGGGGCATGAGGCAGTAGTGAGGACGCTGCTTGATAATGGTGCCAGCGTTGAATCTTCAGACCATATTGACATGATCCCACTCCATCACGCAGCTATGCGGGGGCATGAAGGAGTAGTGCGGCTGTTACTTGACAATGGTGCCAACGTTGAATCTTCAGATCCTTATAGCAGGACCCTACTCTATCACGCGGCTCAAGGAGGGCATGAGGCAGTAGTGCGGCTGTTGCTTGATAATGGTGCTAACGTTGAATCTTTCGACCGTATTGGCATGACCCCACTCCATCACGCAGCTAAAGGAGGGCATGAGGCAGTAGTGCGGCTGTTGCTTGATAATGGTGCCAACATTCAATCTTCAGACCGTATTGGCATGACCCCACTCCATCACGCAGCTATGCGCGGGCATGAAGGAGTAGTGCGGCTGCTAGTTGATAATGGTGCCAACATTGAGTCTGCAGGTCGACGTGGCCAGACCGCGCTCTCGCTCGCCATTAACAGCGGAAATCAGAAAGTGGTAAATCTGCTGCTAAAGAAGAACTTAATTATTTAAGTTTGGAAATATCCTGCAAACATTGAATGTACGCAGTTCGGTACAGAGAAAAATGAATGTTTGCAGTGTTTATAGTAACATACATTGGGCATTTACAGTCCTTGCCCATAAAGTCAACATAACTTCAACTATATACACTATCTTTCGTAGAGGGTGGTTAGCTTATATACAGCTGACTCGCAAGGGATGTCGCAGGGATAGAGTCTAGCATCTTGAGATGTGATCTCTTTTTTTCTAGGATTAAGAAGAAAGAGGCTCCAAGGAGTAAAAGGCAGACATATTCTATCCCCTTCTCTAGATATGTCTTTTGGGCGCTCTTTCTCTTTCTAGGTATATACGAAGGCGGCACGCGCCTTCCCATAGCCATTCACCTAAGCCCTCAGCTTTACCTTCCGTTTAATCTATAACCTGCAAACCTCCTATACATTCACGAACTACTACTACAAGCATTATGGCTTTTCAATCTACCAAATCTTCATTTTGATCTTCACTGTCGGCATCGGCGCGGTCGTTATTGCCGCCAGCTGGATTTGCGGCTCGCTGTTCGTTCGTCCGCTGTGGACTCGTATCGCCGCTCGCTCCTCCCAGGAGCGGATTACATACCTCCTTCGCTTTGTCCTGTCCGCTGTTGCTGTTGCCGGCCTCGTTGGCTTCTTTGTGAGTGAGACCTGTATCCGATGTTCCAAGGCAATATGCACAATGTACGGTGCTGACATATGTGCGTTTGGTTTAAATAGTTTATTCTCCGAGCCCTTTTCCGCTCGTCCCTTGGTTGTCTTCATGGAGATGTGCATGGTATGCTATAAGCCTGAACCCGGGATACACTGAAGGCGCGTAGTACTAATGGAATTTTAGATTCGAGTGAAGAGGCACTTCTCCCGGCCACCTGATCCACATTGGTCAACCACGTTCTTTGGGTTCTGCGGAATTATTGAACAGTGCCATCATGCAGCATTGCGCGTATTGGACCAACTTGTCGAACGGAAATAATACAAGTCATTTTAACACTCCATCATAACAAAAAAAAAAAAAAACCTCGGTTCCTGTTTAGGACCATATTCCTAGTTCGAAAGCCCTCATAAACCGGCCGATTGGGAAATTCGCATCCGCAGCCTAAAATCTGGTACATCCAGGTACATACGTAGACTGTTGTAGTCATGCTACGTAGATTACTTGATCTACTTTATTATGAAAGATTGAAATGACGAGTGGTAAGATGCAATAAACTCTTTCGTGTTTCCTCTTAAAACCTTGGTATTACAGAAGATCTAGTTGTCCATCGTCACTAGTGCGTTATATAGTAATACCAAAAGGTACATAAAAGATACCGGAAGACTCCGGGTGACGGCCCGACCCATCAATCATGGATGATATCTACTGCGTAGGTAGTTTTCAAAAAGCGTGGCTGAGCAAAAAGAACAAAGAATGAAAGCTAGTTGACCAGGGATTATTTAGGCAGAAGTATTCCAATACTAACCATAACCTGTGGCCTTTGAGCCCACCTGGGCAGTGCTATGGAATTCATTCCCTCCCATCAAAGACGATGGCACCAATGACATACCTGGACACACTTCTTCGCTCGTCCACAACTTTCCTCGCCGACTCACTACAGGCTGCGCCTTTCCTACCTTTCACCATCTTCGTTCTCGTTCATATCCTTCTCGCCCTAACCATCATAACCTCGGTGTTCAGATTGTGCAACACAGACCGAAGTTCACTGAATTTTGAGATTCAAATTATCCATTCTTAGGTCAAGAAAAATTTAAGAGATAATTCCCTAAATACCCCATGACTGGGAATTGTGCCTTTTGTAGCTAATGCCTTGGAGTGAGAGAGAGTTTTTTGTTTCTATGGTAGTCCATAATCGATCTAGGGCCTTGGCCCTCTCGGGATTTTAGGCCTAGTGTTGCCACGGCATGACTGGGTGGATCCCTGGTTATCAAGGTATGGTTGTTCAATCGGTGGAGTCGATTGCGAATACGGGGTAAGGAGTAGGTAACATACAACTCGGCTAAGGTTGTTCTGATGTGAGAGGAAACTGTAGTGAAACTATAACCATTCTACAGCCGCACACTGGATTATTTATAGGAGAGATTGAGAATTCAATAGAGGTTGGGAATTGTGGCGAAGATGATATTGAGATTACGACAACACAACTCTGTGACGTATCCAATGTGGGGAAGGAAAAAGGGTAAAAGATCTTATGTGGAGCAGAATTGAGATTGAATATTCAAAATCAAGATTCACAAATTTTGTGAGATGCATATTGTATGAAAGTATGAAACAAGAAATGCCGAGCCTCTATCTCTTTACAGTCAAATCGTGAAATCATACCTAAGTAAATAATGGTAGATAAAATATGGGTAAATGGCCAGAAATGGGAGCACTATAGCACACAGGGTTGGATATCGAGACAACCCCCCACAAAATATGAAAAGAATTGTAGAAAGGAAAATGTGTCCGAAGAAGTACCAAAATGGAGAAAAATCCCGATCGAGATCAGTTCGAGATCGCATGGGGTTCAGTCGAAGAGTAATGCTGGTTCGAAGCATGGCCATTACCCAACTTCTGCTCGTGCCCATTCTCAAACGGCTGGTCACTCGAGCTGAGACGACGCTCCCCAGCATGGCCAGCACCACCATCTCTGCAGGACGATACAGCGCGATCAGTCGGAACGGGAGCAACCGCGCCCTTCTCGTGCCAGTTAACACCGTCCAACTTGAGCTGCTTCCGCGCCTTACGGCCACGACAGCAAGCCGCGCAGCAAGAGCCGATCTGAATAATGAAAGCGATCAAACTGAACGCCGAAGCGATCCACATAAACACCAGCATCTGGGTGCCGACATGCGCCTTGATGTTGATGCTCGGGTCGGCGTTTGAGAAGACATTGGCGAAGATCACGAACATGACCGTCGCGACAGCCGACCCGACGACCGTCACCAGTGCGGTGAAAAATGTCAGAATCAACATGGGCAGGGCGCGCAGCCAGAAGAAGGTCCGTCGACGGTGGGGTGGGTTACCCGCGGGTGGGTGGCCATCGCTGTAGCCTGCTGCCCAAGCTTTTATGCTCCGTGGGTGTCGTGAGGACACGGCGAGCGGGGCGAGGAAGATCAGGATGAAGTTGAAGACTGCTGCGGCGAGGAGAAGTCCGAACATCCAGTGGGAGGCGGTGCGGGCGAGTTTCAACGGGCTTTCGATATCGGCTGGGAGAGCGACTGGGGTGGGGGGTGTTAATATTCGCATTCCAGGGGGGGTCCTTGCATGTGGGGATCTATGTGCAACGTACTTGTAGCACCGGCCAACAGCTCGTTCAGGATGATCTCAACTGGGTTGAAGGCATAAAGAGTCTCCGGCTTGGAGCAGTGGGTGATTCCCTGTCCATTGTATCCTTCGCAGAAGTTCCATAGGCCGACCTGGTAGAAATCATGCAGACCGATGGTTTGGGCGATGGAGTTGATCAGGACGGCATTTGGAATGGAGACGGGGATGATAGTGGAAAGATCGAGGTAGAGGAAGTAGGTACTGCGTAGGACTGGTTTATTAGAGGTGTTGCCAATGACTACCAGCACCAAAAAGATCCAAGCGATCAAATATAACAGCGACCGTAGGAGGCGATGCCAGTGGACGGTGGATTTTTGCTGGCGGTCAACTGGGCTAGTGGACTTGAAAAAGGGAAGCTTTCGCTTGCCATTGTCCGTCCCATTCATGATCAAGCAATATGGAAAAGGGGAAAGGAGAGTAAAGGTCCCCCCGAAAGGAAAAGAGAAGAAGAATTAGGGTTCCTAAGGCCGAGAATGACGTGAGGCCATGAAATCTCCCGATTACCTTTTTAGCTCTTCGGGCGGGATTTAGTGGATTTATTGGGTTTATTAGGTTTATTTGGGTCCATTGGATTCAAATTTAAAGAAATTCCTTCAGATCGTCGCGTTTCTTATGCGATCGTCAGTGGCTGAACGCTAGTGGCGTGGCCCCTGGCCTACGTTGACGATCTTTAGGCTGATACAGAAAAAGGCATGAAGTTGGAGTGAAATGCAAAGGAGGAATGTCGTGGTCGATGAGTATATCCGATATAATAATATAATACTATACTAATATCCCCTAATCTTTCGTATTAATAGCTGTGTTTGCTATGTGAGACATGAGAGTCTCAGCCCAACTAATAGGCAGCAATCGGCATTTGAGCCTAGAGGCCGGAGATCTCCCTCACTCCGCCCCCCTAAAATGTTTCTTTTTATATAAAAATATCATTGGTCCATCACTTTTGTTCTATTGGTCATTAACGTCATTGGGAAAATCTCCACATGCGATTAGGTAAGTTGAACTATTTCCCGATCTTCTCCTCCTATTTTGGTAGAACATAGTTATTCCCATATCACAAGTATGAGGTGGCCTACTATTGTTCTCGGCTTCCTCGCCGTTGCCGTGGCTCAGGACTCAACAACCGAATCCTCCGAGTCGGGAAAGACCACCGATGGAACCACGGTTGTATCAGTCACAACTCCCGTGGCCATTCCCTCGGGTACCTACCAAGACTTCAGTACAACAATCACACTGAGTGATGGCGATAAGTCGACCATTACATCGACTACTCAGCACAATGGCACCATGACCGCCTCCAACGGGACGATGGTCACCACGACTTCCGACTCCTTGACTTTGCTAGTGGGCGGCGGAGGGACAACAGTGATCGGGAACAATAGTATGAACGCGACTGCGACTGCGACTCGCACGGCTACGAATACCCCGGTCGTCAATACCCGTCCTTGCAACAACTACCCCGAGTTCTGTACTAGGAAGTACTCCAACATTACCATGGTTGCAGCGCACAACAGCCCGTTCGTGCGCAAGAACAACATCGCCGCTAACCAGGTGCTGGATGTGACAACACAGTTGAATGACGGAATTCGAACGCGTAAGTGGCGTTGGAGTCACAGTATATTAATTTAAAAATGAACACATATTAACCTGTGAACTAGTGCAATTCCAGACCCACTACGAGAATGGCACAATGTACCTGTGTCACACAACCTGCCAATTGCTCGGCGTCGGCACCCTCGAAGAATACCTAACCGATGTCAACACGTGGATGCGGAAGAACCCCTACGACGTGGTGACCTTTATCATCGGCAACTTCGACTATGTATCTCCCGAGAACTTCACCACCCCGATCTACAACTCCGGTCTGAAGGACCTGATCTATACCCCCACCAAGGTGCCGATGGCTCTGAATGACTGGCCCACGCTCTCAGAGATGATTCTCAAGCAGAAGCGCGCAGTCTTCTTCATGGACTACCAGGCCAACCAGACCGCACACCCGTGGCTGATGGATCAGTTCTCGCAGGTGTGGGAGACACCCTTCTCACCCACCGATCCCACCTTCCCCTGCACGCAGCAACGCCCACCCGGTCTGTCGGTACAAGCCGCCAAGAACCGCATGTACATGGCCAACCACAATCTCAACTTGCAGTTGAACCTTGGTTCCCTGAGCTTGTTGATTCCTAATACCGCTCAGCTTGAAGAGACCAATGCCGTGAACGGCAGTGGTAGTCTGGGTGCAATGGCTGAGAACTGTACTGGTAAGTTCGAGATGTCATTTGGTTTTTATTTTACATTGCTTTGCTAACTGTTAATAGCAACCTGGGGCCGTCCTCCCAATATGCTTCTGGTCGATTACTATAACTATGGTGATTTCAACGGCTCGGTTTTCGAGGTCGCTGCTCAGATGAACAATGTTACTTATGACCGTAAATGCTGTGGCAAGACCTCTGGCGCCCTGCGCCAGGTTTCTCTCGCTGGTATGTCGACGGTGCTTCTCGTGGCAGTGGGAGTGCAGATGGTGATGTCTGTGTTCTGATTTCCACGATATCTATGACTATTTTGGATGCATGACCAGATCGGTCGTCGGCGCTAGGTTTTTTTTCTTCTTCTTCTTTCTGGCCATACATATTACATTGTACTGGATATGATTTTGATATAGTACTTTGATCTATACATAACAGCATAGTCAGTAGACATGCCGTTCACTAGAACTCGAACTCGAACTCGAACAAATGAAAATAAAATAATTCCAAAGAACATCTCTGACTCCTTCTCAAACCAACAAACCCAACATAAATACCAAACCCAATATCCATCTCCCATCTCCCATCTCCCATTCTACACCCCATCTCCACGACATCACATGACCTCCCCACCGCACCGCAAACCAACTCCACCATACCTAACCAAAACCACCCCCTCACCACCTTACCTCAAAACCTCAGCTGCACAACCGCCAAAATGGTCGACATTGTCCCACTCAGCAGCTACCCCTCGTACATCGACCTCCTCCCCTCAATCCAAACCTGCAACATAACAAACCTCCCCGAGAACTACTTCCTAAAATACTACCTGTACCACGCCCTGACCTGGCCACAGCTAAGCTTCGTGGCCGTCGTGCGTCCGCGCGCAGGATACAAGTCCAGCTCGACAGGCGCCGGAATCGCAGGCGATGTCTCAGGGGAGTACCCCAAGGTCGTTGGATATGTTCTCGCGAAGATGGAGGAGGAGCCGACGGATGGGAATCAGCATGGTCATATTACCAGTTTGAGTGTTATGCGCACGCATAGACGGTTGGGAATTGCGGAGAGGCTTATGCGGATGAGTCGTGAGTGATATTCTTTTTTTTTTCTTGATTTTGGATTTGAATTTGGATTTGCATGGTTTTACCCATGGATTTTGCGAATTCGCAGACAATTACGGTTTACGATATGGATGCTAATTTCTATGATTTCTATAGAACGCGCAATGGCCGAATCTCACCGCGCGCATTTCGTCTCCCTCCACGTGCGCATGTCGAACATTGCTGCGCTGCGTCTGTACCGTGATACGCTTGGCTTTGAGGTTGAGAAGGTTGAGGATGGATACTACGCTGATGGCGAGGATGCGTATGCTATGCGGTTGAATCTTCAGAACATGTGGCTTGATTGGAAGGCTATTGAGAAGAAGGATGCGGAGAATAATAAGGAGGAGAAGAATGGGGACGAAGGGAATGAGGATGAGGGTGAAGAGGTTGGGGAGCTTGGGAAGAAGGATGCTGAAAAGATGATTCGGGTTAAGGTTGGGAGGGGACTTGGAGTTGGTGATTTGGTTGAGAAGAACGAGTCCAAGGCTTAGAGGGAGATATGGACGTGAATGTGAATATAGATGCAAATGGGGAGGAGTGCTCTTTGTATGTATAGAGATATCTTTTTGCGAAAAAAAAAGTTTCATTTCAATGTATTTGGGATGTGTGTGTGGATGGAGATGGGAATTGTAAGTTTTTCGTGAATGTACTATATGATGTATCAATGGGGATCGTAACTTCGTCGACTTCGCTGTGGTCGAGACTTGAACTATACGTCGAGGAGAAGCAAAATCATGTTTGCCCGTCCTCCCAAAGGAAATAAATACTGAACTCCAGGCTGAAAAGAGAGCTAGAAAGGAAAAAACAAAAGATCAACAATATCAGCTTTTCCGGATCATTTACTGCCTGCATCATCCTCTTTCGACTGTTGCTTCCTCGCCTTGCGCGACAACAACATGTCCTTTAGCCGACTCGACGTATCAGCCGGCTTCACTTGCTTCACAGAGGCGGAAGTGCCCCCAGTGGGCATCGAGTCCTGCGTACTCGGCCGTGAGACAGAAGGGGAAGGGGGATTGGAAGCAAATCCAAAGCCCACATTCGAGCCATTCGGTATAGAAACCGGGCTAGGCTGTGTTTGTGTGCTGGCCGGACGTGCAGGCAAAGGCGGGTTAGATTGCCGGGAATCTTCCAGCCGCAACGTCCCAAGCTGCTGGTCTAGCGGCTGGTCATGCATATGCTTCGCCTTGTCGCCGTCATTGGCGCGAGCCTGGCGGACCTGGCGGCGTCGAGTGCGTCGACGCTCGCGCTGCTCGTCTCGTGCTCGACGCAGCGTGTCCCGGAACGCTTTCTTAGTGGCGCGCATTTCTTCTTTCATGGCGCGTCTGTCGACTGAGTTGCGTTGCTGCTGCTCGGGTGAGTCCCAGCGACCCCAGTCGGCGTCGCCAGATTGTTGGCCGTTTTGTTGATTTTGGTTGAAACCGGCTCGCCAGTTATTTTTACCGGAGAACTTGGCTTCTCGGCGGGACTCTTGAAGAACAGAGAGTTGCCGGCGGAGATCGACGGCGGCGTCGTATAATACCCGGTCATGACGATCGTCTAGAAGTTCCAACTGAGTCCGCACTGTCGCAAGATCTGTAACGTCTAAGTCCGATGTTGTCGAGATGGAGTCAATTGAGCTGAAGGAGGATTCGGATGAGACTGAGCTCACTGATTCTCGTCTGGTGCGTTCCGTCGCGGAAGGCTCTATCAGAAGCTGTTCCGTTGGGGATTTAGGTTTGTTGCTATCGCCCTCATTGATTGACTGGGGCTGACCCGTCGTATTAGGACTTGTCACAGGGCTGAGCCTTTGAATGGGTGACATTGGGATGTTGGCTATGGGACGAGGTGAGTTATCCCAGGCCGGCCGGGGGTAGTAGCCACCACCGTATTGAGGTCCGGCAATTGGTGCTTTCCGGCCATGAAGCCTTGCCTGTTCTTCAATCCAGCGGCCATGTGCAAGAGCCTGCTCCTCGACCTGCCGTCCATAATGCTGTGCCTGTGCACTGATTTGGTCTCCGTATTGTATCGCCTGCTCGCTGAAACGCTCTCCATATTTCTGCGCTTGTGATGCGATCTGTGAAATCCACCCGAGGGACCCACTCTTCTGGGTGCCGTTATTGGGATACTGCGGTTGTTGCTGCGGATAGTTCCAGTTGCCCCATTGCCATGTGCCTTGTGGGGGATGGGGGTAGTATTGCGGTGGCTGGTTGGGCGATATTGGGGGAGGGTATTGAGGAACGCCATATACTCCATATGGGGATGGGGGCACATGTACTTGGGGATTGTGGAACATAGGAGGAGACACCGACCAGGGGGTCGGCGAAGGAGCGTGCTGCCCAGGCACAGGCGACGGCGCATTTGAATTCCGAATTGGCTGACCTTCTATTGAACCCGTTGCCGCTGGATAGCATCGGGGACATAAAGCGGACGACGGCGCAGAATCAGGTTCGCCCACATAGACAAAGACAATCTGAGTAGCGCGGAGCTCGAAAAAGCATTCGTTCCATTCGGCGACGACGGCAGCGATTCGAGCCTTCCGTTGCTCATCAGTCTCCTGTGGGCGATCCTTGCGGTCTCGTCTGATTTCCGCGCGTAATTGGCGTGGGAGATGTTGAGAGGACGCAGCGAGCCCCAATTGCGGCGGAAATAGATACTTTAAGAAGGTATCCCAGTCCTGCTGGGTAACCTCATCAAATCGCGAGGCCCAGCACCGCGGCCGTCGTGGAAAATCCTTGGCTTGGCTCCGGGGGTAGATTGTTATATGATGTTGTAGTAGACCCCGGCTCTCGTCTAAGACCGGGGGAAACCGTTCCTCAAAGTACGCAGCGGCGGATCTGAAATGCGTCGGCACGACTGTCGGCGGCGTTGGGACACGAGAACTACTGGCATCTTGCGGCGGAGAGACACTCACCCCGGAAGGGATTGGAGTCTGAGAAGAGTTGTTGTTCCGGCTGGTCGTTGGTGCGAGTAATGGGTCGACGGCCGAGTACGGGGGTGGTGGAGCCTCCTCTTGGTCCATTTTGAGAAGGCGGTTACGGTCGGCCGGGGAAGAGCAAAAGGACAGCAAGAATGTAGTGGCCTAGGAAGGGCTACAGATCTTCTGTCAGACCTGAATCCCCATGCTATGATAAGATAGCGAGGCCCTGGGGGCGGTGGAAGGCAGCAGGATTACTATCAATGGGGGTACTGTCAGCATACAAGTCTTGGCATATCATCTTTGAGAGACGTGATGTCCTACCTATAGATCGGATGAGTGACTCGCAATGATAAATGTATGCTGAGACCCTAATGAAGACGGACAGACGAGGAAGAAGGTGAAGGAGTGAACAAAGTTGACATCCGGAGATTGGCGGAGACGATAAGGCCGATAAGGCCGATAAGCCATATCGATTAAGTGTGTGTATGTATCTGGACATATGCAAACCTCCAATGTTGGAACGCATGTGTTTCCAAGAAATGAACTCATGTTAGGGGACCAAACACCACAGTGGCCTTTATGCTTTATGGCTATCAATACACCCATTTTGACATCGAAAAAGCAGTGTGTCGGTGATCCTCTGAAGTTAGATACGGATCTGAGGAACTATATATTTCACGAGAATATAAAATGCCATTCTTTATCAAGTAGTTCAATTCCAATTACAATATGTAAAATGCAACCTTTATTTCTGGCATAAAAACCATAATAACAATACGTGATTGTAGATTAAAAATCATAAGTAATCAGCCTCAATCAATACCTTGAGTCCCGATGGAATTCTAGGAGAAGAGAAGGAGAGCAGTGTCACTGTATTGATTGATTGATTGGAGAAAAGAAGAAGGCGAATGGAACAGGAGCAAACTAGCTACTTGGAAGTCCTGACCACATCTTTGATCCCAACAACATTGAAGTACTAGGGCCATGCCAGTTGTCTCAGAATTATCATCTGCCATTAGACACAATCAAACTAGCTAGACTTTAAGGAGCACCACACACCCTTCGTCATTGGACCCCAAAGTGGCCGCATACAAATGACACCATTCATTCCCATCTCCGATGTACTCCATATGTACTCCAATGTTTTGCACCATAACTAATATCCTTCAGAACTCCACTCGATAGATCTCCCCAGCCCTCCATTCCCCACACCTAAGACATCTAAAACAGGGTGGGTCTATATATGCATCCTTGGTCACTGGATTCTCACACCGACCTTTGACCCGTCTTAACAGGCTGTGCGGTTCCTACGACTTTTGTCCCAATTAACCCTTTTGGCCTGCTCTGTTCAGGCTGCATGATGTAAGCTTTTGTCCTATACGGATCCCTAATAGTGTATCCATGGGTGAAGCTTTGCATCACGACCTCGGGAACCTGATCAGGCTGACTTAGTGTCCCCTGGGGTTACTAGACAAGTGTTTTGGCAGGGTCCACGGGTAGAAGGCCTATCAATGAGATACTCGAGAGGATAATGGATGAACATTATACATATTCAATTGTACAGCCTTAGAACTTAACCTTGGGGGATACACGGGGTGCGTCTCCTAGAGATTTCCCGCTGAATGCCTATCGACGCTAACAATGCATGCAATATGCGGTGGTATAGGTATCCCTTGATGACCAGTAGCTCCGCGTCGTTGCTCGTGTAAGCAATGCTCATTAAAGAAATTCTTTTATACCATCTGTCCCGGCAAACTGTGGGGATATTAGGTGATAAACATATGTGTAGTGCTCTTTCTGTCTGCATCCTGGCAGCGTATACCCTAGCTTACCTCGTGTTCTTCCCGCCAACCCTAAACGATGGTGATTGAATTTTCATTAAACATACCAACTTCGTTAACCTCTTATATCCTACTACCATGTTCGGTAAGTCTGATAAATTGTAATTACTTTTGTTAGGGAAGTTGCAAGTGCAAGGTTAACCCGTATCAACATTTGATCTGGTTTCCTTCACGCGGTAATCTCGTTGGGTGCTAAGACAATAGGCACATGAAGATGGATCTCATATAGTAGATCCTCACGACATATATGGTATATTCGATCCTTTGAGTGGCGCTCTCAGGAATGCTCTCAACGTGCATTTATATTCGCCGTATTTTTGCGTCCAACGATGAGCTCGAAGAGCAAACAACATTGTATTATTCCAAGGCCAAGATTGTTTCATCCCAAGATAATAGATGACTTCAGATTATATTAGATTATACTAGATTCTAGGCATGAGTAGTTCATGTTGGTGCTTTTGTTTCAGTCAAGGTGCGTAGAATGCTTATATCGGTGGATTTAGTCTTAGATTAAGTACACGCAATGGCTTTAGATGTATTCGGCTAAGCTAGATGTTACGTGTGTTTACTTATACGCGAGGTTATTTTCTAGCTACTATCCCCGCCTTTGTAGAATGTTTATCGCCTTTTATCGTCTCCTCCCTCCTCTTCTCTCTTTTTTCCCACACACCTCATTTTTCAATTCCTCAAACTGGAGGCAAAGTACATTTGCTAGCAGTTTGAAAGGTTCTAATTCATTCAAAAGGCTACTCAGTCATCTCAACTGTGGTAAGAAACCTGTTATCGTCTGATCTTCGGCTGTCGACTGAAAGACAACAAGAGACGCCCGCACTACCGATACACGCCCCCGAGGCGTCGTCAAATATTTTATTCGATTCATTGACACGGTAAGCCCTCCAATATTTATTGTAGGAATTCTAAAAAAAAGAATATCAGCTAACGTGGTGGGTTTCCGTATAGTTCTAGCCGAAGTATCTCTCACTTTCCCGCAACGGGAACCCAGTCGACAAGAGGTCTGTACAACGACACGCCAAAATGTCTGCGGAGCACACTCGCGATTGGTCGACTCTTCTGCCGGCTGATAGACCGACTGGCCCAATTGACCAGGCATTTCAGCTGCCGGAAATTGCCTGCTCTACGCTGTACCAGTTTCCCTGTGTTCTGGACCACCCTTACAGCTATGTGACCTGGCGCAAAGACATCTACCAGATTCTTAAAGTGCACGGACTCCATCGGCTTATCGACTCTGGAATTGACCGCCCTTACAAGGACTCGCCCAATGCTAGAAGATGGCAAGAGATGTCGATTGAGGTCCGCAAGTGGATCTCGTGGAACTTGCATCCACTCCTTGTGCGCATGATTGTGAAAGAGATTCCTCGAGCTGAGCTGGCTGACGAGTTTATGTCGGGGGCCGACGCGGTCATTCGGGAGCTTGGCCGCAGTCCCGAGCAGGACTCTGCTGATGTCTACGATGGTCTGTTTAATCTCATTCGGTGCAAGCGAAGTGATTATGCTAGTTGCCGGCCTTTTGTCCACGGTCTTATGGAGTATTACACACACACCGTGAATATTTCAATGGGAATTCCGCCCTTTGTTCCTCTGTTGCTTTTGTTGGACGGAATTGAGCGTGATGTGGGAGAAGCATTTGTGAAAGACAGATACTATCAGCTGGAGGGTATGAACAACGTTGCCGACGATGTTACCAGACAATACTTTGAAAACGTTTACTTCGATGTCTTGGAGCACCTTGACTCGATGGGTCAGACAGCTGAGGTGGCTTTTCATCCTGATGATGATGATGAGGTGTGATGATGATGATGGAAGTCTGAGGCCAACACAAGAGCACGAGGCAGACATGGCTAACCTTTGTCACGTGGTGACCACTGGCCCTACAAAGGAGTGTTTATTCGGTCGTGAAGATGAAATGAAGAGTGTGCGACGAGGTTGAGAAGGGGACGATGACCATGATATGGAGGATGTTTTCCAGAGGTTGTTTCGAACAGTTGATCGGTCCAAGAGGACAAACTGTCAAGGCATACCATCAATTACTTGTAGTTTACATCAAATGAAGTCTGTCAAGTTTATTCAAAACAATTATGCGCATTAAAATAAACTCAAGGCTCCCTGCGATATGAAAGTGGCCCCACACTGAAACCACGGCACTTGGCACCGAGCAATGATTCAGCGCCAGGAGATTGGCCAAGTCGAGGGGTTGTGATTGGTTGCTGATTATTAATAGTGGAGCACTGAATCATCGCTTGACGGAAGCTTCCGTGTTCATCATGTTGTCCATGCAATGCACGCCCCAAATTAAACACTTCGTCGGCTTGACCGAATTTTTTCAAATTTATGAACCGTTTTTATAAGCATAATCGCTTTTATGACTCAATATAAACCAGTAGGAACGCCGATGTCGTTGAATGAATCGGAGAAACGGGCATCCTCCGGGAATTTATACAAAGCCCCTCGGATATCGCCTTGCTGATCATAACTTGATGTATTTCTTTTCTTAAAATTTTTGCTTTTATATCTGATCGATTCTTCCTTCTGTTCCACTCGTTTAAGACTATTTAACCTTGCCTCTACTTGGCACACCCATCTATTTCCTTTCCCTCTGTACTACTCCCAAACACCAAGGACAACCGTTCCTGTTTATATTTCGACAAACAATTATCACCCATCATGGATACTCTCCAGAAAGAGTCCATCTCAAACCATGCAACTCTTAACGAAGGGGACAGCGTCAGAAACCTAACCCCGGACCTCGAAAAACAGTCAACAAACCAAACCGCCGAGACTTCAACACCAACCAAAGAACTATTCCCAGAAACAGACCTCAGCCGCGGAATAGTAGGCTGGGACGGACAGGATGACCCCAATAATCCCCAGAACTTCTCCCCCAGCAAAAAATGGTCCTTGCTCGCCCTCATCAGTGTCATGACTCTGATCTCCCCGCTTGCCTCGAGCATGTTCTCACCCGCCATCTCATACGTCGCGGTGGAATTCGGAGTAACGAATGAGACAATATTGTCTTTCAGTGTCAGCATCTATATCCTCGGATATGCAGTGAGCCAACCCAACCCCCATGATCTATGCAATCCAACCCATCTAACGTCACGGATCTAGTTTGGCCCCCTTCTACTCGCCCCTCTGAGCGAAGTCTACGGCCGCCGCGTCGTCCTCAGCGGTGCAAACTGGTTCTTCGTGGTCTGGCAAATTGGCTGCGCACGTGCAAACAGTATCGAGACCCTCATCGTCTGCCGTCTATTCGCCGGAATCGGTGGTTCGGGATGTATAACACTCGGCGCGGGTGTAATCGCAGATCTATTCCCACGGGAGCAGCGCGGCATGGCAACATCCGTCTGGGCTATGGGACCACTGGTTGGGCCTGTGATCGGGCCTATTGCGGGTGGATTCCTCGGAATGGAAGCTGGCTGGCGCTGGGTGTTTTGGCTACTGCTTATTGTGGGTGGTGTGGTGTCGTTCGGGGTTGAGGTTCTGAACAAAGAGACATATGCCGATGTTCTGATTCGGTGGAAGACTGAGAAACTCGCGAAGGAAACGGGGAGAACGGATTTGCGGAGTGCTTATGACACGGATGCGGAGCATGCTGGTTTGAGACAGATTCTGGTACAGAGTTTCAAGAGGCCAATTTTGCTGTTTGTGAAGTCGCCAATTGTCTTCCTTCTCTGTATTTATATGGTAAGTCTGAGTTGTCGTGATACACGGAAAGCCCTTTCCAAATTACGATTCGCTGACATTCTATCTCCAGGCTTTCATTTACGGCCTGCTTTACCTCTTCTTCACCACTATCCCGAGTGTCTTCACTAAGACATATGGCTTCTCTGTGGGCCTCTCAGGACTCGCATATCTCGGTATTGGCTTTGGTTTCATCGGCGGTCTCGCAATGATCGCCTTCACAAACGACCGGATGGTTTCGGCAGCTACAGCAAAGAACGGTGGCAAGTTCGAACCTGAGATGCGCCTCCCAACGATGATCATCTTCGCCTGCATCCTTCCAATCAGCTTCTTCTGGTATGGCTGGACAGCTGAAAAACACGTGTTTTGGATCGTGCCTATCATTGGCATGTTCCCCTTTGGTGTCGGCATGATGGGCGTGTATATGCCCATTCAGACATATATCATCGATTGCTATCCCAAATATGCAGCATCCGCCAACGCCACTTTGACAGCCACTCGCTCCTTGGTTGGAGCTCTGCTTCCCCTTGCTGGGCCGAAGATGTTTGGTAATCTGGGTGTCGGATGGGGCAACTCGCTGCTTGGGTTCTTGGCTTTGGCCTTCATCCCGATTCCTATCGTCTTCATCAAGTACGGCAAGGTGATTCGGGAGAAGTGGCCTGTGGATCTTGATGGTAAATAGGTTTGAGCGGCTACTATCCTGAAGGGCATCTCAGTCCCTCCACATTCACGTTGTCTCTCTCCATGATTATGATGTTGTTTTAACAGCCCGCTAGAAGGTGCATATACGCAATCCATATAATAGAGCTTAATAGAAATTTAATTCCTGTACACGACGATGGTCATTCCTCAAAAAAGTTCAACCACGATTTTATTAATATCCATACCCTCCACAAGATCAGGATACCGTCTAATAAACTCCGGTGTAAGCCCCCACCCACTCTCACTCATGATCGTCTCATAAAACGCCTTTTTCATACACAACTCGTTGTGTTCATTGCGTTCAAGAACCGTGTCATTCCAAGGCCATCGAAGTTTAACACAACAAGCCAGGAACCCGAAAAAACCATCCCGGTCCTTGCCATACACATGCCACCGCCGAATTAGATTCAGCCTCAACCTCGGCCACGGAATAAAATCCAACACGAGCGGATGCGGAATGATCATCTGGTCCTGCACAGGCCGAAGAAATACAGGGAGTCGACCGTAAGTCTCCGGGCTGGGCACAATGACCCATCTCGAGAAGTGGTAAACCAGCCAGCCGCCAGCCAGTCGCTCCGGATCGCGGACTGGGCGGCGTTGCAGGGCCGTGTGAATCTGGTCCGCTAGCGCGTTTGTTTTCGTGCCGTATATAAAGTCAAGTGGTGAACTGGGAACATCTGGACAAGGGATTATCAGCTCCGGGTAGAGGAACCACGGACAGGTGATCATGGTGCTTGTGCCGAAGTCGTCAGTGTGTGGCGGGATTTGGTTCCATAGAGGTGTGGCCAAGTCGGAAAGAGGTTCCAAAGAGGGGGATCGTTTTTGGCGTGGCGTTGATGCAGCCGACATGGGGGCGTTGAGAAGGCTGCTTATCCCATGTGGGGGTATTGAATCATCGAAGTTCGTTTGGAGGGAGAATTGGGCTTCTCGGTTGCTCATCTCCTTATACAGAGATGACAGGTCATGGCTGGAGTCATCGGTGGCGGCCGGTTCTTCCAGTTCTGTCTCCCAGGAGTTCACGAGGGATTTCAAGCTCTTTTGACGCTTGAGAAGAGCTTCATTTTGCTTGCGGAGCCCTTCGATTACTTGGAGAAGGCGTTGCACGCCTTGGTCGCTGTGATGTTGCTCGCAGTGTGCTACTTGTTCTTCGAGCTGAGATATATGTCGTAGCTTCTTTTCACGCAGAGTTTGCTGTGAGCGACGATCTCGGAGGCGCTTTTTCTCATTGGAAGACATGGCTTTGGTGCTTTGGTGTCGTGGAGCGACGGGATCGGTAGATTTAAGGTGCGGCATCTGCATAACTTGACATAAGTGGGTATGCACAATACTTATGCAAATATCTACAAATTCATACCTCCACTCTCCTTTGTGAACTTTCTACGGCGTTTGCTTTTCCCAAAACATTTTTTCAGAACTCCTACCTAGGTGGGCAGTCCTAGAGTAAATACGTGACTAATGCACCCTATTCGTGCCTCAGGCATTCACATTCAACATTCCTGTCTGAACGACAACACACCGGAAGCTACACCCCTGTTCCTGGTCCTCTTCTCCTCCAATGCTAGGCCACTAAACCGTGCTTGAACCTGGGGAATATAGACATCAAGTCAATATGAAGCGTTCATTTTGGCGGCCAGGGGGGTGGCCACTGGGCTATTCGCCAACTACCCGACTCCCCTTCAGCCTGGGAAGTAAATCTAATACTATGCTGCTAAGCCCATTGGCCAAAATTCCAGTCCCAAGGGTGTACTCCACAGAGCAGATACCTTGTGAGTTATTCCAATTTGTGCCACGGGTTTGAAGCAAGTTGTTGACATCTGATCCGCAGGCGAGGATCCTTACTCATACACGAGCGGAAGATGGTTGAATCGTGATGAACTGGAACGAAACTCTCGATACATTAAATTCGACTTCCAAGCTCTCTTACAGAGAGCTATCGGTTTATGCCCGGGAGCAACAAGGGTTGTCGAGCATGAGAAGAAAGAGGGTGGATTCAACAGGGTGTTCATTCTCACAATGGACACAGGTTCTCGAGTCGTCGCAAGGCTACCAACCGGAATTTCTGGCCCAGCACGCCTAACCACTAATTCCGAAGTTGCGACAATCACATATTGTATGTCTGGTCTGTATAAATCTGCTTTCTCTTCCCTGTGTATTAATCGTTGTCTTTGTAGTGCAGTCTAAGCTAGATCTTCCAATACCCAAAATCTTGGACTGGAAAGACACGTCGTCAAACCCTGTCGGGGCAGAATACATCATCCAAGAGCACGTTGAGGGTGCCCAGCTCCATTATAAATGGATGGAAATGAACTCGGAACAGCATATGTTATGCACCAAAGCGCTCTCTCTCATGATCAAAAAGATGGCATCCTTGGACTTCCCGGCATATGGAAGCTATACTTTTCTGATGCGCCAATAGAATCGTCCAAGAAGATCTCGTTTGGTCAGGATCTTGACCAGAGATTTTGCATTGGTCCTCATTGCAGTCCTGCCTTCTGGAATCAATACCCCGGAGAACCTGAGCTATATGGCGGTCCTAGCCCAAATTGCGGCCCTTGTGAGTCTGAGTCCTGGGAACCTAAGCTTCCGTTATCGCTACAAGATATGGTTCTAATTCATTGGTACAAAATCAGGGGATACTTTGACAAATTATTGTACCGGACTGATAGAAACTGGCACTTCTCGTCTACCGAAGCAAGAAGACACCATCAACCCCAAGCGCCCCTACCAAGGGTCAATCCAAGAGCATATTGACCTCCTAAGGTCAAGCCAGGAAGTGATGCAGAAGTTGATCAACGATAAGCGCATCCAGGATGCAGCCTTTCCAGTTTTACTGCATGCAGACTTTCACAAGAAGAACATATATGTCTCAGCGGAGGATCCGACCTTGATCACCGGCATAATTGATTGGCAATCAACAAGCATCGAACCGGCCTTCCTCCACAAGAAACGCACCCCAGACTTCGCCGCTCTACCCGCACCGCCCAATGAAGAGACCCTCGAACAGGAAGCGCAATACAGTAGCCAAGCACAGCGCGACCTAAAGGATGCTCATATCTGCAACCAAACCTACGACGTAGTAATGACAGCGCTTACTCCCAAGTTGCGCGCATCAAGACTCCTCGATTTAGCCCTCTTCACTGTCTTCCATTACTGCTATACGACATGGACAGACAGCGCCGTGATGATCCGCCAAGTGTTGATTGAGCTCTCAGCTCGATGGAAAGAGTTGGAATTGGACGGATCGTGTCCGTATTCGCCAACTCGGGAAGAACTGGGGAAACATAAGCAGGATCTGGAGGACTTTGAGGTCCATCAGAGACTCATGTTCTGGCTGATGGCCAATATGAATACTAATTCTGGTGGCTGGGTTCCGAATGAAGATTGGGAGAATGCACTAGGGGCTAATCGTGCTGCCTATAATACGTGGATTGAAATGGCTAGGGAGTCGGAAGCTGAGGGGGAGTTGAGCGTCGAGAAAGCGGATATACTGTGGCCTTTTGATGCTCGATGATCCGCAGGAAACTTGTTAGGTGTTGAGCAATTTTTAGCACCGATTGGATGGAGGTTGGCATTAATACCCGATATCCATGGACCGCATGGCCTCAGTCACAGGAGCTACCACATGTCACCAACAGAGCAGCCTATAGAGGAAAGATATGATCTATGTGTCTTCTTGATACAATCCTTGCTTCCAATTCTCGTGTGATAGCTACCTTCCCATGAATACGGTAGTAAATTGAATCAAAAATTTCATTGATCTAGTCGATACCTGGGATAGCAAATATCAGATATCAAATACCGATCCTCACGAGAAGAAAGTTGATAAATATGTCAGGTATCTCAGGTTCTGAGGATAACGATGCAATGAGGCATGCACAAGGCAGCGAGGAACACCAGAATCCTGATCCTTGCCAACCCCGGTGTTATCGGAATCCATCGAAAGGTGCGATTAGACGTTCAGAACCCGGCTGTGTCCAGGGGGAACGCAGCTCACTCGGTGTTCGCGCCACTGGTCACGCTGGCAGTCCTATGAAGAATCAATATCCATGGACACAGCTTAGACAGCTTGCTTGGATTCTGCTTACCTTGCCGCAGTAAGTTGCAACTTTACACTTCTTGCATTGCAGAGGCTTGCGACCGATATCTTCCTCGATCTTTCCACACTTGAAGCAGCTATCAAGGCCGTTAGAATGGAGTGTGTTCATTTATTAGCCTTCCAGTCGAACTCACCTAGGCTCCTGGAAGCTACGCGCAACACCGGGTTGGTAGTGATCCAAGGCAGCCAGAAACTGAGCCCTTCCCGGACTTCTGAAGCCATGGTCGTCGAAGAGTGTGCGGCGGGAGGTACAGTTGATTTGGGGCACTAGATCACGCAAATGCTGAATATCCGCTGCGTTGATGCGAGCACCGGCACGCATCATGAGAGCACCCATCATGATAGTGCGGTACTTGGCCTCTTGGAAGAGGTCGTCCGGGTCCGATTCCTTAGCGCGACAAGCAGCGAACATCCGTTCTCCGAGGTTGCTAGTGTCGAGTTTCTGGCGGATGTACGGGACGATGACGTTGGCTAGCTGGTGGGCATATTCGGCGGTCCTGTAGAGAGCAGCGGCCTCCGGTGGTGCCAGCATGTCGCTTTGATGAACCATTGCACCCAAACTGTACTCCCACTGACCTGTCTTGATTCCTAGAGTGTCGTCGTCAGAAATGGAGAGAACGACGTCAAGATCCTGGTCGCCTTCAAACAGACCTAAGATAGATGTTAGTTAAACCAGAGGTAGAGTAAAAGGGACAATACTCACGCCATCCCCATCGACCCATGATGGTGATTGTTTGATCCGTGTCACTGCTGGACTGAGCCTAAGGTTGAGTGACTTGAAGCCTAGGACCTGAATCGCGACAGAAGTTCCGCGGCAAGGGACTCGGATAATAAGGAAATTTCTGAGATGAGTTTGTGGAGGAAGTAGGGGAAAATGAAAAGAACGAATTCACGAAGAAAGAGGAAGCTGCAGACTGCGACAATGGAGGCGAAGGTGCCTTAGCTCGTTTGCTTGAATTTGTGAGACATCGTGAGTGCTATTGCCCGTTTTAGTCACGATGGTCTCGTTCCTATCAATTTGGATTATATCTCTGGCCATATATACAAGTACGGTTTCTGATTTTTATTGCGTTCATTATATACTTGTAAAGACAACCAAAAAGAACATTAGTGTGTTTGTTCCTACATATAACATCTCTAATATTATCTTGGGGTCACATAGATCACATCAGTAAAGCCTTATGCCGTCAAGGACAGCCGCAGAATGAGCAGCCGATTATTCTTGTACGGTGTGTACGAATATCCATGGAATCAGGGGGAATCTAGACCATGGCGGTCAACAGAGATTTTCCTCAGGTATTCACTGGTAGCCCACATATCCAGGCCAGTCCAGAGTATGCAGCCCTGGTTGATTCGGGGCCGTCTGTACTCGACCCGACGGCATAAAGCATATGTATGACTCGGCTATTTTTCAACAATGAATATAAAAGCCGAAGTTCGGGTGAGGACCGGGCTTGTTTCACGCAGCGATTGCAGCTCGAAATTCCCAGATGTCGACATCGGGATGCGACAGGGTATCCACCATACGGTGCCTCTACCAAATTTCATGGGATGATCATCCAGTAGGCTCTCAAAACGAGGATCGAGGGCTTATAATCCGTGAGCAGAAGGGGAGAAGGGGAAGAAACGAGCAGGACCTCGGCGGAAGAGTCAAGCACCAACAACCAGGTGCCAACAAACCCTCTTCCCCTAGCCTTTCGTCCAATGGACTAAAAGCCTTCTCATTCACTCCCCAAAATTTTCAGAAATCCAATTCAATAAGCCGATTTTAAACATGCGGAATGCTCATCACCCATTCGACAGTGGTATAGGAGCCGACAGGAAGAGCTCTCAGTGAAGTAAAAGCTAGAACCATGATAGCCAGACGTAAAAGCACGTATATGACGAAGCAAAAAAGTTCAACCAACAGGATTACCCGACACCAAAAGCTCTTTCGAGCATTGAATGCTTTGGTATAAAAAGGAAACAGCTTTCTTGACTCAAACCAAATCACATACATAGGTATGGTACTCGCGAGACTGTAGATGCCGACAACAGCAACGCAGGCAAGCGATGAGACAATCCAAGTAATTCGTTCAGCTCCAGTGGGGAATGGGAAATTCCATCTAGAAAGAAAGACAATATATATGTTAGTAAATTAACAGTGAGAAACCATGTAGTTAAAGGTAGACTAGTATTTACCCGGCGAGATGAATACCACAGTAAAGGAAAGCAACAAAGGTATTGATGGCGACCACAATGCATCCATGAGATGGCTTGTAAAAACTATCATACGCGACTTCGTAGTATGATGCATCGACAGGTCCCGTGGCTGCGTCAACAAACCACTGAGCAGCCTGCACAAAAACAGAGAGCACGGTCTGTTTCTTTACTTGTGCATGACGGTGAACCCAACCATGCGGATTTGTGGCCGTTTGATCGAGAAGGTGGGTTGGTAGATTGTTACGATCGCATCTGACATAGATCGTGATTGGTGTGGTCATATCCTTAGGATTGTACCACCACATGGCATACATCAGTATAGCACAGGGAATATAAGCCACTGTCCCCAGTTCGATTGGTGAAACCGGCAGAGAAGTTGCCCATCTTGCTATTATATTGAAAAGGAACCAGCTAGTTTGAAGGACAGTGAAAGTTTTTCCCAAAGAATCTGCTTTGGCATGGTCTTCAACCTCACGATCGTGAAAGTCTATGTCTTCGACTATGCCGGCCTCAATGAAGGGTTTCATATCACTTCGTCGGAGGACGTAAATTCACCCGTCCTGTGTCTGCAAAGCAAGTCCGCCAGCAATAATACAGAAACATTTTCGAAGTGTCCACTCGGTGCGGAATGGATGGGGATCAGTAGAGTCTTGGTTTTGCACTTGATCTAGTGGCCTGGCCCGTTTAGACAACCAAGCCTCCGGGTCCACCGACTCAAGATACCTGGTTTTCTGCGCTTCATTGCACACATTCTTCAATAACATTGCTCGATAACGCATCTGTGAAGCGTTTACGAACACGTACTCTGGGAAAAAGATAGCAAGGAGCCAATATGCGAAATTCGAAATGATTATTCGTACAGTGGGCGAGTTTCGTCGAGGGAGACTGGGGTGTAAGACTGTCCAGGTGCAGGCAAATACAGTGGACAAACACGACCACACCAGAGCAAATGTTGAGCGGCTGTTGTCCTCTAACTGCCAGCTGACTAGAGCTGTTGAGTTAGAAGCGGCCATGGATCGGCCTGCGAAAAATAGGAGACCGAAAAACAACATATTGCTCGGAGATCGGCCGGGGAGACCTCGGTCCACGGGTGTCAACGCGGCCTCCTTCGGGTTGTTCTAGATTAGGGGTTGGTGATGAGGGGGTATAGGAGGGCGATTTACAGTCACGTGAAGTACAAAAGTCCTCGTATTCAAATGTGACATGTCCACAATCTTCGAGCTAGCGCCTTGGCGGTGGCCGAGACTGGAGAGAAGAGTGCAGAATGGTGAAGCTGGTTTTGTACTTGGTCGAACTATCTGAGAGTGTTCTAACAAAGATGAACAAGGATGGCTGCCAGAATATGCTCATCGCCCCACAGCTCCAAACCAACATAACCCTAAAATGGCACCCATTACAATCGCCACAGGCGGGGGCACCTTGAACCATGCACTCCCTGCATATGTCACCGTCGCAACAACCACCCACCATGGTTCTTTCCCCAGACTCTGTCCATCGCTTCGTTCTGGAGTCAGGTATCCAATCTCCCACAGCCGGTATACAGCTGTAAATACTAAGCCAACGGCAGTGGCATTCACTCCTCTGAGAAAGTCGACCACATATTTCCTCTTCCGCAATACGCGCCAGAAGCTTTGGATTGCAACGGCCAGCGTGATTCCCGGAAGGAAGATCCCCACACCGCCAAGAAACGCACCTAAGACTGTCGGAAAGCGCGAGTGTTGCAGTGCTAGTGCCCCCAAGAAGACAGCGAAGTTGAAGTTAGGACCGGGAAAAGCTTGAATGATAGCAAGGCCGATCAGGAAGTCTCTACTAGAGACCCACCCGGGATCGACGACATAGGTGCGTAAAAGGGGAATGACAACAGGACCTCCACCAAAGATAACAGTGCCAGCAAGGTACATGTTGGCAAAGAGGTCGAGGGCCAGTGGGGGTGTGGTGAGCTGGGCTCTCGCCACAAGAATTGCGATGAAGGAAGCTAGCTATGTTAGTGTTGACTAAGGGATTTTGTTGGATAGGGTGCATACCGAAAAAGACACCCATGACCAAAGCTCCGACCCGAATCCGAATAATATGCTGTTGTGAACCAGCTTCCACGGACTGCGTTGGTCTAGTATCAACTGTACTCTGTGGGAGTCCTTCGGTTCTAGGATCCGTCCTTCGCTGTCGTATCGTCTCACTGCTTTGCACTCTGTTCTCTTCCAAAGTTATATCCTCCTGTTCTGGGCGACTATGTCTATCCCTCCGCGCGATCTTTGCTCTCAGAATTTGTTGATATAACCATCCATCCCAGAGGCTCGTCAGAAAGCCACCAATCATCATCAGCACGGGAAAATACCAGAGTGCATTGTAACAGAGACCAGCACATGCGCCAAAGATCACAAGGACGCGGGATAGTTTATCGCGAATAGCCTTTTCGGCCAATTGTACGGCCGCAAGTGCAACGATACCCACTGTGGATGCGTTGAGACCGGAAAGTAAAGAGTAGACAGGTTTTGGCAGGGTTTCACTCATGTTTTGCACCCCAAGCGAGAGGGCATACATGCCAATTGCACCAGGGAGACTGACATGGTTAGTTGAAGATCAACAGATGGCGGGCTTTGTAGAATAATGGGTATAGATTACCTCCAAAGAAGAAATGCAAGCATGGCAGGAATAAATCCTGCATGTAATAGGGCTAGGCAGAAAACCATCTTCGTGCTACCGGGACCCGGAAGGCCCTGACAAATAGCAAAGAGTTCCTGATACTATGAGATTTGTTAGGGCCCGTAAGGGATTGAGACGCGCCAACTTGAAGATCTGTAAAGGAGAATCTTACAGTCTGTTCATCTACCCATTTTTCCTTGTTGCCCTTTCCCTCCACGAACCTACTGTGTAGAATCTGGAAGTGTACTGGTGGTCCTCCGAAGGCTGTAAAACCTAGATCCCATGTACGCAGAACGACGTCCAACAAACGACTTGACATGGGTTTTTCCAATCCCTCACTTTCCCTCGACACCCCGTGGCTTCTCCATTTGGAATTCAGCTGGACGAGAGAAGAGAGGCATTGCGAAAAGGGGGAGAGAAGAGGCATATTCCTCCTTGACAGCTGCGCGGATCCGTCAAGTACAGATAGTAATATAGCTTAGGATAATAAGATATTCTCAAACATCCACGACTGTTTCTATAACATCGCCGTATTTTCTAGGGGAAGGGACCTTGTCAGGACGAAATTTGAATCACCTGGGCAAGCCAAGACGGTTAGTAAGCTCGTTAAAATCCCGAGGTCAAAATAACCAATCAAAGATACGGTAGTGGGCACGCTTTGTCTGTACCACGGTTCTAGGAAAGCCTATTTGGACGTTGAATGATACCAAATTGGCATTACCAAATTCCAAGGTTGAGAAGGCGATGCCGAGCAAAGGATACCTAGAAAGCGTATGGTGGATGACCAAGAAGACGCTAGAAAGGAAATAAGTGAACGAAGCTGGAAGGAAAGAGGTCCACAAACCTTGGAAGAAGGTTTACTCCGTAGTAGCTGTCGATATACGCTAATATGTCGATGCATATGTGGGTCGCGTGGATGTACCTACAGTGACTAGTGACTGCTCCTAAGTTTTAGCACCCCCTTTAGCCCCTATATAAAATGAACTGCTGGTCCTCTTCTCTCTCGAGTTCATGCCGCATGTCTGGATATTTTGATAAATTTTACTATTATTGAATCTCGTGAGGTTAGCTAGATGTATATTAGTATTATTTTGTCAGAAGTCACTAAGATCTTGTAGATAAGTGAGACAACCAGCCATGGGCTGGGGGTTGATGGAGGCGTGAGGTGGAAGTGTCTCTTATTGCGCCCGGGCATTTTAACGGTCGACCGACAAGCATGTTTTAGCTTTGAACGGGGGAGCCGCTTACTAGTCAATAATATAATTAGCATCAATATCAACCTTTTGAAAATGTGTGTGTCAAACAAAAAGGAAGTCCAAATCTCAATCTGATGCCAAAGTATGTCCCGGAGAATAAGCTCAGCCGGAAGCCGAACCAAGATCAAAACATCTACATCACATTGACCAGCACAGGGGGGCGGGGCGTTATTTCTACCAACGTGTCAATCCAATATGGCCAGTGATCAGAGATTTCAGCAGACTGTGCAAGCAGTTGCAGAAGCTGTCCAAATATTTGCCGCTGGAACGTTCGACTTTGCTGAGAGCATCAAACAGATATGGGGACCGCAGATCCAACCGGATGCAGTGGAGACATCGAATCACCTACCCGTCGAGGGCAGGCAGGATGTCCAAGTGGCTGACCAACTTCGAGACAGAACACCAGCCTCCCAGGATGGCGATCAACTAGCGACCAACTCCCGTACTCATCCGCCGTCTATGACCTTGCATGACGGGGAGGGGGCGCTAGAAGTCCCGCATGAAGCAATCATCCCACTAGATACAACAAACATGCAGCTCTCCAATGATATGGACGCAGTATCCAAGTCCCTCCTGGACGCTGTCAGAAGCTGCTACGAGTGCTTTGCGCGCTGGCAAGACGAAAGCCCATTCCCACCTTGTCTTCCTACGCTAATGGGCCGATGTGACTACTGTACACGCACAAAGATTCACTGTAAAATGGCAAGTTGCACCTTGGGCAATATAGGAAGTATAATGCTAAGAAAGAACAGATTCCAGAGAGAGAGATGAGGAAGATGATGCAACGCAAAAGAGAAGCGGCTCTGTATCTTGCAGCACAAAATGGCGATGCCCCAATAAAAAACGAGCGCTTCGAACGTTCAGTTTACGAGACGTCCGAGCCGCTCGAAATGCCCTTATCATCCCCAATTGTGGACGTACCACAGCAGCAGGTCGGTTCAAAGCGAGTATATCATGGTATTGAAGAGCAGCAACCTATGTTCAAACGGCAGCGGATACAGGAATTGCGACGAGGACTAGGTCGGAAAGTATGCGGAGGGAAAAGGGTTCTGCGACAGGAACAAGATTACCACGCAGCGGCGGTGGAAAACGGGGAGTCTTCATCATCGTCAGTATCTTTGTCGTCATCTGAAAAGGAAGCGTCGCAAATCAAAATGGCAATGAATACGCAAACAAGCTCGCCTATCAAAACTTCAGGTCTGTTGCCAGTCGCATATAAAGTGACAGGCGGAGACGTGACACACCTAGATGGAGAAAATCCTGGATCCTCGTCTTTCACTCAGACAGAATCCTTGGAGGATTCATCATCAGAAGAGGATGAGGACGACTACTCCTCCTCCGAAAAATAATGAAAAGGCAGTGCAAATGCCAGCAGCAAAAGAGGTGTCACAAGAGGAACACAATTCCAAAGAACTAATTCAGCTCTCAGACGATGGATCATCCAACTAGTTATCAGAAGATGAATCCTCGGGCGAAGAGTCAGAGCACGAACCTGAAGAGCAACTAAAGCACCAGCTGGCACCAGAGGCATTTTCGCAAAAGGAACGTGAAAGGATTATGAAAGAAGCCATCCCTACCGATGATATTGCTCCGGGTCATCCTCGTCTTCATCGGAGAACGAATCCTCAGAAGAAGAGGCAGATGAGGAACCAGATGAACTAACAAAGCACCGGCAACAAAAGAAGATATCAACTGCTCCTCTTGTCGGTCGTTGCCAGGTTGTTCGTCGTATGGTTTCGGAATATTATAATGGGGCAAGGGTCCATGCCAGCAACCATAATGTAATGCAGAGAGGGTTTTAAGGGTTGCTGGCTCTTATTTTGCTTGGATAGCTACTCCTACAGGGCTATGTTCTCTGGTCTGTCCTCTTCTGTCTCTCGTACTACTCTAATCGGCAGATTTCGCTTCTAGGCCCACCGGATCGATTTAATTGTAGTATTCTGTACTTTCTGGCGTTGGGTAGTAGTCGGCAGTAAAGCGAATCAAGCGATAAATAACACCCGGCCGTTGAACATCCCTCGAGATGAAAACAGACAATTGCAAGTTGGCTAATTGATACATCAAACCATCCATCAGTCAAATTCCAAGATAACTATGCGGCTAATTTACTCCAGATCATCCTTCAGTGCAATGCACCTATTCCTGCTAGCAATCCCCCTTTGCCATGCACTGGTTGCAGAACCCCCAATCCCGGAAGTCGACGTCGCCATAATCGGTGGTGGCCTATCAGGACTCTCCACGGCCAAAAGTCTCGCGGCAGCCAACAAATCCTTCGTCATACTAGAAGCACGAGACCGAGTCGGTGGTCGTGTGCTCAATGCCAACCTCACAGGAAAGAACATCCAAGAGCTCGGCGCCGCATATGTTGGACCAACCCAAAACCGCGTGCTGGCTCTCGCAACCGAACTCGGTCTACCAACCTACAAGACATATACAGTGGGAAACTCGACCTTCTATCGAAACAGCACGACGCATCATTATCTAGACAGCCTAGGCGGTATTCCTCCCGTGGGATTAGACTCCCTCGTCGAACTTGCAGTCTTCATGAACGACATCAATACTTTGGCTAGCATGGTCGACCTGGAAGCACCATGGAATACCCCGGGTGCCGCAGCGCTGGATTCAATGACTCTAGAAACATACGTCAACTCTCGACTATTCACAGCCGACTCTCGCGTCCTTGTCAACGTCGCTATCCCAGCCATTTTATCAACCGAGTTGAGGGAGCCATCTCTGCTATTTGCATTATGGTGCATAGCCGCAGCCGGAGATGAAACTGGGCCTGGGACAATCAACCGTCTCATTGGCGTCGACGGCGGTGCACAGGACAGTCGAGTGAGTGGTGGAACACAATTACTCGCAACGCTACTCGCCGAGAGACTCGGCTCACAAAACATCTACCTCAACACACCCGTACACAAAGTCCAGCTCCAAGAATCCCGCTATCTAGTCTCATCAGATAAAGTCACCGTCTCAGCCCGACATGTCGTCGTCGCGATGTCCCCGCCTCTAGCAGGCCGCATCACATTCGATCCCCTACTCCCCGCCGGCCGAGAGCAATTAAATCAGCGCATGCCATTGGGTGCACTCGGCAAAGCCATTGCGATCTTCCCGAGCGCCTGGTGGCGGGACGAGGGCCTCAATGGAGAAGGTGTTAGTGACACCGGTGCGATCCGGGTGACATACGACAACTCGCCGGCTGATGGATCGTTCGGGGCTATAATGGGATTCATCGAGGCAGACGAGATGAGGAAGCTGGATACTGCGAGCGAGGACGAGGTCAAGCGCCAGGTCAAGGAGAGCTTTGCGAATCTGTTTGGTCCGCGTGTGGAAAATGCTACAGATATTCTTATTCAGAGGTGGGATCTTGAGGAGTTCTCCCTTGGTGGTCCTAGTGCTTTCATGCCGCCGGGGGTTTTGACGCAGTACGGGTCTTATTTACGGGCTCCAGTTGGGAGGATCCATTTTGCTGGAACTGAGACTTCGCTAAGGTGGATTGGGTATATGGATGGGGCTATTAGTTCGGGGGAACGGGTTGCTGGGGAGATATTGAGGAACTGGTGAATTGGGGGGTTTGATTAAGGGGCTTTCTTTCGCTGGTGGATATCTTGAGGTTTGGGTAAAATTAACCGGAAAATTGGATTTTATATCTGAATTTCTGGACTCGCACGACTATTTTGAGACTTGACTAGTTTTATTCTAGTGCTAGTTGCACTCGAAGAATGATTTTATTAAATGAATATCATCTTTTGGGCATCTTTTGGCTGATGTGTACGAGCCCCGTCGAGGCAGTGTTCTGGCATCTCCACTTTCACCTTAGTCCCGCACCTGGCATATACTGGCCCACACTAGGAAAGCCATTCTAATTACCGCATCAGGAAGCATGTTGTTCTTTTCCTACTGAACTAATTTATGACCCCTAAAAAATATATTTCTACATCTAAATTTTCGACTGCAAATCCTTTATTGCCGGGTGAACCGGAGATATATAATAACCACCCCGGTTGGCGTCACGCTAACAGTTTCGGGACTGAATAGATAGAACTATATAAAACCGACAGACCCCACCAGAATTACATGAATCCTTGCCCCTGGATAGAGCCTGTTTGCCAAAGTCATGTCTAAAGGAAAACGTCGCCGTCGCCATGCAAAACCGGTCCAGCAAACCCAGTCACCGGCATGCTCTTCCTCACCATCATCTCCAGTCAAGGAGAAAGGCCGGCGCCGTGATGAGCAGCACAAGGTCAATAAGAGGCACAAGGACAAGAAGCGGTTACCGTCATCTTCGCAAGTGTTCAAAAAACATGGATTAAACTCAGAATCACCACAGGCGGGGTCGTCCGACCCTCCGGTCACAGGCCATGAGCGAACCAGGCCAGGCTCCTTTGACAGCTCCCAAGACAAGTCCCAGGAAGCAGGATCATCACGGAAACGTTCACTGTCGTCACTGCAGCGTGCGCCTCCACGTAAAGTGGAAATAGTGTATGAGTCTGACTTTGAGTTCGAATATAAAGATGAGACTCAGGCCAAGGTGCAATTGCAGGCACGACTGGCTTTGCGATCACCTCCGTCATCCCCGCAAAGGGGCGTGAGCCTCAAAAATACCACGCCAGTCTCTGACTGTGAATATGAGAACCAGCCCCGTGAAGTATCATCGTCATCGGATGAAGAATCGGGATCTAAAAGAAGACGCGACCAAACCAAACCATCGCAATCACCCTCCTCATCACTGCAAATGGTCGTAAGTCTCAAAAGTCCGACGCCAGCCTCCCGCCATCGATCTGGGAACGAGACCAATGAGGTATCATCATCCGATGAAGACTCAGAATGTGAAACCGGACGCGAACCGGTCTCACCATCACGATCAATTCCCTCATCACGGCAAAAAGCCGTAAACCTCACAAATGCCACACCAGTCCCTAGTCATGACTGCCGGCACACGCCTCGTGGGGCATCGTTATCAAGTTCGCTGTCAGAGTCACAGTCAGTCTTCACGTCTGAATCGGAAGGGGAATCCGCTTTGCCATCGCCAGCATCGCCAGCATTGCCGGAACGAGTGGTGGACCACAATACCACATCTGTTTCCCGTCCGGACTATGGGCAGCAGAGCCGTGAATCATCGACATCGGATACTGACGATGAGTCTGAAACTGCATCTGAAGCAGGACCGAGCTCAGAGCCGGGACTGTCATTGTCATCACTCTCACCATGCGAGAAAAGTAGGATGATAACCCTAGAACGAAACAGATCAAACGCCCACCATCCCTCTCACCGTAAGGTAGCACCATTTCCACTCCCCTCATCACAGGAGCCTCTGCCTGAAGTTGAATCCGAACCTATGTTGCCACCAGAACGTGACTGGTCTATCCTGTCATCGTTGGATAGGTTCACAAATTCAGAGCCAACCATGCAAAACTTCAGAAGTGAGCACCGGCGCAAAGCCTGCGAGAAGAAAAGACGGTCATTTCCAACCTCTTCTCAATTGAACTCAGAAATAGGACTGGAGACTCCATCAAAATCAGTAGCCGAAACAGAATGGCAACCAGCGGAATCTGGAACTGAATCTCGATATCCATCTCCAAGTCAGACAACAATAACACCAGCGTCATCTCCGCCCGTACCTCCAGCTGCTTCACGAGTCCGATCTCGAGTTCTTCATCCATCTCCCCCACCCCAACACTGGTTACCGAGGCTCGAACGGCCAGAACAGGAATCGTCATTAATCCCGCCTCTCCGCTATATAAGCGACATCAAGCCCCCTGATGTCCCTCTCATGATCGACGGCAAGAAATTCCCACGGGTTTTCGCCGAGATTCCACCTGGGGGTCACGAGAATATCGAGTTCATATTCCCGGATAACCCCGATGACGACCCCGATTTTTATGATCCTGATTCGGATGATCCCGATTCGGAGCTTCCAGAAGCTAAACGGCGTAGAGTAGAGTTGCCTGCGAACTCGCCACATCCAGAGCAACTGGCACAACGAGAGGGGCCACCTTCAGAGGCCCAAGAGGCATCAAATCCCGAGCAATCGTCAGTACCCGAGTCAGAGCCTGAGCAATTCCTGGACCTTGAGTCGTCGTTAGACCTTGTGACATGGTCGAATCCTGAGCCATTGCCCAACCTGGAAAGACCATCAGCTCCCGAGCCAGTGCCGGAGCTCGAAATATCATCAGACCCCGAGAGGCCATCGGATCCCGAGATCGAAGGCCCGCACGTCCCTATCAGGAATGAGCTACCGGTGTGGCAAATTAGGCAGCTTAACAGGCAGATCGACAAGGCGGTTGAGATGGATAAGGAACAGAATCCTCAGCACTGGGGTGGTTCATGGATGAAAGAATATGAGAGAGGCAGACAGATAAAGGAGCAGATTGAGGCTGCGTACGAGCAAGAGATGGTGAAGAAGAAAGAAAAGATGGAAAGAGATAAGCAGAAAAGGCACGAGAGGAATAAAAAGTTGAAGGAGGGGAGGGAGAAAGCGAAAAAGGCAATGGAAGAGCGAAAGATAAGGGAGGACAGAGAGGCAGAGAAGAGAATGCAAGAGGAGCAGAAGAGGCAGCAGAAGAAGTCGAGCCAAGATAGGGAGGAGTTGGAACGACGGAGGGCGACGGCGAGGGCAGAGAAAACGTTGCGGGAGATGCTAGATGAGGAAAAGAGGACTGCAGGTCCTCAGACTCGGTCTGAATTTAGAGGGAATCAGAGTATTGCGGGGCGGGAGGTGTTACAAATAGCTATGGATTTAGTCAAGTTGTTGGCGCGAAAGGAAAAGGAAAGGGAAAGAGGACATAGAGGAGAATTCTGAACAGCTATAGGGAACGGTGGAATCCTCAGATGCCGAGAAATAATATCATGTACAATAGCAATTAACAATTAACATCCTCGAGTTGGGCAAGGGAAAAGAAAAAAGAATGATGGGGTAGTATTGATAGATCTATTAGGGACAAGTACAGGGGATATCATCAATACACCAGGGCTAGTGTGGTACAGACTCCAAAACACCCCTCGATGCCAAGGTTGTCAGATATTGACTCGTTAGACTTGCATTAGACGGAGATATGGGCAGGAACAACCAAAAGTAGAGAGAGTGGGCAGGGTGTAGTTCCAAATTACTCCCATGCATCCCCCCAATCATCATCAGCCTCCTCGTCTTTGGGTTTAGTATCGATCTTCTTAGGTGCAACCACAGTCCGAGGCTTGGTGGTGTTTAGCGTCGACCGCGTGGTAACGGTGCTGGTAGAAGCGGCCTTGGTCAGACCCTTTGGCAGGGGATTTTTGGCCTTGGTCTGAGATTTCGCGGCGAGCCAGCCGGCGAAATCGGGTTCGCCGCCGTCATCGTAGGGCACCGCGGAGGCTTTGCTCGATGAGGGGGCAGGGGATGTGGGTTTAGGAGAGGTTACAGCGGCAGTGAATGGATCTTCGTCTTTTTCATCGTCGTCCATAGCACCCCATGCATCGAAGACGTCATCGCCCTCTTCTTCAGGCTCGTCGTGGACCACCGGGGCTGGGCGATCTGACATTGACCGGTTCAAGGGCTGAGCTGCGGGACGAAGGACTTGTTTTGGTAGTTCGGCTGGGGTTGAGGGTGAGGGTTTGGCGGGACGAGGAACAGACGCCGAGCGAACAGTATCGGGATCAACAGCCTTGGTAGCGTTGGTGGTGGGTTCGATCTCGCCGTTGGCAGTTGCGATTTTGTTTGTGAATGATGAAATGGCCCAGCCGGCCCAGGAGTTATCATTGGGGGTCCCAACGCGAGCATCGGGTTTGTTGACTTCTGTGGGTGCGGCTGGGGGTATGACGGTGTCTGGCATCGTGCTGGCAAATTTCCGTGTCCGCTGGACATACAAATCAAATGTTTTGTTTGCTTGGTCGCGAATCAATCTGTTCAACGGTAAGGATCGGGCCAGAGTTAAAAATCGGGCACATTACTCACTTTTCCTTATCCAAAAGTCCAGGGCAAATGGCAGGTAGAATCCTAACAGCACAATCTTCCTCGTTAAACACATCGATAGTCGCGGCCAGAGCCAAAAATCCTGCATTTCGAGCGTGGACAAAGGGATCTCTGATGGCTCTCGTGAATGCCGCAATAAGTACTTTGGAGCGGGTCTGTATGTAATGTCAACGGCAAGACCTAGCATTGAGGATAAATCACCTACACTTTGACTTAGGTTCTTAGCAATGCGGCCAAGACAAATTGTAGTGTTTGTCCGGATCCCGGGTTGCTCATCGTTAGCAGTGCGGGCGAGGAACTTCAAGAGTTCTCCATTGACAATCCTATCATTAAGTTTGTTAATGATAGTCAGGACAGCCTTCACTGTCTGTTCTCGAACCACCGGGGCAACATCGGTGAAACCAGAAGTCTATGACATGTTAATACAATGTGCGTTACCCCATAATCATATAGCTTACCATTTGAGGGAATATCTTGTCGTTGACCACCCTCTGGGGAAGGTTATCGATCATTGATGGAAGATTATCCAAGAGGCAGACCCGCAATGCTCGATCAGGGTTTCCAAATAAGCGGACAATAACAGGAGTCAGCTTAGCATTGAATTCGTCTGCCGACAGCTTTGCTCCAATCTTCAAAGTAGCTGAAAGAACTTTCGGCCCACCGCCGCCAAACTCGACGGACTTGAGTAGCTCAGGGAGCACCTTCATCTTGAAGAATTCCTCTGGGAAGTCATCAGAAAGATCATCAAGCTCACTGCAAGTGGTGAAATGTTAGCCGCAAAAACGTTAAGATGTTGGGAATACACGCACTTAATAAATTCTTCACGCTCGGCGTCACTCTTGAGCCCCAAGCTATCGATGTCTTCAGTCATTCGAATGAGCGGTGTCTGGAAGAATCCACCTTGTTTCTTTCCCTGCTCCACGAAATGCCCCGGGCTCAATCGTAGCTTCGGATTGGCGGTGCAAAGACGTTTATAGCTTTGCTGCATGCTAGGAGGAATATTCGTCGTCTTGCCAGCTTGGTCGCCGCCTGAGAAACCCCCATTGAAAACCTCGAATATCAAGATACCCAACCCGTAGGCATCGACTGCTGGCAAGGGATTGCGCTTGATAGTATCCCAGCCTGTTTTGACAATTTCCGGAGGCGTGTATCTACCGGCATCGGGCACACTACTTCCGTACGTCTATGCATTGAGTCAGTATATGGCATCATTCGGAGAGTGTCCCGGAGAAGCCCGAACCAAGATCACTCACATATATAATCGCATCGTCTTCCTTCATAGAGCTCAGAATGTCGAATCCTCCCAGCTTCCATTCGCCGCTCTCGCTTATGAACACCGAGGATGCGCGCACGGCGCCGTGAACTGAGGAAGCATCGTCGTTGATGAATTTCAGAGTAGTCTGTCCAGAGAAATCCCGTTCAGCAATGTCATGATACCAGACTTTGAATAATATCATACCGCCACAGTATACAACCCCCACTTAGCCGTCTCCTCACTCAAGCTCCGCCGCTTCACTGGCCAGCTGAGTGGCACGACTCGTTCCGTGACGATGTAAAGATTGTGCTCCGTCTATCAACATGTAAGCGTCTGCACTACAGTCCGACATTCAGACTGAAGGTCCGGGAGCCAAGTATACCTCAACCGTATCCAAAACCTTGATAACACCGGGATGCCGCAACGTCCTAGACTTGCGCACCGCATTTTTCGCGAGAGGGAGGCGCGACTTGTTCGCATTGACATCAAACGCAAAGACACTGCAATCGGAACCGTCATCCTATATATGCCACCACATCGTCAGCCGTTGAAGCTCGTCCCGCATGGAGAAGGAACCAAAAAGCCACCGTACCCGTTTCGTACCGTTGTGCAGTGCCCAGACCGAATCACCGATGTCGACTCTGTCGCCGAGGGAGAATGGGAGTCCTCCACCCTTCGCGATGGCGGATCCGATGGCTGATTTGAGGAAATCCATGGCCACGGTGTTGCCGATGTGGCAGCTCGGGGACTTGTTTGGGGTGTCCGGGGTTCGCGAGTCGGGGCGGCCAATGGCCAAGGTGTCGATATGCGGCCGGGTTTCAGTATTAGATCGATAGCTTGAGAGAGAGACTGAAAATAAATAGAGAATAGATACAATGTTCTTGTAAGTCGGAATAGCCAGACACATCAAACGCCAAACTCCTTTCACCCCGCCTTATCGTGATAAACACTGCTTGCCTGAGGCCACCACGTGCTCCTATAAATAAAGCTCCGCTTTATCTTCCTTTTCTTCACCTCCATGCCACGGATCCCATGCGTCTAATTTTGTCGCCAAATGACACTAAAACTTATAATACTAAAGCTACTGAACTTATCTCCTTCCAGCCAACACTCACCCACACACCAGGCGACAGTCGACAGTCCTATTGATTAACCAGTAAGTCCGCCATTCCCTTTCCCACGCGTGTGTACACAGTACACAATTCAACCAGCGACGCAAGTCGCCCTCCCTCTCCAATGATGCGAACTCTGGTAAAAGGTCAGACCAAGACCACAACACCACAAAAGAAGACTCACCCAACAAACCCGATGGTACTCCCGCGAATTCCAAAACCCACGCAAAACACCATAAACACCCTGGAGCGAACTTCAAGAGCTACTACCAGGCGCGCACGAACCAACCATCTCTTTCCAATAGACTCATATCTATTAGACCAGCCATGATAGTGCCACACCATCACAGAGCTGTGCCCAGACCACGACGACATCCTCTTCCGATCACACTCTCAACAACCAACTTCACATGACACCGTTCTCCCCACTCTTCCAGCAGGACACATATGTCTCCCGTCGGAACGCTGCTTGCAGCGGGATCCTAGCCAGCACTTCCATGGCTCGTGGCCACGCCGGACAAAGCGGCGTTGATCCTGGATCATGGGAGATATTGTGTATATCTATGCCTCTATCCGTCCCGAACCGGTACCGCAGCTGGGCTTGGCGCGTGCGCGCATCGCTTAGAGCTCGCTTTTGACTAATGTAATATCCTTGTATATTGCGGTGTTGATTGCTTGAGGACCGCCTTGGGATCGTATCCTGGGGTGTTGCGGTGATAACGTGTACGGTGTCGGGTCTATGGCGCGAGAAAGTATGGGAAACGGGGAGGTGGCGCCGCTATCTGGGGTTGCCGTGTCCGCTTCGCTTCCATGAGGACGGGTCGGCGACCAATGGCTGTGGCGTAAAGGGTACGAGGGTTTGGGGATTAGGAGAAGAGGGGGTTTGGGCGGTTGGGTGGCATTCTTATGGTGTTCTTTGGGTGGCTTGGGGTTAGACGTGTTCTTGCTGGCGGCGTTCTGTTGGCTATGCAAAATACGGACTTCTCTATAGTTTCTCTCTGACTACTTGGGGAGTGACATTCCTGGCTGCTCTTTCTCTTTCTTCATCCTTTTCTCTGTTTCATCTGCTGTGAAGAGTGGTGTGGGCATGTTGTTGCGGGAGGTTGGGAGTTGGGAGACGGAGGGGTGTGTGTTGATTAGGGTGTGCGCTGGAGGTGTTTGGTTTTTGTGATGCTTGGTGGTGTTTTGGGGGTTTGTTCTGGGGCGTGTTTATGGCTGGAGGGTGGTCAGAGGAGTTTGCAATGGGATGAAGCACCGCGGTGGGTTGATGTCTGGTGTCTGTGGCTTGGATGATGACACTGTTGAAATTCAACCTGAGGAGATACTTCCCCTTGCCCTTGGCTCATTATTCCGTGAAATGGGGTGATCTGCAGCTGCTGACATCTGCCACAGGTTATCTATCATTGCCGATATTTGGCTTGGATTGATTATACGATTTGGATGCCGAGTATGGATGCAGGTGTTGACGTTGGGGTGCTTCTATATAGAATACAAGAATAGTCGGCCGCTTATGCAGCCTGAGTACATCTTTTTGAATGTATTTTCATGTCTCAATTTTTGTTTTTTTGTTTTTCCCCTCATTGGCGTTGTAGCTAGAGTAGAGTAGGCAAAAACGGCTTGAAATGTGCAAAACGACGTGTCTATATAACCTGTGATCTACTCAGATTGATAGAGGAAATTTTCATATAACCATTTCATTGCCAGGTGGCCGTGGGTCCGCTAGAGCTATCTGACTGTCAAGTTCTCACGCATCTTCGATCACGTCTCGCCCACTGCTCTGCTTCCGGCCCTAGACCGATCACCTTCATTCACATCACCATCCGACCAATTGTCTCCATTCCGAGACACAACCCATTGCAGATCTCGCTTCCCTCCATGGAAGGTGCAAGGACCAGTGAGCCCACCAAGTGGACACACAGACCTCCAACCAACAACGGAGAAGAAATCAAGAGAAGAGATAAACGAAAAAAAAGAAACAAGATAAGAGAAAACCAGAAGGAAGAGAACATCTTAGGTAAAAGAGAAACCCTCAAGACTGCAACTCGATGATGACGCATGTGGAGATGTTGTGCACTAGGGAGGCATACGACGATGAGCTAGGTTGGATATCAAGTTGCTCGATTTCAATGGGTTCATCGCCTAGAAATTCGGTTTTCATGTACACCACCAGATCGAGATCTGGAAAATAGATAGGCACAACTGGTAGATTCATCTGCCATGTCTGATCATAGGGTTAGCGGATTTTTGCCCAACGCCACAAAACTGTTCACTCACCGAGCAAGTCTTGAGACGACATGAAGTTCACCGCATAATTCAAATGTTTTGAAGACCGCGTCGATGACGGGGAAACAGATGAAGACGCGGTCATGGAAGAGTAACCGGGGTGTTTGAGTTGGCGGTTGCCAGTAATGCAGAGTGCGAACAAGTCACAGCTAAGCGATAAGATGTAGCATCATTCGAGGGAACCGCTCACGGCTTCATGATTCATGTAGTTCATTTTCCTTCATCCGTTGCCTCAGCCGGGTGGGAAGCTCCAGGGGTTGTTGCTGGGGTATTAGCAGACATCTGGGGTGGCATTTGAGGCATTTGGTTGAAGCCGTTGCTGGGAGTCCGATGCTGGTTAGGTGGGAAATGATGCGATTGATGAGGACTTGAGGAAAAGTGAGGCTGCTGTGGGTAGTTGCCACGGTTGGGAGGCACTGGGTTGGTTAAAAACTGGAAATGCTTGATGGGGGACTGTAGCCACACTCACTATGTCCCGACTGCTGAGGATATCCTGGTTGGCCAGGCATAAACATTATTGATTGGGGAGGCTGTCCGGATTGCGAGTTCTGGTGCATCATCATCGGCGCACCTCGGCTCGGGCTTGGGTACCCGCTATGCGGCTGAGGTGCATGTTGGGGATAGGCATGGCCCGGGTTCGGGGAGTACATGGGCATCTGTCCGTTATACGGAGTCATGCCTTGCGGGACTCCCATGTAGGGTCCATTCGAGGCCTGCTGCGCCATCATAGGAGCGCCATTCACAAACTGAGGACCACCACCCTGAAAAGGTCTCATGTGGCCGGCTTGGGGGCTACCGTAAAACTGCGGAACCGGTTGGGGGAAGGAAAGCTGGGCATGGGGAGCCATAGGGGACGGGTATCCATGTTGCATTCGCGGGGACGGGAAAACCTGGGAGTTTGACGCGGACAACTGCATGCGGTGATGATCATCCGCATGGGAGGGGCCATGGGGGCCCTGAGAGTGAAGACCATGGGGTCCATTCGAAGGACCAGAAGATGGCGGCATCGCTGGGTTACCTTGCGGGAAGTGGAAGGGCACCTGATGCTGCTGGGGAATATTGGGGTTGTTGGAGACGGAGCGAGCCGGGGGGGATACTGTCGGCACGCCGACGGGCTGTTTAAACATCTGATCGTACGTCTTATCTTCGGTGCCCTCCGCAAAGTCCCAAGTTGGCAAAGTCTTGTAGGGTGGCGGGATACCTCCATTCAACACAACCAACCTCTCGGCGGTCTCTGCATTCTCCTTCTTCATGCGCTTGATGGGATTGAACTGGTCGCTGATCGAGGGACGTTCAGAGATAGGCTGTGGCTTCCTTGGGCCAAAGAATGCGGTCGGTGTTGTGGCGCGCGACACAGAGCGGTTGCGAGAGAAAGGCCGTGGGCTTGCAGCAGCTCCCGAGGTACCAGGAGTGAAAGTGCTTGCTGCGGGGTTTGGCTTGAATTCCATAGCTTTGACATTGAACTTGGTTCCTGCGGAAGACCCGGCCTGCGATTTAACAGGGCTGGTAATTCTCTGCTGCTCGCTGGCAGGACCAGTTGGGGGTCCACGGGCATCTTGAATCGGAAGTGGAGTTGGAACAGGACCCATTCCCGCGCCCTTTCGTTGCTGCAAATTGTCCGCTAGTCGATGACTGAGCATGCCAACACCAGGACGTCCTGGCGGAACGACTTGTTGAGGGAATCTTCCACCAGCACCCGCGAGAGGCCCGGTGGGAGGATAGCCCTGACGAGTGCGGTTGTAGTTCTGACGATCAGCGGGTGCAGATGGAGGCACAGCTCCAGTAGGTCCGGCACCACGAGCAGGTGGCTGTTGTTCCATGGGAGGTGTGGTAACCTTCGGGGTGGTCTTGTCGTCTCCCTGCTGCAGCCCTCGTTGCATAATTGCTTCCTGCTTCAGCCGGTCCTTGGCTAGGATAGGAACAAGGTCTTTCGGCACCGGAGTCGAGAGTTTGAAGCTCTTGGAAAACTTCATCAGCTCGTTGAGTTTCATGGTTCGGTCATATGAGGCTTGGTTGCGACGGCGCTCCTGCATCTTGATTTTCTCGCTATTTGCGAACTGGCGGAAATGATCCAGCACCTCTACCTCCACGTTTGCGGTCGCATTTTCAGGCGCAGCCCGCTTTCCAGCCGGTATAGCGGATGCAGTAGATACTGCAGGTGCGACACCCTTGCCCGAGGCACTCTTTTGCTCGGTATCTGTTGTGGGTTGCAGCGATGCAACCAGCTCAGCTTGCTGTTCTGAGGGTGCAGCCTCCCTTGCCACGGCCTGAGAGGGAATAGGGATAGGAGCAGTAGGGACCGGAGAAGCAACAGCTTGCTTGGTGGGTGCACTGGGAGTTTCAGCGGGCTGGGGAGCTGCCTGGCGGCGTCCAGGGGGCATGTACTTGTTTGGCTGGCCGGAAAGCAGGGGAGGGAAGGCTTTGTCTTCGCGGCGAACACCGCTGTACTTGTCTTCTTCGTCTTGGTCGCCAGTATCCGGTGCTACAAGGCCACGCTCCTCGCGCATGTGGGAGTTGTCCACATCCTGTCCCTCAATCTCACGGGCGATCCGAGCTGCCTCCGCCTGCTTCTGTTTGTAGTTGGGATCCGAACGATCAAGGCGAGTGGTGTAGATGTTCTCATCGTAGTTGGTCTTGGCGCCGAAAAGACGCTCGTTTGCCTCAAACTGGTCCCATCCTGCAGAAGTGTTGCTCGTTTCAAGTGACATATCAATGTCAGTCTCGGCAGGTTCCCAGCGCTGCAAGGTGCGCTCTCGCATAGCTAAGTTTCCGGAGATATCACTGTCGGTTCTGAAACCTTGCGAAGCACCTGTGGTCTTGATTAGTATGTACACAAACGATTCTGACTAAACAAAGCAAGCCGTACCGTTTGGTTCCTTGGCTGAAACTTCGGCTGTGGTAACGTTTGGGACGGCAATGTCGGCCACATCCTTAATATCAAACGTCATGGTGTGCTCGGGCGCATCGCCTATGTACGGAGTTGCGACATCGCTGACACCGTTTGTCCGGGGCTGGCCGTCTCGCGAGGTTCGCTGGACCATCTTGAGCAGGAACGAAAGTTCGTTGGGCTCCATGGTCGAGGAAGAGAAGATGCCGGTAAACTTCTCTCCAGTCTTAGTGGTAATGGTGGTGTGTAGGCCCTAGGTAGCAGTTTAGAATTAATCGACAGTATGGTGGTGCGACTTGGCTTACAATGAAGCTGGCGAATAAGAAAACAAGGCGGTCATGAGCATGGCTATCAGGGGTGTTTGACTCCTTTTGGTTGGGTCTCGGGGACCCAGACTGTTTCTGGTGGGTCATGTTGCCGTTTGATGAAGTGTATGAAGATCGTTGAGTGATGGGGTTGGTCCCTTGGGTCCAGGCCTTGTGGGAGTTTGTGCGCCTATGCAGTAGAACATCTTGCGTTAGCGGTAACTGATCACGAAACAGAGAACGACAATACATTTCTACCATCGAATCCGACGGCTTCAATTGGCTCTTGTTGGCGCACAACTCGATGCAAGCCTGCAACAGAGCTCATCGGCTCAAAGGCGCGTGCACGAGTTCAATCGCCAATAAGACAAGGGAAGGGCACGATAAGAACAAAGGGAAGTTTCTCAAGTCCGGAAAAGATGGAAATACACAAGAAAATGTTGTCTGGAAGGAAGAGTTGAACATACCGTTGTCCGCCATCGACGGGGCTGCCCGACTGTCGTCGGTTGTCGGACCCCTTGGTGCTGTTACTGGATCTCAGAGTGGATCGGCCGGGGTTTGGGGCGCCCGCGCTGGCATTGCCAGACGCGTTGTTGGCCGGCACAGAGTTGAGAGCAGAAGCCATTGATTGACCTTGGTGTCAGTCAGGGCAAGCTTGCGTCGTGGAACTTCGCACGGCGGAAAGCCGCGAGGATGAGGCACGATGCCACAACACACCGCCTGCACAAACAGGACTTGGGAGGGGAGAAAGTGAGGGGGAAGGATAAGCAACCACCACACTGCGGAGATACCGGAATGCCAATGGCAGGGAAATAAGGAAGAATGGAAGGGAACAGAAGGATAAAAAAAATAGAGGAAAGAGAAATGGGCTTGTCGCAAGTTGATGGGGGACGGGGACTGGAGAGAGAAGTCACGCGTATGGTATTGTATTTGTGTGTTACACCCTTTTCCTTTTTTTGTTTCTTTTGCTTTCTTTTTTTTTTTTTTTAGCGTGGTGAGTGCAAATGTCCCAATAGGAATATTATTGTTGATCTCACAAAGGAATAATATATATTGTTCTAATAAGTCTCTGCTCTTGGGCCTCCAACCCTAGGAATAGGCCAATTGCCAATGTTACTGACAGAGTACGGGTCAGGCTGAGGTAGCTCCGTCCATACTATTGACCCCTCATAGAGTTTCAGACTATATTAACCATAATCTAGAATGGTGGCATTTGTGCGATATAGGGTCAGAACCCATGAGCCCATTAAGATATATGTATTCATTTCCGATGCATAAAGCAGGGAACTACCAATAGAAACAAGCAAAGCCGCATGGGTAGACACATGTATCCATACATCATCTTGTACGATCAACGGCATTATCGGCCATTCACGTCCCAAGGACTTGTGCCATTGTTCAGATCATAATAGGTGGTATTTTACTTTGTATCTTGCTCTTGGTTGCCACTTTCTAGGGTATGTCTATACACACTACCTTCCAGATGTCATATCTGAGGTCATAGGTCCCGAGGTATACATATCTGGTTCCATGGGAACTTCCTCCGGTGGGGCTTTCCTATAACGCTCATAGCCGGGCCCGCTAACCTTGAAAGTAGATCCTAGTGACTCGGCGAGATCTCCTGCAGAGTTTAGGATCCAATATATACACCGCTACACAATTGGATGCTCAATTGATTAATGATCTTTTGGCTGGTGGAATGATCTTATGTAATCAACTGATGCCCCCGGGGCCGGATCTAGGTACCTCCATACAAGATACCTAGGTACATAGGCTCATGTGTTGTAACCTCAATATTCCAAGCATGGAAGATTTCCTGTCAGTGATGCAGAGGCAGCAGCAGGAGCCGCCTGGGACGAAGCAGTTAGTGGCTTAGATCATCGGTATCGGGGGAATGGTGTTGAGCCACACCATTCAGATCGCCGGTCTATATATGTTAAAGTTGTTTCTTAAACAACTAATCAAGTGGCTATGGATACAAGATAGATTTGATTTCCGACCACCATTGCATTCGAGTGTTAGTCTGCGCCCTTGAATTTCGCAAATCAATCCAATGGGTATGCCGTGATAGACACCCATTTGGGGGAATAATGTGACAACTAATGCATACGAAAAGGGCATTAGCATTCTGCCTCATGGTATTCGCCAGTTTGGCTGGTGTCCTTGCCGGGCCAGCTATTTCCTGTACCATCATGGCATCATCTTCACCGTTGGCTCCAGACTGTATCAGCTCCAACCGAGCTTTAATCCTGCCACTCTTCGTACCTGAAACATTAGCTATATCAAAATGAGGCTCTTACTCCAAGCAATATACCCGGATTTAATAGGGCCTAATAACTTTAGATCACATGTATCTCAATCCTTGCATTTTATTAGCTCTTTTATGGCATTGCCGAAGTCTCCTTCCATGGTTGTTCGAGACGGGAGTGGAGTTAGGCCTTACATTGGTTGGGCTGCTGTATTTTAGGCTAGCAGGCTTGTTCGTTCTGTACTTGGTGGGCCTGATACTCATCCTCGTATAGGGAAGAGAGCAACGGGGTTCTATACGAATGATCTGAGTAAATAGTGCAAAAATACAATAGTAACCGAAATAACTTAACCCAATCGTCCTACAAGACAAGTATAAATAGAGCCGGAGTGGAGCTGAAGTGGAACAGTCGAAAGGGACAAAGGCAAGGGCCTTATCAAATCGGGTACTTATCAGTGGATGCGGTGAGGGATGAGCCCATTTGTCCCTTTTGTGTTCTATTGTATGTTGTATGTTCGATGTATTATGAGGTTGAAAGTACAGATAATATAAGCATGTGACTATATGGCATCAGATTGGAGGTCAATTGTCAATGATAAATTCACAAAGTACATACATATATGTATATATGTACCAACTACTGCGGCCTGAACTCTCGAGTAACGCGTTGCCTTGTACATCATTACAGGGCTATACGGTATTGTATGGTATTTATGGTCTTGGGGGGATAAATTGTTGCTGATCATCGGTTCGGGTGCGGTAAGGCGCCAAGTTGACAGGAGGCTGGGCATCATCTTCACACATGCTTGGCACACTCGCTCGCTTCTGGCCTATTTCTCACTTTCTGTTCTCCCTACCTCGGTCATCTGGCCTATCGTACTTATGCAGTCCCCAGGCGTTTCAAGAACCCAGTTCCCCTATCCTGAACATTTGGACCACCAGACATCACCCGAACGACCCTCGGGGTCTGGCAGTGCCGACACATCCATGGCTTCCCAGCAGTCCGGCCGCAGTTCCTCCGCCTCGTCTCGATCCCAGTCCAGCAAGAATCAGGTAAGTCTCTGGCTGCCTGTCAGTCGCCTACCTTCCGATGGCTAATGAACCGGGGTTTTCCCCCACCGCACAGCCCGATAAGCAAATATCCCAAATCGAAAAGAGCGTCACGCACCTCTTGGTTGCGACAAAACAACTCCTCGAAACCTTAACCCAATGGTCTCGGAAGCAAGCATCGGAGAATGACGTGTCGGATGTATATGTTCGATTGGGCTATGAATTTAACTTGGCATGTCGGGCCTTCAGTGCCATCGGAGTCGACACCTCAGACCTCGGTCCCGTACCAGACCTGCTCCGCACCATACTTGAAGACACTCTTAGTCAAGACGCATCTTCCCAGAGCCTCGATAGATACCTCCCCCGAATTCGAGATATAATCATCAACTTGTTAAAAGGGCTGAAGAAAAAGCAAGCTCGATTAAGGTCCCGGCACCAGCGCGAGGATGGCCGGCCCGCACCAGGACGGCAAGCCAGCGCGGGAAGCATCGCTAACGGGCAGGCAATTGGTCAGCTGTATGATGATGCTGCAGCATCCGCCATGCCGTCGACATCCCAGTCTCCAAGAAGATCGAATCGACGATACGGCAGTGGTGGATCGCTGGAGGATCAACCAGCCATTGCTCGAACCTCCTCGGCACCTTCGACAACCGAACCGCGCATGGCAAACCACGCTGAAAGAGAAGTATCGCGGCGAGAGGCCCAGCAAATGCTGTCTCAACCTACCCCCTTCGATAACGAGACAACCCCTCGAGCCAGCACATCCAATACCACAGCGCCTTCTACATATATTACACCCGCCGGGTTCAGTGCGCCCCCGCCTCCGCCTCCGCCAAAGGAGGATGACGCATTGGGGGCTTTGCAAAGAAGTGGAGAGCTTGAGCGACGTGCCTCGCGTCGATTCTCTGCCTATCAAATTCAGAAACATCTGGGAACATCTACCAACGGCGTTCCTGTCCTCCCTACCCAGAACTCTCCCATCCCCAATCGCGGTCGTGATGTCCGCGAATCCTTGAATGCAGTCCGTCTGCGGGGCTCATTTACTCATACAAGACAACGATCCAACAACCGCTTACAGGAAGCCGCCAAGGGTGCGCAAGCTCCCCCACCCGCAAATATTCCGGATGTCGTGGAAGAAGAACGCACTCCTCGATCTGCTGCGCCTCCATTAGAGCCACAAGAGATCGATACCGTACCATCTGAGGTGCCCACAGAAGCGCATGTTCATAACGAGAAAGACGATACCGTGGAATCTGCGATTGTTCCTCCCCCGATCATTCCACAACCCCAAGAGAAGCCAACACTTGAAGACGCTTTTGAGCCCGCAAAACCCGCACCCCAAACCCCGAAGGCAGGCTCCTTTGGACCGTCCACCGAGATCGCAACACCTCTATCGGCTATTCAATTTGCTACTGAGCAACCTTCACCGGGCAAAGAGCTGACGCTATTCCTGCAATATAAAAGCAAAATTAAGAAGTACGTCCTCCCAGATGGTATTGCAGAGCTCACCATTGGGCGCCTGCAGCTTGCTTTTATTGAAAAGTTTGCGTGGAACACCCACGACAATGGCGTTGATTTGCCAGAAATTTATATCCAAGACCCAATCTCAGGCATCCGACATGAACTAGAAGATCTTGCCGACGTCAAAGATCGGTCTGTGTTGGTGCTTAACGTTGACAACCTCGATGAGGTCAAGAAACATTTCGATGACAGCCTTGGAAGTGTCCGCCTCCTGGTCGAAGGCGTCAAAGAAACACTTTCTGGCCAAGGGAATATCATCCAGCGGGTTTCAGATCGCCAGCTTGAAGCTGCCAAAGAAATCGCTCGCTTGGCTGCTGCTCCTCCAGCCACCTCTGGTCCGGCTGCCGTTGGAGGGAATTCCAAGGGTTCGATTGCCGGTAGTGGATCTCAAATTGCCGAGCTTCAGAGCTTGCGTCGTGACCTGGCTGTCCTGCGTCAGACCTACTCCAACTTTACTGCCGATATCACTGGTTCCATGAGCGCAGTTCGTGCTAAGGCAAGCAAGGTGAAGACCGCTGCTGACGACGTTGCCACTCCCTCTTATGAAGGTGATGCTGGCCGTGCTCGCGTTAACACTGGAAAGAAAGAACTTGCTGGTGAATCGGAGCGACTCGTCGCTCGCGTCGATGATCTCCAAGATTTGGTTGAGGATCTTCGGAAGGATGTTGTGACCCGCGGTGTTCGTCCTCTCCCAAGACAATTGGAGGGTGTCAGCCGCGATATTAGCATGGTCATGAAAGAAATTAAGAAAATGCAGGACTTCCTGGGTCGCGAGAAGCCTATCTGGACCAAGATCTGGGAGAAGGAGCTACAGCTGGTTTGCGAAGAACGAGACCAGCTTACCATGCAGGAAGACCTCGCTGCCGACTTGCAAGACGATCTCGAGAAGGCAACTCAAACCTTCGCCCTGGTGGAGCAAGCTACGAAGGAGCAGGTGTTGACGAATACAACCGGTAGCACCGCTGTCCGCGCCCCATCCAGGACTCTTGGAATCGACCCAACTATTGATCCCATGAAAGCCAAGGACGGTGTCCTGGGCGAAGTCCGAGCTTTGCAGCCCAACCACGAAAGTCGACTGGAGGCCATTGAGCGAGCCGAGAAAGCACGGAAGAAGGAGCTTGAGACTCGGCGAATCGGTCTTTTCCAGAAGGAACTGGGTGCATTTGTCGACGAAGGCAAATTGAAGAAGAGCGGTGGGTTTGAGGAGACTGAGCGCCTCCGTACTGCGAAGGACGAGCGCATCCGCAAGGAAGTTTGGGATAGACAGCAGGCCCGCAATGCTGAGATGGAGAAGGCAGAGGCCGAAGCTGCTGCTGCGCAGGCAGCAGAACAAAGCAACGAAGGTGGTGATGATGATCAGAACGAAGGTGAAAAGGAGGCCACTCCGGAGGACGCAGACGAGGTAGAGAAGGTAGAAGAGCCCAAGTCGCCATCTTCCGACACGGGGAAGCCACTGCCCAAGGCGCCGGAGGAGGAAGACAACACCACCTCCGAACAGCCCTCTGCTTGATCCTCTATATATACAAGGATGTTCCTCCATCCTCCATCCCATCCTCGGTCTGATCGTCCCCGACCCTACGAAGTCTCATCCCGAACCTCTGATAGCCAAGGGCAAGTGAAATTGGATTCACACGTTTATTATTTTGTTTTATTGCATTTGACATCGCACTGGGGCCTTGGTTTTGTTCATGTCATTTCCGTTGATACCTTTTGGCGTGTTCCCTGTGCGAGAGCCCCTTATGTCATTTACTGACGATACCCTGCCATACTCTGTGGTTTGCCACTGGCATTTGGTCTTTGATTTTGCGAATGATATGAGCACATTTGAAGTTAGAGTTGGGATGTTCTTGTTTGGTTTGGAGTAGTACTAGTTGGAAGTAGTCTCTTGATATCGTACTACGTAGACTAATATAGAGCGAGAATAATCCCAAATACTCCAATCAACTAATATAAATGTTCAAACTACTCTGTAATCCGTAACTTGACCTGTTCTACTTTGTATCCTGCAAGCTAATGCGTAGCGGTGTGTGCCTCCTGCATCCTGCACTCCCAGCCACCTCATGCGGCTTTGCTGCTTTATAGAAAGCCCAATGCGCCCTTAATTTATTCCTAGATCGACAAGGATCTTTCCCCTAAAATTCGTCAACCTGGACTTGGGTTGGACGTTAAGGAACACAAGAATATATATTTGCACCATTGCACTCAACCCAACTCGAGATTTGATTCCCAACCAACTCATCCACAGCTCTCGTTAGTGAAACAAACATCTGAAACAGCTACCCAACTACAAGAGCGCCTCCAACCCGACTATTTCTACTAGTCTCAACCTAAACAAATTCGAGGTCTTTTCTGGTCCCCATGCTCAGCGGCAGTATGCTGCTCCTCCACGCCCTCACCATACTCTGCTCACTGCCCCAGTTTCCAACACTGGTCTCAGCAGAAAATACCAATCGCTCTGTGAATTTAGAATCCAAAGAGGCTGAGACTTCTCCGTCATTGCCAGCACTCATCCTCCAGCGCAATGCCGCTATAACATCCAAGCTCGCAGCAGGACCAGCCCTTGGTGTGAAGAAAATGAGCGAAGACGAAGGCGAGAAATTCTTCCTCGACTACTGGAGTTTTGGGGATGACTCTTCGTCTGGTAACATATCTGAGCGATACCTTTCCGATGAAGATGGATTTTCCCCAGCACGCTTTGTGGCCCAATCATACCCATTCGGGCCAGCTTATTCCTTAGGCTCAGATGGAGACAGTCAGTTCCTTCACCGGGAAAACAATGACAGCGCAAATAATCTGTTCGAGAAACGAGACTTCAAGTGCCCGACTGGGACAACGGCGTGCGTATCCATCGGTCGATCCGATCGCTGCTGTGGGTCCGGGGAGACGTGCGAGATCGTCGCTGATACGGGACATGGCAACGTGGGCTGTTGTCCTAGCTGGAAGACTTGCTCTGGGATGATTGGGTCGTGTCAGAGTGGGTATACAGCTTGCCCGCATGCTCTGGGGGGTGGATGTTGCATTCCGGGGTATGAATGTGTTGAAGGGGGATGTGAGTGGATTCCTTTTTTCCCTTTTCTCTTTCCCATGTTGTCATCGGGAAATTGGGAGTATGGGCGCTTTTACTAATTGTTCTACAAGGTGCATACATCACTGTTATTACGGTGTCTGTTCATTCGACCGTGGTGTTGTCTACTGTGACCTACTCGACCAAACCACAGGGTACTACTTCCACTTCCACTTCCTGCTCTTCTTCAACGACCTCTCCCCATAACAGCAAGTCCACAACAAACGATGGCTTGGCACCACCAGCACGACCTACGAACCTCTCAACAGTGACCAGTGCTACCCGCGGCAGCGAAGTCTGCCCAACTGGTTTCTACGCCTGCTCGGCCGTCTACCAAGGTGGCTGCTGCCGCACCGGAAGGGACTGTGATACGACCTCATGTCCGACCACATCTTCGACGACCATAATATCAGATGGTGTGACGATTGTGGCGCCCGTCGCAACAACAATGCCACACTCTGGTGGAAACCGGTGCGCTCAGGGCTGGTTTCATTGTGCTGACACCGTGGGTGGAGGATGCTGTCCCATGGGGTTCGCCTGTGGTGCTAGCTGTACTGCAAGGGACATTGCGTTTGGGACGACTATCGCCAAGGAACAAGCCACCGCGACTAGCGGAGCTGGTGTGGTGCATCGGGTTAGGAAAATGATGTTGGGGATGATGCTGGGATTGATTGTGGGAGTTTGGATGTTATGAAGAAACGAAAAACAAAAAACAAATAAATAACAAGAAGATACGATAAACATGAATATGAATGACAATAAATCTGCAAACAGCTGTGAATTTTATAGAAGCTCCCGAGGTCTCCCCACGGGGGTTTACTAATCGGGCTAAACGTACAGGCGGAGTCTTACTGGCTGCTGCACTCGGACCTGGTCACCGAATCTCCCCGACACCGGCAACCTCCGCTTTTCTCACTTCTTCTTTCTCCAACCCTCGTTCTTTTTAGGTATTGTGAGTTGATATGTGATTTGATCGCAAAAGCGTACTTTTTGATCACTTTGCGATCCCAATATTACTTATTTGTGGCCCCATACTGACATCCCACACCTCAAGCCGCCATCATGTCCGAAACTCCCCAGGCACCCCTCCCCTTCGTCTACCAGTTCGCCGCCGGTGCGGTGGCTGGTGTCTCAGAGGTATGTCTCTCTTGCTTTGCTTTCGAAGGTGATTCCGACTTAATTCGTTGTGTCGGAATCCCCCACGAGGTGCTATGTTGACTAACGCGTCTCTCCCCGCACGAACAGATCCTGATCATGTACGGCTCTCCACTCCCCTTCCTTGGTCGCATGACTACCTTTATTGGAGATATGCCTGGTATAGTTTGGAAATTGGACCCAATTGACAATGTGTGACTCGCAGGTACCCTCTGGACGTGCTTAAGACTCGAATGTAAGCAAGCCGCCGGTCGCAATGAACACCGACCTCATATGACCTGAGCTAACGATATCCTCTTGCAGTCAGCTCCAGACCGGACCCCCTGTTCCTGGTGTCGATCACTACAATGGCATGTTCGACTGCTTCCGCAAGATTGTTAAGAACGAGGGGTATGTCATCACCCTAGCGAAGCAGCCACGGCTCTCTCTCTAACGTGCGACAACGTATCTAGTGCTTCCCGTCTATACCGTGGTATCTCCGCACCTATCCTGATGGAGGCACCTAAGCGTGCGACCAAGTTCGCAGCCAACGACAGCTGGGGCGCTTTCTACCGCAACCTGTTCGGTGTTGATAAGCAGACACAAGGCCTGGCCACTTTGACCGGAGCCACAGCCGGAGCGACTGAAGCCTTCGTGGTGGTTCCTTTCGAGTTGGTGAAGATTCGCCTGCAGGATAAGGCCCAGGCTCACAAGTACAACGGCATGTTCGATGTTGTGAAGAAGATCGTGGCCGCAGAAGGCCCGCTGGCAATGTACAACGGCCTTGAGTCGACCATGTGGCGCCACGTCCTGTGGAACGCAGGTTACTTCGGCTGTATCTTCCAGGTTCGTGCACAGCTGCCTGCCGTCGAGCCCGGCAACAAGAACCAGCAGACCCGCAACGACTTGATCGCTGGTAGCGTTGGTGGTATCACCGGTACTATCCTCAACACCCCCATGGACGTCGTCAAGTCTCGCATCCAGAACACCTCCAAGGTTCCCGGTCAGGTCGCCAAGTACAACTGGGCCTGGCCTGCTCTGGGCACCGTTATGAAGGAGGAGGGCTTCGCTGCCCTGTACAAGGGCTTCACGCCTAAGGTCCTGCGTCTCGGCCCTGGCGGTGGTATCCTGCTTGTTGTCTACACCGGTGTCATGGATTTCTTCCGCAACATGCGCGATCAAAAGTAAATTGATCGTGCTTGTTGTGGTTGAATGTTTGATAGCGAAAATGTTTCCCAAAACGCAAGGCCATTTACCCCTGACCCTGACCCCTTTGCCCCGATACCCTCTTCCACTATCCTTTCCATCTTGGATTCAGAGTTGACAGAACATGTGGAGGAAGTTGTGGTTTATGGTTTATTTTGTCTTTCTATACTACCCTCTTTGCATTATACAATAGAGAACGGCCACTAGATGGACATAAAAACAAAATAAAACAATAAAATTCATATGTTCAAGTCTATTTGCATCAAAATTTATAAATCTTGACATATCTATCTGCCAAAATGAAGACAAGTAGAACAAAACCCTCAACCATGCAATGCTGCACAAAAGAACACCCCCAACATACATATGTGGATTGACTATATGTATACAATATTGTTGGCATCTCATCCTCATTACGTGCTACGAAGAAGGTCAGAGCTAGCACGGAGTAATAATGGTTTGTTGAATTCTTTCGGAACCTGCTCTCCGTAATTATAAAGTGAGAGCCCGCATATTATGTATAAAAAAAAACTTGATCCAATCTATAGCATGATTTGTTAGCACTTCCAGACAATCCAATGCGTCAATAAAAGAGAAAAGGAATCCACAAACATAAGGAATCTCGTCGTAATAATATATAAGTATATATATTTTCAATCAATAGTATGATATCTATATTTTAGTACACGCAGAATGGACAATGGACTTACCTCCTAATCTCCGCCTTGAGCGGCAGCTGGGGCCGGGTTTGGGAGGGGGTAGTGGCTGTAATTTTTATTAGTATCCAACATCATAGGGTTTGATGTAAGTAGTGCATACTAGTTGTACCACCTCTCCAGGAGGGCGTCAAGGCGCCATACGGCCAGCAAACAAACATACATGCCCAAAAGGGCCCACAAGAAAGCCTTCGTCTCGCTGGGGGTTAAGGCGGCCAGTAGACGGTCCAAAAACGCCGCAAAGCGGGCAAAGTAATCGTTGGGCGACGGGTTTTTATCGAGAGGAAAGGCTTCCGCGGCCGACATCTGCTGACAGGGCTGTGTTAGCAAAAAAGACCTCAAAAAGGACTGCTGGGATAACTCACTGTGAGAAAAGGTGGTGATTTGCGATGTTTACAGAACCAAAATTCTCTCTACGTAAGGTAACAAGGTAGTAAAGTAGCAATTGGAAGGTGCACGTGAAACGAGGACTACAATGGCAGGCACGAATGTTCCTAAATAGGAAGGAAGCGTGTGGAGGTTGGACTTCGGGAACGACTGCAAGTTTAGATCAGGGGATTCGAAGCCAAAAGAAAGAGTTGAATTGCACAATAAAACCTCAAACTAGCAAGCAGGCACCTAGTGGCCTGACACTGACACTTAAGGTACCACAACTTCTTCCTCGTCCTCTTCGTCAATAAGCATAAATGGCTCATCGAATTGGTCCGCCTTGCCTCTTCTCGTCTGCTCTTTTGAAACATCACTCTCGTATCCTGGGGGCATTACAATCAGATCAAAAGGGCTGTCATGACTGTCAAGAGATAACCCCCATATCGAAGCTCGATTGACCCTTTGGCGGTAAAAGCTATTGTCATCCACGATATGGAAATCCCTAAGGAATTTCTCCTTTTCTTTTTTGGTAAGCTCAAACCCCCGAGCCTGGTGACAACATCCACATTCCACCATACAATGTCCAGCTCCAAGCTGTCGTGTTTTATCAATCTTGCGATCAGCGCAACATCCACAGCCACGGCTACAGCATCCCCCCTTCCTCACGCAATCCTCGAACAAAACTCGGTGCATATACCAGAGAGGATGTGATCGCCACAGATCAAATGCTCTTATCAGTGGCCCCTCCACGAATGAGTTTCGGACTTTCCACCACTGGAGTTCTAGCAACCAATATCTCTTCTTCAAAGCCTGAAGCACGGCCTGTACATCATTCCTATAGAGTAGCCAGCTGCCTGTGGCCTCAGGCTTCTTGGCGAGGCATTGCTCTTCCTGGACAGTATTTCGGAGGTCTTGTTCTATCCGGAGAAGCTCAATCGCTCTACCAACATAGGATGGCGCTTTTCTAACCATCTTCCACCGATACCGTTGAAGAGCATCAATATCTCCACTCTTTTCGATCTTGATTTCATCTTGAGTTTTCTCTCCAGGCAAGGCCAAGTCAATTTCTGATCGAGTCGGCTTGTCCGCAGATTGCATGTTGAGCTTTTGTTGACCGCAGAAGCCGTATGCTAGTTAAGACTAGGTCATCGTCTCGGGTATAGAGAATAGAGAGATGGGGGAAGATTATCCTTAAAGTTGAGGTCTACCTGATGAACGACTCATCCTGATGTCAGATACTCTTCCGTAATCTCTATTGGACCCGCATATTTCTAACAGTAAAAGAAACAAAATGTGAAAAGCCAGAAAACTTTATTGGTTCAAGAATAGCTCAGTTTCCCTTCTTTGATCGTCCACTCCGAGCTTGGTAGGCGGACCGATGGAAGAACTATTAGAATTACAAGCCTGGAGTGAGCAAACCTGAGTGTTCACTGAACAGACCTGAGCACTCACTGAGCATAGCCTGAGTGTTCACTGAGCATACCCTGAGCGCTCACTGAGCAATATTTTTTACATTACTAAGTATACCCTAAGTCCATCCGGGGGCTTCTAAAAAATAGAATACGGTAGTAACACGGTAGTAATACCGAAAACGGTTGTGCAACAGTAGAACATGCGTTGTTACTAGTCAAACGGTGTTCATACGGTATCTAGTAAAATGCGTAGTCTACCTTAATACGTATTCGGCTTACTAATACGTATTTAGATCTAGAAAACGTATTACTAGGTTTAGCGTATTAAAAAGTAAATACGTATTGGACCCTAATACCTACTTTCTACGCAATAATGCTTCTAATACCTACTTTCTACACAATAACCTTTACTTCCAATACCTACTTTCTACGCAATAATGATTCCAATATATACTTACTACCTTGGTAAGTATCTCACAGTACCTAGGTAAAAGCGTAATTTAGTATTAAAGTAAGAAAAATCTAGCAAGGACCAGTATTGTAGTATAAGGGTCTACCAATTAAAGAATAGGGGCATAAGCAAGTAGAGGTCTTACAGTAGTATATAGTGGCCAGATAGTCTAGTAGTTAAACTCAATACATATAACTTAACCGTCGCGAGTTCGAACCCGGTTCCGACCAAATTTAAAAAATTAAAAAATAGTAGTACTTAAGATCACTAATAAATTACTAGTAAATATAAGTACCTAAGTACCTCTAGTACAAAATTAGTATATAGTAGAGATCTAGTACTTAGAACTACTAGTAAAATATAAGTAAAGTAAAGTACCTAAGTACCTTTAGTAGTAAACTTAGATATAAAAGGTACCTTAGAAATAAAATACAGGATCAATACAAGTAGTATAATATAGAGTAGTTTTTTAGTATTCAAAATATTATAGGGTATTTTGTGAGTATTCAGTTTGCCAGAGGGTATTTTGTGAGTATTTAAAATAAATACGTATTGCAAGCCAATACGTATTCACCAAAACAACGGTAGAACATGTAGAAATTCCGGAATACGTATTAAGCTCGCAATACGGTGTTACAACGGTCGTACTACCGGTATTGAAATATTAAGAAACCCCCGGATGGGTGCTCACAGTGATCACCCGTGCTGTGAAATACTCAGTGAGCAGGAGCCTGAGCGCCCTCATAAAAGCGGCGGCACCCCGATCGGGAAATTCGCGACCGTGGCCTAAAATCCGGTACATACAGTTACATATGTGGCACAGAATGAATGGAAACCAAGTGGAAACTGAGGATCTAGGATAGTTTATATTTGGAACAAAGATATCAACAAATGCATTGCTCTCAATCTCAATTGCACCATGCATAGACCTCTTTGTCTCATACAAGGCAAAATCCAGGATGAAAGAAATCCAAATCCAATTTAGATGGGGCTAGCGTGGTGCATTTTATTGAGGTGACCTGCTGGCTTAGCTGCTCTCCCACTTTGCTCAGGCTGCTCAGGTGATGCCCAGTGAGCAAGTCCTTGAGCTTATGTAATAATCAGGTCGTGCTCAGTGAGCAAGTCAGAGCGCTCAGGTCACGCTCAGTGAGTGGGATTAGGCTGCTCAATGAGCAAATCAGAGTGCTCAGGTCACGCTCAGTGAGTGGGATCAGGCTGCTCAGGTGACGCTCAGTGAGCGAGTCATCTAGCTTATGTAATAATCATGTGATGCTCAGTGAGCGGGTTTAACGATTACGTAATACTCAGGGGCGTGCTCGGCTTTACTCAGTGAGCAAAAAGCGGCAAGGGGTGAGCACTAAAACGGAAAGGGAAATCCAACTTGCCCGGCCTAAAATCCGGTGTATACCTAGGTACAAGTAGCTAGGGCCGACCCTTCGGGCCGGCCTTTAAGAAAAGAGAGAAAAGGGTAACAGAGGATTAGCCAGTTTATTACATTAAGACGAATATCAAATAAAGGCGAGAAGGCCGCTCGCGGCCTACGCTCCTATAGAGCGCCGCTAGCGCTCTGCTCTATAGGTCGACGCGGTAGGCACACAGCCCGCGGAAAGAGACGAACTTACATAAGCACCCTATCAAAATACACATAGAAAATGGAAATTGGCATAACAGCATAACAAACGGGCGCAAAGATATAAAAATAGGAAGAGTACAAACGATATATCTAACAAAGACACTGGCCAAATTTGAAAAGAAAATAACATAGGGTAGAGGAGTAAAATAGAAAAGAAAGATACGAATATATAGAGGAGTGGGGCGGCAGAAAAGAGCTACCCGTAAGCGGTCAACCGACTCATACATCCGGCAGCCAATCAGCACGCAGGTTTAAAGCAAGACTCACACTACGGTACATACATGGTTGATGTACACTTACTGACTAGTGGACAACCTCACGCAATTCCCTCAGAAGTAGGCCCCAAATCCCGCTTCCCGGATTGATCAACTTCAACCCTCTCCTCAGGCTCCCACATAGCCTCCCTCATAAATGTACTCCTCTCCCGAATCTGCGGTCCCTTCAAGACCAAAACAACAGGAACAACCGACAACGCAACCCCAATAAACCCAAGCAAAGTCCCCGCCCATCCAAATCCAAGATTCCCAAACAACTGCGGCGAAGCAAGTGGCAAAAACGCACCGAAAGCATTTCTACCCAACGAAGCAGCAGACAAAGCAGACGCCGCATACCGCTCATAAGCATCAGTCAGATAATTAACAACAGCCATATAAATCGAATAGATTCCAATACCCGCAGCCGTGATACCAATAGTCGGCACGATCCAATGGATATCAGGCTGACTAGCCCATCCATACCAGAACAGACCCGCCGCAAAGAGCAGACTACCCGGGATAGATGTGTAGAGTCTTGCTTCCGGGACGGGTTTACCGGGTTTTTCTTTGTTGCGTCGTTCAGAGCGGAGATAGAACCAGTCTTGTAGGGGGTTGATGGCTGTTCCGATGATCGCGCCAACTGAGATGGCGAGCTGGACCAAGCCGGTTCCTAGCGTGCCCCAACCGTAGTTTGTAGAGTAGGTTTGGACGACGCTGGAGAAGAAGAGGTAGAGAATTCCCCAGGCGAAACTGATCCACAAGGTGAAGAAGATTACGACTGGCTCGGTGAGGAGCATGTTTGTCGGGCGTTGGAAGGAAATCTTCAGCAGGCGGAGTTTGCTTGGTGCGTCGATTTCAGAGGCTGCGTAGACTGGGCGGTTGGTTTCCTTGCGGATCTTGCGTGCGCGCTTCTTCAGGATCACGTCTGGGCGGGTTTCGTTCAGGATTAGCCAGAATACTGGGATTAGGGCTGCGTTGTAGATGATTTGGACGTAGAAGATCCTATATGGAGGTGATTAGTATAATGTGTTCTTGGATCTTGCTTTTCTTTTGCATATTTGGAGATATAAATATTGGAAAGAAAGAAAGGGATTTGTAACTTACCAACGCCACGGCTCCGATCTCTGAATCTGCACAATAGCAGATCCAATAAACGGACCAAGTGCAATACCAACAACACTCGTAAATCCGAAAATAGACATGGGCAGACTCCGAGCATGGTCACCGAGCCACACATCGGAGATACTTCCACCGACGATATTAATCGAGACAGAAGAAGCACCACCACCGAAGAACCGCGTCACGACGAGTGTCGCGAAGTTCTTTGCGAATGCGGATGGGAAGAGAGAGATGACAAGAATCACATATGCCACGAAGTACCCCGGCATGCGGCCGGAGGCTTCAGTCAGAGGGACGAAGATCAAGGGCCAGAAGGCGGCGCCCATGTTCCAAGAGGTGGTAGCCCAGTATAGGTTTGGGAAGGGGGAGTTCTGGACGTTGAATTCCTTTTCCATCCAGTCGTTGCCGGAACCGTAGGTTCCTGCGGGGAGACCGGTGAGGATGGAGCTGATTGGGTTGTTAGTTGGATGCTTTGAGGTTATATATAGTGTGTTGAAAGAAAAATTCTTACATGAAGCACACGGTGATAGTTAGCAGCCATTTGTATCGGAGGCTCCAATTGAAGGGATTCTCGGGGTCGTCGGGCCCGTCCCAGGTGTGGATTTCGATATCTTTGTATGCAGGAATTTCCTCCCGGACATCTTGGGTGAACATTCCCCCAATTCTGTGAGGGTGTTAGTATTTTTGTCATATTTTGCGCTGTTATGAAAAGCATAAGAGGATGGGGTATTGGGTATGGGGATACGAACTTAGCCATCAAACCGGACTTCTTCTCTTGCTTCATAGCAACAGGCTTCTCAACTGGCGAGGGGGTCTCAGTAACAGGCTCTTCGACCTGATAGACCGAATTACCACGGATCTCATCTTGATCCGCCATGATGAGCAAACAGCTATATCTTCCCTTTCCTCAACGGGTTGAAATATCAAACCTGTCAAAAGAAAAAACAAACGACAACGCACGAAGAAAAAAGAACCACAGTCGGAACAAATCGGTGATACAAGCCCTTACATAATTATTATAGAACCTTGGAACCCCTTGCCCTGGTGGAAGATATCTAAATCCGAACCGAGTAAAATCGGCATGCCGAAAGTCACAATCCGACATCCACATCGGGTAGCCGGTCGGAATGGCGCACGTTGGTTGGCGCCCACTTGCATCCACTCCGAGTCTAAACCCACTTGATGTGATTTTATTGAGCTTGCTTTTTTTCTTTCTAACGCCACTGACATTGGCCTCCGGTTGCTAGTTCCAGTTTTATGTCCTTTTTTAAACGAACCAGATCTGGCCATGCTCTCTGCCTTGTTTTGGTATGCCCGAGGTTCCTCCACTGGTGTCTTCAAATTCTGCAACCTGGTGTCGTCATCTTTGAAACAGTTTGGTTCAAATCGGATGCTTATTGTGCCGATTGAAGCGAGGAACATGCTGTGCATTTTGGTTTTATGGTTTCACAGCACGATCATTCCAGGCCGGAAGATATTACGTTTGATATTGTTCAAAGCTTATACCTGCGGTGTTACATAGTCGTACTAGTATTGCAAGATTCCATTGAACTCTAACAATGTAATATTCCAAGACATGTAATATAAAAATACAAATCTCTCTAGATATCCTGCTATACACTGGAAATACTCGGAACTAACTGCCGTGACACAAAAATCAGATAACCGTGCCAAGCCCACCAACAATACATAGTTAGGGTATGATGTAGGTCGATTGTAAGGTTGTAGAAAGCCACGAAAGCAAAAATATTGACCGACGCAGGGATCGAACCTGCAATCTCTTGATTCGTAGTCAAGCGCCTTGCCATTGGGCCAGCCGGCCAGTGTGAAGCGCCTTGCCATTGGGCCAGACTGCCTGTGTGAAAGATTTGGCCCAGTTCTGATATATGGGGCGGCGGCAGACTTTTTAGGGCAAGGACCCACTTATTCCCGCATCGGGACTTTTGTGCATTTATGAATATGAGGATTTTATGCAACGCTGTGATCTTACGATGTACCAGGTAAATTTGGTTTGATCAAATTCAATCAGACGTTGCAATAATATCCTAGAATTCGTATTTTGAGCTGGGATGCAAGCTCTAGAATGTGTTTAACATGCTAACCAAATGAGAAGGGCTAGTGTTATGTAGACCTCCGCAAAGCCCGTAAAAAGCCCACAGCCCAGCCTAGCCCCTAAATGGGCTGGGTTTTGGGCCCTATCTCCGGGCCCACCGGTGGGCCATAGGCCTGGGGTGAGAGCTCAGTGGGCTTTCAATAGAGGCCTAATTAGGCCGAATAGGTACTATCTTTGAAATCTGTACTAGGTTTCACAGCATATTGTTGCTCCTGGCTATCATTTCATTTCTTCCCCAATTCTTACGCATCTACACCAAGCATAGCATAACTAGAATCTCCTCATGCTATGTCTTGTGCAATTTGATCAGCTCAACAGAGCAGATCACCTTATATTATTACCTGCTGTTCAACGAGTATGACACTAGAGGCGGTACCGTCTTCTTACACACTCCTCCAAGCGCCGGGGACTGGTTCAGTCTGTGCCACAATGCTATTGTCTCACTGTTGTTTCTCGGCTTGTGCGAATGTCCCTCAGTCATTCCTCAGGCGGTTACTCAGTACTTATCCTTTTTTCTTATTAGTTTCGCACAAGTCTTACGCCATAGCGGCTATAGGGTCTTTCGAGGCGCTATCTATACCGGCTTTCTTCTGATATCCACTATCCCGCTTCTGATCGAGTCCCTCTGGCCTATGAAACATGGCCTAGATCGGAATGTACTGTCAACCTTCTTCGCTATCGTGCATATGGGATGTATTTACCCGATCGTCACCGGTCTGGGGATATTGGATATCTTCTGCCAAGCTCGTGAGATCTGCAAAGTGCCTTTCCCCAATGCGCTAAGCGTGTATAGTCTAGCTATGCAAGCCGTCGTGTTTATGCTAGTCGCGGTGGCGTGGATATGGAGTCTTTCGTTCGAGTATGACGGCCATTGGAACTGGACCACCTTTCATACATGGTATACGTATGTCGGATAGGTTATTGTGAATGCGTTTATCTTTGCCCTAGGCCAGGCAGCGCTCCTGGTAATGGCTTTGCGCCACTCATCTGTAGCTATCGCTCTACAACATGACGAGACAGAGCCGCTTTTAGGGTGATAAGGAATAGGAAGTCAATGTCGAGTCCTTTTCTTGTATTTATATAACAGTCTCAATCAACTAATGTAAATTCCACCGCATTGCTAGCTGGCACAACAACAGTGGGTCTGCCTTCGTTGTCGCTAGGATCTTGAACCTTAGCCACAAGCCACCCAGGCACCCAAACCACGGTGTCTTTATGGTCTTCAAAGTTGCCCCAATTCCACCAGTCCAGCGTAGCTCCTTTAAATAGATACCGAAATCTATCACCTGGAGCTACATCCTTTGGAAATTCATTCACTTGACGGGTAAAGGACCAGGATTCCCCGGGTTTTAGAGTCCAGAAGTTATTCTCGTCATTGCTGCCAACATTGAGTGGAGTAGGTTCAGTGACTTTAAAGCCACTCTGGTGCGTCCTCCATTCATAAGGAGTCCAACTATCATTTCCTCCCCTATATAGCCTATACCCCTCGTCATGATCATCGGGTTGTTTGAAGATGAATGAACGGAAGGTTAATGGTCTGTCGCTGTGTGGTAAACCTGCCTCCCCGTTATATGAGACGGTGACAGTGAGAGGGTACCGTAGTCTCGAGGAATGTTGGTTTTTCATTGGTAAAGTAGCAGGGCCGGCGATCCTAATACTGAAAATAGGGGCACCGTTTACACGGGCAGATGGCGAAATGGCGCGTGGTGAAGGTGGAGGCGGGTCTTCAAAATATTCAGGGTCGCTCTCGTAGTTAAGCGTCACAAATGACTGGTATGATGGACCGGGAAGTACTACTGGGGGGAATTTAGGGGCTAGTGTGCGTTCACTATGTTCCGCTAGCGTCCCCCAGTCCCAGATAGGGATTTGACCACCTGGCCAGAGGATTGAATAGGGTGCGTCTGGGCCGGAGTCCTCGAAATGCACAGCTGGTAAGGTTGTCTTCCAGGAGACACTGCTACCCGGGACGAGCTCCTTAAAGCAAGGATCCGATGCGGTTACTTCTCGTGGGATGAGGAGTTTCGTAGGCAATTTTTCAGGGTCTACCTCTTCGAGTCTCAGGCCGTGCGATCCATGGAAAATCAATACCGCACCCGACTGGCTACAACCGTCTTCGACGGGGTTCCAGTGAATGATGCATGGTTGCGTGTTGGGATCGTCTGCAGCCCGCGCGATTGTGAAGAGGACATTGTAAATCGGGTCGTCGTCCACCCACACGTCCACAGTTGAATCCCCTTCAATTGTGAGACTGAGGTGGGGGGTGTCTGGTCTGTTCTGTGATTAGTCATTTTTTTTGCTGGCTTCAAGGAATCTTCTTACATTCTGTCTTTGTCGGAATATTTCACGAAGGGTAGCAACTGCTGATCCATGACTTCTCCTATGAGGATGGTTTGCCAGTATATGGTAAATCCACAGATATGTACTGTTCTATCTAAATGAACTTGCAATAATAGGAATTTCACTAGACAACCTGACTAAGCATAGCGCGACTTTTCTGTGATCTCAAGCACCAATACACTTGGGTTAGGGAGCGCCTAAAGGTAGTCCCAAGGCGAAATTGGCAAATGATTGACTGAAGATGAGTAAAGGTGAAGTGAGAGGTATTTGAAGAACTACCTGAAGTATGAGTGCCTATTGAAGTTGTGTAGCTCGTAATGGCGTGCTCGCCTGTTCAGTATAATTAGCATGGCATTTTGGTATTAGAAGGAGTAGGGACTTATACCCACTTTTGTAGTGGCCTTGGGAGGGGTCACCATGAGGGGGTTCGGAAGTATGAAGAGATCATGTTTGGACAAGGGAGCAAGGTCCTATCTGCTCAGAGTCTCAACGATATCTGGAGGTAAAGATGTCCGAAGACGGAAAGTACGGTGTAATCGAATATAAAAAGCTTGGAACTCAAGTTCAATAGTGCTGGTCTGGCGCAAATTTCCCTGATCTCAGTTCCCTTCACATACGATCATGGCTTCCGATATTGCTCGCTCTATCTCTGTCTCATCTTAAAACCAATCCGCAAGAGGACAATTCTAAAGTCAAGGAAGGAAGCATACATGGATAGAAGAAGACATATGAGCAGGTTAGTGGCTCTATACTGCCATAGGAACCTGACTACGAATGTTTATGTGCAATATTAGCCCTTGAAATTGACATTGAAGAACGATTTGAGTCATATTGCTCAAATGAAGAAGGCTGTGATTCGATAATCCTGTTGGTAGTCCCAATGCTTACTGGCCCTTTAGCTCGCGAAGCTCAACCATAGTCTTATGCAATTCTTTTGCTAGCCCGTTGCACTTGTCCCCAAGAGCAGCAAACTGATACTTGTGCTGCTTGACCTCTTCCTTAAGCTTCTGCAGGTCCTGCGCTTGCTTGGCGTTAGTGCGGCGCAGACTCGTGTTCTGTGCCTGCAGCGTTTGGATGGTCGTCTTTCCTGTCTTGGGGTCAACGGCAGTTGCCTTTCGCAAATTCCGTTGGTAGTAGTCGCGTTCTTTTGCGAGGCTCTGAATGCGTGATCGTGCTTTCTCTAGTTCCCGCGAATGTGGACCGGAATCAGAAGGAGGATTAATCGTCGCAACCGGAGCGAATGGCGAAACATGTTGGGTCTTCGGGGTGGTCAACGCTTTCGGAAGCTTCACAACGCGAGGAACGGTGCGAGGAATGGCGTTTGCCTGTTGAACACAGTTAGTACATCTTCCCAATATACAGGAGTCAATCACCGGTAGTGACTTACAGTGACATTCGTGGCGGCGTTCAAAGGTGCCATTGTAGCCGCAGGAGCTTGGGACGGAGTCGACGGAGTGGCGATAGGAGTCGCAACGATCTCAACAGACGAGGCCTCAACAGACGAGGCCTCAGCAGACGAGGTCTCAGTAGACGACGAACCAGGAGATTCAAACAGAGAATTGGGCGAGTCCACAGACTGGGGGGTTTGTCCGACAGTCTCTTCTTGAATGGACTGAGGAGGAGAGGGTGCCATGCCAGCATTGGCCAAATTGGCGTGAGCGATGAGGTTCTCCCACTTTCGGACCTTGTCGGCATCAGTGTCCTCCAGGGTGTATGGAATCCCAATTGATGGGTCATAGGATACCTGGCTGTATGGTGCATGCGCGGGGAGATTGTGGGTCACTGGCTGGGCAGAGTAGTTGACAAGTTTGGTTGAAATGGGCTGGTCAAAAGCAAACTCCTGGTCGAGCCCATCGGGAGGAAGGCTGGCAAGGAACTCATCGAAGCTTTTCAGGAGCTCGGGGGGCGGTTCATAGTGGTTGAAACCATTGGAGGCATTGAAAGGGGTGTCGGTATCAAGGCCAAGGCCATTGAGAAAGGCCTGGGAGTCGAAAGCCGACTGGTCAGACCCAAAGGCAGGGTTGTTGGGATCAATAGGAGCCATGTTGATTAAGAATAGGTATTATGTTTGGAAGATATTGAAAGGGTTGAGAAGATAAGAAGATGTTGTGTAAAGGAAGAAGAGATGAAAGCAGGAGAGATAGTTATAACCGTCGAGGAAGGAACTGGGGCTGATAGACTAGAACAAAGGGAGCAAACAAGAACAAAGAAAGGGACATTGCTATTGTATTGAATCAATCAATAGGGATCAATAGGGATCAATAGGGATCAATAGGAGTCAATAGAGACGACAAACGCATGATGTACTTGATCGACTACATGGAGATGTTTTTTTTCTGCCGGCCAATCATTTATTTTGCCAAAAGTTTAACTTTAAGCTGGCCAATCATACGTTAGTTTCCCAGGGTGAGACCTTCCGCTGTTTGTACCGCCCAATCTAGTTGAGGCTCGACATTAACCAAGTTTGACAGTACGAAGAATTCACTCAAAATCTCGTTCAAACAAATGTAGAAACAGAAATAAACTAATTGATTACAACTAGCACTTTATCTCGAAAATCTTAAAAGGCCCTCATTAGACAAACAACAACCCACAACTGTTGTTCTGTTCACATATTTGACCGCCTCCCCTTTAGGTACCATCGTCTTATCTTCCTACCGCCCTGATCTTATCGACTTACCGTCACGCGATGACACCGCTCTACTCACGTGGACCTACAATCACGTGATAGCCATGGCAGAAAACGGGACTCCATCCGACGTTCGGCCTAGGCCGTCTCGCCTTGACAGCTCCCCTAACGCCTTAAGGGACTCCAGTGGTACCCAGAACGAGGATATCACGAAGACCAGTTACTTCTCCCACTATACTCCACTGGCCTCAGCCCTGGCGAATATGAGCGTCATTCTATGCACCGGTACGTGGAACATCGCAAGGAGCTCCCCGCATTCTTCCAGGCATTGAGCTAATTACCTTGGTTGCATATTTTAGCGGGGTACGACCATACCATTCGGTAAGTTGAGGCTCAACTAGCCGCGCGCAGCGTTTATCCAGCACCCGCAGCTTGGCTATTTGTACCAGGATTCTTGCTGACTATATCGCTGCTAGCTTTTGGGAAGCGCTCTCAGGTATCTGTTCGCGTACAATCCAACATCCAGACTCCCAAGTCAATCGTCTTTGTATTACCCCGGATAAGAGGTTCCTGGCTGCCGCGGGCCACAACAATGTCAAGCTCTTTGATATCAAGTCAACCAATCCCAATCCCGTGATTACCTTCGAAGGTCACACGAACAACATCACCGGCGTGGCATTCCACTGCGAGGGAAAATGGATGGTCACTAGCTCCGAGGATGGAACTGTGAAGGTTTGGGATACTCGTACAGGTAGCTTGCAGCGGAATTACGTTCACCGGGCTGCGGTCAATGATGTTGTCATTCATCCCAATCAGGGCGAGCTCATCAGTGGTGACCACGCCGGTATGGTCCGTGTCTGGGACTTGGGCGAGAGCGTCTGTACACATCAATTGATTCCGGAGGAGGACACTGCGGTTCTCAGTGTCAGCGTTGCCAGTGATGGATCGTTGCTTTGCGCTGGAAATAAGAAGGTACGTCATTTTGGATTCATGAACCATTGTATGGTCCTTTACTGATATCGCAACAGGGCAATGTCTACTTGTGGCGCATGGTCCAAACCGACGAAACCACCCGCATCATCCCCGTCTGTACCTTCCAAGCTCACAAGGACTATCTCACTCGTGTGCTTCTCTCTCCCGATGTCAAGCACCTTGCAACCTGCTCTGCGGACCATACTGCCAAGGTTTGGAACCTCGACGCCGAATTTCCACCTGCCAAATTGGCATTGAAGCAATGGAAGGAGAAAGAGGCATTGAACCCTCCAGTTGAAACACCGGTCGAAGCTCCTATAACCCCTGTCGAGGTCCCCGCCCAGTCTCGGGATTTGCTCCGCATTTTCGACGCACCCGTTCAAGACCGTGATCTCCTCCGTATTACCGACAACCCTCCTCGCCAAGAGTCACCACAACAGACATTTACCTCATCCCCAGATGGGCCTCCTATGGATCCAGTCAACCACACACTCTTCCTGGAGACCACTCTCGCCAATCACCAGCGCTGGGTCTGGGACTGCGCCTTCTCTGCAGATAGTGCATACCTCGTGACTGTGTCTAGTGATCACTACGCTCGTCTGTGGGAGCTCGGCACTGGCAATATCATCCGCCAGTACAGCGGCCACCATCGAGGTGCCGTTTGCGTTGCTTTGAACGACTATTCAGAGCCTCGGTAGGGGCAAGATGCGAGGTTGAGTTGCCTCGGCTAACCGGCGTTTTGCTTTCATGGGATGATGGGTCTGTATTGGCGTTGATCTTATTCTAAGTAATCTACACATGGCATGGCGCAAGTAATGATGGGTGTTTTCCAGTTTTCCCTGGTTATACGGCGTATTTCGGTTGGTCAATGGAGACCTTTATTGTTGAATTATTTCGCAGATTTTTACTTGTCCCATTTTCATCCCACAGAGGATACTGCATAGTGTCGAGATACCACTAACAATATCAAATATTTATTCCAAGTTCTCTCTCTACACTGCACACTCTTATCAGGGTAACATGTCTAATATGAGCTTACAAGGCTATTCGACTTCTCGAACAACGCAGGCAAGTCTCCATAAACTAAAAGAAAACATAAACACCACGCTCAGATCGAATTCAAATCAAATCACACGAAGAAAAAGGACAGATCTGCACATACCCAGAACACTAAACACAAATGTTCAAATACATGAAAAAAAGATGAAGCTCGTGACGCAAATCCGCAAATCCGATAAAAACCACAGACCATGCCACTACCTCCGCTTATGGGCTTTTATGCCATCCGGGTATGTTCATCATAGAACAAGCTAGCTAATAATCAACCCCCGTCCTTATACGACGACGGCAAACCACGTAACACAAACAACAACATCCATCCCCCGCTCCTCAGCACCAGTGTACTTGAAAGTCCACATGCCGTCGCGGTTGACATCCCAGAAGGCTCCGGAGGCAGAGTGCATACCACGCTTACCGGCATTGCTGAGTGCGCCGTCTGCAGCAACGGAGGGGTCAATCACGCCCTGCTGCACGATTGTGCTGTTCACGGTGAAGCGGTAGGGAGGGGGCTTGGAGGAATCGGTGGGTGCGGTGGCGGTGATCAGGGCCTTGAGGACGGTGTTCTGTGGCGGGTGAATTGTTAGTATTGGTGTGGTCCATGCAGTAGGGTGATGGTGATGGTGGTGCTTACGATAATCTGGGAGTTCCAGTCTCCGACCTTGTCGTGCTCGTAGGACTGGCTGCTCTGGAGGGCATTCCCACAGGCCTGGGGTGAACCGTTAGCGCGGAGTTAATTTCACGGGGTATTTTGGAAGCGGGCGTACCTCGGTGGTGATCTTCTTGAGATCCTCAATGGGGATGGGCTGGATGATTGTTAGGATCATTTATGACAATGAATTGCTAGTGTGGGATATTTCGTGGCATAATTGCGCATTGGTATATAGCGCAGCCGTGGTGTCACTTGCGATCAACGTACCGATGCAGAGGCGCCTTCGGCAGACATTGTGAATAAATTGAACGTGGTAGTTTTAGGAGGGTTTAAAGGAGCTACACAGAGAATTGCGTTAGTATACGAGCAGATTGACTCAAACTTTCACGCGTATAGACTCCATTGGGCTGACATCATGTCCCAAATACCACGGGGTATGCGCGCAACCCCGGAGCAATGCGGGGAGAAGGGGCACAATTGGTGGCAAATTTGGGCGCAGAGAGCCTCTTCCAACCAGGGGAAAGTCATGCACATACCTTTATTGGATCTGGATAGCAGATAGGATTATGATTGTTGGGATGCTTGTAGGACTCTCCTTGCAATCTACGTTGTTTGGATGTTTGGCAATCATTGGGGCGCTTGGCCTAAAGGGGTTTGGCGCGAGCTTGATTCTGCCACGGCGGTGTGGGAGTGATACTGTGGTTTAGTGAACCTCAAAAGTTGTCTGATATAGAAATGTATCAAATTATCCATGGATAAACCCTAGAAACAATCATTTTTCCACCAAATTTACGCTGAACCAGGTAGATACCAGGTTGTGCACCTGGTTAAGGTGGGACTTTAGGTCCGCGACCTCGCGTCTTAAAGCCTCATTTTCCCGGGTCAAAACCCGCTTCTCGCTGCTGAGCTTTGAGTTGGGCCAATCTCCACTGAGAAGGTGTCAGGTCTTAGCTGGGCTCTCTGATGCCGTACTTTCCTGCGAGGCTGTGCCTTCCCTTCTTGGAGATTTTCGCCGTGGACTCGTCTCCCTTTTACAAGGCCATGCCTGGCTTACATTTCAACCATATTTGTTGTATGTACCAGATTTTAGGCCGCGGATAGAATTTCCCGATCGGGGTGCCGCCGCTTTATGAGGGTGCTCAGGGTCCTGCTCACTGAGTATTTCACAGGACAGGGTGATTACCACTAAGAAAAAGATCGATTTTAAACTTGATATTTAACCGTATTTAACCACCTTCCCGAGTAGCTATCGGTCCTAAACTTTAATACCACCTTTATATATAGATAGAATAGAACTCTATAAGCTTCTAGACTAATCAGAGCATAGGAAGTCAGGTATTTATAAGACCAAATATCTGAGCCTCACCCACATTCCGGGAGCCAACCAAACCACCATAAACCCAGATACCTGGCAGGTATTTGTCCTGGAATAGAGTTAGGACTGGCAACTGCGTCAGGGCCATTCTGATAATGCTGGCATTGGGGCCGGGGGGATATTAAAGATCACATGATAATTTCCGGAGGGTCAATCACCTGTTTCCTTTTATAGAAGGCAGTAGTGTAGAGTAGATTTTAGCTTCGAGGCTATTTAATGTTCTGGCCAAACAGTTGGCATCTCAAGGACATTCCCCTCCTTCTCACTCACACAAACACACTCCCCCGTATGCCCATTCTGCAAGAATACCTGAAGAGTCTTTAGCCTCCCACCCCATCCATCCCTCCCAAAGAAGTCATTACTACAAGGGACTTTCTTCCTCTCTGTCACAGCCCTGCCAAACGCTTTCTCAGAAACAGGCTGCAATCCCCACACAGCAGCCACCACTCTGATATCTGATGTGACCTCTATACTGTTCGAAAACGAGAAATTCCGTCTCATTCGATCCCCCGGGTCTATCATGGCATAGCCAGAGTCTTCACCTGTAACCAGCATTTGCATCGGTTCCAAAGAACCATACTGATACAGTATCGAAATTGTCTTTTGCCATCCAGGTAGCGGATCGGGAGACGCAGAGGCCCAGACATTCTTCGTGTCAAAGTGTAATGTCTGCTGAGGTGTGATCCTCTCTCGAACAAGATTCGTAATGTCCAGCCCACCCCAGTTCGCACAAATAATATCCAGGAATGGAGGGATTTGGGTCGAAGAATTCTCAGTTACAGTCCTCACCTCGCAATGTGATAGTGCCGCCGCGGTATCCGAGTACGTCCATGTCACGGACATGACCTTCTTGTGTCCGTAGCGCGGATCTATTGCGAAAAACTCATGAGTCGATGCCATGATATCCGGTCGAGGATCATTCGCCGTTATCGATGCGACATGTTCCGTGACGTCGAGGTTGTGCCAGCTTGCGTTCAAAATATAGATCGAACCCCGTTTATTCGTTTCCGAACTCTCGTGGGGAGGCAGTGGAACTGAGAGATCGATGGTAAGCAGTTCACCTTCCTCAGCGAACAGTTTCTGAGGAGCTGAATAAAGGTTTCCATAATCGAGACGAATCACTTTTCGCCAGACCATTGAGAAAGCCTTAATGTAGTTCGGCCAAGGATCTCCACCGAATGTCTCGTTCGTGGCCGAGAAAGGCACTCTGGTCAGCTTTAGGCCTAACTGCGCATTGATAATGTGTCTCATAATGTCTGTGACAATTTTGGGTCCGTATACGGCTGAGATGACTTCAATCTCTTCTTTGTGCGCTCCTAAACCTAAGTCGGCACCTATACTTCCCATAAGAGAGTTGGTAGTTGGTGATTGCTCGAGAGGAGGTGAACCCGCAGGTTCAGATGCACGAGCTGTCCATTTCAGAATGAGATCTTGATTCTGCTTTGCTTCTGCTTCGGATATACCGTACTCGCTCATTCGGCGGACTAGCTTGGGCCATTCTGGGTTCACTGTCATGACCCACTCTCATAGTAAGGGTCGTAGTACTCGAAGTGGATCTATGGAAGATATGCATAGATGGTAGTCATGTGACCTTGCTTAGCCCGCATTATGCAGTACTATATTAGTGGAACTTAGAGTATAATAGAAGGCTCAGAGTTTAGTTTGAATATATATAGTACTAGTGTTATTAGCCTTTGTAGTAATATTGTATAGTATTAAATAACCTCTATTACTCTAATTATCTAAATTAAAGCCTTATATAGTAGGGCTTTATATTCTGAACTCTCTTTATTCTTAATTGGACTATTAGGAGTAACTATAATACTAGCCTACTAAATCTAAGTAGCTACTAGCTAAGTCTAGGAACTTAATAATAAAGTAATAGAAGATAACTTTAATATCAATCTTAGTATTAAAGGAATAGATAACTATAAAGAGATATATAGGAGAGAGTAAGAAGATATAATAGGAAAAGCTAGAGAAGTATCTATAAACCCTATTAAGTCTATTATAAAGAAGCCTATTACTATTACTAATAATAAACTTAAGAAGATAAGGTCTAAGATATAAAGAGCTATCAAACTAGCTAATATAATAAAAGTAAAAATAAAGATAGAATAATATATTATAAAGCTTAATATAATAATAAAGTAGTTAACTATATTATTAGCTAGGTTATTAACTAGATCAATTTACTTATTTTCTATAAGAATACTATAAAGAGGTTTAATCTCTAGTAATATAAAGATAGAGAGAGATAATATAATAGTTAAAGTATTATTAGAATATTATATTATAAATATAAGATATCCTACTTATCTATCTACTATTAATAAGTATATAAGAAAGTTAATCTAAAAGTATAAAATATAGTAAGTCTAATTAAATAATTACTTCTATTAATATCTATACTACTTTATAGATAATATAATAAAGATTAGTTAAGGCTTTAAATTACTCTAAAAAGATATAATAATAATATAAGAATCTTATATTATAAAATAAAAGATTCTAGAAATCTATTCCGAGTTTCTATACTTTATATAAAATATAATAGATAATCTTTAGATTATATATAAAGAAGCTAAAGAATAATAGTATAGATATATATAGAGACTAGAAGAATTAGTAATAATTTACTCTCTCTATCTAGACTAGATTATAAAGAATATATATATTACTCCTATAAAGAAGGCCTATAAAGATTAATTAATTACTAGGATATATCTAGAACTAAAGATTAAAGAGTATTACTAAATAGAGATAGATCTAGACTATATATATAATAATCTCTTAATATATTACTAATCTTTTAAATTAGATATTTAGTCTTTAAAGAAAGTATAATTAGATTTAAAGCTAGAGTACTCTAAGCTAGAGAAGATAGAGAAGTCTATCTATAAAATAAAATACTAATACTCGAAGATATAAGAATAACTAGAATATCTAAGTATAAAGTATAAGAAGGATAGGAAAAACCTATCTCTATATAATTACTACTATAAGCTAGATTATATAAAAAAAGACTATTATAATCTCTATAATAGGCTAGATAAGTAGAGCTATTTAGGTAGAACTAAAAATAGATTAAAAAAATAGAGATCTTAATATTTTAAGCTATAGTTATATTAGGAGTTATTATATCTAAATTATAAACTAATAAAGTCTTTATAAGTAAGATATTTATAAATATTAGACTAGAAAATATTATTATATATATACTTATAGATTGTAAAGTAGAATAGTCCTTTATTAGCTAATAATAGGTAAAGAAGTATTTAAAGGACTTATAATATCTTCTATAAATAGTTAAGACTATTAATAGATAAAAGATTATATCTTATAAGATAAAAGAAGTAAAGTTTAGTATTACTAATAGTATAGGAAAGATAAAGAGTTATACTATAATAATAAAAATAGTAGATATATAAGACTATAATATTATTCTAGGATTTAACTAGTTAACTAGTAAGAATCCTATTATAGATTAAAAGATAGTATTATAGTGTGATCCCACAACATGTGGGACACCTACATATATATACCACTGCAGCAAGTCAGTTCCTATGAACTGACTTTGTTATGACCTTTTGGTCTAATGGGTTAACGTCAGAGCAGTGGCTGCGGATCTCAATAGTACTATTATAATATATAAAATAATACTAATATTAAGAAAATCATAGTCTAGATATATATATAAGAACTTATAAAAGATTTATAATATATCTTAGTATATCTTTAGATAGATATAAAGGAAGTAATAAGACTAGGAGTAATATAAGAGAATAATCTATTAGAGGAATATATAGATTTTATAGATATATTTAATCTAGTAGAAGTAGGTATTATTATATTATATTCTAATATAAATTATACTATTTATTTTAAAGAGGATATATAATCTCTATAGAAACCTATATATCTATTATTATAAGAATAATTATAGGTATTAAAGGAATATCTAGAGATAGTTTTAAAGAAAGGATAAATCTAATCTTTATAAAGTCTAGTAAAAGTACTAGTCCTATTTATATCTAAGAAGGATAAAGAACTTTACTTATATATAGACTACTAAGATCTAAATAATATTACTATTAAGAATAGATATCTATTACTATTAATTAAGGAGTTATTAGATTATCTTATAAGAGTATAGATATTTATCTAATTAGATCTTATAAATATATACTATTATCTTTATATTAAGTAAAGAGATAAATAGAAGATAGTATTCTATATAAGATATAGGCTTTATAAATATAAAGTTATACTATTTAGTCTTTCTAATATTCTAGTAATATTCTAAAGCTATATTAATAGAGCTCTTATAAACTTTATTAATATCTTTATAGTTATCTACTTAGATAATATCTTAATCTTCTTAGAAGATAATAAGACCTATATAAGATATATTAGAAGGATCTTAAAGAGATTATATTAGTATAAACTATATATAAAGAGATTAAAATATATATTCTATACTTAATAAGTAGAATTCCTTAGCTATATTATTACTCTAAAGAGTATAAAGATAGATTAGAAGAAGATAGAGACTATCTTAGATTAGCTAGAGCTAAAGAGTATTTATAATATATAGATATTTATAAGATATATAAACTTCTACTAAAGATTTATTATATTATTCTTTAAAATCTATATATTACTTAATATATTAGTAAAAGGACTAGATATCTATAAAAAAGATATAAATAAGAAGACTTAGGACTTTATCCTTATAGAAGAAATAAAAGAGATATTTATTACTCTAAAGTAATACTTTATAAAGATATTCTTTCTTACTTACTTTAAACTAGATAAAAGACTACTAGTAGAGATAGATATATTAGGATTTATATTAATAGTAATTATCTTATAATTAGAAGAGGATAGATAATAATATCTAATTACTTTCTATTTAAGAAAACTTAGTAAGCTAGAAACCTATTATAAGATATATAATAGTAAGCTATTAGCTATTATAAAAGTATTTAAGATATAAAGATATTATTTTAAAGAAGTAATAGATATTCTTATACTTTTAGATTATAAAAATCTAAAGGGCTTTATAACTCTTATATCCTAGAGTCTTAGTAGAAGATAGATATAATAAATAATAAGACTTATATTATTTAACTTTATAATATAATATAAGATAGGTTTAAAGAACCTAGCTAATAGACTAAGTTAGAGGACTAATTATATTTAAGAAGTAAGAGAGATAGAGTTAGTAGATCCTATAGAAAATAAGATATTTTTATAGATTAGATAAAGCCTACTTAAAGATCTCTTTATAAAGAAGATAGAAGAGATAAAGACTATTAAATTAAATATTATTATATATATATAAGCTATATTAAATCCTAAGACTAAGGATATAATAAATATAAAGATACTAGATTCTAAAGAATAAAGCTAAAATCTAGAATAAAAGGATCTATAGATATATAGAAAGCTTATAACTATCTTAGAGAAGTAAGAGATAGCTTTTAAAGATCCTTATAAAGAGTAAAAGCTAATAGATAAGTACTAAGTTATTAGTAATAATAATAATCTAAAATAATATATTATCTAAGTAGAGATAGTAGTTATTTTAGTAGAAGAAATAATACTAAAAGATACTTTTATAAAGTCTATAATAGAACTTATTAAATAGATCTAAAGCTAGGACTACTTTTTAAAGAATAAATACTAAGAGATAGATAAAGCTAGGAGTAATAGATATTTTAGTAATATACTATAGATAGTAACTATTAAGATCCGCAGAGCTCATTCCAGCCATGGAACCTACGTCTCTGGTGGTCCTGAGGTACCGTACAGAGCTTTCGGCTCCGCATAATGCCACTTTAGCATATATAGTATACTATATCAACCTATATATAGTACTACAATATGTCCTGTCTAATACAAACCATATAATCCTTTCTGAATTATATCTAGTAGTATATCGGTTTAATCCTTCCTCTATAAAGGACTAGAGAAGGGTATAATAGGACCTATAGGGGCCCTATAAAGAATATACTATAAGGGTATAGCTTCGAAAGACCCTATTGTCCCTATACCTAAGCCTAATATATAATCTAGTAGACCTATATATAAGTGAAGCTGTAAGAAAAGATATAAACCGGAACGAATAGTATAACCGGAATATATAGTATAGCGGTTAGAAGAGCTATAACAAACTGATAATATACTAAGGACTATCCTACCCCTAGAACAAGCAGTATATAAAAGTATATAGTCCTAAAAATATCTAGTAAGCTACAAATAGTCTATTAGGATATATATAGTCCTTATAAGGCATTACTTACCTAAATAAATCAGAAAATAGATCTATATCTAGCAAGGACTAGCTTATATAAATAGGATATCTTACTATTATAAAAGAAAGAAAGTAATAACTAATATTATCTATCTAAAATACCTAAAATAAGATAAGTACTCCTAAGTCCTAAACCTTAACTAGCAAATAAGTCCTTACTAGACTAGCTACTAAAGTCTAAGTAGTCCTAGCTATCCTAATAGATAGGGAAAGAAAGCTCTATCTCTATTTATATAATACTTAGGATTATAAAGTAGTCTATCTAGTAATATATATAACTATAGAATAAGTACAGAGTCTACTTATATACTAAGCAGAAGTTGCTTAACTAAGCGGACTTATAGTAAATGCCTAAATACCCCTATAGGTAGCTCTAGTAGTACTAACTAGACTAGAAATATCCGAAATAGCTACTACTATCCCGAACTAGGCTACTAGACTATTAGTAAATATATTTAATTTAAGTAATATAGATAAAGATATTAGATAGTCTATTATTAATAATATCTAGAAGATTAATAACTATAATAGGATTATCTAAGATGATATAGTCTATAAATAGGTGATTAATTATAATTATTACTTTACTAAATTGATAAATATTACTAGATATAATACGCCTAGAACTATATATATTATCTATACTAGTAGAAAACTAGTAAAAATAGTGCTATAATACCTTAAAAACTTTAAATAGGTTTATAAAAACTAATACTCTAGTATATTTATTATATAGGATAACTTTAAAAGCTAGGTTAAGAGAGAATTCTTAGAATATCTAAGCTAGGAGAAGCTCTAGGAGAAGTTTAATAGCCTAAGATAAGACTAAATATCTATTAGTGCTTATACTAGTAATCTATATTAAGCTATAATAGATCTTAATACTAGAATTTCGGAATAGCTACTAATCTATTGCTTTATTATAGGTATAAAAACCGAATACTAAGCTAAGTAGGTAGTAGAATAAAAATAACTTACTATATTACTAGAGATTATTATACTCTTTATTAGCTATAAATAGGGCCTAATAATTATATATTACTACTAGAATAAGCTAAATATCTTAACCGGCCCTAATAAAATAGACCTATTAGTTATTTCTAGCTAATTACTAGTCCTATAGGTAGTAAGAGAGACCTATTTATATTATAATTGTGATAAACCGGGTTATCTTATCTATATATATTATATCCTAAAGATAGAAGAGATAAAGTAATAATAGAAGGCTATATCTTATTATAGAATAAAGCTAGTAGAAAACTAGTATGACTATATAATATAGAAGCCTTTGTTAGCTATCTCTAGTAGGCTCTTAAATAACTGCAATTTGATACTAAGGATCTTCTTAATCTTTATTACTCTAAATCTATATCTTTATAGGCTTAGCTAGAAACCTAATCCTAATATAAGAAGTTATAATAGTGTAAGTTATTACAAATAGACTAATACTAATAGAAGAAACTGTTATATCTATCTATATTCTTTAATATTATAAGTAATTTATTGATATTCTACTAGGAAAGGATTTATATAGACCTAAGATAATCTTTATAGGTCTAAATACTTCTTAATAGTAAGGTAAGTAATATCTTTATCTTATCTTATATCTAGTAAAGGATTAGTAGAACTATATAATTATAGAAACTAAGGATTCCTCTATTAGTAATAATTACTAATAGAGAATACCTTAAAATAGCCAGCTTTATAATACTTTCTATAAAACTAGGGGAGTAGATAGGCTATATTAAGATATAAGTACTAGAAATAGAATATAATATTATTTTAGGATAGGACTTTCTTTACTCTAAAAACCTATAAATTGATTAGTAAATCTCTATTATAATACTTATAGATTATAAATATAAAATCTATAATATATATCTTATAAATAGGTTATATATAATTGTAAAGGATGATATATATACTAATCTAATATCTACTAGATATATTATAAGGGCTCTATAGAAAAAGAATATAGAGGTATAGCTTTTTATAGTATAGATAAAACCTAATAATATTACTATATCCTAATTTAAGCTACTAAAGTATAAAAACCCTTAAATATAAGTAATCTTAGAGAAATATAAGAACCTTTTCTACTTAGAACTCCTAATAGCCCTACCTCCTAAGCAAAATATTATATATAAGATCAAGACTAATATAGTATAGTCTATGAATATTAATATCTATATACTATCTACTAAAAAACTTAATAAATAAGCAAAATAGATTAAAGAACTTATCTAGAAAGACCTAATCTACTATTCTAATAGTATATAGGAGTTCCTAGTTATTTTTATTAAGAAATCTAATAGAAAGTAATATATATATATCAACTACTATATACTTAACTAGATTATAGAGAAAAATAGATACCTATTGCTATAAATCTAAGAGCTGCTTAATATAGTAGATAATATCTAGTTCCTATTAAAAGTCAATCTTATAGCTAGATACTAGTAGATCTAAATAAGAGAGGGTATAATCGAAAAAACAGCCTTTAATATAATATAAGGTAAATATAAATAGCTTATTATATTATTTAGACTCTATAATACTCTTACTATATTCTAATTAGTGATTAATAATATACTATAGTTAATATTAGGCTAAAGTATAGTTATCTATCTAGACAATATCCTAATCTTCTCTATATTAATAAAAGAATACTATAAATATCTAGAATAGGCCCTTATACTATTAGTGGAATAGGAACTATATATCTTACTAATAAAATACTAATTTGCCACTAACTAATTGGAATTTTGTGACTATATTGTTAGAAATAGGACTATTTAATCTCTAATAGCTAAAACTAAAGTACTAAATAACTAGCTATAATCTAAGAATATATATAATATATAATAGTTTATTAGACTTATTATATATTACTATAGATTTATTAAAGACTTTACAAAAATCTATATACTACTTTATAAACTACTAAAAGAAAGTAATAGTACTTTATATAAGAAGTATTTCTATCCTATTATATAGATAGAGACTTATAAAAGTATATTTTATATAATTAAGAAGCTACTTATTTCTATATCTATCTTTAAACAACCTAATTAGAATAAGCTATATATAATTAAGATAGATACCTCTAAATAGGTACTTAGTATAGTCCTTATATAAGAGAATAATAAAGGAGTACTCTATCCTATTATATATAATAGACAGAAGCTCTATAGGATAGAACTAAACTATCTTATATATAAGAAGAAGCTCCTAGCTATTAAGGAAGTAATCTATATATAAGATTAATATATTAATAGTGATTATTTCAAAATTATAATTATTACTAATAATATAAGTCTATAGTACCTTAATATTATAAAGAAGTATAGTAAGTGTCTTATATATTAGGTCACCGAATTCTAGGAATACTACCTAGCAATTTATTACTAAAAGGACTTTAAAAATATTATAGTAGATATAATCAGCTAATAACTAGACCTAGTTAAAAGTATACCTACTAATATTAGCTAGGAACGAACTATTTAGGATACTTGTCTTGCTATTATAAATATAGTATATAGTATTCCTAAGAAAAAATAGCTAGTAGTAATAATTCGGTTCCTAGAAGATAATATAGAACTAGATAATTATATAACTACTTAGGTTATAAAGAAGTATATTATAAACCTAAGTTTTTAGGATATATCTATTAATAAGAATATATTAGTAGAGATTAACTAATAGCTAGTCTATACCTATAATAATAGAGAGATATCCCTATATCTCGAAATACCCTTCTATACTAACTTAATACTTAATTCCTACTAAGAATTTAGTTATCTAGGCTTTCTAGGGCTATATAGAATTATATAGTCTTATAGATAATAGCTATCTATAAGAATAGATATTAAAGAAGCTATAAGAACCTATCTAAACTACTAAGTTGTATAAGGATCTAGAAAAAGCCTAGAATATAAAGAAGTGTAATATATAGTTATAAAAGAAGAGCGCTCTTTCTAGTACTAGGGTATTAATCTTATTAGTTATCTACCTATTACTCCTAATAGTAATAGATAGATTATTATAGCAATTAACTATACTACTAGGTAGCTAATATTAAGAGTAGTTCTAGATATAATAAAAGAGATCCTTATAGAATTCCTATACTAAGATATCTATATATATTATAGTATATTTTCAGAATTAATCTCGGATAATAGCCTAAATCTTCTCTCTAGAGTAGTATACTACTTTATAGTACTAATCTAAGTATGATACTATATAATCATACCCTACTATCCTTATACTAATAGTAAGATAGAGAATTTTAATAGATTAGTTAGATAGATATTAATAAAATACCTAATAGGGAAACCTATAAGGCTATAAGATAAATATCTTATATAAATAATATTCACTATCTATATATAAGAGTATATAATATCGAAAAGAAGCCTATACTACTTAGTATATAAAGTATATCTATATATCTTATCTAATAAAAACTATCTCTTAAATACTTTTACCTAAAAGGACTAGAAAGAATAGATCTAATACCTCTCGGATACTTACTTTAAAGCAAATAAACTACTACTTATCTATATAATTAAGAAACAATAGATCTAGGATATAATAATTATAAAAATAAGCTTCTAGCTAAAGGACTAGGTCCTAGTATAAAATAAAGCAAAGAAAAAGTATAAAAATATATAGTTTAGGCTATATAAGATACTTAAGAGTTACTTACTAGAGATATATATCTTAGCCAAATTATAAGGATATATTCTAAGGAATCTTATTAATAGAGTAAGACTATTAGATACAAATATAAGCAATAACCCTTAGCTATAGGTATTGTCTATAAGACAATCTATACTATAAAGGGCTAGTACGAAAATTAACCACCCTAAAAAGCTCTATAAAGTTCTTAATAAGATTAAATCCCTATTACTAATATATATAGACCTATCAATCTTTATAAAGACTAAATAGTAGGAATTTAAGTATATAGAGATATATTGAGAATTTAGGGGGGAGGATATTATTGCTAAGTATCTAATTGCTAAAATATAGGTATAGGACTAGAAAAGAAATCAGTAGAAGAATAATAAGAATATACCTATACTAGACCTACTAGATATAGATAAATAGAATTTAGAAGCTAATAACTATAAATCTAAGGATAATACTAACTTAGTAGTATCCTTAAGATAAGAATTAACAGAGGATACTTATTAAGAACCTATACTAAATAGTTTAGATTAATTTATATATCTCTTTATAGTTATTATTCTATTATTATTATTAAAAACTATAAAAAGAAATTAATATAATAGAGTTTATTATACTTAAAATAAGATAAGAAAAGAGTAGCTAGATATATTACTCTACAAAAAGTTAAGTATATTATAAATAAAGATAAAAGGATCCTAGTAAAGAAAGAAACGCTTTACTTAGTTATACTAGATTATATACTAGTAAGAAAATCACTTTAAGACAGTAAAGATACTCTCGGATAAGTCTAAGCCTTCCTCCTCTTTAAATTCCGAACTATTATCCTCCTTATTAGAATCTTTAAGGTGACTAGTATATACTAAAACCTACTTTATTATATATAAATCGAACTTTAAATACTTATATACCTCCTTAAGATCTATATATATTTAGATATTACCAGATATATCACTTATATATATAATACTAGGCTTATCTAATAGAGAATAGTACTATATACTATTATAGGTAGGGCTAAGAGTAAGGACTTCCTTCTTATAAGTAGGAATATCTAGATACTTCTTACCTATAGTAGTTATAATAGCCTTAGCCTTCTTATAGCCAGTTATAGTAGTAAGGTCTCTACTAGTAGTCTTATATTTAGTCTTAATAATACTAGTAAGAATAGATAGACTAGTAATAATCTTACTATTATTACTAGATAGATCTTTCCTATTAATATAGCCCTTATCTTTATTCTTTTTTGTTTTAGTAAGTATAATAGGGACCTTAGACACTATAGTAGAGACTATAGCAATAGCCTAAGTGATAAGAGTAAGTATATTTAGATACTTCAGTAAGAGATTTAATAGATTATAGACTTATACTAGATTAATCAACTATATAGAAAGTATTCTAGTAGCTAGATAGAATAAATACTTATTTCTACTAGAAGAATAGCTATAACTAGTATATATCTAATCCTATTAAATAGGCAATTAGAAGATATCTAGGAGTAAAACCATACAATAATATATAAAGAGACTATTTCCTTTTAAATAGTTACTATATTTATTACTAGTAGGGGCCTAATAGCTATATAACTAGCTAATAATAGTATAAAGAGATATACCTATATAGATAGAATAGTTAGCAATAGGGTAATTAGGGCACTAGTCCAGAGTAGTATAGACTAGCTATATTTAAGCAAACTAATTGTCTATCCCTGATTTGTTTAGACTTAACAAAAAAGGCAAACTATTAATATCTATATTAGTATAGTTAGTTATATATAGGTTAGCTTAAATAAAACAGTAACACAAAAAATCACTTATAATTAGTAACTTATAAAGACCTATCTACTACTAGGTTTATATAGATAATCATAATAGGACTAAGATTACTACTAGTAGATATAGAAAAAGGCATAGAAGGTATAATAGAGGGCAGGAGAGATATAAAGATAGTCTTAATAGGATCAGCAGAAAGTATAAAGCCGGGCATAGGATTAACTATAGATATAAAGCTAGATATAGGACCGGCTATAAGTATAGGACTAGATATAAAGCTAGATATAGGACTAGCTATAGATATAGGACTAGATATAAGACTAGGTATAATAGGCCTAGTACCACTATCACTATTACTACTACTAGTACTACTATTATTACTACTAAAGATACTAAGAGACTCTAAATCAGAATTAAGAAGATAGCCTAAAAGATACTTCTTAGATATAGTAAATAGAGAAAAAGACAATATAACAAGATCACTAGTAAGAGAAGAGGTATAAAGGAAACTTAGACAAGACATAGTTATATAGATCCTATAAAGATAAAAAATATATCAATAAAGCCTATAAAAGCCAAAATATCACTATATATAAAAAGAAAAGGAGACTATATAACCAGGAATACTTATAATAGATATAGATAGTTAGGATCTCCTTAAGTATAAAGAGAGAATATAATAATATAAGAACTAGTCACTATAAGATACTAAGAAAAGTCAGTATATTGTCCTATATAGACCGAAAAAGCCTTATATAAATATAGAAACCTTAGCAAAAAACACTATATAACTCTAAAAAGTGTTAGAAATAACAAAAAATAATAAAAAACAATAAAAATCAATAAAAAATAATATAAAGGGGTCTATCTAGAAGAGATATAAAGAGAGAAGAAGATAAGAAATAAGAGTAAAAAAGTAAACTAAGAGTTAGGAATATATTTACTTCTTATATAGATATAACTAAGAGTCTAGATAAGGACTTCTTAGATATAAATAAAGGATTTACTATAGGAAAACAGTCTTTCTTTATCCAAACTATCCTTATATTATCTTACTAATATATAGGGGAGAGATCACTTCCTATCAAATTTTATTAACTTCTTTAATAGTATATCTTTTGCTATATTTCCTTTATAAAGAAGCTCTTTATATTATTTTATATATCTTTATTGCTTACAGTAGTATATAGCTTTAATATAGACTATTTTTAGGCCTTATTACTACTATATAATAATGTTTTTCCTTTATTCTACTAACTTAGAGAAAAAAATCGTAACATAAAGGATAGGTTCAGGCTAAACAGACTAAATATAGCCGAAAAATCAAGTTTATACTTAGATATACAGAAACTTAGGACTAGTTTCGGATCAGTAAGGAAGGATAAGATCCGCAGAGCTTATTCTAGCCATAGAACCTATATCTCTAGTAGTCCTAAGATACCGTATAGAGCTTTCGGCTCTGTATAATGCCACTTTGGCATATATAGCATACTGTATCGACCTGTATATAGTACTATAATATGTCCTGTCTAATACAAACCATGCAATCCTTTCTGAATCACACTATTAAAGATAGACTATTAAGATATTATAGAAAGATCTATATACTAAGAGATCTTATAATAATATATAAGATTATATAAACTTATTATAGTAATCTATAAATAGGATACTATTAAAAGAAATAAATCTTAAAAAGGATTTAAAGTAAGTATTTCTAGTATAAAATAATACTAGAGATTACTATATATATAAAAGAATATAATATCTACTAAAGGAATATAGTTTATAGATATAAACTATATAGACTATTAGAACTATTACTAGTATTATAAAGACTATTATAGTAAATAAGTATAGACTTTATTACTAGCTTATCTTTATTAAAGTAAAAGAGTAAGATATATAATATAATCTTAATAATAGTAGATCTATTTATAAAATACTTAATCTATATCCTATATAAAAAAGATATTATAGTAGAGGGATTTATATCTATAATATATAAAAAAGTTATTTTATAGCTAGGAATATTAGAGAACTTAGTTAGTAATTAAGAAAGTCTATTTACTAGTACTTTTTAGGCTAGCTTCTATTATTATCTTATAGTTTAAAGATAATTATCTATTATATATTATCTTTAGATAGATAGATAAATAGAAAGATAAAACTAATTAATTAAATACTATCTATATAACTATATTAGTTAGTATTAGGATAACTAGATAAGATAGATTCTTCTTATATAGTTTATATATAATATAACTATATACTTAGTATTAAAGATATCTCTAAGTAAAATACTAATAGATATAAAGCTAGAGTTATATTTAAGTATTAAAGATAGAGATAAAGATATCTATCTAAATATAAAATTAAGGGCTATTAAGTTTATAGAAATATATAAAAAGCTTTTAAAGAAGCTATAATAAACTAAAGAGACTATAAAGAGAGTTATAAATAAGAATTATATAAAAAAGTCCTTTTATATAACTAACTAGATACTACTTTAAAATATCTATATTAACTTAGGATAATCCTATAAGAAGTTAGAAAATTATTATAAAGAACCCTTTTAAATTATATAAAAGATAGACTAATAAGTATACTAGCTATTATTAATATCTTTATACTAATAGATTTATATAATATAGTATATCTCTATACTTAAATCTTATAAAGATAATCTAATTTATATTAAATACCTAGACCTACTTAAGATTAATAGAGAGCTCGAATTTAAAATAGACTAGATCTTAAAGGCTAGAAAGAGAGGTAAAGACTTATAATACCTAGTCTATTAGTAAGACTATAAAGATAGTAAGAATATCTAGAAACTAAAGAATATTCTTAAGAAAATAATTATATTAAATATATTTAAAAAAGAGAATAGGATAGATATATAATTACTTATAAAGAAGACTTAGAAAGATCTATAATAGATATCTTAGTATAGTTTATAAAAAGAATATAATACTTTATAAATTCTATAAATATCTTCTATCTATCTTTTAGTATTTAAGAGAAATAGATATATAAGAGTATAAATCTCTAGCTAAAAGAATTTATACTAATTAAACTATAATATATCTATTAATCTAAGAATATTATATTATAAAAGCTAGAGCTATAATATCTTAATAGATAAAATAGATACTATCTCTAAGTTTAGTAAGAAATATAAATCCTTAAATAAACTAATAATAGATAGATAGCCTTAGATAGAAAGAAAGAGGAATAAGTATAAAGTTTATTATAAAAGAACTTCTAAAGGATTATAAAGATTATAAAATTAATAAAGACTTAAATATATAGATTATATAATATATTAGAAAGTATAAAACTATCTAGTATAAAGATATTTAAAATTATATAAAATCTAGCCTAAATACTCCTTTAAAGATCTAATATAAGTCTTATTATTCTAGCTATAAATCTCTAAAACTATATTAATAATTTATTAACTAGTATAGATAGTAAAGATAATAAAGATAGTAAAGATAAAAAAGATAGAAAAGATAAAGAAGAAGTATAAATTATAATATTTAGGATATTACTAGTATTAATATTATAACTAAGAGTATTATAAGTACTCTTAAATATTATTAGAGTAGTATACTAAGTAGTTATAGTTAGAGTAAGGATAATAGTATTTACTTTATTATTAAGCTAAGGATTAACCTATATAATATCAGAAAGTACTAGTAAAGATAGAGAAGAGACTTACTATTATATAAGCCTAGTACTAAGTATAACAATATTAATATTTATAACCTACTATAGAGTTATAATAGATACTAGTTAGGATATTAGTAATTAAATTAATATACTATATATACTATATCTTAGTAGGTATAATAGATATAGCTATAAGAGCCTAGTTAGTAGTACTATTATTAAAGGATATTATAGAGAAGAGAGTATAAGGTTATACTCTAAAAAGAAGAGAGATATATAATCTTTAAAACTTTAAGGACTTTATATAAGCGAACAAAGAACTAATAATATTAAAGGACTTGGTAAGAAAGTATTAAAGGACTTAGAGGAAGAATATTAAAGGACTTAGTTAAAGTTATCAAAGAAAGCAAAAAGTATAATAGTATAAAGATATAATAAAGAAGAAGACAAAGCCAAAGAGTATATTAAGGATAATATATATAAAGAAGAGAGGTAATATCATAACCTACTCTTATAGTAAGGGTCGTAGTACTCGAAGTAGATCTATAGAAGATATATATAGATAGTAGTTATATAACCTTGCTTAGCCTATACTATGTAGTACTATATTAGTGGAACTCGGAGTATAATAGAAGGCTTAGAGTTTAGTTTGAATATATACAGTACTAGTGCCATTGGCCTTCGCAGTAGTATTGTATAGTATTAAATGACCCCTGTCACTCTGATCATCTAAATTGAAGCCCTGTGTAGTGGGGCTTCACATTCACCTCGTTTTCGGTTTCAGCAAGGGTTGGGACGCTCGAATCGGCCATGGAGATAGTAGATGAGAGGCTATTCTTGTTGAGACTCAGAAGGAAGTTATCTAACTTATCCAAGATTTCTTGTTGTTTGTCGACCCTACTTCCAGTCAGTAATTCATCGTCAAAAGGGAAATGCTTTCAGCACACTCCAGTTGATATAACTATGATAGGACTCACACGGGAACTCTTGACGCAATATTAGGAAGTGCCAAACCACTATTGAATGCTCCAATGATCGCGCAAAGAGACGTAATCCTCGACCTCACAGAGTCCACTTCCCCCTGAGACCACCTAAATCGCCTCAATCCTCTTGGAGCTGATGCATATCCGTGTTTCTGCTGCAACTCTTCTAACATCTTTCCCGCTTGTTTGACAAGCTGTTCCAAGCCCGCAGCTTCATCAGACGATAATAAAGCCCCGTGAGAGTTCTCTTGGCCGGTAGTATCCACTTGTTGGAGGGCAAGTCTGTTCCCAAGTTTCCGGAGGAGAATCTCAAATCCTTTGATGTCACCTGCGAGATCTTTGAATCTCTTTGGAGCGCCTTTGTAGGTGTCATAGACTTGGTAGGCGAATGTTGCCAGAGTTAAGACATCTGGGGAGCCTGGTGGAGCGAATATGTTTCAGTCATTCGACGTGAACCTTTTGTTCTGTTCACGATGGTCGCTTATTCTGCCGCTACGGACCAAGTAGTAGATCTAATTGTACTTCTATTGGCGGCCGCAATATGATCAATTTGGATAAATACGAAGTCGAAACTTGTTCATATGCTTGCGGGGTTCACGGTCAGGTGACTCTGTCTTCATATTGTAAGGATCTTTGTCCGTTACAATCGGAAGGCCTTATTACTAGAGCTCCGCAAAGCCCATAAATGGGCCGACGTCCGGGCCTATAGCCCGACCCACAGTGGGCTGTGGGCCCGATATCTAAAGCCTAACCCAACCCCGGGCCCATTGATGGGGGCCTATTGGGCCCCATTAAACCCCATCGGTATCTAATAAATCGGCCTCTGTAATTGCTGTATTACAACCTTCTACTGATTGTATAAAGTTTAAACTTAGGATATCAAGTTATAGTAGCTATATAAGTATATCTTTCAATTTTAAACGAAATCTAAGCCGCGGAAGTCGGGATATTATAAAAGTTGATATTTTGATATTAAATATATATTTGGATTTGTGTAGGAGTACTAGTTACCACTTTCTAGGTAAACCTCTTTAATTTTTAAACCATCTAAATTAACGCGTTTTTCGCGTTTTTAAACGTGATATAGAAATATAACTAGTAACTGATTCTAAAACATTTAAATTAATAAAATATTACCTTAGGTATAATAGTGAGAAACGGTGCTAAACATAGGGTAATAAAAAAAACTAAAGAAGGGGTTCAACTTTATATATTTGCATTGTTTGGTGCCTATTGGGCCCAAATGGGCCCCCATTGAAAGCCTATTAGGCTTCCACCCCGGGCCCATAGCCCACCAGTGGGTCCGCAGATAGGCCCAGAAACCACCTGGGCAACCCATTAGTGGGTTGGGTTGGGTTGGGCTTTGGGCTTTATGGGCTTTGCGGAGGTCTACTTATTACTAGACTTCGGCAGAACCCATTTTTTAAAATTTACGTACTCTTGATTTAGACGACTTGGATTTCTTTCTAGATGTATTGAATTTCAAGTTTCCGCAATTATAGACCTGCTGGTGACTTTATATCAAAGACTCGTTAATTGAGCACCAACACCCTGCATACTCCATTAACCTTCCATTGTATAGCATTGCCACTGAAGGTTAGGGTCGCATAAATAAGAAGGGTACACAATTACTGGCTCCAATCGATACCAGTGCTTTGTTTAATTTACACTCCTTTCACCCTTTGGCAGGTTTTTCCTTTGTCGCCAGGCTGATTGTTCACCCTGGCTTTATACTCGTTCTTTACTTAGACATTATTTAACAATGGTCTTACCTGACCTTCTTTGTCATCACTCTGCGATATCAGGTATCTATAAGTCCAGGCGCTGAACAACATCCTTCAACCCTGTTGAATTCACGGGCTGGTGAGTATTATTCCAGACTATTTCTCCTCCGCCGCCTAACCCAGCTCTCCAACTTCTAATTCAAAATGCCTAGGTACTCTCCATGGGAAGAAAAAGGGCGAACCCTACGGAGATGGATTGAACGCCGTAATCAACCGCGTTGTCCCTACCCTCTATCCACATTCGCTGTGACACATGACCCCCAGCCTCAGGACTATTCCGTCGCGTCTGGAACTGTATGGCTGGATTCAACATGGGACACCTGGATCTACCCTCTTGATCTACCGGTTGAGCTTAACAAGATAGAAATTGAGAATCGACAAGGTCCACCCGTGGGGTGGGAAGGACGAACTGGTCGAGGGGTGGTATTCCTTGATTGGATCCGCCGATCAAAGCGAAGCACTGCTCCACACATATCGGAATTTACTAAAGCTGCCTATGAGATGGATTTTCCCCTTGAAAGCCTCAAATACTTATTTGTGACTGATATCTCTGAAACTGACACGGTGCAATGTATTCGCGATGAGGTGTATAAATCTGAAGGGCTCCCATACCCTTTCAGCGAACAGGGGATTTGGGATACTCGCTCGCGCGAATTTGATGCTCTGCTGGGTACTAGAATGGGCAAGACTATTGCGGCTTTTATTTTATGTGCGTGGGGCCAAGGAGTAAAGCGAGTTGTAAGGATCGTTACTTTCCACGATGGTGAATATCTTCAACGCCTGAACATGCGGTTTGATATTGAAGATATATGAGGGTTACTTATATTGGGATATAAGTCATTATTTATAGCTGTTATCCTTTTTGGTAGAATATTGATAGCGTTATGATTGCATTTTCCTGGCCGATATAGTTAACCTGTTTGACCACACTAGGGATAATATTTGGTTTAACTGTCTGGTTCATGTGGATATATACTCGTGTATAGATAACTTCATTAACCTGGCTAAATATTATTTCCTTCAATTCTTCACTCTTCTATCTTTCGTGTAGTCCGTAATGTTCCTAGGTCCGCAAACTTCGTTGATCTTACCCGCTCATTTTCGATGTATCCGCCGACCTTAGTTATCCCCCCTTCGGAGATCCCGAATATACTCCGACAGTAGATTACAGTGAAATGCGACCTAGCTGGCTAGCAACAGAGGAAGGAGTATGGTTGTTGGACAAATTAGACACTAATGCATTTGACACAGACTGGGTACTGATGCTTCTACACTAGAGGACTCGTCTTCTACATATTGTACGTATGTTGTACATGTATATAAATTGGAGATATCGGGATAGGTAGTTAATCGGCATGCCGTAATAGGCCCGATTAGTATGACGTCACCGTTTCGAGTTTAGTGAATTATGTAAACCCCCACACCAACCTTGGAACCTTGGTTGAACTCAGGGGTTCCCAGAGTTGGCATCCCACTTTGTACATAGCTAAGGGAGTCAGATTCCATCATGTTCACAATGATCCCCCGTCGGGTACTGAAGCCATATGCGGCTGAATTTCTCGGCACAGCTCTGCTGATCGTCATCGGCGATGGAGTTGTCGCCCAATGCCTGCTGTCCGATTACAACTATGGCACCTGGTTGTCCATCAACCTCGCCTGGGCCTCAGCCGTAGCCCTCTCAGGCTATTTGTCTGACCCCAGCCCGACAATTAACCCGGCCGTGACTATTTGTCTCGCTCTTGTGCGTCCATCTGAAGGACAGTGGAAACAAATACCAGGCAAGCTGGCTGCGCAGTTCCTAGGCGGGTTTGTCGGAGCTGCGATCGTATACATCAATTACCGTTCAGCTATTAAAGCTTGGGATCCCGAATACACCATTCCCGGCGGATCAATCCTGAGCCCGGTCGGTCACCATTCAGCGGGCATTTTCTCGACTTACCCCGGTGCCTTTTTCGAGTCGAATTGGGAGGCTGTATTTTCGGAAATGCTGGGCGCAGCTGTGTTGATGTTTGGCTGTCTCAGCATCTCTGATCCGGCAAATGCCCATCGATTCCCTGCTCCACAGCTCGCTTCCTTTTTGCTGCTGCTTATGATCGGAGCGGCATTGGGTTGGCAAACCGGCTACGTATGTTCACCACGTTCTCCGGTTAGTAATTCGCACTAATAAATATAAACAGGCCATTAACCCAGCTAGAGACTTTGGTCCGAGATTGTTCTCTGCTATCGTCTATGGCCGAGAGGTGTTTACCGCGGCCAACTACTACTTTGTTGTACCGCTCTTCGCCCCTATTGTCGGCTGTGTTTTGGGCGCCGCGACTTATGACGCGATGCTGTTCGAGGGAGAGGGATCGCGCGTTGCCGATGCGCTGGACAAAGCCGAAGATCACGGGTCCCTTCGACTGCAGTGATATTACGGCTTTGTAGACTCAATGGTAGCCCTACTAGCATGGGGTTAGCGATTATGATTGTTAGACATAGACTGTGACGTTAAGTGAGAGTAAGAGGATAGGATTAAAATCTGAAAAGATTGTTGCGCAGTGACCCCTCACACCCGATATCGTAGTTTGAAGATGGCATTTGCCCATTGCTCGCTCGTTGATATACGTTTCAGTTACCATAACCGTTTGTCTGGATATAATTCGTTGGTATAGTAAGACCGAACCGTGGGATTTTTTTTGGAAGAGAGGAACATGTGCGTGGATGAAGACTGGCCATTTTAGGAATTGTGCTGGTCTGTCCGTGCCTCGGGGGAGTTTTTCTCGAGACTTTTATTGGATAAGGGCCAATTTGATAAAGAAAGATTATTGACAAATAACATAAAACAACAAGGATTCGCTGGCGGTGAGCCAACTACTAAATCACCGGCGTGTAGTTCGTATGTAGTTAATAATAGTTGAGTGTTGCCCAGGTGAGAAGGATGTTCACATACAACATACTGGATATGCCCATTGACGACAATCCCACCAAACAAACATATTCCCCAAGCGACAATTTAAGTCCGTGCGACGCGAAGCGGGAGATAGTGGGACTCAGAGGCAGATTGAGGTTCATCCCTGATCGACCAGATCCACTTCCCCTTTCGGTAATTAAACTCCGGGTTGTACACTTCCCGATGGGGTAATCTGCTGGAGAGGTTCCAGATCTGTTAATATGATGTTTGCTCTTTCTACTGATTGGGCATTGCGAGTCACCTACGGTTTCTTTGGAAAAGGATGTAGTTTGATTAGGATCATTTTGTCGGTTTGTTTTAGCTTGATTGGTGGATTAGAAGCTCGCTCAGGCAATATATATTTCAGCGCGCTGTCAGTTGTTCTCAATTTCTTCCACAAGTTGTCAGTGGGACGAGAATTTAAACCTCTTCATCGATATATTCATCACTCTACTCTTCGGTTCTTTCAGTTTCGACCTCAGCCCGATCATATACAACCTCCCAATGGCTTCCTCTCAGCCGTCTTCCATATTGGGAAAAGACACTGAGTCCGGCGCAATGACCGTCAACATCCATGTCAAGACAGAGGTAGCAACAGAAGAACAACCAAAGCCCGCAGGACCCCCTCTACCACCCAATGGAGGCACGAAAGCATGGCTCCAAGTCCTCGGGGCTTTTTTCCTGAACTTCAACACTTGGGGTCTCTTGAACACTTTCGGAACATTCCAGTCCGAATATAGTACCGGCTTGCTAAGGGACTCGTCTCAGTCTTCGATTGCTTGGATTGGATCGCTGCAGGCGTTTCTGATGCTGGTAATTGGAGTTCTGTGTGGACGTGCTCTCGATGCTGGGTATTTCTACGTCGACATCACCTTGGGTGTCTTTTTCGAGGTCTTCGGCATGATGAGTGAGTTATGTCACCCATCTATAACGAGAGAAATACTAACCGAACAGTGACTTCGATTTGCAAGAAGTACTGGCAGCTTATCCTGGCTCAAGGCCTGTGTGTCGGAATTGGCGCCGGAATGACATTTATTCCCAGTGTTGCCATCGTGGGCACGTATTTCTCGACGCGACGATCCACTGCACTGGGTCTAGCCGCCACCGGCTCAAGTGTCGGAGGCATCATCTACCCCGTCGTGCTGAGACGACTGATCGTCCAGATTGGACTACCCTGGGCGGTCCGAGTGATGGCGTTCATCATGTTTGGAACGCTTCTCATCTCGGTCGCTGTTATGAAGCCTCGTCTTCCACCTCGCAAATCAGGCCCGCTGATCAATGTCGAGGCGCTCCGGGATCCCGTCTTTGTCATTTGGCTCTTCGCTGCATTCTTCATCTTCATCGGTCTCTATATTCCATTCTTCTACATTGAGCAGTACGGTATCAACCTCGGCCTCTCGCGGGATTTGTCTTTCTATATGTTGATCATCATGAATGCGGGCTCGGTCCCCGGTCGTGTCATGCCGTCTATCATCGCCGACAAGATCGGTAACCTGTCGGTCATGATACCGTCCGTCCTGCTCACGGGCATCTTGATGCTGGCGTGGATTAGCGTGGAATCTCAGTCGGGTCTGATTGCCATTGCCGTCTTTGTCGGCTTGACAAGTGGCTCTATCCAGGCTGTGCTTCCCGCAACGGTCGCCTTCCTCTGTCCGGACTTGTCTAAGCTGGGCACCAACATCGGGATGACCCTCTTTGCGTCGGGTCTGGGATTGTTGATTGGTAGCCCTGTGGCGGGTGCGATTCTGGATCACCAGCGAACGTCCGGGGGAGATGTATTCTGGGGTACGTTGACCTTCTCTGGGATCTTCATCCTGGCGGGAGGCGTGTGCTTGATCATTGCTCGCGTGGTCAAGGTAGGATTCGCTTTGAAAAAGGCTTGAGCTTGTGTATAATATGTGCACACCATAAACAACTTGTGATCATGTCTGAGGGAAGATCGGATCATGACCGTGATAGAAAAGTGAATAGAACATGTAAATCCGCATGCTTAATATAATTAACTAACGCTTGCCACAAAGTCTATTCCATAGCCGTCTTAAAATTATGTGATATGATAGCAGGTTGGAATTTATATGTCTTCCCAGAAGAGGTTAGCCGTGTACTGGATCGTCGATGTAGATTTGAATGGCGCCATGGAATATGGTAAACATAAATCAGACTGCATACCCAGACCCGGAGACTCCGAGTTCTGGTAAAAGTCGCAGTCGCTCGGAAACAAAGTCTGAATTAAGGGATCTGGGAGTTGTGTATGGTCCATCCAGTCTGCTGTAAGAGGAGTGAGGCCACTTGGTGGAGGTGATGTCGTTGCGGTATTGAATCCCAGCAAGGCGGGTATTGAGTGTTGGTTTTCCCGTTTCAGAGAACGTTCCATCTCGGTTACAACCTCGTCGGCAGCTTTGATGCCGACCTGCAAGAACTTGGAATCCTGTTGCAAGCCGCCAAGGTCGTCGACCAGGCTTGAAGTAACAGTTGTTGCGACAGCAAGGACAAGTCTGGTCTTTGCTGCAACAGGGCCGAGCTGGTATCTTCCCGCTAGAATCTGTGATAAAGAGTCTAGATAGTTCAGCAAAAGCCGTTGAAAGATGACCAGTGTGGGCTGGGGGCTATTGGAGGCAGTTGTTCTCATATTGATCCTCCGTAGGCGACCAACCACCAAACATGCGGTCAATGCTGCGCGGGCAAGGTCAGTCCAAAGTAGATGGTAAGCCACGCTAGACAGCTCAGAGCTTCTATGTAACACCTCCTGCAAGTGAAGGAGAATGGACACTGAATCGTCCCATAATTCATAGAGATCACTCCGCTGCGAAGTATGAGATGGGACCCCTAGGACAAAATTGAGAGTGATAATGACCATGAAGCTATTCACCTGCATTGACAACAAGGCTTGCTGAAGCTTTTCGATTGGACTACATGACGAAGCTTCCTCTTGCAGATTCGGAGGAAACTCGCGCAAGATATTGTGGAATGAGGCGCGCATCCGCTCCCGTAGCTCGCTTGATATTTCGGGAGTTGTGGAGCAGAGTCGCTGGTGTAATGGAGCCCTTACTATGGCAAGCTTCATTGCAGCAATATTGAAAGCTTGGTCTGTTGCTTCCTCGGCATTGTTCAACACGGTAGCTGACTCCATCATGGTACCTGGGTCAAGGGTCGAAAGGTCGATACGGCTCGGGAGGGGACAGTCCACATCCTCCAGTCGAATACCAAAGTTTGATCCGCTCCGGATGCAATAGTCGAGGTTTAATCGAAAGAAAGAAGCCCATAATCGTTTCCGAACTTCTGCATAGTAAGGGGTGACACCAGGGAACAAGGCCGGATCCCTATGCAAGCCCATGCTCAAGGCCATTTGCGTAGTCAGCCCCATGATACTTATGAGGCTATAAGTCTTGTCAGTGTCGGAGGCAGTGATGGTCTTCATGATGATCAACAACAATAAAACCTGCATGACGCCGACACAAGGTTTTTGACAATGTGCCGATGTATGAATACGGCTCTCCGCTTCTTGCAGTAGCCGACGCCCGCGTAGTCGCTCTGACTTGTCCGTCTGCATGGAAATCGCAATGACCAACAGAACCTTGAGAATGTGCACTTCATTGGCGTCGAAGGACGCCATCAATATTTTCCCCAGCTCCGTCATCAGGCAGTTCTGGTCGATCACATGGTAGATTCTGCCATACGTTTCATAAAATCGCCTGATCCACTTCTCGCAGGTCGATCGATCGGGAAGGAGATTCAGTAGCTTGTTACTATCTCCATTGACGCCGGCTGGTACCGAATTTGCAACGCGAAGGAGAGACTTGACTTCCGCGAAAGTTCTCCACATCGGTTGAAAATCATCGGTCTTCTCCAGCATGGCCCCTATTACGGGCAAATCGGTGCACGCGGCCATCCAATGGGTGCCGCCAATCAACCTTGTTTTGAAGTTTGACCCCTTAAAGGCACTATTGACATGACTGACAGTGGTCGGGTTGTGGGGCAAACCCGATAGTGGATCGAAGATCTGGCCATCAGAGGAGCGGGGTGTCAGCTGCTCGAAGGCGAGTAGATCGATCTCTGTGCTTTGTGGAGACACTGTTGGTTTTGCAGATTGCGAGACTGCTGGGATTTTGGAACGGGAGTAAGTGCACTGTGTGTCTATTCCACGATCTTGGCACGGTTTGCATGGTGACTTGCGATCGCAGCGTACTTTGGATTTTCGACAATGGTTACATGATATGGGCCCCCGGCAACGGGGTCTTTTTCGACCGCTGTTTTTCTTGGGGTTCTCGAACGCGTCTGCATTCAGATGGCTGAATGTCAACATTTTGTCGCCGCTGTACAGGGTGATGATCAGGATGAACACGCTGAAAAGATAGAACGAGGACTAGCATTGAACAGGAACTAGGGGCAATAAGCAGCCAGTGGATCACTAATCATATTTGGGAGTAACCTTTATCGGTTAGCACGGCCAGCAGGGATGTCCGGTATCCAGGCTCTTTCTCATTGGATGAAGTGGTTTGTCATGACTACCTAGGTAGGCTGCGGCTTAAGTACGAGCGGACGGGAAGTCTTATCTTATACACCCTATCATCGTATATATCATGTTACGTGTGAGAGAGGATAATATAATGTACAGGGCTTAGTGGTAGTAGGAGTGGAATTACATCCACCTTCAACATCAAACTATGTGTGGAATGCCTCAAGACAGAGTGGTCAACACCCAAGTGCCTATTTTTCACAGTATTGAGTCTTACCTTCATCAAAGATCCAATGTTTTGGCCTCTATAACTTTGTTTCGCTCGTTCTAAGAAGACTTCGGGCAGAGTCGCCCATTATTGTTCCACGAGTAGGGCAGCGGGTCAACAGTCTGAACCTCCCAATCCTCAGCACCAACGGCAGTCAGAGCAAAGAAAAGACCCGTAGGATCATACTTCTGCTTGAGAGCGTAGAGACGAGGATAGTTAACACCGTAAAAGGCATCCTGCAGGTTCGGCTCGAGGAGATCAGCCTCACTCATGTAGGAGCCTGAGTCTGGGGCAATATCACGGAGAACGTCCATCCACTCAGTCACGAAGAGCGAGGAGCTCTCTATCACATCCCAGGAGGAGGTGAAGTTCCATTGGGAACCGACAATAACGTGTGATAGGGCATCGCGCCATGCAGGAAGCACGGAAGTGTCTGTGGGGGGCTCGACGGCAATGCCAGTGCCACTCATGTGGAAGCCGGCAATGAAAAGACCCTATAATATGTCAGAAAATATCCAAAAGAAGAGAGTAGAGAGTGTATCTATGCATTTGCGTATACATATACTAAGACATACCTTACTGACAGCATCCCGGTAGGCGGCCCAGGTTTGGTTGCGGAGATCATCGCTCTGGAAGACACCACGGGGAAGTAGGCGAGAAGCAGTCTTGACGCCATCGGTTCCGACAAATTCCTGAGGGAAGGCCACGGCCCAGGGATCATGGCTAGGATAAGGCTTTAGCTGGGATATAGATGGATGGATGTGAGAAAGGAACGGGGAGACTTAGACGTACAAGTTATCTGCGTGGTTGTACCACGGAGTGTAGGAGATATTCAGGCTGTTGAGAGAATCAAACCATGGAGCTAGGAGTGTCTCGGTCTGGGCGACAGTCATGTTGGGTGCGACGAAGGATTGCATACGGAAGTAATAGTCAGTACTACCGGCATAATCTGTCCCAAGCATGGCCTTGGAGGCACCAATGTAGAAGTAACCGTAGGTGCCAGCATCAACAAAGGTCTCGAAATTGTCGAGGTAGGACCCAACAGCAGCCCAGAAGGCATCCGGACCAGGAGTGTCGTTGACCGTAAAATTGAAAGTCACAGTAGTCGTCTCCAGTTGAGGTAGGGCCTTGACTGTTAGAGAGGTGACGACTCCAATGGTGCTGCCACCGCCACCACGAAGCATCCAGAAAACATCCGAGTTCTCAGTGGAGGTGGCAGTGATGAATCTGCCATCAGCCAGAACAACTAAGCAGACTTAGTAGGGAGGTCTTTGGATCAGATTCAGGATTATAAGAAAGAGACTTACCTTGCATGGCCAAAACTTGATCGGCCGCCAAACCGTACATACTGGAAAGAGGGGAGTGGCCACCGCCGGCAGTGTAGCCACCGCCCAAACCAACGGTGACGGCTTCTCCACCAACAACCGAGTGGCCGAGTGACTGAGCAAACTCATAAGCCTCAGAGACTTGAATACCCGAGCCGAACTTAATGGCGGGACCGACGTAGCCATCGGCAGCCTTGAAGTTCGGGAAATACTCCTTGTCCTTGAGGTAGTGGGTCCAAATGGAGAGGGCACCCTTGCCGGAGGCCTTGCCATTGAAATCATGTCCGGTATTCTTGACCACAAGCCGCAAGTTCAGGTTGCGGGCAAAGTTAACCGCTAGCTGAATTTGAGCCACGGTGGATACGTTAACTGCATACGTCGGATAGGCGCCCTGCGTGCAGATCGAAGTATAATTATACGGTGATGGTAGGCAAGAGCGGCCCTCGTACAGCGGCAGCATTATCGACGCAGGGTCAGCCATGTGCAGGTCCGAATTAAGCCAGTCAGCTGTGATGCTTGCGCACTTGGCGGCATCGTACTGCGGCCAGTCCGGATAGCAGTAGGATGCCAGGGGCACGGTCTTGATCAGGCTGCCGCCGAGCAAGATATTGAAGACGTCCCAAATCGGCTTCACGGGCCACCAGAAATCCCCGGGCATCGATTTGCAGCTATGATGGACACTCCTCTTGGTTGTCGTGGGGTTGCTCGCAAAGGCGAACATGTTAGCGATAGTGCTATTCTGCAAGACCGCCGATACATCCGAGAGCACGCCTTCAGTCAACTGCACCCTCTCATTGTAAAACAACGAATCTGCTGTATTAGCTGTGGCTGTAACCGTAGTTGCTGCTGGTGCGAGTGATGTGGTTGAAATCGCCCCAGCGAGCGAAGCGCTCGCGACGAAAGTAACTCCCCATATGCCCTTCATGCCGAACGATATTCACAAACACAATTCCAGAAACAAAGAGAGGCGGTAAATGTCCAATGAGCAGTTAAGACAGGAAATATCGCCAGCCCCCTATCAAGGATGTGGACAGGGGTGCCACTTAAATATAGCCGCCGTAGGAGGACAGCCACGCGCTCCCAAGGAGTCTTTTAGAACAAGCGACCGGAGCACCACGGAGGTTGATTTGGTGGTGCTATATTTTAATTTAAATTACTCGCTTCATTTGTGGTGCTATAGCCGACAGGATCAGTACCCCTGTACACTAATTAACTAGTTGCATGCGTTAGTTATTGTTGGAAAAATACAGCCAATTTACCACTAGACCATAACAAAGTTTTCTGTTGAGGGCCTAGGGGGGCCATATCCCAGTCTGATAGTTATCGACGGAATAGGTGTGAGCGTGGTATATATTCTAGTTAGAACAATCCCCACCACTAGCTCCCCACGAAACACAAAGGTCAATAATGTGATTCTTGCGTTATTTCCAAGGGTTGTTCAATTTCTTTTAAGATGCTGACATATTTGGTGCACAAGCAATGTGTTCGTTCTACCGTCCAATCTGGTTTCTCACATCATTGGTAAGCAGTCCACATTTTAGCCCCCAGTTTAGTGGCCCCATCTATCTGAAACTCAACTAGATTGTATTGAGAAGAAAAAAAGAGGAAGGAAAAGGGAAATAAGTCCTTCGTCCGAAGCCAATAGATTAGTGTCGTGCGCGAGATTAATGACTCGAGACATATACTCTAGTCTATGTGAAGGCTCTACAGCCGCAACTAGGCACACAATGAAAGGACTACCAGGGATTAGGATCCGAATTAGCCGAGGCCTTACACTGCAACCTATGGGAAGAAATGGGGGCCAGAAAGCCACTATATAGCAGGATGCGGTCTAATGTACGGAGTACTCCGTAAGCTGAACGCAAAGTATGCTCTTGTGGCCGGGGGCCAGGATCCATGCGTTTGCTTGCTATGTAACCCTGGCACGCTGCTCAAGTGCCGAAGTGAGTCGAACCTTCCTTACCAACCCAACAGTCGACGGGCGCGATTTATTTGTACAGCAAACGGATTCGGAGAGATGATGGGTTCTAGTGACAACTTGCAACCGCAAGCAATTGCCTTGATCTTTGCCTTTCCGTGCTTCGCAACCGTGGCTGTGGCTCTGCGGCTTTACACCCGCACGTTGACAAAGTCGTTTGCTGCAGGTTAGTTCAATGTTCCAATCCCTTTTTGCTCATGAGCTCTACAAGTCTAATAAAAAAAACAGATGACTGGGTAATTTGTGTCGCGATAGTTAGTACTGCAAAAACTCCAAGAATGAGCCTAGAGGATTGATGAAGATTGACAGATCATGTACTGGGCGGAGACATTTACGTCTTATCAAGGTACGATCAAGAACGCAAGAATTCTCCAGTGCAGTTTTTGCTTCATGAAGTTAATGATTCGTCAGTGATCATTTACACGTATATCGGATATAACGTCTGGGATATACCTCCTGACTATCCTGCTATTCTCGGTGGCAAATATACCTACGCGGTGGGTAGAACATATTTTCTCTAACTCGTCCACGTTTGCTAATAAAATAGACCGAGCTCCTCTACAATCCTATTTTGGCCCTCGTCAAGACCTCCATCCTACTCTTCCTCCTACGTCTAACCGGCCAGAAAAAGTTGGTGCGCCTAGCCATCTGGGCGCTATTAATTGTTAACGGCCTCGCCGCTGTTATCACATTTTTTGTCACGGTTTTTCGATGCGTGCCTGTAGCCGCTAATTGGGATTTGGCTTCATATCCCAATGCGAAGTGTCTTGACTTTGCAGACTTTGTTACCGGCACGGGCGCAGTCTCCGTTCTCACAGACGGCCTTGCTTTAATGCTGCCCACATGGATCGTATATCGCCTACAGATGCAGTGGACTCAAAAGTTAATGCTGATTGGTATTCTGTCCTTGGGTCTTTTGTGAGTAGCTCAGCTATACGGCTTCTGTGGGACTAGGATATGGCCCCTAGTCACTAAACAAGAACCGAGGTTTTTTTGTTATGGTCTAGTGGTAAATGGGCTGTATCTATTTCCCACATCTTCGTTTCCTATCAATTTGATATATACTAATAAATAAATACAGAACTGTGGTGGCAGGCATTACTCGCCTCGTCCTCCTTGACAAATTCGACCGCCATATGCCAAAGAATCCCTCGCACTCGGTCCTCTTCTGTGTGTCCACCATCGAAGTTGGCCTATCGTTTATCGCTGCGTGTGCTCCCTCTTTCAAGCCGCTCGTAACCCGGGTCGTGCCGAGGCTCTTCGGCTCGAGCCGCACCGGCCCGAACGCCGGCGCCACCAGCCGTAGCGACCGGACCTGGTTGAGCTACAAGCTGGAGGAAACGTCGAAGTTCACGCCTCGCACCCACGACCAGATCACCACTACCGTTGCCGCTGGAGATGACGAGATTGGCCACGGTTTCACGACATGCAAAGCCGATAATAGTATCACCATGACCACGCAAATGGAGGTTACTTGGGGTCGGTCTGATTGCGAGGAGCGGCACACTAGTAGTACGGAGAGCCTTGTCCACGGGAAGGGAGGTAGCAGGCCCTCTCAATGATTTTCGAACGATGATTACTTTGTTTGTTCGATAGCTACCTAGGTACATAGGGACAACCCGCTTTAGGCTCCGCCAACGATGGTGTGCCGTATAAACAAACTCTACCAGAAAGGGTTCGATGCACTTTTGTACCCTTGGCTCCGGTGTGCGTCAAACTTCCCTATGGTCGCCTCTGGTTTAAGATCTGAGGAACGGAGTCAGCGTAGTAGGCTGGGTGGCGCTCATTGCACTGGCCATAAAGACCGCAGTGATCGACCCGAGGAGGACTTTGTCGTTCTTGACGACGTGCCTAACCTTCCTCCAACCTCGCCAGCCATACCACGGCCTGCCTAGGCCACCTTTAGTCGGGAATGTGTAGAGACCATATGTTGCACCTTCATACCCGAACACATAGGGGAATGCTCCAGGTAGTCTCCCATTTATGTAGGAAAGGTCTGTGTTATAGATGCTGGTTGTATGAATGTCGATGAGCACTTCATCGGCTCGGATGTTGTCGAGAGTAATCTCCTCCGACTTTATTGGGATGTTTACCTCCCGCGAGACGAGGGCCTGGGTTGTGGCCGGTATGTTGGATGGAAGGAGAAGGTGACCGATTGGGACGAGCTTTGAACTTGGCGCCGCGTCAACATTGATTGTGTTCAGGTTTAGATTAAGGTCTGCAAGGGAAAGTTCGTGAGACGGGGGATCCCGTTAGAATGGATGATTTGAGTGAAGAGGTGTTGGCGAAACTTGTGAAAGCTGGGAAGATCTGGCAACTCAGCGCGATGAGTATCATATAAGTATGTAAAATAATAATGCAAATTTCAAACATGTTTTGGATATTGGGGATAAGTATATGGATTGCATTGATGGGTATCACTTCTGAAAACCTGTCCGTGAACAGTATAGAAATTACCGTGATGGGGCGCACATCGAGCCAAGGTAGAAAGAATGCTTCTCAAGAGTAGTAAGACATGTTTGACAATTGGTCTACTCAATATAGAGAGAGAGAAAAAAGCTGGAAGGAGTTGGAATACTGTAGCAAAGAAGATGAGAAAACTCAGCCTCATACTGCACCAAGCTGTTTAATCTCACATCAGTGGGGACGCGGGGCGCCTGGGGACGGGGCCCCTGAGCCCCCGCCCCATCCAGTTCTTGTGGGTTTGATTCTTCATGAGTACCTACTCGAGGCGGTGATGATATTATTCAGTATGTTTCTGGCCATGCTTGACAAACTCCTGAACTCAACATCGGAAAAGGTCTTCCCGACAGCAACCACTTTGAAGAATTTATTTAAGCTGACTTGCATAAAAGTGGCACTAAACGTGGCATCACGGGAACGAATTGCCGCCCCAAGGTTTATATCCCCGCATCATCTATGCTTATGTCGAAAGGCAATAAGCAGAGGTGTCAATTATTTAACGCTACCCGCAACCCAGGCTTAGAAAATTTCTCACAATTTCAACTCTAAAACGGATTTCCAGCTCGACATTGACAAAAGAATATTCCAGCAACTCACGTTGCCCAGCTTATTGGCACCACGAAGGACTCAGCAGCCAAAATGTTTCTCGGCGGAGAATGCGGCAAGCGTCTAATACCCAATGTTATTGATGAGACGGCTCGCAAAACTCCCGATGTTGAGTGCATGTCAATTCCACGGAGCAAGAATCCCGGCGATGGATGGAAGCCTGTGGCCTGGGCTCAGGTCGCCAATGCCGTCAATTATGTTGCAAACATGCTCATTACGCAGAATGGACATCCGGCGCCTGGCATATTCCCTACAGTGGCCTACATCGGCTTGGAGGACCCGCGGTACCCCATCTTCGTGGTCGGTGCCATCAAGGCCGGCTACCAAGCGCTACTTATTTCGCCTCGCAACTCGATTGAGGCGCAAGCCAACCTATTCGACAAGACAGATTGCAACATACTATATCATGAACTGCAGTTTGCGTCAATGGTGCAGCCGTGGGTAGATGCCAGGCCAGGAATGAAGAGTGTGGCTGTATGTCCATTCGATGAGTGGGTTGCTGACGGAGTGGCACCGGTTCTGTACACCAAGACATTCACTGAGGCAGAATGGGACCCTTATGTGGTACTGCACACAAGTGGCAGTACTGGCCTTCCTAAAGCAGTGGTCCTGCGGCAGGGTATGGTCGCTCAGAATGATCTTCATCGTTACGTACCGGCGCGCAATGGCACCTTGCCTTGGCTTCCGACATGGACCAGCTCTTCTAATCCACGCCATCTGCTCGTCATGCCTTTGTTTCACGCTGCAGGTATCATGCTCTCAACTTTGTGTGCCTTTTATTATAATACGCCGATCGCATTCCGGGACCCCTCTCGTCCTATAACAGGCGATAATGTGGTCAAGTGGCTGCAAAACAGTAACCCGGGGTGGACGGCTATACCGCCGGCTATCCTGGACCATATGTCTAACTCAGAGGAGGTAATGAACGAGCTTAAAAAACTCCATATAGTGGCCTTTGGGGGAGGTCAGTTACGTCCGCGATTTCTGTTACTTAATTTCCTCCACGCTATTTGGCTAACTCGGAACATCCCATCAGGCGCTATTACCCCCGAGACGGCTAACCGACTGGCACACTATGGTATTAAGACGGCGAATGCCATTGCAGCTACTGAGTAAGAAACCCCCCAATTAGTTACTCGGAGTAACGAAATCTGCCCAACCCTTTACATACTAATCGTAGTAGGTTTTCTTTCTTTCCTTATTACTCTCAACCGGATCCCGCCATGTGGCCGTGGTTCATCATTCCAAGTGATATGATGGGCATCAAATGGCGGTTGATTGGCGACAATACGTACGAGCAAGTCATAGTGCGCAAGGACAAGCACCCGGGGCTACAGGGTTGCTTCTATACCTTTCCCCAGCTGGACGAGTTCAGCACCAAAGACCTGTACCAGCCGCACCCGACCTTGGCAGACCATTGGACGTACGTGGGTCGGGCTGACGACATCATTGTCTTCTCCACGGGAGAGAAGCTCAACCCCGTGACCATCGAAGGCGCCATCATGGGCCACCCAGCGGTGTTCAGCGCGCAGGTTGTTGGTAGTCAGCAATTCCATGCTGGGCTAATGATCGAGCCGGTTCAGTATCCCAAAAATGAGAAGGAAATGCAGCTCTTTCTTGATGATATTTGGCCAACTATTGAGAAGGTTAATGCTGAAACGGTTGCACACGGCCGTATCTTGCGCGATTATGTCTTTTTGTCGGATCCGCAGCGCCCATTTCCTCGTGCAGGTAAAGGTACTATTCAGCGCGCTATGGTGGAAAGGTTATACACGGAAGACATTAAAATCTTCTTTGATAATAGAGACAACTTGGTCGTGGCTGTGGATCTTGATGTCACTTCCGAGGCAACAGTTTTGGATTCAGTTAGTGAGTTGGTTCGGAGCATGCTCAAACTCCCTGAATTGGGCACGGACGATGATTTCTTTACCGCTGGCATGGATTCGCTGCAAGCAATTCAACTCTCTCGCGCGCTGCTTGTCACCCTAGAGAAAGCGGGTATTAAGCCCAGCGAGCAGGCGGTGGAATCAAGGGTTATCTATGCCCATCCAACATTCACACAGCTAGCGGCGTACGTTTTCTCTCTAGTTTGCGCAAATTGCAGACATGGTGGCCCAACCAGTGATCCAGGTGTGATGGCGGATGAAACAGCCATTTGCACTGCACTCGTCAACAAGTACATTCACGACTTTCCAGCTGCAGTCCCGAATAAGCCAGCTCCTGCCGACAAAGAACAAGTCATCATCATCACAGGAACAACGGGTGCACTGGGATCGTACTTGCTGGACTTTACTTTGAAATGTCCCAATGTTAGCAAGGTAATCTGTTTCAACCGTTCTGTGGACGGCCGTGAGCGCCAGATTGACGCGAGTACCCTCCGCGGCTTATCGACTGATTTCACCCGGGCCGAGTTCCTGCAGGTAAATCTTGCAGAACCAGACTTGGGCCTTGCACCGGAGGTAAAGAGTCGACTCGCCGATGAGGTGGATCGTGTGATCCACAACGCCTGGCCTGTCAACTTTAACATGTCCGTGGCGTCGTTTGAGCCGCACATCCGCGGGGTGCGTCACCTCGTCGATTTCAGCTCACAATCTGCGCGCAAAACCGTGCCCATAACTTTCATTTCAAGCATTGGAACGGTTGAAAGATGGGAGACACCCGAATTGCCTGTACCAGAGACAGCGCTACCAGACTGGTCCCTCGCAACGATGGGATACAGTCAGTCCAAGCTCGCAAGTAGCATGATCCTCGATGAGGCTACCAAGGTATCCGGTATACCTAGTGTTATAGTGCGGGTTGGTCAAGTTGCGGGCCCGCGTAGCGAGAAAGGCAAATGGAATCCGCAAGAGTGGCTGCCAAGCTTGGTTCAGAGTTCTGTTCACCTAGGGCTCCTGCCTGACTCCCTTGGCACATTTGAAGATGTGGGCTGGGCACCAGTGGAGGACATTGCAAATGTGATACTGGAGGTTTCGGGTGTGACATCTCTTTGGTCGGTAGAAGAGATTACCGGGTACTTCCATGCACTCAATCCAAAGGCTACCAAATGGCCCAGCCTCATACCCGTCCTGCGTGAGTTCTACGGCGAGAGAATTCAAAAGGTGGTCTCATTGGAAGAGTGGATCCGTGCACTTGAAAAGAGCCAGGTTCATCCTCTGATGGATGATAACCCGGCGGTTAAGCTGCTGGGCACATATCGGTCGGCGGCAGAGGGTGCGAATATGGGAATCAAGGCAGCACCACTGACTACCACACGCACTGAGCATTATAGCTTGACAATGCGGCAGATGGAGGATGTTTCGCCCGAACTTATGAGAGATTGGTGTGCGCAGTGGCAATTTTGAGGGATGGTTAATCAGATGGAATGATGTTGCTACGACGAGAGAATTGCCGTGACCTTCAATTGCTCCACTAAATCTGACCCCTTCTCGGAATCAAGTTGGCTATATATCCACAGACCAAGGTATGTTCTTCACAAAATTAGCAATTTCACAAGGAGGCCCCACTACGCTAGGCGCCTAGGGGAAATTTCCTCTAGATTAGACCTCTGCATAGCCCATCAAAAGCCCATTTCTGTGCACAAATACAGTCTTGGCATACATAAAGTAGATCATCAATGGCTGTATTTTACGCATTTACCAACCTATATCTTCAGTATTATTATATTATCATAGTAAGAAGTAGGAATTGAGTAGATATTATATTGATTTTAGTATCATGATGCCAGAGTTCATGCAAGATAACCCCAAAAGATCCAATTTGACCATGAATTCGCATCTAGGAGGAATTACTAAGTATCAACATAAAGAGATATATATTATCTACAGAGGATTGATACCACCTTCTCTGGTCAATTGTAGTAACACTTAACTATAGTACCTCTACTTACTATATAAACCCCTAACAAAAATAAGTACCTTTTGTGAAACAGTGAAGCTTCATAAAAATCAATTTTGATTCTCGTTTATATCTTCCAACCTACCTTTCTCTATATTAATATCTGCTTTAATAATGATTCATATACAGCTTCAACGGTAATTTCAATACCCCGAAGAAACAAGGAAAAATGCATTAATTATACAGCTGCGATAAATTGGCATGTTTGTATTGTTTGGTTAATAATGGGGTCCCATTATGGGCCCAATGGGCCCGGTGGGCTCGAAGGGTGGGCCCAAAGCCCAACCCATTAGTGGGTTGGGTTGGGTTGGGCTATGGGGCTTTATCTACAACATACCGTGCAAATAATCTTTCTCAAAGATTATATGAGCCCGAGATATCGACGAGAAAACGCGGAGAAACGTTTGGAATGTTTGAAATTGAAGGCTGCGGTAATAGAGATGTACGTATAACCTGAGTAGGGGTTAGTGGACAGTTGCAAGATCACACCAATCTCAATGACCCCATATAGCGGACCACTAAGCTAAATACTACACTTCCAGGTTATTACGCATATCCACGAGATGAATGAATTATCATCAAAAATGAAGAACCATGTAAAGCGAAGCTTTGACGCAAGTACGCTTTTGGCCCGTCGGCTTGGGCCGGGCCTTAAAAGGATACGAGTAATAATTAGGATATATCTTGTTGCAACTTACTTTATAGTTATTTATATTGCGTTGCGACAAGCTTATTAGCTCCATAAAATGTCTTGAAACCCCGCTAGGGTGTGTAGTGGTTAGGAATATATCATCTCCATACATCCGAGTAACCTACATGTGGCTATAGAGCTACAGTCTGGTCAAAATAACTCTCAATCCAACCTCGCTCCACACAATAAACTATTCTGCAACAATGACGAAGTAAGATAATGTCCAGACATGCACAGCTGGCTTTGCCTAGGCATTATATGTAACAGACTTGAACTAGCATCTTGACATGATGATGTTTCGGTCTCCACTTTCTCCGGTTAGCCTGTTTCAAAGACACCTCATTTGAAACAACGAAATCCAATCTGGTCTGTGCCTTAAATGCCTATCCAAAATTCAACGGTTTGGGACGGAGAAATTATAGATTGGTGGAGTGGAATGATCCGGTTTATTTTGCCTTCCCCTTAACTGGGTCATTACCAAGTCTTCACCCTTAATCTTGAATATTTGATCATATAAAGCCGCTCGCCCTTTTCAAAGCTTGATTCTTCTACATTTCATTAACTACCTATATCCATCATGTCTCTCAGAAACTTCGCTGTCCTCGCCGTCCTCAGCCTCGTCAATGCCCAAGATCAGATCGGATTCGGCCCTCACTTCTCCCTCGGCCCCACCTCGTCATGGATCCGTGAAGCAAACACAACACTTGTTCTCCCCGAGGTGCCAAGCCCACAGAAAGACCGTCTTGCCCTGTGGCCCGGTATGGGAACAAGCGGCGGTGATTTGATTCAGGCTCTTGCTGTTTCTTTCGCCGACCCTGCCGCGTGAGTGATGGAAGCACAAATGCAAGCAGAATTCATAACTGACTCCTGTAGAAACTGTGGTGCAAAGTCTGGACAATGGTGCACGTGGGCCAGTACCCTCCAAGGCACCCAGCTGGGCGGAAAGCAGGTCCCTGCCGATGCTGGTGCCAAGGTTACAATGCATTGTAAGTTCTGATTTACTTGGACTCATAAACCTGAGCTAACCATTTTATAGACAAGTACAACGACGATACCAGCAAGTTCGACCAGACTGTCTCCATCAACGGAGAGGTTGTGTCGACTCTTTCAACCAGTAAGTTCTCGGCCTAATGATAATCCCAGTCTCCAACTGACAATCCTTTCTAGGCTCCGGCCAGGCACAGGGCTGGGGTACCGCTGTCGAATGCCAGGATGATGCCTGCAAGAGCACTACTGCAGCGCACGGTGAGTTTGCGTTTATACATCCAAGTCATCAAGCAAATGCTAATTGTTGTAGAATACCTCGACACTACCATCATCCTGGACGCCGCCGATTCCTCGTTCAGTGACACTCTGGCTATCGAGGAGGCCACTTCTTCCGGTTTGAAGACAAACGACAACGGAAAGACCTGGACTGTGTCTAGCATCAAGATTCAGTCTCACACCTACAATCTGTAAACAATCTCAGCCTATGTATGTACTCTAGAAGGAAATAATGTGCAGGTCAACCATTTCGTATACCGTGATATGTGTAGAACGTGGAGCACGTTCAAATATGCTTGTGATTTGGGGACCCTGCGCCAGTACTTCAAGTCACATGTTATTTTTCTTATATATCCACGCCTTCATGGCTAACCTCATGTATACAAACATGATTTAAGTCGAATTCAGACCTTGAACTGCTCAGCATTACTAAGTTCTTCATAGATAAAGACATATGCGGGGATGGACTGCCGATGACGCAGTCCATTTTATGGTTTAGAGAAACATCGAAAAGAAAAGGTCAAAGGCCTATTTGATGTATCATTCATGACGGAATAACGAAGACCATTGCCTCTTGTGGGGGCAAGAAGAGCAGTGTGCGAGGGACAATTTGCGCCAGCTAAGCGGTCCTCTCCAGTTTCTGTGGTAAATGTATGTGAGTGGTGGAAGCGTCGATTGGGTGGTATTGGCCAAACTACATTTCTTCTTGTCTCTAAGGACAATCTGAAAGATCATACTGTTAGTACTTTATTCGAGTAATGACCTCGATACCCTCGATTGACATACCTTCTTCTTAGCTTCTTCATCACCGCCATCCAGTGGCGAAGTCTATCTAGCTTGGGCCATTTTGTTGTCCGAAAGGGGTCAAGGAACCGGTATGGGTGTGACCATTTGTTGGGTGTAAAGTCCAATTCGTAGGTGAATTCGGGCGAGAGGACATGGGTGTGTGAGCAGCGGCCACAATTCACCCATTTTTGACGCCTTTGGCTGGGGAACTTTACCCGTGGCCGATCATTCTCCTGTTTTCCTTGGGAACAATCGAATAACCAACCACCAGAATTTTGTCGTCAAGCAGGAGTAAATGAGCCAGCATTCACGTTGGTAACCGGATCATCACGGCACTTTTTGTTTGCGGCCTATATGTTGAACTTTCCCACGCCGGTGAACGAGACTTGCTCGCATCCCCTTCTAGCAACGGGCACACAACAGGCACGCAATGTTTCGAGCCACCACCGCACAAAGGATTACCCTGGCCACAGCATGACTGGCTTGGGTTATAGCAGTCGAAAAGGTAGTTGGACTGCAGGTTTCCTCAACCTAGGGTCTTGTTGTACAACAACGAAGCCCTCGCGCTCATATCGTCAAACTCGGAAAAGAAAGGGTGGATGCCTTATTTTGACGAAGCCATGACCGATAAACGAAGCTCTAGTAGTCTGGAGATGTGTGGACTCCGTAGAATGGCGGTAAAGGTGATCGGGGTCCGCGGGTGGAGGAAAGGATTTGAAACGTGGAGCAGATAGAAAGAAGCTAGGCGGAGTGTAGAGGACATACATGCCGACAAATCCTTTGGTCCCCTAGTGATAGTTAGTAACTACCGGTAATAACCAGGGGGACAAAGGGTGAACTGGTAACAACTCACGCAGTGGCTGTCTTTGATATGCTTTCTGATCGTACCACCAGAGTGATGCCACCTGAGGGGCTTTCTGGATCCATTGCCACTAGAAACAGTCATTAGTAACTAGTAACGACTAGTAAGACAGAGTTAATGATAGACTGACGGGGAATAGTTGCAAATGGGACAATGAGTTGCGCAACGGGGAATTACCTTTCCCAGTAATAGTCAGGGGAGTGTTGCTTTACGCAGGACGCGTTCTGCCGTAAGATAATCCTTGCAATCACCCGAGATCCGAGATCTGCGGTACGCGTGTTAATGGATTGGATATTGCATCACGCTGGTAAAAGAAAGTCCCAAGTATAATAGTAGAGCAACATTCTAGGCACAGAGAAACTTGAGCCGTAACTATAGCGAAGGATGGTCCACAGTACTGAAGCTCTTGGCTCTTATGATCTATCCGCATTCAGCTCAGACACATTCCTGGCCCACTTCTCTTAATTTCTCACCTCCTTCACTTCAAGGTCATCAATGCCATGCCAGCTATGTGGGGTAATATATAGAAACCAGGCGGTGACCACAAGTGGATTAGATGAAATGAAATGATGGTTGTGGTATCCTGGGGATTTCGGTTTTTTCTACAAAGGCCCACGCCTCATCCAGAGAATATTCAACATCATGACCAGTATAAAACATCAAAAGAGTTATATCATTGCCACACGACACAAATCTAGTGGGTGACCATCGAAGAAAAGATTGGGCAAGGCAAAACATGAGTTGAGTGACAGTAGGGACGGCTCGGCAGATGGCGGGAATTACCCAGCACGTGGATGGGTGGTGGTGGGTAGGAACCTATCACACTTATCATCAGGGTGTATCTATATCAGCCAATTGATTCTCCTTCCGGGATTTTTACGACCTCATATCCTTCGTTGGGACCAAAGATGTCTTGGGGTCGTGTCACAAACTACCCGGTTGGAAGTTGCCCCAGTTTATGTCTAAAGCAACCGAGGTTCCTGACAATGATTGAAGCTCTGGCTTATAAGACCTAGGGAGCTATTTAAGCTCCCCTGCCTACAAAGCATCACATATGCTCCGGAATTCGATGCTCGTTGGGAGTCAGTATTGGAGAGCTCCCGCTCGACTTGTCCATGGTATATAAAAGAGCCTGGAGGGGAAAAGGACGATCGAACCGAGGCATGTTGAAATGCGGATGCAAAGGCATAGTACGAAACAGGAGGAGATTCAGCGAAGGGAGGGAGGGGCAAATCGTTAGGTCCGCTATCGGACTCCTCGGGGTGCTCAGTTTAAGCGGTGGTGTCAAACAGCTCCCGTTTCTGAAATGAGGTGATGGTGGATTATCCTCAAATTCCCGAGCGTATTTCTCTCTTTCTCGTTGCAAGAACCGCGACGCCGCTGAATCGCCTCGAACGGTGAATTCATCCTGTAACGCATCGATCGATGCGTCGTAATTGAAATATAGGGGTTGTATCGGTAGCAAAAGGCTTCACTTAGGATCGCGTTCTTCGTTCTCTGTTGCAGTGAAAGGCTTAAGCAAAGATCGTTGGTATCAATATTGAGGTGATGGAGGACGACATGGTGGGATAGTTTGACACAGCGCTTCGCATCTCCTCATGAGGTTTTGAATTGGGAGAAGAATGTGGAGAATGAGAATGGGGAGGTAAGTTCTCATGGGCAGCTTCAAAGGGCACTGTGTGTGCGGATACCCATGGAACATTGATTTCTCCCGTAGCTCGCAAATGCTGCACGTTTTGGTGGTGGTGTTGTTGTTGTTGTCTGGGGTTTGGGGCCATTACTATATCAGGTGCCTTGTTGTATTGCCTTCCAGTTGTCTTGGAATCGATGCACATTATATGTAGCAACTAGGCTTCAAAAGTGCGATTTTAGGCTCATCGCCACAAGTTGAAGTGACTTTCTCAGGCTATAAGGATCATAAATATCAGGTTCTACACGCAGTGCTTCCATTCCCCACCCAGGCCAGCGGGGATGAGAAAAGGATACTTACCTCAAGTATAGTGGCAACGGTGCGCGTACCGGTCTTCCGTACCTAGTGAGGAGCTCCGGAATTGCCAACATTGGCTGGAGACTCCATTTTGGTGATCCGAAGATCACACGCCGATCTAGCGTCTTTAATTCGAAATTGATAACGTGGCTGGCACATTCATTCAGAAGGCCGGGTAGATGGAAATATCTGCCTAGACAGGGATATGAGAATTTATCTTCAACTGTCCAATCTAGTTGTGACGAGACTTACCTTGGTGGCCTTCGACACAGCTTTCTGATGGCAAGGTGTGGGAAGAGACTTGAGAGGAAGTAGCCTGTCCCACCGAGAAGAGTCTCGGTATTGTGCGTTGTAGGACTTTCCTGGATTATATAGGATGTAGGTAAAGGGGACCTTGGAAGGGAGGGAAAATGTTTGTTTGTTTGACAAAGAAGAAGGAAAGTTATAAATGGAAGGTGCGGTCCACTTTTACCGTGTCAATTCTACACAGTTCCCTTCCTCTCTTGGCTTAATCTATCAGTACCTATTTACAACATATATCACCAGCTACGAATATGCTTGCAGCCGGTATAAGTATGAAAGGGTGCCCACCAAGATTCTTATCAACTACCTCACCAATCCTGAGGCGAGAGGAGAATGGGTACACAAGGACTCACTAGTGACTTCCCAGAATGGAAGTCACCTTCACGCTTTACTATTGTCCATCCTTCCTTCTTCCCACTATCCCCGCCCTCTCAACCCTTCACAGCTACATTGCCCCTGTCTATTCCTCACATTCTTCACTTCAACCCTTCTGTACTCGATCACACTTCTAGCATGTCTCATCACCTGGGGCTGCCTTACTACCTGATTGTGGGGCCTGCGGGCGTTACCCCTAGGGGGACGAGGACTGGCCAGCTGAGTCTCCCATCATACGAGCAGGTGAGTGTGCATAAATTCCGCGTTTGAACAAACTTGTGAACAAGGATATTTATCAAAACAATTCTCCTGAAAGAACCCTTTCAGATAATCGAAGGAGTGCTAATGAAATGAACGTTATAATAGACATTGCACAGTGAAATCGTCACATGATAATATACCAGTTTAAATCAACATGGAAGACACCAACAGTAACTGGGTCGAACCGCCGAATGGAGTCACGCTGTCCGACGAGGATGCACATCTGGCGAGCGAATAAATGGTTATAAAGGAAATACCCACCCAACACAAAATCGACTTGCACCGCAACGGCGTATTCAGAGAGCCTCCGGAGAGGTGTCCTGCCGCATCTGAAATTGTGAGAACCACCAAGTGTGTCTACCAAGACATTTCAGTGACTATTCTATCGAATGAGTGTTAACCACCTGATTACAGATTCCCTTATCCGATACCCAAGATCTTGATTTTCACCTCCATAATCCCTCAAGCCGAATCAGTCAGGGGGACAAGGACGCCGCAGCGACGTTATTCAACTCATTATTTGCGGACCAAGAAAGTCTCAATGGAAATGGGGATGGATGTCATATCCCACTCTTGGTCGACGAGGCGGAGATCAATAGAGATCATGCATGTCGCACTTACGAATTTCAGGATGCGTCGTCATCCTGGGCAACCTGATCGGTTGCACTTCCGCCCAGAGTGCCGCTGATAGCTGCGTGAAGTTGTGAGTGGGGAGCTCAGAACTCATGACTGATCCTCACAGTCCACGAGCCTAGCCCATTGACGAGGCCTTCGCCACCTGAAATTCGTTCCCCGCACCTACACAATGCAAAGCTTTCGCAGGTTGCTAAGGTTAGATGTCACCACAACCTACCAAAGGGGAGCCGCAGAGTGCGAGGAGGCCCTAGGTGCTATATAGCCTCACTTGGCCGCCGATGTTACACCTACTACCACCCACCTCAAGTATACCTCATATACTACGAGCGAGGAAGTACAAATCAATCAAGACGCCCCCCTTGTTGCAAGAACGCAAGCTTTACGGTGCTCATTGATAAAACCCACGTTGGAATAGGAGGCGCCAGCCGCTCCATTGTCTACCGAGAGGAACTATTTTGCAGACTCGCGAACCAAACTGTGAGGACTACTAAAAACGTGAAAGCCGCGAGGAGCGCGTTCACCGTCAGGACGATCATCGCTTCGAAGTCGTTCGTCGACATGCCACGTACGATCGACCGCCAACTGTTCAGACACTCCGGGAAACACCTAGATCACCAGGATGATGAGGCCGCACTAGCCGAAGCGAACTTCCCTAAGGAATTTAAACCCATCGTCAACGCCCGGGACACATGTCTAGCATGCACAACGCGCTAGCTACTCTGGTGAGAAACCTGATAACAGTCGTTCGACTGATCGACCTCCCGGCCGGCGGCTGCACCACCACAACAGAGGGCTTCGTGAACAAGTTCGCCACGTACTCTATAGTAGGTCTCTCTAGAACTTCCAAGCACTAAATATTTGATCGACTGTTAATTCATCAATTACAGATTCTTTTTGGTCCAACTAATACCTCCCATTCTCCATCTCTGCTGCCTTCGACCGTATCCTCCCCCGACCTCCGGGAGTGTCTCGCATAGTGTCAACAGAATGTCGCCATATCCTGGTCCCGGTCCCCTATATTTATCTATCGCACAGTTACCATGCCGGACTGGCCTCCGCAAGCCATTTATTGGAGGTAGTACCGTGTGTTTAGTGGTCTACGTTCCCAAACCGCGATTTCAATCCAAGCAATTCGATGAATTTCGAAACCAGGTTGAATGCCCAGAAACAGTAAAACTCCGACGAGAAGTGAGAGAGGAAGGGCAAACGAAATGCCATCCTTCTTTGGTTGCAAAGCTTTGCTCAAAGAAAAGCAGCGAAATGGGTATTCGAAAATCACCTTCATAATCCTGCGAAAGGTCAAGATTGACACATTCTAAGGCATGCCCGTGCAGCGGGAATTGCTTGGCCAATTTCCTCCAAGATCACATTCCTTCTCATCAAAGGAGATGGAGAGGTTTTGAAGGCAAATGTCCCTATATCGCTGCGTTGCATGACCTATCTGACGTTCTGGAACCGCACCGGCTGGTGTCCACAACCTGCCCAGCTACCCAACATCCTAAAGGACCTCGGTACGAATTGATCGAAGGAGTCTGGGACTCAGGACATGGACGGATTCCCAAATCCCAACCTTTGCAATCATCCCGAGTCGCCAAGCTCTTAGCTGAATGGTCCGCTTGCTTTACGTCAATGCTTTTAGCCACGTCCCCACTGGCCTTTGACTCGGCTATCACCACGCTTGAGAATTGCTTCAAAATCCCGAGTGCGTACTGCATTGGCCAGTTCCTGTTGACAAAACCTAGCGATAGTACCACGGACTGCGCCATGTGCACCACTCCTCTGGCATTCAATGCTAATTGGTATCGACTGGAATGATGTTCCTGGCATTGCTAAGTGTATAGTGTATCAAAAAAAGGATGAGGAAACTTTGTCAACATTCCCGGCGTGGTTAATGCTCCTTTGAATTCAAATAATACAGCGGGTTGCTGTATTCATCAGGGGAATTCATATCTCACCATCTCCATTCCTTGTCTTTGTGCATCCTTTGCACTCTGCCTTTTGCTGGTCGTCGTACCGTGATTAGATCCTTGCCCTGGTTAATTTCAGTTTTGACGCTTTGTCCTTCGTATAATTTCCATTCATATATCCCTCCAAATGTCCTCCTGGATGTCTTTATGAATGCCTTTATGAATGCCTTTTCAGATATCTTTGTGAACATCTTTCGCGATATCTGGTTGATATCGGGGTAAGTGATGAAACTATTTGGTCCTCGACAATCTAAATTGCTAATGAATTCAGTACTGAGCAAAGTATGCTACGTTGGTCAAACACGCTGGAGATTGTACGGAAATTGCGAAAAATGCTCACAATGACCGTGAATACCTCGCAATCCACGCAGTATGTAGGTATGTATCGGCCACATCACATCCCCATCACACAACGCTCACATCTTAATACCCTAGGTCCTCTGTGGCTGCGCCCATATGCTGTGTGAGTTACTGGGTCTAGTCCAGTACACCAATATCTTCTGGCAGAACACCGGACCACCGTACGAACCTGAACTCCTTCGCGCGGTCGCACAAAGTATCCGGTCCCTCGTCCGCGACTTTGTCAACGCGGTCACCGCACACCGGCGTGCATGGCATGTGCCCCCACCCACATCACCTATTTGAGTATAATACATCCATCCATCAAACATCAAGCTACTAACCAAGCTGCTCTAGGATACCACACCCCGGTTCCACCGTGGAGAACGCGTTTCTGACTTCTGAGATCACCACCAGCTCTCTAGCTTCAGCCCTTGCTTCTTTCTTTATCTTCCCGATGAGAAGCTTCGGTAACTAGTCCAAAGCATCAGAACCGAGCTGTTGATTCCTATGAAAGCACAGGGTGGAAAAGCACCCACTGAAATCACTCTCTCCCCGCGTCCTGGTATCGAAGATTCAATCGAGGATCTCAAAAGCCAAAACATCGACTCCACCAGCAGAAGCGTTCAGTCGCAACTCCGGTCCCTATGGCTTTGCTTTGTTTAGGTGGTCACTAAATATGGCTTACCCAAGTTTAAAAGTAAGATCACCGTCGGCTGATACAGACTCATTGCTAATGCTAGTTATACAGAGCACTGTTTCAAAGGAAAGGCGCGGTGAAAGAACCACCAGCTACGGGAGTGGCTATTTCCTTGTCTCCCTACCCCTTGAGGGGCGTTTCGATGGAGAATGATCATTTGTCAATGTCTTGACACTGCACCTTCCACCCTCTCACCCTCATCTACTCTGATCTGCTCTTTGATGAAATGGAACTTGAATAGGTGGAATCTTCAGGCGCAACAATTGATGGCTAGCTATTTTTGTGAATCCCTCGAAAACGTCACAGGAGAAGAGAAATAAAGCCCAGAAATCGTTTCCCAATTCCACAGAAAAGTTCGCGTGCCTATTGGGCCCACCATCCTCATCACGCAGAACGGGCTCCGGTCGCTGCCAGTCTGGAATGACTGGTACATTTTCACCGGTGGCAGCAACAGCGCAGGTTGGCTGTTAGACAAACGCAGCAATACCACGAACCGCTTTCAGAGCGGATACGTATTAACAGGAAAGAACCCCGTCTACAACCTGAACGTTACGCTCCAAAGCTACTAGGCAACCCCCAGCATCAGACCACGAGAGCGATGGGTAGCATATGCGCATAACAACAGAATCTTCTTCGAAGGGAACCAACACAGCGACAATCTGATTATCGCACTTACGGACCGCGCAAACGAGGGCATGATCACTACCCTGGCCCAACAAACCCACTTCCATACGAAGATCTGCGAAGCCGCGAATGAGCTCGACCCACACCAACACTGCCTAAAACGCCTTGGGCACAGCGAATTACACCACATTATCCGTCACAACGATTGTCATGTCCTCTCAGACCTTTTCATCGCCAGTAAGACTAAAGGTAGTGGTAAACTCAAACGCACCAGGCCCACAGCTCGCTGTTCCAATCCCATGGTGCGCATAGTCAATATCAAGCTCAGTTTTATTATCCACCTCTGAAAGCTCATGCGGGTGTTTAGCCCTGTCAAGCTCCACTGTCGCATACTTGCGAAGGGAGAAACTAAACGGTGTATCCATAGACGCCCTGGTCTTGGCAATAGGCGCAATCACCCTAGCAGAGGCCACATAAGACGTGTCCGCAGGTGAGGAGTGAATCTTCACCCAGCGTGTATCGATGCGATTACCGTTCTCCTGAGGCCACTCACACGGCGTCTCGAGGCCGTGTACTTTCCAAACCGTGTAGCAGACTTTGTATCACACGATTCTCCGGGACCTCTGCCAAACCATGTGGCAGAATCATATTGTCGCAGAAGACGGAGTGTGAGACCGATCCTTAAACATCTCTTTTCCTTTGCCTCCCAATTAACGTTTTATTTTTTTTTATTTCTTTCCGAACTTTGCATAATATATATTTCAGGTTACTTCATGGTCTGCCGCAGAACAAGGATATGAATGTACCAAAATGATAGTTTAATCAAGACAATTCCACGAAGTTCTCGATATTAATGACAATATTAGCCAAATCAACTTCCCAAAATGCAAGACTTGGTTATGGGTAAAGGAGTGGAGAGATGTGTTCTATATTGCATCTATCCTCAGCGTCTGGTTCTTAATGCACTTTTCCCTTTCATCCACCAATCAACTGGGCTTGTGGTTTAGTGGTATAATACTCCCTTAGCATGGGAGTGGTCCGGGGTTCGATTCCCCGCGAGTCCAGATCTTTTTGTTTTTTTGTTTTTGCTTTTTTCCGCTCGGAAATGGTCGCCAAGACATCATCCGCGGCTTGCCAAGACCTAATGCATTGGTCTTGTGGTCGGATAGCAAATACCATGTCAACATTGGTCACTAGCCTTTTTTTTGTTCTAATTAAGCCCAATTTATCCAAGGTAACTCTTGGGAGCTCTACTAGCGACTTGTTAGGGGCAATATTTCCCAACCCTTATATCCAGCCTTATACCCCCACATTTCCACTTATTGTTTTCCTCCCATTAAACTTTTATCCTTAATTTTCATTCGCCCAAAATGCATTATATCCGGGGATGGGCCTCGCGGATCTTTTTTTTGATTTTAGCATCAACTGTCCTTGCGAAAGATGACGCGGACTATAATCCATCGTCAAATTTTCGGCCTAACAATGTCACAGGTCTGAATCAGCTTTATACTTGGGTTGGATCGTACGTTTCATCCATCGGTTCACATGAGCTAGTTCGCTGAATATGTATAGTTACTATAACGGGACCACGGAAATTGAACTGAACCCCACAATCGGATATTCATCAAACGATACAGTATGTCCGACTCACAGGAACCGCACCACAATCCTGAAATGGGACTCGCTCTTGGCAATTACACAACGAGGCACATACAACTCCGGCATAAACCCAGCCAATCTATGGCTAATCCTGTTTCCGCCGAACCACAACATGTCGGATATGCCATATGAAAGGGATCTGCTTCGCTACGGCACACCTCTTATGTACCCCGTCATGTCGTCACTGTGAGTCCCCTACAGCCGTACCGTTTCTCCCTTCTTTCAGATACAATCCTGACTTGACCAGCCTCACGTGGAAGCACCAGGAGAATGCAACCGTACCCGATCATTTCAACATGACTACAACCAAAAATCCCAACTCATCATTCACTCTCTCCGGACAAATGCATAACGACATATCCCCTTATGATGGAGGGGGATCCTGGAATTTAAAAGTCGACATGATTCCGTGCAACATATCCGAAGAATACGGCAATTGGAGTATGAGAGTTCCGCAGGCAGAATGGTGGGACACGGAAGACTGGGACGAGTTCGTTCTACCGAATGTGACGGTGGATTTCGATGCACACACGTCCAATCTGACTATGGATGGGGATTTCAGCGCGTCTCCATACATGCGATCAAACGTCTCGCGCCATTTATGGGGTGACATGCTTTCTGCGGAAACTATCCGGGGTCCTATTCAAGTTCGCTTTAGTGGTGTTTTGGATGCTTATAATTCAGATATACTTGATGTCAATTCGACGGAACTGGCGTGGCTACGGACTGTTGGGTTTGGTAATAATTCGTTGAATATTGCGGATTCATCGAATCGTGGGTATAGTCTTCGATCTACTCTGTGGCGTGCTCTTGTCGCTCCTTTACTTGTTGGTATGATTGTATAGATGAAATTCTAAGCAGTTTTGAACAGCATGACTGCCAGTCCGTGGATTCATCATGGGTAATTGTTATATGAATAATCTGCCTCTAAGCGGGACTCGTGGAATTATTCAGCATCCCTCGTTATATAAAAATAATCCTTACAATATGCGAAGAGACTCCAACGAGAAACAAGATATCAAATTGCATGGAAACATGCGAAAAAGAGTTCATTGTCGCTAAAACTGATGCCTGACTCCACTATCCACTTCTAACCTCTCCCTATGAGCAACAGTTGCGAGAAACCCCCAACAAATGAACCCCCCATGTTGAAGATGCTGTTTTACTGTGCAGACGGATCTTCGGTTACTGTATGTTCAACAGGAGCCTGAACAGGAGCCGTAACCGGAGTCATAGCCAGTTGATCCAAAGGGAGTTGGTTGGCTGGGTTTCTGAAGCAGTTCTCGCTGGAATGACCGGCTTGGCGATTATGGAACTGACAAAAGAACGGCAGAGGATTAACCTTAGCCACACTAAAGTTGTGAGCCTGGTTGAGAGAGTTGAGGCGACGGTCCTCGGAAACGACAAAGTCCGCAAAGGTTGCTTCGATAGTAGTATCGGTGGAGACTTTCGAATAGAGGAAGCTGTCGAGCCATGGGTGCACAGCTGGGTTGACGCTGACAGCGTGCAGGAAATGGTAAAAAATGAGAAGAGGCGTCAGCTTTGTCGAATTGCACTCTTGGAGCTCGCCGAGGGCCACACGCCACTCGTTGACGAATGCCTGAGGCCGGTTGGAGGTGTATGTGGTGTTCATAAACCGGAGGAAAATGGAGAATCCAGCGTCGTAAGACCGGGCTGCGAAGGCGCGGTGGAGGTTGGCGTATGCACTGCGTGCATTATTGGCGTCGAGAATGTAGAACTTGACCGTCTCATGGACAGTGGCGTTGAGTAGTGGGAGGAGATAACGACTGGCAGTATCCCACTGGGTACGAGCCTCGACTTCGGCTGGAGTAGGCTGTGTAGGGTCGACTGCTCGGGGCTCGCTCCAGACGCCCGTGAGAAGCTCGTAATATCGAAGGTCGCGCGAGTCAAGGGTCCACTTGAGTGAAGTAGTCCATGTCGCAAAGTTGGACTCGCCCATAAGAGTCGGAACAAGTTCGAAGAGGGTGGGCTCAGCAAAGCCCATGGAAGCCATGTTGGTGATGAAATTCACAAAAGGAGGGTTGAGAGTGACCGTATGAACATGGAATATTGATAAATCAAAGGAATGGAGATTGGATTGATGGGTATGTTCTGTGTGGGTGCAATGGTCGAAGCTATAAAGAGAATTGGGACAAACAAAGACCAGCAGGAGCGATAAAGGGCTTATCGGCTCTACCTAGATAGATGTACTCGTAGACTGCCAAAGTGTATGGCGACTTCCTTGTTGAAGCTGAGTTCGGGAGAAACTATTTACCGCACTATTCCTCGCTAATATGTACACAACTCGATAGAGAAAGTAATGCATCGATTTTACACCCGTCTGTCGCATAGGATACCGGAGATGGATATAGCAGCAATCGACTCATTCTAAATTCAGATGCAGTCTTAGAGTGTATCATCCTTGACCGGGCAGCCGGGAAGACCTCGGGAATTCGAGTATTCATACGAATTGTGCGATATCAAATGCTTGTGCTGACCTTCTCTCACCTAGAGTTCAATCCCGACAACAGAGCACCAGCTACCTTATATTCCATGTCCAACTAGTATGCCTGACCGAGTTCCAGATGGTCAACATACTATAGAAAGCTTATTACGCAGAATATACCTTTTTTACCGCCTTCGTATATACCTAAAAAGAGTATCTAAAAAGAGTATCTAAAAAGAGTATCTAAAAAGAGTATCTAAAAAGAGTATCCAAAAAGAGCATCCAAAAGACATGATAGGTCCGTATAAGCGGACGACTATTCTTGTTAATAATAAATTAATAATCTATACCTTAAGCCGAGAGGAATCATATCCATGGATAGGTCCCTAGGGTTGAGGATATAGGTGAGAGCAAGGCGGTAAAATAGGGTAACCAAATTATAAGGGTTGGCGCGGTGGCGTCTAAAACCTGCCGTACGGGGAGCCTGCATCACAGCCCAGAGGCTCGCCCTTTCTATACTAGCTGAAAGTCCTTTTCCGTCTGACGCTCTCCGTCCAGACTCTAGGATGATGCATCATTTGACCAACCCTCATTCCCTCAATACGAGGCATGCAAATTACAAACCCCCTGACAAAGTACACGGTGCAGACACAACTTAGGGGGTCTGGCAAACAAGCATACCAAGCGTTGCAGATCGATCGATTGTTGGGTTGAGGCTGAACCCTATTCGATGTTTGACAGGGATCTCCTGGTTTTCCCCTTTCCCTTGAGAAGGCCCGAGCGCTGCGCAGATCATCACGGAATGCTCCCGAGGTCCGTCCTTTACCCCCTAGTTTGATCTCCCTTCTTGTTCTTCTTCTCTCTCTGTATAATTGATTCAATCTAACCTATGGTTTCGTTCCCGAATTGCCTTTCCCTAAAAATGCGTTTGATTCCGGGATGAAACAAGATGATGTTTATTCAAAGGACTGAATGTGTATGATTTTGCCCTCTAAGTCTAAACAAGGATCCGACACTGCAGTGCCCGCGCCTTTGATGACCAATAAGGGAAAATCCTACCCTCGAGTTCCCTTTTTCCTGTCTATATTGCTTAATCGATAGGACAACCGCTTTAAAGTTCACTTAGGTCGTAGATTTAACAACAGCACTGATACTGCGAGCAGTGTGGTCGATATTGGAGCTGTTGAGCCCACTAAAGGAAAGAAACATGTCAGCTTAACGCGCACTCCCAAAATATGCTCATGAGACATACGCAATAGAGATTCTCCCAGAGTCTTGAAGATACACATGATACTTGTCCCGGAGGAGAGTAACTTGTTCGACGGACAGTCCAACATATCTAAAGAAGGTCAGTATGGGGAGTCTCCCTGAGTCTGATCTTGATAACACTTACGAAAACATTCCGTTCTGTTCAGTGATATGCCGCCAGTTACCTGGTGTTTCCAATTTTTCCAATGCTTCTCTTAGTGCAACTCGACGGTTCTTGAGTTGGTTTGCCATGTCGCGCACTTCCTGTCGCCATTGGCGCTCCAAAGCCTCATCTGACAGAACTGTTTCAACAATCTTGGACCCGAAATCGGGCGGCGCGCCAGACTCTGATCGTGCAAGTTGACTCAATTGCGCTTCGATATTCTTTCCCGCCTGCTCGCTTGGAACAAGAACTGAGATAACTCCAACTCGCTCGCTATAAAGTCCAAAGGACTTTCCGTACGTTGAGACGAAAATAAACGGGATTTCCTGCTCAGCAAACAAGCGAACGCCTGCAAGGTCTGCGTCAATGTCTCCTGAGGCAAATCCAGGGTATGCGGCATCGAAGAAAGCCAAGTGACCGCGCTCGGAGAAGAGGGAGGCTAGCTCTCGCCACTGCTCTAGTGATGGATCACATCCAGTTGGGTTCTGAGCTCCAGACTGGAGAAGAATGACGGATTGAGTTGGCAAGGATTTGATGGCGTCTGAGAACTTCTCAAAATCGAAGGTGTTTGTCTTGTTGCTAAAGTAAGGCAGAAGACTGGTCTTAATTCCTGCAGACTGGAATACGAAAGGATGATTCACTGGGACCTGATCAGAATAACTTCCGTATGTATCACGAAGAGACGACTTACACCACGAGTCGGTCGGAAGGAAAATCTCGGGGTTTCCATTCTCCTTCCATGGTCCATAATGCTTCTTCAACAGAACTGCACCGACATGGCATCCTCCGCATGCGCCAAGAGTCTGGGCTGAGATTATTCTACGAAGGCAAGTCAGCTCTTGGTAGGTTTTGTAAAGAGCATATCACGCTTCTTTTACCTTCTTTCACGCAAAAGACGATTATCGGCCCCAAAAAGCAGCTTGGAACTCAAGTCCCTATAAAGTGGGGAACCCACAGCGGAAGGGCGATACTCATGATGCCAATCAGGATCATTGAATATTCTATTCTTTGCCTGTAATATGAATATCAAACATTTAGTAATGTATCTCGGGTGTAGAATGGTAAACTTTGGGGATTTATATATATACCTCTTTCACGCTTGGCTGCAAGTATGCTTTACCTTCGTCCGTTTTGTACACACCCACAAGGAGATCAGTTCTGTTAGGATCAGTATCCGCTCGGAACTTTCCAACAAGAGCTGCAAGGCCATCTAAAATTGCTTTCTTAATTCGGATTCACGAATATGTCAATTGCATTATTTACCTGCTGGTCGGGCTGTTGGGACACCTTGAAAGGGATCTGGAAAAGAAGTTGTTGTTATGCTACCCATTTTGTTTCTGCTGACGAGCGGGGAAAATGGGAATACTGTTAGATCTTATAGCTGCGGGGAAATATGTGGCTTAGAGTGATATTCATCCAGTAGCACGTTATTGGCAAACGCCATCATGTCGCAATATTAGAAATTTGTCAAATAGTCCATTACTATATACAATCTCTCCATCAGGAATACTATGATCAAGCTAGTCGCGATATCGGCCTTGTATTCCGTAGAGGTCCGAAAATGAATGAATAAATAAAATGAGTGAAAGATAGAGCGGCCTTCCCACTGACACAATATGGTGAAGGAATTGAGTGACGCACTAGGCCCGATAAGACGGGTTGAAAGACTAAGTGCACAAAAAGGTACAATACTGAAGTTCGAGCCCCAGGAAACCCATCAGAACAAAGTGAGCGGTATATGCATGCTTGCAATATTGGATTCAGCACCTCCTACTTTTGTCAATGTCAGCCAAATCCTCTTGTCCTGAGAGTGATGCATCCGCTCCGAACGGCTCTCGACCAATTTGAAAAAGAGTCACCAGAAAGGAAATCTTTACAAGGGATGGTCATTTAATCGGTAAAACGCATCACCTTGCCCTCTTCTCCAGTCAGATAGGCGAAGGGACTGCGCCATTGGGTGATAATTTAAAAAAAAGTGGATTCAATATCAAGAAACAATCAGTTAGACATCGGTGTTATTCGATGTTCAAGTAATGCATGGAGGCTGTATATAGCTGAAGGCGCTGTGATATGTATATCAGAACAGAACATGAATAGAATCAAAAACCAGGGATCCATCTGCTGACTGCACTTGCAATGGCTTGAAACCCGTACCCAAGCCTCAATCGCCATACCAGGTGATTACACCCATTCGCACTAAAGTGAGTTTCCATGTTATTCACTGTCTTCTGAGCAAATATCTGTCACGAGGAAATAGCTCGCGCTCGTAGTTTTCAATAGCCTTATTCAATGATGGAAATTTGCCCATTTTCAAAGACATGAGGGTGTTACCAAGTTCCAGTGCGTCAAGCATGGCTGCGTTCACACCAACTCCGGCAAATGGCGTCATCAAATGAGCGGCATCCCCCAGGAGGGTCACTCCAGGTCGTGGATCCCATTTGATTCCAACTGGAAGCATGTAAAGTGGGCGCGGAATCAATTTGTCGGTACTTTCTAAAATCATTCGCTTCAATTCAATTGCAGAATCATGGTAGTACCGTTCCACCAATTCCTTACGGGCAATACCAGGCTGTGTCCAATCAATGCCACAGTCCTTGATAAACCCCTCCGGTACTCTGAGACATGCGTAGGTCCGGATGCTACCATCTCCTATCCTCTGGATTTGGATGGCTCTGTCTGCATCGAAGGAAAACAGGCTGCCACGGCCGACGTAATCTACCATCCAGGGGTGGTTCAGGTTGACGTCCAGCGCCCACAACTCGATCGCCGTGATTCCCGAGTAAAATGGCTCGACATCGGTAAGCAGCTTGCGGGTATGTGACCAAGCCCCTTCTGCGCCCACAATGAGATCAAAATCTTTCTCCGTGGATCCATCACGGAGGTGCAAGTTCCAGCTATCGGTTCGTTCACCGGGAACAGCGCTGGTGAGTGTTTTGTCATAATGCACGTTCTTTCCATCCAGATGCTGGAGAAGAATATCCTTTAATTTTGCACGGTCGATTTCCGGGCGATCGGACATACTTTTGTCATTTCGTACAGGTGGTTGCGACGTGTTTCCATCCCAGAGCACCACGCCATCTTGCTTGACCACTTTGAGAACATCGGCTTCGGGCCGTGCATGCTGGATAAATGCATCCCATAGACCGGCTTCGCGGAGTGCTGCCTGACCTGCCTTTGGATGCAAATCAAATGTACCTCCCTGGTTCCGCTTGTTGGGGGATGTGTCGTGTTCAAAGAGCGAGAAAGGAATGTTATTATTTTGCAAAATATTTGCCAGGGTGAGACCAGCAGGTCCACCGCCGATGATGCCAACCCTGGGGAAGGAATCCATGTTTTTAAGGTTATAATAATCACCGAGCTAAACCGTGCACAAGCGGATGGTATAAATAATACGTTGGCTCTCGGCCTTAACGGGCCGGGTCGGAGTTGCGTACATTCGGCAGTAGTCTTTTGCTCGGAGATGCGCATATCGGGACGGTGATGCAAAAACAACCGAATGAGGGAAGTCCGAACTCATGGCGTGCTCTCAGCTCGGGGAATTTTTCGAATGGTACTTTGATATTCGCTGGAAGACTCTTTGTTTGTTATTTTTGTAAAGCAATAATGGCCCTGTGAATCTAGTCTGCGAAGGTATATCCCGGCTAGGGTGGTGGAGCTAGGGGGTGATTCATTTAGAGTACCTGCTTCTAGTGTAGGAATATCTGCGCGCGTGCGCGATACAAGATGTGGTCGTCAGCCACCTTATATCGCAACTATAGTTTTTCCGAATCAGGTACAGCTGGTCTTATCGCCCTAGGGCTATTCGTAATAATATGGGATATAACGGACTACGACGCTCCAGCCCGAAAGTCGGGATAGTAAGCACGAGTATTTTTAGGGATCTTGGGGCCATCCCCGGGGCCCCGGGGCCATAGTCACCACTGACTAAAACCCAGGGGAATAGCTACCGCTGCGGCTCCTTTGTAAGTGGATCCTATACGTAAGCTTGTACGAGTGGAGCTGACCATTGGGTCGCAAGTTTTTTTACGCTAGCCGAAGTCGAGCTCAGTATGTAGCAATCCATCAATGGGATGCCCTAACGAAGGCACGATCCCAACAAAAAAACACCATTGAGCGGTCTCCACCGTTCGCAGTTGCTTCAGCACGAATATTCTCCACAGGCTTCCCCACACACCTCTCCACACGCATCTCCACACGCCTCTCCACACGCTTCTCTAATGAAGAATAAATGGAGAAAGGACTGCATGTATTTATTGTCTTGATGGATCGACTGGCAGAGGAGAGAGAGGGAGAAGGGAGAGAAGGAGAGGAGAGAGAAGCTACCTGCATGTTCTATCAGATGGTGATGCCCCAGGTATCCAACGTTCTCCCATTATGGCCGACAATGCGTCTTTAGGAAACAGACCAAGCGGTTCTTTCAAGCATGTCGACTCCATAACCCAAACTTCGCCACAGAAACCTCCCAGCCCGACCCCCCCCCCCGGTCATTCAAAGCAAGTTCCTCAGCCGTGGGACACAATCCCTGGGGTTTGTTGCCCCGGACAAGTAAACCATCCTCGAAGAAATAGAGCGGCACCGCCCAATCGGGCCACCAGCTCGGGGATACGGGTTCGAGCTCGGGACCTCGGGGATACCCCGGGCCCTTTCGAGTATTCCTCAGCTCCTACTCCGTAGACCTGAGAGATACTCGGAATTGCTTGATTATATAACCACTGTAATGATATTTTTCGTCTGACTTTTATTTACCCTCCCTATCCTCTATTATGGCGCCAATACCACTGAGGTTTACTAAAATCAGACGTAAACTTATGACTACCACTCGAAATACTATACGAAAATACACTATAATAAAGATATAGACGTAATTTATTAATTTATTATATATGAATAAATAAAAGATATGTTGTGGTATTAGTGATATATAGATATTGGGTGTAGTTTGGTATTTAGGCTAAAAGGCTGAACGGTACTTAATTATTACATAATTAAAGGGGCTAACCTTGGAACCTTGGAACGTATTCCGTATGCCAGTCCACCCCAAAACACATAGTAAATGTGATGTACACTACACTTATATCTCAACAACGGTGGTCTGTATGTTGTATGAACTTTTCCTTGAAGCCTTATGCTTTTTATACGATATCTATCCACTTTATACAGTTTTAAGAAATTTATTGAACTATGTTATGGTAGTGACTGGGATACATGCCTTGGAGCTTTTTCTTCCTAATTTTGGATACCACAACAACATACGAGTTCGATTTGTTTAAAATTGATATATACCACTGGAGATGCGTATCAATTACTATCGGCAAACAATGAAATAAAATAAAGACGTTGATTGTTGAGATATAAGTGTACTGTAGATCACATTTACTATGTGTTTTGGGGTGGGCCACTCTCTTATTGAATACGTTAGTTTATGATTGGACTAAACAGATATTATATAATAAAGTAATTCCGAGTAGTTAGTTAACTATCTCTCAGGTCTAGGAACTGAGGGATAGTTATAACACAAGCAAATTCTTTGGGTATCCCGGAACTTTTTTTTTTTTTTTTTGAGTATCCACGAGCTGGAACCCGCGCCCAATCCCCCGGAACCGGCTCATAGTGGGCCGACGCCTAAACGGGATTATCATATATAGTCAACTGACCAGCTCGATCACGACAGGGATTAGAATGCCTCAAAGTTCGCTGCGGACTTCTTGCCATGGGAAAAAACACTCCATGAATTATCCGGCTCTATGGAGGGCTAATTACCCCTGTTAGTAAGCAGTTCCAAGTTAAGTAGTTATGGCTCGGGGGACGTTTTTCATTTTCCCCGAACGTTAGATCTGATACTAGTGCCAAACTTTAGTTGAAGTTTATTTCACTTGAAGGTTGGCAGGCCTCCTCTCATAAACGTTTTTGCTAGGGAGGAGGACGTGTCGTAGGTGGAGGAGAGGGAGCGATACCCCTATGATAGGCCAAAAAGAACAATCTATAACATTTAGCTCTACTAGCAGCATGAGCTCGGATAACTGCGTGCCCACTTAGGTTTCATGAACCTCTAATATCACTGGCTACTATGGTTTCCATTGCTGTTTTGAATTCTGTCTCAGGGGCCTGGCCCGTGTAATGGGAACTGATCAACGCTGTGATACGAGTGTATACATATAGAGCCAGGAAGGCCCAGAGTGACTTGGATCAAATTAATTCGAAAATTAGATATAATGGTTTTGTCTCCTACCACAGGATCGAACCTGCTAGAGGGGCAGGTATTGCAGTTCCCTCCGCCCTCCATGTCGCTCAAAATAGGGACCGTCATCACTTTTGGCATCACCTGTTCCGTTGCCACAATTTTTATGGCCCTTCGCTACGTTCAGGCTTTCAAGCTGACCAAGAAGATTGAGATAGATTTGGGTATGATACGAACCACGTCGAGACGCGGATAGACACATACTAACTACACTCAATAGTATTGATCACAATGTCCTATGGATGTGCGCTGGCATATTCGGTGTCTATGATACGCTGTACGTCTCTGTTATCATGTATTCAAGCTATGATCTGACCTAAATAGTCATGTACATTGGGCAGGATATTAGCTTGGCAGAGCTCGCGACGCTTGCTAAGGTGAGACTCATCTACATATTTTGATTTACGCTGGCTAACCAGATGCAGGAAATGCTCTTGAGTGTCTTGACTTATCTAATATGTCCATGCATCACCAAGATAGCTATTCTGACTGTCTTATTCCAAATCAGTCCTGCAAAATTATACCGCTACACCGTCGTGGCTGTGGCAGTAGCGATCTTTGTATATACCCTGGTCTTATGCATTATCGCCGGAGGACCTTGTAGTCCTCTTCAGCTAGGAACTACAGCGTGTCTAAGGAGAGTCACATTAGCCCATGCAGTTCTGAACATTGTCTCTGATCTCGCTGTGATCGCCATCCCGATCCCGACGATCTACGCGCTCCATTCTCCAAAGAAACAAAAAATTACAGTCGGCTTGTTGCTGGCTCTGGGATCTGGGTACGTTTTTCCTCGTCTCTTTGAATCCCTTTTCTAGGAACAATTTCCGCTAAACCCCCATCCTACAGCGTCGTCATTTGCTCAATAGCACGCGTACCATACATGTTGAGCTATCACGTAACCGTCCACTCGACCAATACCGAAGGCGTCATAGGAATTTGGTCCCTCTTCGAGATCAATCTTGGAATTATATGTGCCTGTGCAATGCGGCTCAAGCGCCTGATCTCGGTATATCTACCGCGATTTTCGCTGTTCTCGTCGCGCAGTACAGCGAAACTCTCCGAGGAACCGACCCGAGAAAGGTTCCAACCCAAAGGTTATAGAGCGCAGCATTCATACCAGCTGCACAGCATCCAGGATGGAAATTCCAGTCCGTGCATAAGCCCAAAACACATCTCCGTTCAGCAGACGTTCCAGATGGATGTGGAACGCATGCAGGCGTATTGTGCGAACAATGATAGCGCAGATAGGATTCTGCCTTGAGCTATACATGTTGAAAACGGATTATATGGATTTCATTTTTTTTAAAAGTCAGCGATCTCGTCAAATATTTAATCGGTCCTTGTAATTTCCCCCGTTGCTATCCTTTCCTTTCCTTGAGCTTTTATATAACTGCAAACGGCTTAGCCATAGAGATTCCTTAGTAAAGAAGATTGAAGATTGAAAGGAGGATTAAAAGCTTCATTTTTGACACTTGCAAACCGCCCAGAAATATGGAGATATCTCCATTTGTATGGGGCCAAAGGCTTCATTTTTGTGGGCTGTAATTAATGAATTTACAATGCATTATAACTATAGAGTGGTGTTACATAAGGCACTCGGGCATCAAGAATCCCCCTCGTCCTATGTAGGTAGCTTTAGGAACGTGAGTTTTGAAACGGAAACGTTGCGACCAGTACGGCAGCACGCTCAGCCGCCCACAGTTTTTGGCAGAATATGGATCATGTGACATATACCCATGTGATAAGCTGTGATGACTAACACATGTCCCGAGCCCTCCCTGGAGGTCGGTAACTCAGACGCTCTACCGCTTCTGTTGCAACGCGAACTTACCTAGCTTGAGGAATCAAGGCCACTGGTGTGAAACTCTACAATCCTCTGCAAATCACGCAATAGGTGACATGGAAAATTCCGACATACCTGACGTAAGGATGACCTCCATTCCTCTACACCAGGCTCCCAGCCTACAAATGCAGGTGCAAAGTCTAAGTATTTCCCCCTCGACGGTTGCGACATTTCCCAGGTGTCTGACGAAATCTTGACTACACTCTTTGACACTGCACCGGCTCTCCATTCTTATGAAGGGACACTGTTGGAGTGCCTCCTATGCATGCATACACTGCACACTGCATGTTTGTTGTTTGCCAGACTGAGCCTTTGCTTGGATGTTTCTTTGTTTGTGGACTCTTTGTTTGACAGGGGATATAAACCCTGGATTTCTAGTTTCTAATGAACAACGATTCCTCTTCTGCTTTTTCCCCTCAAGAGACACGCGTTGTGCGAGTGTCACACACGTTAGTCCTCAAGGGCGGTAGAGGTGCACGGCCATTTGAGGCCAACATCCTCAACCTTGTCGCCGAATGTGATGGGTCAGAAACAATCCGAGTGCCTAAGGTCTACCGAGTTTTCAATATTGAACCAGATGAAATATACGGTTACAAATGCATAATCCTTATGGATTTCATTGATGGTGTTTCAGTTGAGCAATGCTGGGGTGATTGAAACAAACTGAGCGTATGAGTGTTGTCTCTCAGGTTGCTTCAATGATAACTACTCTGCGCTCTATTGCGCTATCTCAAGAGCAACAGGATCAGCCTGGCCCGGTGGGCTGTGAAGGTTGTGTAGCTCATGGGTACTGGTTCACAGATATTGGAGCTGGTCCGTTCAGGTCAAAGGAGCATATGGAAACTTGGTTCAACCGCCGACTTGACATCACCAAGAAATTCCACCAGGCGCCCAATGATGTCCCGCTATTTCACTTTGACAAACTGGTTCTCACTCACATGGATATTGCACCCCGCAATTTGGTATTAGCCTCTGATAGAAATGTTTGGTTGATTGACTGGGGCGACGCTGGGATATACCCTGATGGATTTGAGATCGCCTCACTCAAAGCACGGAGATTCGAATCGCCGGAGTATACTGATATGTTGCTTGAAATACTTTCCAGTATGATTCCGGAACATGAGGAGCTACTTCAGCAGCTAAGGTCAATTGCATTTGCGTTGACTACTGGGCAGTGGTTGGGGAGGGAAAGATTGGACTTTGGTCAAATTTAGACTTGTAATCGAACATGAATTGATCGTAATTAGTAGGCTGTGATGTACATAGCGTCATTGTTAAGAACCCATCTACTATGTTCCTTATACGCACTATACTATCCCTGTTATTACCTCTCTTACCCTACCTAGTCTTAAGTCTTCTCGCCTATATCACCCACACTCACCCTACAGTGCCGCTTAGGTACTAAGGGCGCATTGAGTATTAGCCGTGCAGAATACTAGGCTTAAGTACGGCTAAGCGGACGGGAACCCCTATTTTCCATACCCTATGGTCGCATGTATCATGTTACGTGTGGGAGAGGATGATATCTAGGTAAAGTATAAGGGATTTGGTGGTAGTATGGGAGGCAGGGGAGTGGGATGGTGCGAGGTGTGGAAGTTCGATTATAGTTAACGAAACTTTTTTGGAATTATTAAGAACTATGAGCATATTTTACAGCAAATTTCAAATCGTACTCTGCACTTTGGATCTGGACTCTGATGTTCAACACGAAGGTATCCTTCATCTTCCTTCATCTTGATATTCTCTGTGGAATCTTTTACTGCAAGACCAGTATCTTTGTTCGCCTTCCATGAAATCTTTGTTTGTCTGTGTTGCTGCCAAATATATAAGGCCTGCAACTTCATCCACTGTATATATAGAGACCTAGATCCAGGTTCATTGAAATCCTAAGTGTTCTTCCTCCTATTATTATAGTACTTGACTTTATATTACTCTTGAATTTGACAAGGCGTATGGGTCTGGTCACTGGTTCTTCCCAAGAACAGTATTATTCTCTGAAATATATATTCTAAAAAACTTGTGGGGGATTTATGATCTATGGCAGAACCTAATACATATGATCTCCCTGAGGTCTCAACCCACTAAACTCATGCAAGCTGGCTCTTGTTTACACACTATAAGTTTCTCGATGGGTGCAATTTTCTAACCAATCTTTCAGTTTTCTCTCTCATCAAGCCCATTTCTCTATGATATCAGTTGTCTCTCACTTATCATTTTCATGAACCACCCTTTATCTTCACAAACCATCCCCATCATTACCTTATTTTGTTCCCCGTATCCTCACCCGAAGTCAGAGAAATACCATCCAATAGACGCCTTCGTCCCTCAACGACCTTGGTAAACTATTATCATCTTTGATGCAACCTCAGATCTCGCTAATATCTATCCTTTCAACATATAGCAAGCCGAGCGCGTGGTCGCTGCTTATCTTGGGTTCGACACTATCGTGGACCTCCAGCGCTTTGTGATCATGTGGCCCTGCCTTGAAGCCATCCGATTGATATGTGCTCTACCCGGCGAGACCAGCGACAGTCTAATATTTCCAAGTACAATCGAGGCTAGCCAAGCGCTGGAATCCAACACCCGAGTAAGATGGTCACTGGTGAACACGCTGAAATCGCCTTCGCCCTCCACAATGCCATTAACAAGGCTCTTGAACGCATGGGGCTTGACGAAGCCATCCATCATTACCAAGGTGTCGACATCGATGTCAATGGGCAGAGGAAACAGGCAGATATTTCTTCGATGTCGTCGTCATCTGGCTGTTCCACTATCTGCTCCACTGGCTGCTCTTCCACCTGCAATTGTTCATTTGCAAGCATGAAAGAAGGATTGAAATCTAATGGCAGATCGTCAATTGCAATTGACATCATGATGAATCCACTGCTTTGTGGGGCAGAGAGATTTGCTTGCTTTGTTGCATCCGACGGTTGTCCCTGGATCTGCTGGGTTTTGTCCTGTTTGAACTCAGTGGTCGATGACGAAGTGGTAGACGACGGAGTGGTAGAGGTATTGTTGTAAGTAAGGAATAAACCGGGACTTCAAATCAGATAAGGTTTTGTATATCTTCTTCATTACCGCAATATATTCTTCAGTAGTCGAGTACTAGTTTCGAGAAATCGACCTATACTTCGACATTGCTGCTTTCAAAGCTCTATAATCTTCACCCTTTATATATTTTCAGATTTTATCTATAAATTCGTTAGCAAAAGATATCTTATTGTCTCGGCTATTAATTTCTTCCCTCAAATTGCCATTAATACTCCCTGACAGCTAAGTACGCACTTGCTTTAAGAGCGTTTTCCACTTCTGACTATTTGGGCTATTTCTGTATGGCTAGGAAACGTCCTTCTTAATCAGATTCTGTAAATTATGATTCTCCAAGATCTTTTCAACCTTGTTAATCCATTTGTCCAAGTCTACTTTATGCTTTAGTGGAGGGGTTATCTTAAATAATATAACAGTCCCTATGTTAGGGAGTCCAACTGATTGATCGGCAACAGTCACATCTTCTTTAGCATGCCAATCTTTGTCATATAAAGGCACTTAGGGCTACGCCGATGTCGTCGCTGCTAGCGTTGACATCTTGAAATTTGTAAAGGATTAGGTCGGCTATTGATAAACCAAAATGTAAGACCTAGTGCCGAAGCTTCAAAGCACTATTCTCATAAAACAAAGTATCTTGATGAGCAAAGTGATTCCAATCAAAGATCTAGTACTCCTTATACTATTCTTGATGGAATAATGATGAATTTTGATGAAGAAATGACGATTCAGGGGTAAAAGAACGGCCTCATAACCTGTTGGAGGACTAGAGGAGAACTACTAGGTGGGGAGAAAGCAGAAGAAGAATCATTAATGGATTAGAAGTGAGAGATGCAGGGTTTATATACCCTGCTGAAGCATCTGAACTAAGGCTCAATCTGTCAAACAATCAATGAAGCAAACAAGCAAACATGGAGGTAGTCCAACAACTATGCCCGATTTTAGACCGCTTTCGCCGCCGCTCTATACAGTGTATTGTAAATTGAAGCTATTCCCGCCACAGTATACATATCCCTTACGGCTATCATCGCGCCAACCGGGCTTTTGCTAGGCAGAAAATTAAAAGATTATATATAGAAAAGTCTCTGCCTTCGTATATACCTAAAAAGAGTACCTAAAAAGAGTACCTAAAAAGAGTATCTAAAAATAGTATCTAAAAGACATAATAAAGCCGTATAAGCGGCCCCACAAATCATCGTTTTCGTCAAATCTCACGCGTTAAACCTCCCTCCAACAACACAAATTGAAGCTATTCATACCATACAAATTTCAGTACAAATAAAATCATTTGTCTACTAGCTGATAAGGGTACGCCTTCTTCAGAGCGTACTGTTCATAGGATCCGGGCTCTGTAATAGTATTTCAGGTATCTTAATTTTCTGCTAGATATAAATAAGGCACAACGGACATGCTAAAGATCGTTTGTTTACTTTGTTTCCTTTGTTCTATATTTACTACTAGTACTATTTGACAAAGGGGTTTGTTTACACGGTGGGTTAGCTTTAGAATTGCTTTGTGGACGGCGAATGCGATTTCAGTGTGACCATGACAATAAGTAATTTGGTCTTCGGGTTAAAAGATGTTCGGATCGAATAAATAGGGATGATATCCGGGCCGACGAAATCCTGTTGAAAAGTGGTAGGATCAATGGAAAAGATGATGTATTCGGTGGTCTAAATCCTTGGCTCTGTTTTGGTACTGCCGGATGCTGTATCGATGTTGGTCATTTCACAAGAATTGCGCATTGAACCAAGCAGCCGTTCACGCTCACGTGCAAGTATTCGAGAAAAGTGATCTTTTCCTTCATAACTATACCGTCTAACAGAGGGAGGTAGACCTTCTGGATCATTATCGGGCTCATTTTGATTTCGATCGGACATTTTATGTATTATCTTGATGCCGAGGGGATGTGTCAAGATAAATCCCAAGGCTGCCTATAAATGCACCAACTTTGACTCTGCTCGTAGCGAAGGGTAAACACTAAATATAAGTCATTCAATGTTGCGGGACATCCGGATTTCACCTTTCTATGTTTCTCTTACAGATCGCTAAGAGGAGTAGCTGTAGAAATGACGGAATCAACATCAATCAATGCTGTTTGGTTACTCAAATTTGCACCAGAGCACGGATCGCACTATTTTTATATTCAAGTAGGTGACTTTTACCTGACGCTCACAATATTTATTTTGCTTCCGCAACCCCAAGAATCCCCGCCTGACGTGCCCTCTACCATCATAGGGACATCAGACTTTAGTAACTCGAAACAGGCCCAGTGGGTTGAGACTGGCCGAGGGCGCATCGGATGTCACGCGTGTGGAACTTATCGTCTCCACCAGGTCTAGGAAAACTCTTGGACGAATCGATTTCCACAATGAGGAACATAAAGTGGTGGGGGATCAGCGAGATTTATGAGCAACTCTTGATCCGGCTACACACAGCCTAAAATACATTGCATAGTTATGAAAGAAATTATCCACATGAAGTATGTGACACTCTGCGTATTCTAAATTGCATTGTTCCGAAATGCTTCCGCTTACGCAGCGGAAGCGGGTATCCACAGTGGATCTTATATTTAAAACTTTGTGGAAAGTTTAATCTACAGTGAGATTGTGCACCATAAACATACGTTACGGACTTTAACCCTATTCCACCGGCATTTTCGGTCAAGATGCTTTCCTCCGAGCTTTCATATCCGAAGAAACCCCCTTGTTTTCTCCGATGGTTAAGACTCGTGCAAATCTGTTCTTTCTTCTCAAATTCCTCTAATGTCACAACAATAATTACATCTCAGCAATTTTGGGATAAACCTACCATTCCCACTTGGACACCAAAACATCGGTCCTGTGCACTTTCAACATGCAAATACCAAAGCCCTTTTTCGGCGCCGTGGGGGGCTCGGCTTTCCTCATCCAGCTCCTATTTCTTGGAAATATGAGCTACCTATACGGCACCGCCTTCAATGACTCACAACGGATGAAGGCCTTCAACATTCTCCTCGTCGACTACGACGACGGCGTCGTTGGACAATCAGTTAAAGCTGCATATTCTCAGCTAGCAAGCCCTGGCTTTCCCACTCTCATTGAACATCCATCGACCGAGTATCCCGCTGCAAGCGATATCCGTGAATCTGTCTGCAAGGGTCACTATTGGGGCGCGATTTACACCAATCATAACGCGTCCTCAAAATTGTCCGCCGCACTCGCCTCCCCCGAAGCTGCGCAAACATACCAAAACTCCGAGGCATTGACCTATGTTTGGAACGGTGCGAAGTATCCCTCCTACGCCCAAATTATCTCTTCCAGTCTCCAGGGTCTGGTACAGGCAACCAGAGGTGCCTACAATGCCATGAATGGAACATCAGCACTATCAACAGCCAACACAACAGATAAAAACATTGCTCAGATCTTGTTCGACCCAATTGGCGCCACATCAATCGATATCAAGCCAACAAATCAGGGTGTTCGTTTCTACTACAACACTGTGTCGATGGTGATGGTCATTCTGCCACAATTCTTCTTTGTAATGGCCATGAACGGTATTACGGCTGAATCCAACATCCTTCAGACCTTGTCCCTGAGACAGAACATCTCTCTCCGACTGGGAATATCTGTTTTTTTCGCCTTCATCACGTCACTCTGCATGAGCGGCTATATTTGGGCTTTCCGAGAAGACTGGGGAACCACACCTGGCCAATTCCCACTCACGTGGATGCTCCTCTGGCTCGGGATGCACCTCAACTTCCTCCTCGTCGATTCGGTCACGGCGGTGCTCCCGGTGAAGTTTATGCCGTTTTTCATCCTGACTTGGATCATCATCAATGTCTCGAGTACTATCAGCCCATTTGAGTTATCTCCTGGATTCTACCGCATTGGATATGCTTTGCCTGCACATGAGATCTACCAGGTCCTCGTCGATATCTGGACTCATGGATGTAACCCGACTCTTTATCGGTCACTGCCAATTTTGTTCTCTTGGTGGCTTGTTGGTATTTTCGCCTTTTTGGCTGCAATGCGCAGGCGAGTGCTTTCAGTCGCGGCCGAGTCCAGGGGGTCAACCATTTCTGAGCCCGAGAAAGTCTGATCCGGTGGACCTCGCCGTGCAAAAGGCGATTTCAGCACAAAATGCGTGCAAAAGCCTCCAACGGAACATATTGCTAGTACGGAGAGTCTTTGAGTTAATCTTGGTTTCGTTCTTTTTTGATTTCCTTTTTGATTTTCTTTTTGATTTATTTTTTGATTTATTTTTTGATTTATTTTTTGATTTCTTTTCTCCCCCTTTCTTATCTTTACCTTATTACATACAATCTTTTGGCATGCAAAAATAGAACCTTCCTCCCTTTCTTTTGTATCTATCTATCTTATAAATCTCGAACGGAGAATTGTTCACTAGAGAGCAAAATATTCCCTCGCCAATACATTGCATAATTTCGTCCACATTTGCATCAATGTATCTCATTCCTCTTCCCCCCAGCCTGTGTCTTCATTTTTTTTTGAAGTTGCTGTATACCCGGGAAACAGTGTGGAGCCGAACCGAGGCGCCAGAATATCTAGGAATTAACCTACCGTCTATTGCCCTTTGCTGCAAATCTTCCTTCCAGGTATATATTGCAGAAGGGTTGGCGGTGAAGATATTTATTTGCCGGCACCTATTGGCCAACAGTCATATGACTTGGTACCGTGTAAACCTCTCTCACACCCTCCCCCGACCTGCCAGATTCCTACCCCTATCTCCTCTTTCCGCCCCCACCCAACTCAACTCCTCGACGGCCAACAATGGCAAAGGAGCAACCCATCTATGATATTGGTCCATTTAAATCAAGCACCAAAAATACAGACACGCAGTTGAATGTTTATGTCTCGAACAAACGCTTTAAAATCGATCTCTTTACTTCCAGCTTCGAAAGGTCGCCTGCTCTCCTGGCCGAATATCTTCGACACGTTCAACGTCAAGAACCAGAATGGATCCCTGATGAGTCCGAGGTCGATGTGGATGGGGAGTTTGAAGACCCCCTTGATTAAATCCATGATTGGGTCTTGCAACCATTTCTGCCAATCTTCCACGAAATTGCTCCCCTTGACCCGAGCCAAAAGTACACTCTCGAGGACTGTCTGTTTGCAGAAGAATTTCACTACACTGTGCAGGTGGTGGGAGACAACCTAGTCCCCGTTTATCTCAGCAACACTAAAAACATGAAACATCATCTCATCGGGGCCCGTTTACCATCTTCTATCGACCACCCTGCCTTTGCTGTCTACCATCCTAAGGAAGTCCAGGTTCCAATTAGTTCAGATTCGGCTGCACTACCAGGAATACCTCACAAGGTATTTACTCATGGTCAACCACAGCCTAGCTTCTTCAAGATAGTCTACGGAGGTGATATAAGTATTACTATAAGAGAGATTCTCACTTGTTCAAAGATTCGCATGGCTAAATTCGATCCCCCGATTTTTACGTCACAACTGGAAGGGCTGGTCCAGGATGATGATGGGTATGTCATGGGATTAGTTTTATCATACATTAATTGTGATGGAGCTACACTCAATTGCATTGATGGACATGATCCCAAATTTTCCGAGCTCCGACAAAAATGGGTTGATCAGATTTCTCTCACAATTAAACACTTGCATTCATACAGAATCATTTGGGGGGATGCGAAGGCAGCTAATGTGCTCATTGATGCCAATGAGGATGCATACCTGATTGATTTTGGAGGAGGTTATACTAAAGGTTGGGTTGAGAAGGAGAAGTCTAGCTCGACCGAGGGAGATCTCCAGGGACTTGAAAATATTAAGCGGTACCTTTTTGGATGAATACTAGATGACTACTATCGTTCTGTGCTCATACTGTCTACTGTTAGTTGTTACACTCTCTTGTGCAGGCTAAGGCAGCCGGCCAAGACAACTTCCTTTACTCTCTTTATACATTAATCGGTGATTGGTTTGCAATGCTTGATCCTCTATTCATTCACTATGTTTGCATCTTGCTGTCAAGGAGTCGATAGAAAAGAGAAAATGTTGGCATGTGATGGCGAAGCCACAGGGTAAATTATATCTGATAGATGACTATGAAAGAGGGAAGGGAATCTTGGCTGAGATTGGGTGGAAGAACCTGCGGCAATTTCGAAGATCTTGTAGAGATGCGAAACGATCTCGACCTTTCTCGTTTCCCATTTATACCTTCGAGTTATGAATTGCAAGAGGATATGAAAATGGCAACAGTGGTGATCGAATATTGCTAAGCATTTGGGGCAGGCCGGCAAGAAAGTTCGAGGCATTTTCAAGCTCGCCCCGTATATTCGCTGTAGCGAGGATATAATTCGACTGATCGGACTGTCCTCTCTAAGTATTTTGTGCTCCCTCGCGAGGTCGTAGCTCGGGTCATTCGGGCCCATCAAGTCCTCGTTGTTGTCGATTGGTTGATGAAGAGACCCGTGAGGTGGTCTCCGAATGTCCCTACAGAAGGCGTTAGAGACGGTACTAGTGACAGGGTAGACAAGCGGTAATACCTTCGATGCTGTCATGTCGGAGTTCATATGAACTCGATGAAATTAAACGAATGGCCTGGAGGAATAGAACAGCTATGGTGTTCGTCAAAGATTCGTCCTCTATCATTGTAGTTGTATGGTGTCTCGCGATGAGACGGCGTCTTATGGCCAGAATATTTGAGGAACTAGAGGTATTTGTTGGAGAAGATAATCGCTTGTGGAAGGAGCAACCTATTGTAATTCCTTGGCGGCCTGACATGTAAGGCCCCGATCGCGATATCTTTGTACTTATTTAGTAATAGGCGGCCGCTTATGCGGCCTTATTATATTCTTTCTAGATGTCTTCAAATGCCTTTTTAGATGTTCTTTTCGATGTCTTCTTAAGTGAATACGAAGGCGGTAAAAGAAACATGATATTCTGTGCAGGAGACTTTTGCCCATCGCCTCCGTTTACTGCTCACACACCCATCATTTGTCGATTGTTCTGTGCTTTTCTGCCTAAAGGCTTGCTGGTCGTCAACTACCTCTATTCAATATCCAGTCACATGCTCTGACATACCGGTATTTACATAGCCTAGATATGCAATATTCTCTCGGTACCACCTCCATGTAGACTTCCCTTGAGGGATAAAGAAAAAGCTAGGTTCCCCAAAGGGAAGGTATCACGACGCCTTGCAATCAATATCACAACCATGCGTACGTGATTTGCGCATGCACAATAGGGCCTACGGAGTCCGACAGAATGGAACCATAACTGACCATAAATCTTCGCTGGCTACCGCGGCAAATTATTTTTCTCACTCCCACTTCGCATCTGGGATTCATTTCTATTGGGTTGAACGGGATGCAATGCTGGCCTCGGAACCTACTGGAAAAGGGAATATCCAATCACCGCTAGGCAATGATGCATCGGTGTATGCAAAAAGCACGGACAAAAAATGAGGTTGATCACTTTACGGCTACGTGCCCCGTTTTCCCAACTGGGCCTCGGAATAGATTCAGGCTAAGATGGAGCCAAACCTATCTGGGAAATAGATCGCCGCTTTAGTGGAAACCCCGGTGGGGCCCCTCCACGTCAATCTAATCTTGATTGAAGGGGGGATATCTGGATGAGAACAGGTAGCATGTTCAGACAAGATCGGATGATTGGCCAACAGTCTCCTTGGCATCGGCTGACTGGCGGGGAAGTGTGTTCCAAAGAGAAAACAAGGTCCGTGAGACACATAATTCACTCAATTGATTTTCTAGTCTTTCCGTACAACTGAAGGCAAAGCCTCCAAGTCGACACCATGCTTGCTGCTTCAAAATCAGCCTTCGTGTCTTCATTATGCGGGATTAATTGAATAAAACAAACGTGTTTTCGTTCCCTTGGGGGCCCAGGCAACACTTTAGAGGGGTACATACCTAGCGCAGGAACATGCATTGTGCCCAGGCCCAGGCTCAACACGCCTGAAACTGCATTCCACCGACATCATCGATCGACGCGACTTCACTCTTTCGGGCCCATTCGCGAATAACCCCGCATCACGCCATAAACCCGGGGCTATGTCCAAGCTATATCCGCAATGCCATACAGCCGCTGGCAACTCCTATAAGAATGGCGTTAGCACAGTCTTGGAAACAGGCTATTCACTCGATTCTAACTTCTTAGGCCAGAAATTACCAACATCTCTCCACAAGAAAAACGCAATATTCCAACCTCCTAGACCATCCACCAAACCCCCTTCTTCCACAACCCACCTCAATCCTTCACAATGTTGGCCCCAACCCCAATCCAGGCCAAGGCCTCAAGCTCGTCTAGCGAACTCTACCTCAGTCAAGCCCGCGCCAGCGGCAGCACCGAAGATTGTATGGCTCTATACGAGAAATGGGCAGCCTCATACGACGACGAGGTTGGAGACAGTGCCCAAAACTACGTTGCTCCCGTGCTTGTCGCTCAAGCCGCCATCAAATACGGACTCTCAAACGGCGCCACAAACAGCGTGATACTAGATGCCGGTTGTGGGACAGGACTGGTGGGAGTGGCTCTTTCAATGGCCAAGGCTAAAGCAATCGACGGCATCGATCTATCTCCCGCCATGCTTTCTGTCGCAAAGAAGACGGGCATCTATCGGGATCTCACAGTGGCAGACATGAACCGACCCATCGACAAAGCGGATGGAACATACGATCTCGTCTCCTGTGTGGGAACTTTCACTCTTGGTCATGTTGGGCCGGACCCTGCCTTGCGTGAACTTGTGCGCGTCGCTAAGAATAGGGGTGTTGTTGTCTCAACAATTCTGCAAGAGATATGGGTGTCCGGAGGGTTCCAGGCTGAGGTTGAGAAGTTGGTGGCGGAGGGCTTGGTGAAGGTTGTCACCGATGAACTTATAGACTATGTAAAGGGACACGGCGACAAGGCTGTGTTGCTCATTCTAGAGAAGATCGATCGCGACTGAACGACACCCCCATGCCAATCACGACGCAAAGCCCGAGCGACTCACAGCCCTTGCAACACATATTGATTGGTTTTCAACTCCTCCAATGCGACATACAAAGATGGGATTTCAACACCCAAACCCAATGCAACAAACACTGCGATCGGCTCCAGATGTACTCGACTTTAGCTACGTGGAAGCAGCTTGTCATTCTTAGAAGATATTTAAATTAATAAATCCCAATAAACTAAAGAGACTATATCGTGAGATTCGGGGGAATCCTCGCTGGAATACGACGTTTATACTCCACTCTATGCATCTGCTTGCCTTTCTTTATACATCCGACTTTATCCGGCTTCATGAATCTGCTGTTGAAAGTGCAGGCATGTAGTTCATTTTGACAACATACAGAACCTGCAGGATCAACCAGGGATGCGGGGTAATTGGCAAAGCCAAGACGGAGCAGAGAGACCCGCGACATATGATTCGCACTCAACACTACAGGGATCATCTCGTATTTATGAAACCCGGGGATGAAATCTGGGGATCGGGGATCCTTGGCGTGTCTCACATTCATCAAAACTGACGTTATACATTTGGGCGATCCCTTGCGCCCCGAAGCAACTTGAGAAAAACCTCGTGAAAATATATGTTGGAACCGACAGCCAAAATGCAATATCCATGGCCTATTCATTTCATATAAACATGAAGGACCGAAAAAAAACCAACAACACCTCGCTGTGTGATAAGGGCCGAAGACCGCACAGCCTAAATTCAAATAGATGGTATCATGCAATGTTCATAAGAGTCTTGAGCGCGCGAAGAGAGAGGGGTTTAATGAGGTAGTTATCGATACCAGCCGTAGTAGCTTGGTGCTGGAAAGCAGTGGAGGAAACTCCAGTCACAGCCATGATGCACGATGGTTTTATGTTATGTTCGCGTTCGAATTCGCGGATTTTGCTCGTTGAGACGAGGCCGTCCATCACTGGCATTGAGATGTCCATCAGGACGAAGTCGTAGTGAAAGTTGGAGGATTTGTATTTCTCCAGTGCGACGAGGCCGTTGTGGGCTGTGTCATAGCTGCAGTTTATTTTTTGCATGAAAGTGGCCATAATCTAGAATTTGTTTTAGTAGTGCTCCGATCTGGGGAGAGGAGTGGGGCAGTACCTTGACATTAATTTCATTATCGTCCACAATGAGAACATGGGCCACGGCTTGCTTGCTGGATGGTCGGGGTGTGGAGCTGCTTGATCCTCTCGGTGAGCTCACTGCTTGGTTTGCATACTCCGACGTCCCTCTATCATCGAGATCCGAGCCCCAGTCTGAACGGCTTTCTATTTTTGTCTGTGGAGACATGGGCGGGAAAGCAGTGTCGGGCGCAGGAGACGCAGGTTGTATTTGGATTTCGCGCCACTTCATAATCTTTTCAACGGCGTTGTAAATTTTCTGTGGTCCGAATCTGCAAAAGGAATTAGTTTTGTTCCAAAAAGGTCAACAGATTGCAACCTACGGTTGGGCAACGCGGATAATGTTGACGGAAAGGCTGTCCAGTATGATTGGGACATTGCCGCTTAGCACGATGAAAAAGTCAAACCCATTCTGAGCCGCCATTTCGGAAACAAGTTGATCGTTTTCATCCATGGTTCGTCTGAGGAGTGCTTCCTCGATGACAATGACCTGGCCGCGAGCCTTCTCGATAGAGCCAGCCAGAGAGATATTCCACTTCAACTTTGTCATGAAGATGTTTGCGAGTGTACTCTGAATGGAAAGATTCCGTTTGCCTTCGACAGTAAGAATGCCAGTGGGCGTCTCTGTGAGGTCGGGATAACCATTAAAGCCTACCAGGCACGCATGTATTGGGGTGGTTCCTGGCTGGGTGGTTGTCGGTGCCGGGCTATCCTCCGGACCAAGACTAGCCGGTAGATATTGAACCGGGATATAGACATCAGCCTGAGTCCCAATGCCTATTTCGCTCCTTACATTGACATGCCCCCCGAGCGACATGACCAATTGCTGTACCGTGCTCAGGCCCAGCCCGACGCCCTCAGACAGCGGGTCTTCTTGAGAAAACGGGGCAAACAGCTTGTGTTTGATGAAATCGGGCGCGATTCCACGGCCAGTATCAGTGATGGCGAGGTGAACAAGGGGCGAATGTGATTCTGATCGGTCCCTGGCCTTTGATAATGTTATTTCGATGAACCCGGCTGTGGTCCACTTCATCGCATTGCCGAGAAGATTCATCACGATTCTTCTCCAGGCACCTGCAAGGGACCGAATCATCCAAGTGTCCGTTTGGTCGACTCGGATGACAACAGACATTTGGTTTTGTGTCCTGAAATCCTTGGTAATTGAATCGCCTGCTTCCTTGTTCGATGACATCCGTTTAGCGAGCTGGTTCACCTGCTCAGGTGCTCGCTGGCCGGTATATAATATGTCTGCAACCTCTTCCACCAAATGGCTAATATCAAAATCGGAAACCAGATTGGCCGTGTCATTTTCTGACATCATTTCATTTAGCCTGTCCGTATGTCTCAAGTTGTTGACCTTGCAGAATTCCAACCTAGAAGGCGTTAGGACAATTTCAGATCCAGGAAGGTCTACTCGGGTGGACTCACATGTGATTAGTTGTATCCAGTAAGGTCAATCCAGACTTTTCGATCATCATCACCATCTCTTCTTGCGATGAGCTAAGAGAACTGGCATGTAACAATTCAGCACTCGCCAGTATCCCGTGCAGTGGTGAACGAAGCTCGTGGCTGACAGAGGATATGAAATCGAATTTTGATCTCTCGGTAGTTGCCCAATGAATTCGAGAAACTTCAGAAATCAAAGAATCACCGAAAACCTTGAAATAGTGTAACTCCTCGAGCCCAAGCGCGCGGAAACTGCTTGTCGTCCATACCAGAACCCCGGAAAGCCAACGCGACTTGTTCCAATCCCATAAAGGAAGAAACAGCGCAGATTTAGCACCGGGAAGACACCGCGCAAGATGTTTTGCACAATTGTGAGTGTCGGGATCAAGTTGAGAATCAACAGCTCTGGTGGTATTATTTGAGGGATACTCATCCTCATCGACGGCCTCCTCTAGACTCAGGAAGTGACCTTGAGGAAAAGACTTGAGCATTTGATGGAGCAATCCCTGTGGTATACTGGGTTGTTTGTTTGGACCATCATTGCCTTTAGATGGCGACTTTAGCGCACAACTCAAAATATCGCATGGAAGGTCGAACTCATGCGACACAGCCCGAGCAAGCCCGAGAGGGATAGGCAGCGGAGCAGCCGGGAACCCGGGATCTGCGGCTGTTGATGGATCCCAAATTTCTGATTCTTCGGGTACACTGAAGAAAGCAAATGTTAATAAATACCACTCGACAGCAAGGGCGACGTACTCACAAAGCGAAATCGGTTGGACAGGCATCGAGAAATGCAACTCCGTCCAAGTCCATGGAATCCCGGAGCAGCGCACTTGCACGTGAATAGATCGATGCAATGCGTTCGTATATGGGCGTGCTCTCCAACAATGATAACTGCGAGAAGTCTTGATCAACACCCTGAAGTGCACCGGTGTCTCCTGGCTTCAATACTTCGCGCATCGACTTTTCTTCGCTGGGGCTCAGCACCACTGGTCGATCTGAGAAACCCGAGTCGAGAGACGAAGGCTCGGTCGTGGAGTGTTGGTCCTGCAAGAAAAATACAGATTCTTCCCCCGCAACGGTAGAGGAGGACGATTGTGCAGATTTGGGAGAAACACATTGAACAGCGTGACTCAATGGCACATCAAGAACCGGGGTGGTATCGGAGTCGTCGGCGTCCACAGTAGTGGCGGCACATTCATGTGGGAGATTCGCCGCATTGACACTAGACTGAAGACGACCATGATTAGAGACCTCTTTGGGATCAAAGTCTGCATGCTCTTTAACAAAATTCGTCAAGCCCTTGACCAATTTTTCAGTCCGAATATGGGCCTGGCTCATTCGCACATTCTCCAAGTGCAGTCCGATGGCATCCGCCACTTCCTGGAGGTCATTGACCTGGTTATCACCAAACTCCGTCCTTGGTTTGTCGTCGACGATGCAATAAGAGCCCAAAACGTATCCAGAGGCGCTGAATAAAGGCACCTCTGCGTAGAAGCGCATGTGGGGCCATTCTCGAACATAGGGTCGGTCCTTGAAGCAATCATCCAGGGTGAAATCTCGGATAATATAGCGCGTGCGATTGGCGGTTATATTGCTGGTATCGATATCGTTGGTCGCGCGGCCTGTGAACAAGCTGACAGTGTGGGGACATACCCCCCAGATCAGGTCCAGCGACCGTGCTCCGAGATAGATACCATCTCCTGGTTTGTGGCGGTTCTTATCTCTTAGCGACACTGATTTTGTCGTTTCGGCAATGATATGTTGGGTTTCGCCGTCAATTATGGACACAAAGCAGCGATTGGCATTGAAGCGGAGCACGCCGAGCTGGGCGAGTGCGTTGAGGGTAATGTCCTTTGCTAGCTCGCAACCTGTGGGCTGTTCATCTCCCGTTAATGCTGCGGGCGTCTCTTCCTGCGAAGTTGTCGCATCAGGTCCTGGGAATGCTCGAGTCACTGTGCAGTAATATCTATTGTGGAAATGATCAGTGGTGATCAGTGGGACAGACATGGCCGAACGCCACCAACCTCGATAAATCGCGGATCCGCTCGCGCTCTGGATCTTCTTCCGATGTTTGATGAAAGGCGCGTACGCCTGCAGAAGTCATAGTAGTCATCGGTTCATACCTGGCTACTAGTCACTCAGCAACTCTTGGAAGAAGAAGAATTGCTAAATCTGAGACACGAATTCCCCACGGGTGGATTGCACGTGAAGTGCTAAAAATCTCTAAAAACCTACCATGCATTGATAACTCCCCACTATTTTTGATAATGGATTGTGTTCATTGGCTGTTCCAAATATTATGGTCACAAATGCCGAGGAAAAAGATATGTCTCTCGAGGCCCAGACTGTTCTCCGCGAATACGAAGTTAGGGAAGCCGACCGTTACCGACCATCGGGAGGTCCACTGACTTCCTGCCAACTTTAATTTACCGCTTTTATCTCCGCCTGTTGAATTCAACACACAAATATTTACGGGCATAAAAGGTGGGAAGAACACTATAGATCGGATGACTCCTTCCAAGTCCATGGCTCCTGGAGTAGCTCTTCAGCTACCGCCTCTGCTTCCGCTTCTCCTATATACACTGGCGCAGAAAATGACCGGTAGCATTCCTCCTGCTGGTCTGATTTGAGTGCGTTTGTCTTGTTGAATTTGACTAATGTTGATATCGTTTATATATTTACTTCTAATAATACTAGTATCTTGGCAATAACGTCTAAGCCTTTGGGATATATTCCAAGGTTGCTTCTACGCACTATGCACATACATAAATACCACTGAGAATACCATACACATCGTATGACATGCCTCCGTATACTTCTAATCTTGTTCTAGACCAGGTCACATGATAAGAAATATGTCGATGCCTCCGATAATTTCTTCCTCGCATTTATTCGCAGCCATCTTCATGATTGGCCTCCGCGGGATGTCAATTAACTTGGAACATGCCCCCTCTCCGCGCACATACCAAATCCCGCAACGGATGCGATCAATGCAGAAGCAGGCGGGTTAAATGTGACGAGCAGGGTCCACCATGCTCAAACTGCACGACCCGCGAGTTAAAATGCACATATTTGAAAGTCGCCGCCCGTCGCGGTACACATCCTACCCCACCCAGTTCAACATCCGACGTACCGCGTTCTCTAGATGGCCACGGCTCGCCTGTAACAGCGATACCCGGTCCAGCCGTTCCAGTCGCACCAACCCAAACAAACTCATTCGGCATCGACAATCTAGAACTAATGCACAAGTTCTCAACAGACACATACAAAAGTCTCTGTCTCAGCGACTCAGAAATAACAATCTGGCAAATAACCGTCCCCACACTCGCCTTCAAACATGACTACCTGATGGGTGGGATCTTGGCGCTAGCCTCAATGCACATCGCAACAACATGCGAGCCATCAGAAACAGCACTCCTATACCACGAGACAGGACTGCAATACTACAACCGCAGCCTAACGCCATTCCGAAACGCGATCGATAGTATCACGCCGCATAACTGTAACGCTGTATTTGCGCATTCGATCGTCATGATCGCGATCAGCGTCGCGTCACCCCGACTAACCACCACGAAAGACGAGTGCGCCAGTATCACAGAGAACATCGTGATACTGTTTGAGCTCCTACAGGGCGTGAAGAAGATCCTGCAAGTCAGCAAGTCGTGGATTAAGCTGGAATTATTCACGCAAGGCCCTTATTGGAAGAGCACGCCTACCGAACTTGATCCTGATACGGAGGCTGCGCTGACGCATCTGGCGGCCTTGAATGATCAAGTTATGATTGGGATTTACTCGGAGCAGCATCGCATTAATAAAAATGTTATTGCGCATTTGAGGCATTGTTATGCTAAGTTTGCGCACTCGGCAGATCCGGCGCCGGTTCTTGCTTGGCTTGCGGCTGTTGACAAGGATTTTGTCGATAGTCTCCGGTGTCGACAGCCGTTTTCGTTGCTGATTCTCATGTATTGGGGGGTGTTATTGAAGGAACTTGATGGGCATCGGTGGTGGGCGCGAGATTCAGGTAGAGCGCTGGTTTCAGAGTTGTTTGAGGCTTTGAGGTCTGGGGATCCGAGGTGGGAGGGTGCTCTTGGTTGGGTGCAGCGGAAGATGGGGCTTTGAGCGTTGGAATGGTGACTAGGTCATCCCGGAATCAACAAGTCACCCGCATGATGCATGGTCGGCGGCTAGGCCACTTGAGACTAATACATTGTACACATAGCATTCTTGAAGCGATTTACACAATTACACGATTACTTTCTGCTGGACTGGTCAGGACAGAGAATTTTCGCCAACGAACGTGGACCTCCTTCCAAGGTCGGCAAGGGCCAACCTTGGAATCTCATCCATATAACCAAAGGATCTCTATACCGACTACACTACTAGATACGGCTGATGAATTTTACAAGAAGATGGGGTTTCAGACTGCAGAGTAACTTGCTCCAGCAACTAGGTTACAAATGGCACGGCACGGTCGAAGACTCCACAGCCTCGTCAGCCGTAGCTCTTAGCGCTGACCTTCCAAGGTTGGAAGGGCGTTTACGGTATGCAGGGCAGTTTCGCAGCGACTTGTCACCTGCATAGAAAGAAGTATCCCCCTGGGCCAGCGGCAATTCTGCTCTGGCCAGGTCAGCAACGCAATTCAGAAAGTTGAAATATTTACCGGGGGCGATCTATAGTATTGCAGGACATGTAATATAGGGCTTTTCCCCAGTCCTTTTCTCCGAGTGGACGCCTCACTAAATATCACTAGTTGGACGCCTGATTGTCTCTTTTAGTCTCTTTTGGTGTATTTTAGTACCTTTTAGTATGTTTTAGACTCTCTTAGTATACATGGAACCTAACCCCCACAGGTCCAACCTGGGTTTCCACGGTTGGTAGTACCTACGTATGTATGTGTGTATGTGTTACCCCTCTCATGCTATTTAACTCGTAGGTCTCCCCATTTTACTCTCCCAATCCGAACAATCTAAACAATCATACAATGGCCGAAAATCCAACCTGCACAGTCGAGGAATTCACTCGCACCACATTCGACTATGTCATCTGCGGAGGCGGAACTGCAGGACTCGTTCTCGCTGCGCGCCTCAGCGAAAACCCCGCTGTAACTGTCGGCGTTATTGAGGCCGGCAAGTATCGCATTGGAGATCCGCTGGTTGATACTCCTGCGTCATTCTCAGAGATGTTCGAGAATCCCGACTATGATTGGTGTGTGTATACGACGCCGCAGGTAGGTTTACTCTATATTGCATCTATCTACTTTCGATTCGCTAACTGCTTTCTTGGGGTTATAGGAAGGCAACCGTGGCTTGTGTCACCATGTCCCGCGCGGAAAGCTCCTTGGCGGATCCAGCGGTATCAATTATATGATGTATGTTCGAGGATCGACGAAGGATTACGACAACTGGGCGGAGCTAGTAGGGGACGATGGGTGGTCTGGGAAGCATATGCAGGGATATATGCGAAAGCATCAGGTACGATCTCTTTCTTTCAATTTCCAATCTGGTTCATTTACAGTCGAAAACTAATTAACGGAATAAACAGACCCTCGAGCCAATTGACCCAGCTATCACCGATCGCTCCACAATGCCATTCGTAGGCGAGTTCCACGGCACAAGCGGGCCCATCCGCACTAGCTTCAATGATTCAATCATGCCAGTGGAGAACGACATCATTAGAGCCTGTGAGGATGTAACCGGCATCCCAAACAAGCCCACCGACCCATGGAGCGGCGACCACATCGGCTTCTATCACACCCTCGGAGCAGTTATTCGAAGCGGCCCGAACAAGGGCAAGCGCAGCTACTCCGCACGAGCATACTATGAAGAGAACCGCGCCACTCGCCCAAACCTCAAAGTCCTCTGCGAAGCCCTCGTCAACCGCGTCGTACTAGACGGCAACAAAGCCACCGGCGTAAGCCTCACACACAACGGAGTCGAGTATCAAGTCTCCGCACGGCGCGAAGTAATCGTCAGCGGCGGCACAATTCAAAGTCCCCAGATCCTCGAGCTATCAGGAATTGGCGACCCAGAGGTCCTCAAAGCCGCCGGCGTCGAGTGCAAGATCACCAATAAAGGCGTCGGTGCAAACGTCATAGACCACGCCCTCACCTTTTCTATAATGGAGGTCCAGCCGGGCATCACCACACTAGACACTCTATACCAAGTGCCCGAGGCAATGGAAGCCGCCACCAAACAGTATGCCGAAGCCGGCGGCGGGCCACTGAGCGCCGTCTGTAGCATGCAGGGTTTCTTCCCAGCGAAGAAAATCCTCTCCGAGGCAGAGCTGGCAGAGATCATCCAGAGTATTCGCGATATCAAACCGAACAGCGCCTTCCACGCGAAACAGCTCGCACAGGCTATCGCGAACCTCGAAAGCGACCACTCTGCTAATATGCAGTTTGTTACTATCGCGGGTTCCATGAACCCGGATGCCGTAGGTCATCAGAGCAAGATAATTCAACCACGCTTGCCTGATCAACCGGCTGGTTTGACCTTGGCGGTTTGTATTCAGTACCCCGTGTCTAGAGGGACTATCCACATTGGGAGTGCAGGTGAGCTTATAACCAAACAGAAATCCCTTCTATGTTGTGCTAATAAATCCAGACCCAACCAAACCCCCTATCGTCAACCCCAACTACGGCGGCCACCCAGCTGACATCTCCCTCCTGGCGGCGTTCCTGCGCTGGAGTGATAAACTCACGGGATCAGAGCACGTGAAGTCTTCATTCTTGCGGCGCGCGTACCCGGAGCCCAGTCTCGACTTGCAGGACATCGACACGGCCCGAGAAGCAGTGCATGACCTCATTGCGGGTGAGTACCATATCGCCGGGTCTGTTGCTATGGGTGATGCGTTGGATGGCAGATTGAGGGTAAAGGGTGTTGAGGGACTGCGTGTTGTGGATGCGTCAGTATTCCCGAATAATATTTCTGGTAATATTAGTAGTAGTGTTTACGCTGTTGCAGAGAAGGCGTCGGATATGATTCGTGAGGATTGGGGGTTCTAGGACTGGACTATGATGTAGGTTTATTTTGGAATTCGTATTCACGCAGTGATAATATTCAATACTTGAATGAGATTGATTCTGTCTCCCTACAAAAGTCAAAGTAAATAGCACATTAAGAAACGTACATAGTGTAACCGTGCGTCCCATCATTCGCCCATGGATAGCTATTATCCCGCACATCCTCCAACTCCAGTCGCATAGCAGGATCACAAAGCGAATCCTGCATCTTAAGACTCTCATACCCAGGCTCCGTTCTCCGTCTCTCTCGAATTCTCTTCTCAACAAAATCACGTACATTCTCCTTCCGTGGCACATTCTCAAAATCACACCCAGACAAAAGAACCACCGCCTCCTCGAAGCTCTCCTGCCGCGCCAAGTAAAGATCCCCCCGTTCAGCACGAACCCCCTTCTCAAGCAACAGCTTCAAAACTTCCAATTGTCCAAACTGAACCGCAAACCCAATAGTACTATATCGCAAACACTCAAAACTCAACATAAAGACATCATACGTTAAATTCGGGTTCGCCCCCTGCTCAATTAACCCAGTCACCATCTCAGTCTGACCATGCATAACAGCCGCAAACAAAGCCCCCTGCCAACACATCCCAATCTCAAGTCCCATTCCAACAAACACCTCCAACAACCTCTGGTTATTCTGCTCTGCAATAATGCATAATCCCCCATCATCCACAAGCCGAATCCCAGCCCCAAGTAACATATCCACGATATCCGGCTTGTTCATGGTAATCGCGCGCTCGAGCGGGGTGGGTACCTCATTCTTCCCGGGACAAGCACCGGCCTCTAATAAGAACGGTATGATACCAGCCCAGCTCGCAGCAACAGCCGCACCCAGCGCGGACGGATTCGGCAGGAGGTTGTCTATGGGTTCGAGGGGAGCATTGTACCGAAGTAGTAACTTTACTGCCTCGGTACTATGCGCCGGGATCGCGCCTTCGATTAGTGCTTCGCGCAGCTGGTCCGTGTCGCATGTCTGGCCCGGTCTTGTTTCGGATAGTAGACAGGTGAGGGTTTCTATGTGTGAGCCGCTGGCTGCGAGGGAGAGTGCATTCCCCGCTATCTGGGTGACGTTGGTGGGGTTGGCGTGATTGGGACTTGAGGGGGTGCGGGCGCTTATTCTGGCGCCTGCGTCGAGCATTTTTTGCGTCAGGACTGTGTGGCCATTCTTGGCGGCCCAGAGGAGGGCGCTAGTGCCGTGGTTTTGGATGTTGTTTTTGTATAGGTGGGTTTGGAGGACTTCGTATGTTCTCTTTGTGGTTTGGGTGAAGGCGCTGAGGTCTTTTTGGTTGGGGAGGGATTCGGCGATTGTGAGGAGGAGTTCGGTTGGTAATAAGGTTAATTGGGACATGGTTTATCTGTATCCAAGTTGTGGAGGGCTGTGTGCTTATTTTGGAGGTGCAAATATGGTTGGAGATCAACGGTTGATGTCTTTAGCGCTTGGGGAGTGGTCTTAGCGCTGTTGGAGCTAGTGGCTTGCAGGATTGGGGGCGGCATATTACATATACAATGGTACATTGGGAACTTTGGGATGGAATCATTTGAGTACTTTTGTAGGAAAGCTGAGGTAGGGGTCTATACTACATGATAGAACTATAAGCTGACTAGTAATACTATGAAGATGAACATAGGTCATTTATCTTGAGGTTATTTATCTTCTAGGGACTTTTGTCGGAAGTGTCCATTGATAAATGTCTTAAATGTCTCACAGTTATCGTAGAAGCTATGCGGGAAGATAGTCTGTCTGCATAAATCCATCTCTCTGGATTCAGACTAGTAATTACTATATGAGGTACTTTGTAAGCGTTCAGTATTAACAAGAGCCTATAGGGCTATCAGGCTCTCAAAGGATTCTTGTGGGTTTATACGATCGACTGATCTTATATTTCTCAATTTCTTTCGACTATCTTGGCTACCTTATTGTATATAACCCGCAGTATAAATTGGTCTGAATAGATATGCCCTGGGCATGAGCAGTATCAATATACAAATCTTTTGTTTCCCACAGGCGGTAGTATCCGCAAGTCCACAGCCCAGAAGCCCACCTATATACGGCTAAAAGTGGGCCTACGTATTCTAGCCCTTCAATTTTCGGCCTAGTGGGCGTCGGCTCGGAATTCCTCACTCCGACCGATTTTTCCCCGTGGCGATATCGGGAAACGACATGTCATGAGAAAGATCTGGGGAGAGATGGAATGTTGAGTTTTATGTTGTACATTTTACTTGTCAAGTTTACTATATCGGAGGATATTCGGATGATATACAGGTGTGCTAATAGTAATTCGATGGTTAATAGTCATAGGTCTAAAGCTTGAAATACTGTGCCCCATTTCTCGGCGCATTGACCTTTCCCGGTACTCCATACTCGGTATAGAAGTGAGACATAAGAGAGAGGTGAAATTGTTAAGTACCTCTCTAGTGTCTTTTCCTACCTAGGATCCTCGGGCTTTTTTTTTTGAGTCCGACGTTGGATGCAAGCATCAATGAAGAGTATATTTTTCCGTCGAACTTCCACTTTCTGTTGATTAAGATGTAATCAAGCATCAAGCTTTATATATGCATAATATAATATAGTTAATATATACAACACTAAATAAGATCCAACTTATAAAGGACCCACGTTGTTAGCGTATACTTAGTCACCTGATTCTCTCATCAAATCGTAGGAGCACGTGCAACATAGCTGTATCCCGCTAGTCCCAGGGCGGAACAAGACATTTGGGGCGATGTCGTGACTTTTGATCTCGCTTCTTTAATTTGCTTTTCTCTTCGCCAATCTCTGTCAATTGAGTTTGGATTTTTCTTCTGATACTTCTTTTCCTCCGACCTCTTCAAACAACCTCACCTCTTCACTCCCGACAATGTCCAGCCAACCTCTGCTCCAAACCGCTCCGGGTAAGTCCGACAACACCTCCACTCTCAGCAGCTCAACAGCTCAACTCGAGAGACAATTCCACCTGGACCCCCTCTCCTCAACATGACGTTGGTTGGTGCGCGATCATTTTGCTTCTCTTGAGCTGTGGGTATCACTGCGACTTGATCGGCGTCCACGCCTTCAGAGAAGCAGAATGATCGCAACCTCCATCCCATCCCATCCCAACCCACACCACAACCACCCTCCAATCTCCACCCCAAACCCAGCTAACATCCACCAGGCAAGCGAATTGCCCTCCCAACCCGAGTCGAACCCAAAGTCTTCTTCGCAAACGAGCGCACCTTCCTCTCATGGCTGAACTTCACCGTCATCCTGGGCGGCCTCGCCGTCGGTCTCCTCAACTTCGGCGATCGCATCGGTCGCATCTCCGCAGGCCTCTTCACTATCATCGCTATGGGCGCAATGATCTATGCCCTCGTGACATTCCACTGGCGCGCGCAGAGTATCCGTCGGCGCGGGCAGAGCGGTATCGATGATCGATTCGGTCCTACCATCCTCGCCATTGCCCTGCTCGCTGCTGTCGTTGTTAACTTCATCCTGCGCATTCGGGATGGGCACATGAACTAGGATGGTTCTGGACTGGATATACGATTGTTTTCTTGTTTTTTTTTATGGCGGTTTTGGATCGGGGGATTCGATTTCCTCCCGTTCGGCCATCTGAATACTATACCATTGATTACGTTGGCCTATTCTCGTTCGTTCACTGTTGATATCGACGCCTGTGTCTGTTTTTTGTATTCACTTGGCGTGTGTTGGTCTGTTTTATGCTTATGAGGCCAGAGTGCCTTTCACGTTCACATGCTCGAGTCGAGCGTCTGTCTTTTTCTTTTCATATTGCAATTGGCGTTTTTGGGGATTGAGCTTGTCTGACAAGCAAAAAAAGAATGAACGATTGAGCTCGAATTGAATTTGATCGCGTCATCTGTCTATCTGTTTATACGCTCCCTCGATGTGACGGGCAATTATCCTTAACAACCTACCCATCTAAATATCCCTAGATAAGCTCAACAAACCTCCAATGATCCAGCTTAGGCCTAACAGCATCGGGAACTTTGGCGTCCATAACGTAATGTCCTAAGCAAACTGCTGCCAAACCCCCTCGGAATGCAAGCTCGTAGATTCTTTTCATTCACCAGCAAACCTTGGAAATTAGGAACCTTCCCATCCGACCCTCTTCGAATCCCTCGCATCCGCACAAATAGTCACCTTGGTATATATTCGCACACTAGAAGTAATGATAATCCGCATCATGAAACAATGCATTTCCTCCCCGGCCCGCAAAAAGCCAACCACCCGACTGTGTGGATGTTGGTTCGTATTCGAGCCATTTAGCCGGTTTTATATTGTGGCTTGATAAGATGGGTTGGTAAATATATTTGTTTTGGGTTGGTGTTGTGTACAACATATATATTTTAGTGTGTAGGGAGTGTTGGTGTTGGAAGGTAGCAAGTGTTAGGAGGATAGTGTGCATTAGAGAGATTATCAGTTCTCGAAGAGAGGAGAGATAGTGGATGATAAGCGATTTGCTTCGGGGCTAACCGCAGTAGGGGTTATTGTTTTGATCAGAATGTTTCAACTTGAGCACGGGGCAACGGTCTATCCAAGGGGGTTTGAGATGCCTATCTACCGAAGGATGGATATATATATATATATGCCAAGCGCCCAAAACACCTACCGGGTATTGGTGCGCCCCAGCAACTAGATAGTCAAACCTACAATGTATGTATCTTTTGTATGAATTTCCCATACAAAAGATACTTGAGCACCTCGTAGACACTATGTTGTATACAAAATTTCTTAACCCTTAGACTAGCTAAAGTAAGAGAAAGTGTATATATTATAAGATAAGTCTAGCGTGATTAATTTAATGCTAACGTTATTCTCGATATCTAACGTGGATAAAGGACAAAGTTTCTAAAAAAGACACTATAAATGAAGTTATATATACTACGTACTTGATATTCCTTACTAACCTATTATTAAATAAAATAGACTTCTATTATACTATATATCTCTTCTTATATCTTCCCTGACTAGTTCGAAGGTTGAGAAATTTTGTATGGTGTCTACAAGTATCTTTTGTATGGGAAAGTCATACAAAAGATACATAAATTGAAATTTGGTTATCTGGTGAAAATGTGGTGAGGTGTCTCGGAAATGTTAGAGGTGGAGGTGCAATTGCCCGAACTTTTGTTGTGTGCAATTATGAACCCAATGCGATATATATATGGAACAAAAAAATAACTGGCTGTTATTCTAAGCTAGATGATGTATATTTGGTACTCTGTGCACTGGGTTACGCGTAAAGCATTAGGCAGACCCCACAATCGTCATGGCAGTGATGATAGTCAGGGATGAGCGGAGCAAGTAAGTGTACGGAGTACATGGGTAAATGAAAAGACGGGGAAGAGATGCTAGTTAGGGTTACTGTGATCAGCAGAGTTATGTCAGTAGTACTCCGTAGAGGATCGCTTGATGATCTTAAGAAGTTAGTATACTCCGTAGTACTCCGTACTCCGTACTCTATAATATATTCCATACTCCGGATGGAGTAAATTAACGCTATAAATAGGGGTAATCTACAGAGTGGCTCCGATGTATAGTTCCCTCAGAACCTGGGGAAGTAGAGTCGCCCCTTGCTCTCTCCATTCTCTTCGACAATGTTCCACAACTTTCCATTTGCTTTCTCAGCCACATCTGACCTGTACTTTGGATCGCCAAGATGGAATATGATTTGTACTTTTGTGTTTCGCACATGCAATTGAGGCGCAGTTAGAACTTGTTTATACCCGGTTTGCCCCCCGGCCAAATTTTAGATATAGGGTTCTGATTTGCTGGGGGATCTGGGAGATCGTAGTTTGAACTGGCGTTAGGCAGAAACAGGGCAAGGCCCAGACCGTAGGCTTGGCAATGAGTTGGGTATCAGCCGTATACATCCGGTGAATAGGTCAATAGGGGAGTGAATCAATAGGTAAGTAAATAGGATAATGTGAATAGAGTTATACAATGTATAGAGTATACAATGTATCATTTTATTCTATATTATAACATTAATAAGATACAGAAGATATAAAATAAACAAATAAATAAAAATGTATGACGTGTCGTCGATATTTGAGACTGATCCAATAATGGAATTATTGAATGGTACATGCTTCCCCCATAGAAATAATATGGGAACCACAAGTATCACCCTCAACTCCACTCCCTTTTTCCTCTCCCAACTCTCTCTCTCCCAGGCACTCCCCCCCCCCCATTTTCCCAATCGTTCTCTCTTATTCTGTTCTCTCTCAATCCCCCTTTCTTCCCCTTTCTTCTCTTATTCTTTCCTCCATTCTCCCTTATTCTCCCCTATTCTCCCCCATTATTCTCTCTCCCATTTCCCTTTTTTCTCTTTCTTGTACTCTCCTCCCTCTTATTAATAGATTTTTTGCTGCCTTCCGTAATCAACCTCCGGTCGCGCGGTCGACGTCCATTCCTTTTCCGTAATAAAAAGAACGCATGGACCATCTGCCACCTAATCCAAAACCATCTCTATGCACTCACATGGCATGTTTCGCTTGCTTCCTTGGCCCTCAACTATAGGAGGGAATAAGGTGATGGAGGATGTCAAAATGCTTGCTCCAAACTGCAGTATCAACACACTGTCGCTGCCCCAGCTCAAGCGCAAACGTTCAGACTCCGACTCCGACGCGACCGATGCGCCCGCCGCGACGAAAGTCTGCGCGGATTCCATTTCTTCGCGCCCAACGCCGACCGTGAGCACTGACTCGATCGCCCCCACCCCTTCAACTCCAACTACCTCGTCAAACTCCCCGGTCGCGTCCGCGCGACCGCCGGCGCAGGACGCCGTCGTCGCCCGACCTAGTGTGACCCGACTTCGGGAAACTATCACCGCCCAGCTGAGCTTGGAGGTGTTACTCAAGCACAACGAACTTCGTCTCATCGACCAGGAGATCGCCAAGTGTCAAGTCGCTCTGGAACAGCTGCGACGCTGTGGCGAAATCCCTTATCCCGGATCCCGTGTTGCCGGTGTCTCGCCGGATGTGAGCTCGGGGACGGGCGCGTCAGTGCTGGCACCTGGAAATGGTCCAGCTCCGATCTCGCCTGCTCCCTGGGGAGTAACGGAAGGCCCGTACGCCCGTCACTACGCACGGTGGTTGCTGCCCGATCCTCGCTTTGATGGAGGTGAGGTCGACTCTGGGATGCTGGCAAATTCGCTGGTTGAGGGTCGCTCCACGCGTGGGAATCCCGGTGAGATGGGAATGCTGGCGGGCAAGTCTCGCCCACAGCGAGGCTCAACTGCCACGAAGCACACCGCACTGTCGACTGGTTACCCTGTGGTCAAGGAGAAGTCCGGGCCGATGCTCATCCGGCGCAAGTCGGATGGTGTCCTGGTCAAGCTAGTCTGTCTGGACTGCCGGCGCGATAATTTCTCCAGCACTCAGGGATTCATTAACCACTGCCGCATCGCGCACAACCGCAACTTCGCCAGCCACGACGCCGCTGCCATGGCCTGTGGTCAATCTGTTCAAGTGGACGACGCCGGGATTGTGGTCGGTGGCTCTGCTGAGCCCACTGCTAATCCAACAGCCCCAGGCTACGTGCATCCTCTGATCCGCTCTACCCACATTGCTACGACCCCTTGGAAATCTCTTCGAACGCCTGCTAAGGATTTTGTCACCCCTCGCAAACCGTCTACAGCTGCCCCCTCCGCTGTTGCCACTCCTCCCTCGACTGCTGAACCGACTTACCGACAACGCTCCGAACCTATCCGACAGCCTCCGAACCCACAGTTTTTGGCTTCCCCTGCAACTCCTCATCTGTCCGCTCTCATGAAATCACGTGGTGCTGGTCTGGACATGGACAAGTTGGTGGAAGAATCCCGAAAGCCTGTAGATCTTAGTGGTCTTTTCGACGATGACTCGGAAACAGATGACTCTCGCGGTCCGTCTGCGGGACCCAGCCATACCTCCCTTGGTGCTCGCGCCGGTCGCCAGCCGATGCGTATGCCTGTTGGTCAAACTCCTGGAGAGTCTGAGAGCCGGAAGGCCCTCGACCGCGCACAAACCCCGCCCACTGAGCAAGCCACCCCATCGCGCCCACAGTCCTTTTTGGACTTTTCGCTCGCTGGCCAGTCCCAAACACTGCAGTCTCGGGAATCGGACAGCCTGGATCACCAAACTCTCAGTCCTCACGCCATCGAATCCAACCAAGCCCCTAGCTTGGTCAGTGATGATGAAGATGATTACGAGGCAGCCTCTGACTCTGACAGTCCTCCATCGTCCGAAGCCGACGAGCAGGAACAGGAGTTCCGCCACATCCAGGTTGAAGACGACGAGCGCGCCGCTGCTCCGTCCGCTGCTGCCGAAGCCAAGCCGGGACCTTCCCTCGCGAGTCCTGCGCCGCAATCCGGGCCACCTCTGTCCCAGCCATTGAAGCGCAGTCGCTCCAAGAAGATCTCGTCTATAGTCCCGTTCAGTGACAACGACGATCAGCACGTGAGCTATCCATATTCCGCCTCCGCGGAAAATGCCGCCAAGGCCAAGCGTGCTGCCGAGCGCAAACCCAATCCGTCCAAGCGGTAATATCGCAAATCAATATTATATGACCAAAAAAAAACCATTAAAAAACCCGGGGTACAACACCCTGCTATCATTTCACGCGCCTCGATCTGATCTGTACTGCGACTGTTTACGCAGTGCCGTTACCGTTCCGACCTCTCTCATCTCTTCCCCGTTCTCCCTTCAACGGTAGACATCACATCTCCTCCTACATCTTTCTCCCCCATTCGCCATTACTTCTACTTCTCCCAACCCCTCCCGTCATGTCGAAACACAATTCACTGGAAAAACCGGCTATCTTGACGATCGCCCGTGATGCATGAATTGCATGATGATTTGACGATTTTCTTGTGTCTTCCCCTCTACCCACTTTCTTTTATTCTTGTGATGCATGCGCCTCTCCTGTATCTGATATCTGCTTTTAATCAAGACTTGACGACCGTGAATTTGTACATAGCGATGAGTTTGAAAACAAAAATGCGACTGGTTTGGCATAGATGTGGTTCTGAATACGTAGACTTGAATGTGTACTTCGTAGTAAATATGGTGATCAGCGTGGTAGTGGTATTGGGAAAGACCTTGTGTCCTCTCTAATGGTGTACCTGATATTAAGTACATGCAATGATCTGAACTATTCCTAAGGAGTCATGTGCAAGGCATGTACTTTGTAGTATGGAATGTAGTGCACACATTCCATACTTCCATACAGATCTGCAACTAGATCGGCACTATCCTACCCTTAAATCGTCTCCACTAGGCTCCCGCCGATGAGGCTCAAACAAAACACCTGAGTATGTACATGTAGTATTGAAAGTAACTTGCTAGGCACCAGCCCCTGTATCCGAATCCGGTTGCGTGTTGATTTCCGTTGAACAAAGAGTCAAAACATCAGGTGACTCCTGCGTAGTGTTATAAGAGCTGTGATCTTGGTACAGAGCGTAAGTGTATTATGCATTTTTTAGGACTTTCGCTTCTGCTTCTGCCTCTCCTTATCACAAATCGAAGGAAAACCCACTCCCAGCTATCCTTTTAATTCCTCTCACTCAATATGGACGATATACACCCCCTCGTCAATGATCACAGCACAACACCACAGACAATCGACTCTACCATAGGAGCGGGTATCTCACACGCCGACGAGGCGATTGAGATGTCAATTGAGAGTCACGAAGAGCCGGAAGAAGAAGACAACCAAGACCTGCTGGAGGAGCAGAAGCTCTTGCCACAGGTTCAGCCTGGTTTTGATACTAGCCTTGGGGGCCATGCCAATACGTGTTGTACAGAGTCCTCTGTGGACTCTTCAAGTGAATCTGTCGAAGGGGCCACTGCCAAAAAAGATCCTTCGAACTCAACCACCAACTATCCAACCAACCCAATCTACCGCAGCAAAGTCCCCCCACCACCAATACCACTAGACACCCCAACGCAATCCCGCATCAACAAAAACTTCCAAACAGCAATAACACAAAACCACACAATCCGGATAATAGTCGACATCCCCCCACATCTAGTCGACTGGTCGAACCCCATAACCTCGATAACAACGACCATAAACCCCTTCCTCTCACACTGGAAAGCGCAGAACAAAGTAAACCTCCTAGCAGTGGAAATGCGGCCTCGACACGCGTACGCAGCAATCGAGATCAACAACCACGAATACGATTTTCAGACTGCCCATAAACAGACGTTTGTGTTTCCGGTTTATGTGCTCAAGGTCGCGAGGAGGAGTCTTAGGTGGAGGTTTTATAGAGCCCCCGCTGAGGATGTGAGGGTTATGAATGAGGTTAAGATGGTGCATTATTTGCATAGGGAGGAGTTGGGGACGCCATATTTGGTTTTTAGGGTTGGGGGGAGAGAGCCGGTTTTTGGGGAGTCTAGGAAGAATTAGGGTTGAGGATATCCTTGACAAAACGAAATGATAAAGCAATTAGTCTGACTTCTATTAACACAATGAAGCAAAGCAATCCAACCACATTTCTGTATCCGGCTAGAAGTCTGTGATTGTCAACTCACTCTCCCCAGGTCGAAGTGCATGTTGAAAGAGAGGGGACTTGGGGTGAGGAAATGGAAGGTGCTTGTTAACGTTCGGAAGGCGCGACATAATCCATGTGGCCATGATATAAGAGGTCGAGGACAATACCACAATGTCCTTTCTTTTCGGATATATTCTTGAATCCCTGTTAAAATGTCTCTATGTTTTCTCTCGTTGTACAGCTGGAAACATGAAGAAAATAAGTGGCTACAGCATAAAAAGCACAATTCTCAATGATATACAGTTTTCATCACATAGCTTCTTGCTTTATCCTCTTACTACGCCTGGCACCAAGCTCGCCAGGGTCCTTCTTCGCTTCCTTTGGTAGCTGGCTATTTTCCAACTCCATCTGTTTCACAATATTTAAACCAGCCTCGGGTTCTTGACTAGCATAGTAACCCGAGACAGAGATATTGCGGAGTACATAAGCAGCCCTCTCAATATCGATAAAAGAGACAGGTGCGTCTCCAGCGCCATTATTCAGTCGTACCCGCAGCTCCTGTGAAGCATTCCACAGCTCTCGATACTCGTTCATATTGTACTTGACAATCAAATCCCCATTAGGCTTCTTATGTTCAGAAGGCTTCTGCTCTTTGAAATCCCGACCCTCTGGGAAGTCCATCAAACATAGCCAAAGGTACACATCGTCGCTGTAAAAGGGAACTTGTTTCTTAACATCACCGAAGACCGTAGCAATAGACAAAATCAAAGATGCAGTAGCCGGGCCGACACCACGAATGGGCGCGGTAAGGGCATCTAGACTGGCTTTAGGAAATGCATCGCTCGGCGCAACCACCGGATCTGCATCTGGGAGGGCGGCGAAAGCCGCAGATGTAGACTTGGCGATCGTCGCGTTTTGGTTGCTTTTCACCATTCCCATAAGCATGGGACGGGAGACTCCATGTTTCCTAGAGGTAAGTCAGAAAAAAGATCCGAACCTGTAGCATATATACAGCAAATTGTCACTCACGTCTTCCATTCCATGATATCAACTAACTCCTCCTTAAGCAAATGGGCCCCCTCCGGTGCACTTCCTTTCTGCCCACCCACATTCGCCCGCTCCGCGATAATCTTCGGCAGAACTTCATACCGCCACCGGTCAAGTTGGAGGAACTTATCCGCCTCTTCGAGGATATTCTTCTCCTCGGATGGATCGAGCTCTGTGTCCGTGCTCGGTGCTGCGCTGACCTTCGTCTCCGCCTTGCGCTTTGGTCCCTTCCCTGCCTTTGACTGCAGCTTCAGCATTAGCTTGCCGCGGTGCACTCGCTCTACCGTTGAAGGGTAGTGGGATAGCAGGTTGTGGAAGGTCTCGAGGGTGATATGGCGGGGATGGAATGATACATGTTGTTTGTTGTCATTCTCTCCGCTATTGAGGTGGTCTTGGCTATTTTCAGACTGGAAATTTAGTGTCTTTATGTTTGTTTCCTTCGCCATGGCGGGGTTTACTGAGGGGAGGTAATTCGTTTTGAGGAGACGTTGGAAGGGAGTTGAAGCTTGTATGGAGATTGTCCGTATAAGCTGTTATCGCGAGCTGATAAGGTTATGGGCTGTATTTTACGGGTGTTTTGTAATTTTCAATATAATAAATAACGAACATACGGAACTCGGTCTGGTCTACCTTTGTGTGTCAGTGGTGCAGAAGCAATCAAGAGAGCAAGAACTGGAGAAGCCGGGATGCATATCTGACATGATATCTTATCTTCTTTACCCTTTTTTGATACACTAATAGCGTAATGCTTTCCACGGATTATTTTCATGGTTGTTGATTATTATATTACGTCTATGAATCGTAATTGCGCATATGATCATATGTTGACAGGGAGAGAATTTGATGAGTACAGGTTTCTCCCATCTCCAGAATCTGACATCAAAATGGAAGACAAGTACCTACCTACTCTATTCTTCAGTCTCGGTATTATAGTTACAATTATTCTGTATTCCGTTTTCTTCGTTCTTGGAAATTGGCAAAAGACTCGATGCCGTTGTTGTGCTCTTCATGATCTTGCATCGAGTCAAAGGAGCGGTTACCGCGGAGATACCGACCCTTCTCCCGTTGTCGATTTGTCCATCGTCACCACAAATGATCCCGTAAGATCAGATATAGATCGAAATACTTCGATCTACACCACCGATGACGAGTCCACTCATTCTTCAATTCGCAATATGAAAGCCGTGACCATATAGATATGGCAACTCGGTAATTCAGCCTGAAGGGAAGATACTACAACAATATTTTCTGTTGCTTGTGGGTTCTCTTAGTCTTCATCTCGGATCTTTCTTATCATGCCATACTTCTCCTTTGAACCGCTACTTTTTCTCTTGTTATACTTGCTTCTCCTTCGAGTCACTAGGCCATAATCGGTCCTTGCTCTTATAGCTTATAAATTATTCAAAGCACACTTTAATCTTCCTGGAATTCCGTACTCTCGTTGTAGTTGTTTTTATTGTAACATATACAGAGAATGGGGAATGAGGACGATAGCTTGAAGGCACGTTTAAGTCTCCAAATAGTATCCTAGCACCCGTAGATGTCTTTCTTTGACTATCTTTCTTTGGTTTCCCAGGTGCTCAGTTGATGTATGACGACCCACGACCTCCCTCAAAACTCCCACTCTAGAGACGGCACATCACAAGTCAGATTCGCGTCATAATTCAGTCCAATCAGCAATCGTTCGGGTCTGTTGGCCTGCACTTTGTGCTATTACTAGACTCTCTTGCTCATATGGTTTTTGTATTTTCTCTCGGTGATAGGATTTAATGCCCGCTTAGTGCCGACCAGGGGCTACGCAAGCATCTCCTCGGGTTTCAAGTGCTGTACGAAGGTGCATTTCAGAGGTCTCAGTGTCCTCGGAATGACCCCGGTATACCTCTGTAATTCTGAGAAAAATAAAGCGCATATTCAGGGAAAATGGTACCCTGTCATAGCCAATCCAGTTTGAGAGCAGGGGATGAGGCACAAGGCAGAGATCAAGACTATTATGGATAGGCCAAAAAACTGAAGCAGCATTTTCTCGTTGATACATGCCAGCTTTCGGCTATAAGGCAGAAAGCTGAGGGGGTGTGATAGAGCAATACAAGCCTCCCTAGGCTATAAACAGAAACCTTGGTTTTTGTTGTGGTCTGGTAAAATACTCACCCCCATGTCTAAACCCTCTCTCTTCAAACCATCCTGACCTCACTGCGACGGCTACTATGATCAGGGAAAACCGCCACAACCACAACTTCCATTTCAAGCCTCAGGCTCATTCTCCCCGTCTTTCTTCACCCCTACCGCCCCAGAAGCCAACAACCCTTCTCCACCCCCGCTCTTCACCTAATCATTCCCAGACCCCTCACTCGGCGAAGCAACCGGAATAGTCTCCTCCACCCTCCCCGCCTCAGCATCCTTCTCTCCAGAAGCGCCAGCAGTATTCGCAAGATCAGTACCCCCAGCCTCCTCCTCCTTGTTCTTCTTCTCCTTCAGCACCGAATCCCCCTCCACCGCGGTCGTCCGCATGGGGATCTCCTCCTCCAGCAATGTCAACAACACCGCCACCGCACAAAACACCACACAAACCTCCCACACATTCTTCATCGCACTCGTATACGCTCCGACCACCTCCTCTCTAACCCCATCCGGCAGCGTCCGGATATACGCCGCCGAGACATGCGCATACGCACCCCCACCCCCCAACGCCCCGCGGACAGACGGATCAGACACGAGGGCCTGCACGTAATACGAGACCCGACTATTGAAGATGGCCGACGGGATGGCGATGCCCCAGATACTCCCCAAGGCACGCAAGTACGCCCACGTCGCGGAAGCCGGAACTAGGTCCTTGGCGGGGTTCGCGCCCTGCACGGCGGGCAGGAAGGTAGTAAGAAGAATACCGCCGCCGAAGCCGGCGACCATCTGGTAGAGCACGACCTTCGCCAGCGAGGAGTTGGCGTCGTAGTCGATGTACAGGCCCGTGCCGAGGGTCATCAGGGCGTAGCCGAGGAGGTGGATGGGCTTGTAGCGGCCGAAGTGGGAGAGGGCGAATCCCGAGAGAATGGCGGCAGGGGCGGCGATCAGGACGCTGGGGAGCAGCAGCACACCGGAGCGCTGCGGAGAGACGAGTAGGACGCCCTGGAAGTAGACGGGGAGGAAGTAGGAGCGCCAATAGGTGAGCATGGAGGAGAGGAAGGTGTTGAGGAGGGTGACAGCACTGGTGCGGTTGCGGAACAGACGGCCGGGGATGGTGGGCACTCGGCAGAAGCGCGTCGCCTCAAAGGTATGGAAGGCGAACAGGCCCGCAAACCCCATCAGGAACGGGACGAGGATGTGCCAGTCCGACCAGGCGTAGACGGTGTCGGCCCAGGAGAGGGCGATGAGGATGGCGATCATGGCGCCGATCAGTACAAAATTCCCGATCCAGTCAATCTGCTCCACCTTCTGCGTGAAGGTGAAGACCTTCCGGAAGGTGATCTGCAGGAAGATGAACTGCAGCACCAGCGTCACGCCGCCGAGGGGCAGGTTCAGCCAGAACACCCAGCGCCAGTGCCCGCTCTGCGCGATCGCCCCGCCGATGACGGGCCCTATCGCGATGCCGATGCCGAAGGTCCCGAAGATGATACCCTGGTATTTGCCGCGCTCACGGACGGACACCAGGTCGCTGATGATCAGGTTGGTCATCGTGCCGATCCCGGCACCCCCCAGACCCTGCACGAGACGACCGGCGATGAGCATCGCCGTCGAGTTGGCGCCGCCGCTGATGCCACTGCCCAGCGTGAAGATCGCCACGGCGACCATCGCCGGCCAGCGGCGGCCGAAGACTTGGGCGAACTGGCCGTAGAGGGGGATGAAGACGGTCGAGGTGAGCAGATACCCGTTGACGAACCAGGTGTAGTTAGACCCGGCGTGTAGGGAAGCGGTGATTTTGGGCAGTGAGGTCGACGTGACGGTCGATTCGAGGGCAGAGAAGAGGGTGGCAATGCAAAGAGGAGGGAAAATGGTCCAAAACCTCCAGCCTCGCGCTCCGGGCTGTGGTAATGGTGGAGGACGCTGTTGTGCTGGCTGACTCATTGTGCTGGTCAGGGTAGCATAGTCAAAGAATGTTGTGAATGATTAAGACGGGGGAGACCTGGCTATTTAAACCCAAGCTCATCTCCCATTTTCTACTCGAGCAAAAGGGCAGATCGGAGTTGCGATGGAGGCAATCGGGCTTGGCGGAAGCTTGTTGTTGTTTGATTGAACATCGCAGCAACGGAGTTTAGGATATAAGATTCGTTAACTCCATGAGACAAAGAACAAAGAACACACCCAACAGGCTTTCCCTCCTACGATCAGAATTGCGTTGTGACTTTTCCATCAGCCGCTATTTCTAGCTACAGCCACTCGCTATCGGTACCTTTCGTGGTGTGATTCCACCCCTATTAGTTAACTATGTTAACGGATTTCACTACCGAGCCACCGCCTACCACCGAGCCGCCACCCCAACCTAACATATTAAATTTAAATGCATTTATCTCAACCATAACGCCATTAAATTAAATCAACTAACTAACTGGTCTATCTGGACATATTTCTCTTCTATGCCCTGGCAATCTGCATATTTCACACCCCCGGGGACCGTGTATGTGGCTGAATAGCCGATTCTATAGGTATGCCGGGCTGGGTAGGGTTGTTGGAGATCATGTGACTCCATCTCCCAGGACTTCCAGGCAGTCAGTCAGATAGCTTCCTCTCTCCTTCTCTTCTCTCCAGAGTCCATACAAAATTCATCATTCCTGCATAGCCTTCTTCTTCGCTGACAGGTTATGAGCCTCTTGCTCGAGGACTCCGAGCACCTAGATCATCAAATTTTCTAAACCAATTAGAATTTTCTCTGCGTTTGTAGGACGTATATCGGCCCGTCCCGCGGCAGCCCCACACAGACCGGATTAACCTTCTGATTCGCATTTATCAACAATCATCAACTTTTATCAGCGAGACTTTCGAAGATATCGCTGGCAGTTTATTATTCTCTAGTGGTGAGGTCTTGTGGTGGTGCCATGCTATCGCCGACCGCCGAAACTATGCCCGTTGGATTAGATGCGCGACTATTTTTGGAGTGAACTAAATGTGAAATGTGATAGTTATGTGATACGTGATTTATTTAGCCCTTTAGGGAGATCGGATATCATGATATGAAAGCTTGACCAGGGGTCCTGAGATAAGGCTTCTTTCTTCCGTTAACTCCGGCCGTCTCGCCAAACCCTAGTTCTGTATTTAAATACTACCTCTCTCCATGCTTGAGGACTATACAACCCAAATCCATTCTCTTCTCTACAGCTGGAAACTCGCATACATCATTACCCATCACCACTATGACTCAGACGGGAGGTCGGACCGAGCGCCTGTTACGCGTGACCATTAAACTCTACAAAGGTCAAGCCCGCCAAGGTGGGGAGGGCCATGATTTTGCCCGCGACTACGTTGTTAAAACGGCCAAGCTACATGCTAAGCATGGTATCTACGCATACCAGCAGGTGAATCAGTCAACTCCTTATTGTATCAAAATCTCCCCATCTGACAGACATAAAACGATAGTGCTATTCGCCACCGGCATACCGGACGTTTGTCGATGAGATGAACCGCCGCAACAACCGCGGCTGGGTGATTGATGTAAGATACCGAAGATATCAGCCTCTACTGTATTTAACAAATGAAAATTGAACAATCGAATCCCCGAATAGGACCACGATGTGACAATTGAATTCTACTTCCGCAGTTTCGAAGAACTCAACAAGGTCAACCATGACCCGGAGTTCCAGGCTCTGCAGGCCAGTGAGGAGCCCTATGTCAACCGGGTGCATACCGTGGTCTCGCTGTCGTGGATCGAGAAATACGTCGATAACAACGAAGCGGTGAACATTGTGGATGATAAGTCGACCTACCCCGGTTACGATGAGTTGTTGAATCTGTCGACCGCGTTGCCGACGGGATCCGCGGCGTGGGTGAAGAAGGAATAGATGAGACAAATGATCGATCGTACGATGCGCCTGTGTACTTGGTTTCAACTTTGGTTGTTACAGTGCTTTTTCCGACCGAAGCTGAGTTCCGTAGTTGTATGAAGTTGTATTCCCCATCGTTTCGTATATTAAGGGTGGTCCATTCGGCGTTCGGTGTAAGAATAGAATAACTAGGGCTTTCAGCGAGCGGCCTAAAACGGCGTCAAAAGCGGCCGTTTCTGGCCTCCCATTCACCGTGTCATCCTTGAAGAAGTATATAAAAAGCCGCATTCATAGCCGTTGTGGAGATACTCTACGGACCAATTTTTCTGTTTGATACGGACCACTACCACCCCCCGTAAGAAGTCTGTCAATGCTGATCTTTTTTAGACTAGTAATTCTGATGTTTTATTTCCATCCGAATACTGTATTGCTCCTACTTTGCACTTAATCGGTATGGATGGTATATGAAATACACCGCGCTAGCAAAAATTAGCCTGTTCTTGACGGAGCCACATTGACAGACTTCTTATGGAGGGGTGGTAGTGGTCCGTATCAAACACAAAAAAATTAGTCCGCAGAGTATCTCCACAACGGCTATGAATGCGACTTTTTACATTATTAATTCTAGAATCTCGCCGAGGAGGACAAATTCGCAAGCTAGGTAGTCCGGGTTCTCCCATGATACCCGGTTGGTATAATGTAAATATAAGCATGGTAGATCAGATTCTTTGCCATAAAGGACGAAACTATACGCATAAGCTAGGGATCAATAGCAAAAGTAGCCGACTGGACTTGGCTTGCTCAATCGATATTAGAGAATAAATAACTGCTCTTTTTTTCACAAGGTGATTCTAAGGTTAGGTTAGATACGGAGCCAAAGTATATAAAAAACGAGGCCGAAAAAGACTCGTATAACCCCATGCTAAGTTTCAGCTTTAAACTCATCTCACTTGCCTAGTCAGAGATACCTCTTGTAGAGAGTAGGGGATGTGAGTATAGTTGATTTACTTTGCAATGTAAATTTCGTTCCTTGCGTTACATGGTATTGCCATCTTTGGAGTACCCCCAAGCCCTATCAAACTCATTCCAACCCCCAGGCGGCGCATCCCACATGGCCAACTCACGAACCACTGTCTCGTAGCATCCATCGCTGGGCATGTTTCCCTGACAGACATTTCCTCCAACAGCGATGTTGATGAGTATCCTGAACTCACTCATCTTCCTCGTGCCAGGCGGCTTCTCGGCCCTCATGATGGGTGTGCCATCAATCAACCAGACCAAGCGTCCACTGCCCGTTGTTTCGTCCTCGTCCCAGATAAAATCGTACCTCACCCCCACCGGTGAGCTAATGTTGGGGATGGGGGTTTCAAGAACGCGATGCTTGTTCCAGTCCTCGCCGTTGAAGTGGCCCCAATGAAGACAAGTGTGGTTGACAGCATCGCCGTTCCACGCTTCCATGATGTCGATTTCGCCATCCTCGGGCCACTTGAAGGGGTTTTTAGGCAGCAGCCAAAAGGCAGGCCAGATACCTCGGGCCACCGGCGCCGTAATTCTGGCAGACAGACAGCCCCGTGGTCGGTCGAGGGTCTGGTGACTCGACAGTCTGGCGCTGGTAAACTTCTGGGCAGGGTCGGGATGTCCGTGGTTGATCAGAGCACGCACGATCACCGCATCGCCCTGGCTTGAATGGAATGAGTTTTGTGGGCTGTCGATATAATTCTGCGCCTCGTTGTTGCCCCATCCATGTTGACCCTGTTCGTGGTAAAAGTTGGAGGACACGGGTGCTTCAGGATGTAGATTGGGCTGCCAGTAGATCTGGGGTTGCGAGTACTGTTCCTGATAAGCTAGTGGTGGTTTGCTAGAGGTTGGAATAGGCGGTGGGGGAGGGTTGTTGTACGATGGTACCGGCGGAGGGGTTTGATGGGTTAATTCATCCCAAGCCTTGTCTGCCTTATCGATAATGCCCTGGAGAGCCTGTCTGAATGGCATGTTGAGTACGACCTATGGGATGGGGGTGGGCACCTGGGCACAACGAAGACGCGGGGACACGAAAAACAAATGGGCAGTCAGCAAAGCTGACGTCATACTGTGGATATACCTTAGAATCCCCTTTCACGCCGTTTTACTCCGTACACATTTTCGCCATCACCTCGGGAAATATATTGATCCCTTCCTAAGACTGCATAGATCTAATCAGGGGACACATTATGCCTCCATGGGTTAGATCACCCGGGCAAGACTCAGATCAGATAAATCCCAGGCCCACTTATAATCTATCACATGACCAATGGGGTAGAAGCAAAATTTTGGCATCACAAAATTTCAAGACCTTTTAACTTCTAACATATGGCCTAGTTATCTAGTGTACTAAAACTTAACGTTAGTTACATCATTCACATCATTCCACATTTTTCTCTCGAAATCATCGCCACCGACACGTGCCTCTCTGCTTGCACTATCTCCAAGTATGGCAGAAGCATGCCATCCCATTCCCCCCGCTGCAACAGAACTCTCTAAAGCAGAGCGCTTCAAAGCTACACACCTCGCCGCACGTCATGGCAACTACCACCAATATTACGCCAAGTTCCGGGCTCCCACCGTTCCGGACGAGCGCCTTTCCATTCTCCCAGCAGATATCCTCCGCAACGCGCGGGTCATAGACCTAGGCTGCAACGCGGGCAAATTGACCAATGAGGCGATAGCGCACTGCGGCGCAGCCGCCGCAGTCGGCGTCGATATCGACCCGTGGCTGGTCGAGCAGGCGAAGGCGGCGTACCCGGACGGACCGTGCACATTTGAGCACTTTGACTTCGTGGATGCGTCCGCGTACACGGGTACCGCGATGGGCAAGTTCGACGTTGTTCTACTGCTCTCTGTGACCAAGTGGATCCATCTCAACAACGGGGACTCCGGGATGTTGACGCTATTTGCGCACATACACAGCATACTGAATGAGGGGGGTTATCTCGTCGTGGAGCCGCAGCCTATGAGCAATTATGCGAGAGCTTCGAAGAAGAATAAAGAATTGAGAGAGACGTATAAGACGATCCAAATCAGGCCGCCGTTTGAGGATGAGTTGAAAGCGCAGGGATTTGAGAGGATACTGCAAGTTGAGAGGGATGAGGAGGGGTTTGCTAGGCCCGTACATGTTTGGAAAAAAATATCATAGTATGATCATCGGAGATGGTTTAAAATGAGCCGGGCGAATTAAGTTGCATTGGGAAGACGTAGACTTTTTCTTCTACACACTGATCTTCGACTGCAATGACTACGGCAGGTTTTAGATGCCATCGCGCCAACCGGGTTTTTGCCCGGCAGCAAATTAAAAGGTTATATAGAGAAGTCGCCTTTTTACCGCCTTCGTATATACCTAAAAAGAGCATCTAAAAAGAGATCTGAAAGAGCGTCCAAAAGAGCATCCAAAAGAGCATCCAAAAAAGCATCCAAAAAAGCATCCAAAAGAGCATAACCGCGTAAGCAGCCGACTATTCTTGTTAATAATGAATCAATAATCTATACCTAAGCCGAGGAATCATATAAATATAGGTGAGAGCAAGACGGTAAAATAGGCGTTAAACTGGCGCGATGGGGTCTAAAACTGTTGGACTACCTCCATGTTTGCTTGTTTGCTTCATTGATTGTTTGACAGATTGAGCCTGGGTTCAGATTGTTTAGCAGGGTATATAAACCCTGCATCTCTCACTTCTAATTCATTATGATTCTTCTTCTGCTTTCTCCCCACCTTACTAGTAGTACTCTAGTCCTCCAACAAAAACCTACCCCTCGGACCCCCCTGACAATGCTGACGAGGAGCCCCTCACTAGCTCTATGGACACTGTCCCCTCGGAGCCCGAGTACCGGGATCTGGTAGTTGGACTCACTACCCAGCTCCTGCAGCCGACTACCGCGCGGCTGAACCGCCACCTCTGTAACCCCGAGTTCTTTGCCAATTCGGTTCTACGCGCCGCTCCTGATGAGATCCCTCCCAGCGTCCAGCCGGATCCGCATCTGCAGACCGCGATCTCGTCGAGCTCGGCGTTGGTAAATGACTTAGAAACCCTGTTCCAAGGGAAGAGAGGATCATCTACCGTGTACCTGACCCGTTCACAAAACATCCGAGGGTTCCACCTAAGCGCGGGCCCGAGTCGAGTACCCACCCCCCACCCGGGGGCTTCTCGGACCTTGGCAAAAGAAGAAGAAAGTCTCCAACAGGAAAAGGACAGGGAGAAAATTGAGAGGAACTTAATCATGGAGAAGCTAGAGTATATAGACATAAAAACATTGGGCCTTGAACCTTGAGCTCGCATCTCAAATGACACACTCCCTTCAGCCCTACATTTGTTTCGCTATGACCATATTGTAGACATGCTAAGAATTTCAATAATCCAATTCAGAGCTCGAGCAAGCTGGATGTTTAGGCTGTTTCCCCTCCTCTGTGGCCCTTTTCGCTTGTAACCATTTCTCGAGACTGAAACTTCCTTCCCGTAGTTCTTCGGGTTCCCCATTCCATACGAAGACACGACCACTAACACACTCTGCTTCGCCACCGTTTTCGCTAGGAAACTCGATCAGACAGCCCCTAGTGCGATACTTCCTAGTCTCATACGCACGTAACCGATCGAGTTGCTTCTCTGACTGAAGCTCGTATGCTAGGCCGTCAACTGGGTGAAGAGGTGGTCCAACGAGTAAGGCAGGATATGGTCCCCAAAGCTTGATATGGTATCCTATCAGCTTAGCTGGTCGCATAATGGGGGGCTCTGGAAGTTGTAGAATCCGTGCAAGTGTTGGTGGGTCCATCAGGGTTCCATAGAAGAAACAGTATTTCCTTTCAAACGGCTCAGGTGTCAAGGAAGAGGGGGAGGGGTTGGCTGGCCCCTGGCTTGAGGTACGGCCCTCCGAGGCGGCATCATGCTCGGCCAAATACTCCATAAATTTGCGCTGCATAAGCGACGGTCTGTCTGTGGTCATGGCGGCGGTGAACAAGCTTCATTGCAAGTCAGTTATATGAATGATTCGAGGCTGATTTGTAGTCTCACCTTGTATCAAATGCGTAAAGGTAGGTTGAATGAATCAAAGTCTGTTCCACATGTGTAGATGAAGGTAACTACCTATGATGCTACGGACTGAGTTCGTCAAGGTTACGTGACAGTATTCCTGTTTCAGTACGGACTGTAGATAAGACCCATACTTAGGCTTGGCACGGTACATAGTGATGTAGGTATAGGTACTAAGCTTAATTAGGTAGGCTTGACGCCTCTGAGCCCAGATTTTCATTTATAAGAGGTTGATCAAATAGATCAATTTCAGTGATATTTGACTATGCACATGTACTTTGTTTTTGGTCCCCTTTTCCCCCTCTCTTCCATATGAGACCATATTCTGTTTCTGAGCCTTCATCGATGCGGGGCGACCACATCTTGTTTACCATTGGGGGCACCGAATAACGGCAGAACATCATTGGATCATACAGTTTCCCCTGAAACGCTCGACATCTTGGCCTCTGTATATAACTCTAACTAGAAATATCATACAACCAGGTTTCTATCTATGGTATCATTGGTTATTTGAGAGATCTTAATAAGCCATCTATTTTTATGTGAACTCTAATCTAGCGGCCTTGTGGGACTTATATATAGACCATCCGTTATTACAATGTAGATCTCACCATAAGATTTAATCCTCCAAATTCTCCAAATTTATCAAATGATATCTATACAGCGGTGAAAAGCCCCGAGATTGCCGACCCGTCGGGCATTTAAGCCCCGATGTCCGACTGTCAGATTGGGGGCTGAGAGTATAAATTTGGCGATGTGCCAAACAAAAAGGCTAGTTATACAGTTTTGTTCTCCCAGTGGCATACATTAACCGCCCTTGCTTCTGATCTTAGCTTCTCCATTTCTTATTGCACAACTCCCATGTCTCATCCTATCTTGATTATAGGTGCTGGGCTTGGTGGCCTTTGCTTGGCCCAGGGACTGAAAAAACGAAGCATTCCTTTCAAACTCTTTGAACAGGACGAAAGGCATAATTTTCGGACTCAGGGGTATAGATTGAGGGTAAGCAGTGAAGGGATCTACGCCCTCCGGGATACCCTGTCGCCTGAGCTATATGCTCTGTTCGAGAACACCTGCGCCGAGACGATCATGGGGGGCGTGAGACTTAAACCCGATGGTACACCACTAGGCGGCACTGGCCCTAATAGGCCCCTTGGGTCGGCTCCTTTTCTCGAGCCCCAGACTGTCGATCGGAACACTTTCCGTGAGGTTCTGCTGACGGGTTTGGATGGGCATGTGTTTTTCGGAAAGAGCTTCGACCATTACACCGTGGATGACGGAAACACGATTGCATTCTTTGGAGATGGTTCGAAGGAAACTGGAGCTCTGCTTGTTGGTGCAGATGGAGTTCGATCTAGGGTCCGCAAGCAGTACGTACCAGATTTAATGGGTATTGACACCGGCATGCGCATCATCTTTGGAAAGACACCTTTGAGCCCCGAATTTCTGGCTCGGTTTCCCGAGGCATACCACCATGGAATGTCGCTTGTTTCAGACCCCGACGACGAGTCTCGGACCTCTTTGCTATTCGAATCCATCCGTTTCCCACACGCAGAAAAAGTTTCAACCCCTCAGCTTCCCGACCCGTACGTGTATTGGGTGCTTGTCACTCATTACTCGAATATCACGTCGTCAAATGGTACACTGTGGCCATTAAGCCCAGAGAAGTCAGCTGAACTTGCTCGACATGTTACCAAGTCATGGCATCCTGACTTGCAGGTGCTTTTCGAGATGCAAGACGAGGCTCAAACATCGACACGGTGGATGATTTCTGCCTCACCAGAGTTGGCCTCCTGGGAGCCCTCGCCCCATGTGACTTTACTCGGCGACGCGATTCATCCCATGCCCCCAACTGGAGCGATGGGGGCAAACACTGCCTTGCGCGACGCTGCAGATCTGGCTCGTAGGCTTGAGGTTGCAGTAAATTCGCAAACCCTCGATCGACATGTCATCGGGGAGTATGAATCGGAGCTACGTGATTCAGCCAGAACGGCAATCGCATTGAGCTGGCAAGGTGGCATGAAAGGCTTCAGGCTCAAACCAGCCGTGGAATGCGAGAAGATCCTCTTATGATCTCGCTTTAGCTACTATTGAACTACTCTCACCTCTCTGAACTCCCAGCTTCCTTCTTGGAAGTTTATAAATCTTTGGTATTGCTAGGGAGGTTATCTAAAGATAGTTAATATTATACTAGACCGAGTCTTGAGTTATATAGAGAAAATTACGCACTCCATCCAAGGCTCATTTCCCACCAAGGCGGAGCTGCTGGGGTCAAACTCGACCAGAAAGTGCTTAAACCCCACAAGTGGAGAATGTGCTGCCTTAACTTATTATTATTTCTAATGGTTTAGCACCGATCAAAGGGGCGAACGCAAGAAACCCGGCTTAGCCTGGTTGGAGCGACGAATTGAAGGCGGCCAAGCAAGGAAAGCTTGCAAAGCCAGTCAAATCAGTTAGGCATACCCCAACGAGGCGCGTTCACGATGATTCCTGTCAGACAACCGGAGATGATACCGGCGCAGGGAAGCGTGATGATCCAACCCATGTAGATCCAGGCAACCATTCGCCAGTTGATCGTTCGCCAAGTGCCGTTGCAAAGCCCAACACCGACGGTCGAGCCAGTGATACACTGGGTAGTGGAGACGGGAAGCTCTGCAAGTGTGACATGTTAGCGAGTGGTCTTGTAATAATTTGGGAATAGATAAAAGACGACATACTCAGCCTGGTCGCAATAATGACAGCAATGGCGGCACCGAGCTCCATAGCGAACCCACGAGAGGGAGAGTGCAGGGTAAGACGGTTACCCAGGTTGCGCATGATGTGATAACCGTATGTCCAGATACCGATTGCGATAGCGGCACCACCAAAGACACTGGAGAATGTGGGTTAGTACGGGAGCGTCATTACATTGGAGGAGCGAGGCTTACAGGATCCACATGGGGACCTCGGTCTTAGCGCCTTCAAGGGCACCAGATCTCCATATAGCATAGATGGTTGCGTAGGGGCCGACAGCACTAGGAATAGTTAGCGCATGAGTCGATGATAGGTAGATGAAGTGGAAAAACTAACTTGGCAACATCGTTCGCACCGTGGGTGAAAGAAGCAGTACAGGCTGTCAGAACCTGGAGGAAAGAAAACATGTACTCCGCTTCGTTGTCATAGTGTTCAGCATGGGCATGGGTCTTCTCGAGATCGCCGGCGAGCATGCTCTCGCTCTTCTGGTCGCTAACAATGTCCTGCTCAACACCATTGAGCAAGGCCTTCTTCAGCATCCAGAACAGGACTGGACGAGTATACCATGCTCCCTCGGGACGAGGACCACAAACGCTGAGGACATCAGGATCCACGGATTTCGTCTCGTTATCCGAGTTGGCAGTGACCTGGTGCTCTGCCTTGAGATCAGGGGACTCAGGTTCACTGTTGCTGTTGCTGCGGCTTTGTTCGACATCAGTGGAACGCTCGGCCTCCAGTTCCTCTAGGGTCTTGTGGCCCCGATAGAAGTTACGGACGGCCCCAACATGGGCAGGACGGGGAGGGACTTCACCACGGCGAAGGAGGAGAGGGCCGTAAACCAGATCCCAGGGCTTGAGTTGCCAGTCACCCCTGATGACCCTGCGGTAGATCCAGGGGCAAAGGAATACGGCAGAGATAAGAGCCATCCCAACGGCAACACCGATAACAGTTCCAGCTATCTCAGGCCCTTCGAGGTCAATCCTGCTGCTGCCACCCTTCCAGACAATAAGCACTGTATTTTATTAGTAGCTGATATAAAAGGGTCAGGGTATTGAGGGAACCTACTGGTAAGGAGACCGGTAGTCAAGAAGAAGTAGAATGGAATGGTGTACAGCGCCTTGAGGGCGGGATCCTTCCGTAGTAGGATACCATACTTGGTGATCAAAAAGATAAGCGCACCAGCAACACCAGCTAGAACAGGTGCAATAACCCAGGCGAGGAACACCTGGACAACACCAGAGTTAATATTACCTCCCCACCAGATAATATTATCAGCACCGAGAAGCGCGATACCCATTCCAAGGACACCACCGAGAATGGAGTGGGTTGTCGAAACAGGAAGACCAATCTTGGTACAGATGGTAAGATATATGGAGGAGGCAACCACAGCGCAGCACATTCCAAGCATGAGGAGGGGGGCGTTGTCAGCGAAGGCATCGATATCGACGATCTTGGTACGGATAGTATCGGAAACACTGTTTCCTACACCAACACTGAAAGCACAGGTGAGTACGAGGTCAGGAAACGGAAAGCAGGTTATAAACTTACGCTCCAGCAAACTCCATGATAGATGCGAGGATCATGGCCTGCCAGTGCTTTAGCGATCGCGACGAAACAGACGTCGACCAGGAGTTGGCGCAATCATTGGCGCCAATGTTCCAGGCATCGAGGAACGCGAATATTGTGCCAATAGCAAAGATATAATCATACTGCTGAAGAACCATCTTGACGGTTGGCAGAAAGCAGCAGCGCGCTGGCTTGTCCTTTCTGGAAGGGTTCTAGAATGGTTCTGGAGGGCTGTCGGGATAAAAGGGAAATTAGCAGGATGATCCGGATTGGGTCTTTATATGTTACCAACTCCGATCCAGGCTAGGACATGACAGCCTTGCTCTATAGATGCAGCGGTGCAACGATCCCGCATGCCAAGCTGCCCAGGCCCACCGCGCCGCCAAGAAACTCTCCGCCGTCCGTGCACTCGCCAAGATGGGCCTCCGCCGACGAATCCTGCGATCGCATACGAGAACGTGTCCACCCCATATAGATAGCTTCAGACTACTTGCCCATAAACACGCTAAATGTCGGGCTAATTTCTCAAGGTGTTGCAGAGACACGAGGCCCTATTCGCGAATGTCCTTCTTCCGACTGGCACACCTGTATCATCCTCTTGGGGGGCAGGAACGTGAAGGCCTCGATTGGACCCCAGCTGCTATAGCCATATTCTGCCCTGTCCCTTGGCAGGATAAATGAGCTCGAGCCGGTGCGCCATGTAGGCACTTTACACGAGTCTCGCAACCTGGTGTTCACCACATCGTGCTTAAATTCAACTTTCTTATTGGTTGATTTGATTAAATTATTGACATTGAGCCCCGATTCTGATTCTGACATCCGGGGCACCTCTAGATATCCGCGTCTGGTGTCGCGTGGCTACCGTGACCCAGCTCTCTTAGTTCCTCGACCTGTTTCTGGAGGTGTTGGATATACTCCACCGCGGTCTCGAGCAGTTCTGCCTGGCCAAGCAAGTTTCGAGTGAGCACATTTGTCTATCATGTGAAGGGATTGGCTGTATCAGTTGCCTCCATACCTTGGTACCACTCGTTCCTTCATTTCCCATCCCTCCCATCCTCATTATCCGCTCTATTTGGCCCAGCGCTGCTTTCATCCGATCCCGTTGACACTTCTGGGCATCAGCTTGCTGCCTCCTCCGAGTCTCCGTTGAATTTGGATTTGTCATGATTAGGAGCGAGCCGCCTGCTCCAGTAAACTTCCGTTAGCCCATCCATCTCCCCTGAGTATAGTATTGATATCCCACGCGCACTCAGAGAGTCAACTACCTTTCGGTCGGATCTCGACCAGCTGTCGCTTTCTGTTTAGGGGATAAGACGTTCTCATTTTTCCCGCCTCCGTTCGAGTGGGCTGCGCATTCGCATACACGTGCGCCATTGTTAATATGTAGTTTCAGCGCCAAGTTTGTCTTATTGATAGCTTGATGGTTTTTGAACAGCTCTAGGCCATTGGGCTCGCAGGGTGGGTATATATATTGGCCACGCAAATGACTCGGGCTTTAGCCGATTCATGCATGTATGCATGCTGTGCGTCGCATGGAGACCGGATTAAAGGGAAGGTTATTTCATGTCTTGCTGTTAATAACCTTGGCTAGAGACTGCACGCACAGACTCCAATATTAATTATTCCTAGAACGCTTCCTCGTGGAGTCGGCCTACAGTCTCCTCCTGAAGGCCCCCTGTCAACGAGGTTGGTCCCGCTCCTAGCGGGAATCCTAAGACTCACTTCGGTCAGCCGCTTGAGCGAGAAAATATGGCCCATGAGATCAGTATGCCAATTGACTATTGGTAAAGTCTTGTTACTATACCTCGCATGCGAAGGTGTATAGCGGCCTCTGTTCAGTTTCAATTAAAATATGCATTGCTGCCTTAAAATACCTGGATTATGCCTGAACTATGCCTGATTTTAGACCTATATAGTGTATTGTAAATTGAAGCTATTCCCACCACACAAATCATCAAATTGAGTATATCCCTTACGGCAGGTTTTAGATATCATCGCGCCAACCGGGTTTTTGCCAGGCAGAAAATTAAAAGGTTATATATAGAAAAGTCTCTGCCTTCGTATATACCTAAAAAGAGCATCCAAAAGAGCATCTAAAAGATCATCTAAAAGATCATCCAAAAGAGCATCCAAAAGATATAACAAGGCCGTATAAGCGGGCCCCACAAATCATCGTTTTCATCAAATCTCACGCGTTAAACCTCCAACAACACAAATCATCAAATTGAAGCTTTGTATATTATACAAATTTCAGTACGAATGAAATCGTTTATCTACTAGCTGATGAGGGTAGGCTCTGTGATGGTATTTCAGGTATCTTAATTTTCTGCTGGATTTAAATAAGGCAAGGCATTTTAAGGTAGCAATGCATATTTTTAGTTGAAACTGAACAGAGGCCGCTATACACCTTGGCACCTCGCATATCCTTTGCGGAGCATTCTTCTTCCAAGTGGGGATGAGCGAGAGGGGACTGTCGACATGACTGCCTAATTTCGTATCACATTGATAACCAGCCATAGACGGATTAATTAACTGTGAATAGGCCATGTATCCCATCCACGCATCACTATACTCGAAACGATTAACTTTATTAGGAAGAGATCGGGAAGTGTCTCGCTCCCACTTTGATAAAGCAGTTTTAGGAATTTCAACGTCGCTTCAAGCTAGTTGGCTAAGTAATGCTGTTAGGCTGCGACAGATACGTCTACAGTGTGCATGAAAATGGTTATTGTTTTATCTTTTAATAGATAGGCAAATCAACATTCTACATAATATATACAGCATAAAGACAGTGTGAGAATATAACATACGGGAATCCTTAACAAAACAGTGGTTCAACCAGTACGAGTGCTTAGTACAGAGGCGTCTTATAGGCATCGAAGGCATAGGTGAAATTGTCAATCGAAGCCTGATCATACTCGCAGGTCTTGACAAGGTCTTTGCGCTACCCTTTCAGAAGGGACGAAGAGGCCAGGCACATACCTGCTCATTGGGACCCTTGTTATCACCTTGGAGAACTCTGGCGTTTAAGGTATGAGGTACAATGCCCTGCTCCACCCAGCGAGTCATAACCTGCAATTTAGTCTGCGGGAAGGGTCCGTTGGGCTGAGCACTGTTGCTGGCACAATGAGCAGCTCCGGGCACCAGGAAGAGACGGTACCACTCTTTAAGCTTGTCGGATCCAGGGGATTGTCTTTGACGATTTTGCAGAATCGAAGAAAAGAAAGCAAACTTGGCAACAGATCGAGGCCGAGTCGCGACATACTCCACGGCTACTTACCTACTCGATATATCCGAATTCGGTATGCATTCCCGCTTAGGCCCGAGCTTGGCATTTGAATTACTCGCAATGCTACTACATAGGCATTCAGCTCATAAGAATTGGAGATCCACATGGTTAACTTTAAAGCGATGATCTACAGTCGGAGTTCCCACTAAGGATGAATATAGGAGATCAGTGGACTTGGCATATGCAAGATACTGAGATGTGGAGAAAATTTATGTAGTTTATAAATGGTGGATCTAATCAATCATCAAGCCTTCAATGGTAGCTTGCCTCAAACTAACCTCATTCGCCCCGTGTAGCATTGATTACATTAGAAGCCTCTGAATATACACAATAATTACTGCCGAAGGAATGGCCAGGCAAGCCCATAGCAGTGAAAGTATGGTTACTCGGTCGTCGGTGCCTCGCCCCATTCGGCCCCACTTCAAAGGAGAACGATCGAGAAATTGTGACCCGAAGGGCTCAGTCCACAGATTCATTTGGTTGATAATGCAATTGCTTGTGATTAATAGTGGTAAGTGGCATAACGAGGATGCTTAATAGATGACTAGAACCAAAATATATTGTCATATTTCGACCGGCTATACTTCCTTTTCTTGTTTGACTCTAGCGACAGGTGTTTTTAGAAGTCAGTGTTTTTCTTTTTATCTTTAGTTGAATGTGACAGGAAACACTGTATCTGATTTATATGGCGAACCAGAATGGATTGTGGACGTAACTCCTAACCCACTAGAGTCACAGAACGTAGAATTCAACACATTTCCTTGTCTTTTTGATAGCGTAAAGGCGTCTGGTGCTTTATTTGAGATTAGCTAGCTATCTTCCTATGCGGAAAGATATGTACGCTTTTGCGGTCTACCCGCCAGGATACGAGCCTGGGTGGTATACATAGTTTTTCATGCTGCTCTCGGAACATGCAATCACCAAAAAAAGGGGAGAAGAAGCATACACAAATTTAAATCAACAGGGAAAGCAAAAGCTGAGGTACAAAGATATACCAACTGTGTAGCAGCTAAGTCTACCACAAAAGTAACAAAAGAAAAACAAAAGAAACTCCCAAGTTTGTTCTGCTGGGCAGCTAGCTTCCCTTCCATTATGTCTTTCCAATGAATAGAATACATTTTTGTATACATCGCTCTACTTCTATCTCTGTGGTTTCGAGTCCGCTTTCTCTCTGATCTCATATGCCCGACGGGAGAAAGCCAGTAAAATTTGCCCAAGTGAGTCCATATGGCTTTCATTTCCAATGTCGAAAGGCCCATACTCGTTCATTTTCAGAAAGCTGAGTTCAGCCGATGACCTCTGGCTTGGCGGAGTCGACGGCCTCTTGCTTAGGTGAGTGGGCAGCTTCGGGCTCAGGGGGGTATCACGAATATAGTGCACATAACCAGCATCAAACTCTGCGAAAGTCAGATAAATATGGTGACGGTCCTGGGAGACGAGTAGGCGACTGTGGAGGCATCTGTTCTCAGCAAATTTCCCATCCTTCTATTTTCTCCTAACGCGAAATAACATACCTAAATTTAGAACCCGAAGTAAGCTCAGCAGGTGTCGGGGGATGCTGGCAAATCCATGCAGCCATCTGAGCGCTCTCCTGCATTCGGATGGAGTCGTTTGGGTCTGTGTCACGAGGAAAAGGCTTGACCTCGACGATAGCCATTATTGGGTTATTTCGATCACGCTGATAGCGAAGAAATCCATCCACTCGTGCCTCGTAGACCTTTTGCCCATTATGTCTCTTCACCACTAGGGCGCGGCGTTCGGGTGTCCAATCTGCCTGGATGCCACCAAAATTGATCAGCAGTGCTTCAAGGTAAAGAAGCAGTGCCGTGTTAACGATTTGTTCGTCACTGATGCTTTTGAAAGCATGGCTCAGGTCCCCAGTAGGCGGAGAGAAGGGCGAAATGTGGATACCAGTCTCTGGGGTTTCGTCGTCATCACTAGTTTCTGGGCTTTCGTCATCATCGTGAATGGAAAGGTCCCCTAGGCCAAAGCTTGTATCGTTGACTGAGCTGGAACCATCGGGTACCCTCGCTCTTTTTTGGGAACGTGTTGGTGTAACAGGGTTAACATCCCTTGGCTGAGCACGGCCGGCTTGACTCTGGCTTCTAGTTTTCATTGGCGAAAACTCAAGCTTGGGGATAAACACATCCTGAGATGGCTCGATGGATTTTGAATTGAGCTGGTATAGACGAACAAGTGAGAAAGTGCCAAGAGACGAGAAACCTTTCTCTTGGTGCCATGCCAGATTTTTAGAGATGGTTGATTTGTATTGCACCCAACTAGGCATTGCCTTTAGGTGTTCCCGAGCGACATGGATATGTTGCTGTGTGACTTCCCATTTCTCACGTTCGGACGAGCTTGATAGTTTGGTGGCTTGATTTTTCACCCATAAAACCCTGAGAAGAAGAAATTGTTCTAAACTGATTTTTGATCCGGAGGCTGGGGACTCGAACGAATGGATCGTCTTAGTGCCAACCTTGGCGGTCTTCACCTGTCCTAACCAAGAATCTCGAGTATTTGGGAGGTGTGGCATTTTCCGTAAAAGATATGATGAGCAAGAATTGATAACCCTACTAGTAGGTATATGTATGCCAAAAGGATATGAGCACAATTATAATCCAGAAGTCAAATAGAGCAGAATGCCTTCTCTGACAGGATATAAGTAAGTACTGACAGTTGGAGGGTATCAAATTATCATATTGACTAGGCACACTTGGAACACTTGGGAGTTTCAGGAGACGCTGAAGGGCTGCGAATGAAAGGCCAATATCGAACAACAAGACGCCACTATCACAAAGAGGTATCACAAAGCGGTTACAATCCTCAAACATGTGTGATTGAGTAGAGCTAATAACCCCAAGCAATCAACGTTGTGAGTTAATCGCGTGGGTGCAGCACGTGGTTGAAATTAAGAGGCTAACTATAGAGGGATAGACAAGGCGATACGCTGGTCACAGTCCCTCAAACATAAGTGTGACCAAGTGGATGGAGCTAATAATACCAAGCAATCGACATAGTGGATTAACCGCGTTGGTGCGCTGTTGGTGTGCTGTTGCGGGGCCAACTACGGAGCGATGTCACCATTCACCGCCTCACTCTCCGCCTCTTCCCCAATTGTTCTCGTTTTCTTCTATATTCTACGTGATAACCTATTGTGTTTGATCTCGGACTATACTCGAGGTATTATATCGAGAACCCTGTTAGAAATTTCTCGGGATTTTTTTTCCTAGGTGTCTTATGTATACATGGTGAATATATGAATATACTTGATGATTTTCTGCCAGGGTGAAACCGACTTAGGAAACTGCTCAACCAATCAACTTCCTTCACCTGGGCAACACAGCCCTGGAGGTAACCAACTGACAACCATCACACCAACAATAACACAGCGCGTAACAAGGCCAATAATAGCAGGTTTTAGCCTTGCTACATCAGCCATAAAAGCCATCCTAAATCCAAGCTCTTGTCCCTCTTTTCACTTTGTTTCCGACAAGACAACTGTCCTGCAAACCTCAACGCCTACCTCGCGATCGTGACCGTCTGGCGCACAATATGGAGCTCACCTCTTCAGAGAACGAGGCCAAAATATCAAAGTTCGATGAAGGTCAGATTTGGGTCAAAACCTGCCACAACGCTACTAGGAGGCTCCTCGCGCTCCTTCTCTCTCGCAAGAACGAGAAGAAACTACACATCACCACTGCCGAACTAGAGTTATCCTCCGGTGATGCATCAGACTATGGCCCACGCTTTGTGGAGCCATTTCCCCGTGATAAAATGAGAGAATATGTCATCCGTGAACGACCTTGGGATGGATTCGACATCTTCGCTCAGAATATCGACGATACCCCGGAATTACGTAGATTCCGGCGATGGGTTGACGCGTACCAGATGGTTAAGGCTGTGAACTATTCTCTGGAAAATTTCTTTGGCGACGATGCGCCGAATGATATCCTCGAGGAGAAGTAAGTCACCGAGTTCTTATACTATCTGCAACACTTTTATCTCGAACTGACTTTGCTATGTAGCAACGCACTCGGCTCCGCATATGCGCCCCAGTGGCAATGGAGGCTCGTAGGCTGCACGAGCGCGAAGGATAAATCTCAGCCCCATATCAACGCCTTCATAGCTGACTCGCAGCCTCACCGTGTTGGTCGCCTCAACTCCGGCGAGGTATCTCTTGCCTATGGCTTGATTGCCAAGCGCCGAATCGAAGATGGATATAACGATCACCGATACATTCCTATCACCATCGTTTCTGCGTCAGACTTCCAAGTCCGCATCCTTCAGATCTGGCACGACAAGCAGAACCCCAAGGCTCTCCAAGTCCGCTCGTCACCGATCATGGACTTTAAGGATGGGTTGGAAAATAACTTGGACAACTGGGTCACCATTCTGTGCTGGGTTGCAGGAAAACCAGTCGGGAATACAAAAAATGGAACTGAAGTTGTTCCAGTCATTGAGCATGATGCATAGCGCATCGCGGGCACAGGACACGGGACACGGGACATGGACAATATATCATTATTTTACGACTACAGGGTTCGGGGCACGGAGTTCTTATTTCTTTTCTTTATTTCCTGGTTTCTGCGCTACTTACTTGAAGAGAATGCCAAAACAATAAAGTGCATTATTTGCAGAGATGACATAGTAGAAGTTTATTTTGCTAAGACGATCTTTACATGGTATGTAATATCAGACACAAGAACTAAAAAAGAATTCCCAATACAAGTCCCAGGAAACCCAACCACCCCCCCGTCTTCAAACCAGAAGCAGTCCCCTCTTCGGGGTGTGGGATTGAATTAGCCTCCAACCCACTATACGACAATATCGGATGTCCCTCCATGAAATCATTCTCAACCCCCGAGTCGGAGATATCAATTCCATCATCAATATCAGTGCTGCCCATAGCGGCGGCTCTACTAGAGCTTATAGTAGATGCAGCTGTTGATATCGGCGTGTGTGCTTCGCCATTAGCGCAGTTTTGTTGGCGAGTGGACTCGGCGTCTTTGTGAGATGAGTTTTCGGCACAGCTGGTATAGCAGCTGGGGTAGTATTAGTGTCAATGTTATTTGGAAGTGCAGAGCTGGTGTATAGGCTCGACTTACTTTTCTGGGCTACATGCACTATTCACCACATTGTCTGCTAATGTGCCTGTTGTTGTCTCTGCTGAGGTGAGAGTAGCGGCTGCTAGGATAAATGGGAGGGTGGGTTTCAAGTAATGCATTTTGAAGGATTTTATGTATGGATTAGCATAATAGAAGGGAACAGACATCTACGGGATGGAGGGGCATACAGCTATAAACAAAATTTAGTCCACTGCTACATTTCATTGCTACATTTCTATCAAAGACAAAACATTCCATTCCTACAATCTTCGCCTGTGGTGAAACTCTATCGAGCACTACATGAGACCCCATGTGGTAATACGGTCCCTATATCGGCTAGATCGATGTAGAAAACCTTCTGGGTTATATCTGTCTACACAATAGGACTATAGTCAAAATATTGAAGATCAACCGCGTCTCTGCAAGAGAAGGTTGGTCAATGCGTGGCTGTCTAGGGGTGTGGCAGGGGACCTTGGCATACTCCCGGCTTGTCTGACAGCAACTAGGAGCTGGTAGGGGGAAATAGAAGATTGCATGGAGTACCTCCTGGCACAATATTACATTCTTTACTGCGACTGGCTGTTCAATGTCATTCCAAGGTTCCAAGGTTCCTTCAAGTCTCCAGGGCTGGTGCATTCTTCAACTGGAGCCTTGGGTCTGGGTAGACGCGCCAATAGGGAGGATTCCAGAATGTGGAGGATCGGCGGGTACCTGCAGATGAGTTTGTCCCAAGATTTCTTGTTTGGGGAGGGAGTTATAGACAGTGTATTCTTCGTAGGAGTGTAAAGGAAAGCGAACAGCAAGATTATTGCTTTATACGATGTAGATAATAACATCAGCCCACAAAATGAGGTTCGTTACCATCCTACTAAACAAGGCATCTTTTACAAGTAGTATACAACACACATTGTCTATGATCAATAATTCATTGCAGTAGTTTTACCCAAAAGATAATCCACAAGGCTTACTCTGCGTATACTATTTACATCAAACATACCTAAGTACAACCCTTACAGACCCTTAGCCTGTTTAGCCTCGGCCAGAGCCTCCTTGAGCGCCGCCAGGGCATTGTCAACGTCACCACGCTTGGGGTCAGTAACACTGACACCCATGTGGCCGAAACGGATGTACTTGGTAGCAATCTCCTTGTGCAGGCCAGCTGCAAAGATGACACCACGCTTAAGCAGACCAGGCAGGACATCGGCCGGGACCAGACCCTCAGGCAAGTACATGGCAGTCATACCATGAGCCTGACATTCAGGGCGGGCAGCGAGCTGCTTGAGACCAAGCTCGGCAGCAGCAGCCTTAACCTTATCCGAGACCTCGGTGTGAATAGCGAAGCGGCCGGGGACATCGGCGGTGATCTGGGTGAGGGTGGTGTGCAGAGCGTGGACAAGCTGGGTGGGAGGGGTGGCGAAGTAAGAGGGCTTGTTGTTCTCGTAGTTCTGCATGATGGGAAGCCAGTTGGCGATGGAGGCGTAGTAAGCGCCGGGAGGGGTCTTGCGAGACTGGGCGGCCTGGATGGCGCGGCCTGATGTCATGACAATGCTGAGACCGGGAGGGCAGCCGATGGCCTTCTGTGAAGCTGTGAGGACGGCATCGAGGTCCCACTCGTCGAAGGCGATCTCCTCGGAGCCGACACTGCACACGCCGTCCACAACCACGAGGGTGTCTGGGCTGACGCGGCGCACTAATTGTGCCACGCCCTTGACGTCTGAGAGCACACCGGTCGATGTGTCGACGTGTGTGAGGGTGATGAGCTTGTACGACTTCTCCTTCAGGGCTGCCTCCACTTCCTCGAGCGAGGTGCGATCACCGATGGGCGCCTTCAGGTGCGTCACGTTGGCACCGTATGTCTCGAGACACTGGCCGAAGGAGTCGCCGAAGTAGCCGGTGTTGAGAACGAGGGCGTTCTCGCCGCGCTCGATCAGGTTGGCAGAGACAAGATCCCAGCCCAGTGTGCCGCTTCCGGAGATGATGAAGGGCTGCGCGGTGGGGTTGGTGGACTGGAAGAGCTTGCGGACAAGAGTCAAGGTCTCGCCGAAGACCTTGACGAAGCCGGGAGCGACGTGGCTCTCACTGGGGGAAGTTAGTTGGTTGTTCATTGTAGCATAATGTATTGTGACCTGGACAACTCACGCATAGTGGGACATAGACTGAAGGACGGCATCATCGAACTCGATGGGTCCTGGGATCAGGAGGGTGTTGTGAGGGGCTTGAGCAGACATAGTGGGAGTTGGTTCGGAGGGAGGGGCAGGAGGGATGGAGCGATCAATGGGTTTATATTCGACGTCGTCAGGGAATAGCGAATCTCTCTCGGTCGAGAAGGGAGTATTGAGGTCGGGTAACGGGAGGCGCTGGTCCAGGTGTCTGGAAATCAGGCTCAGCCGCTCCTCAGTAGTTTTGGACGCCAGTTTTCCGATTGCGGCGCGCCGCGGGGTATTTCGCGTGAAAGGGGATTGGAGGAGTTCCCGAGGGTAAGTGACTTCGGGGTTCGCCGCCGAGTGGATTGGCCGAGATACCGATTGGGATTCGTTGATTTGTTCACTCGGATGAAGAACCGAGCATGTGAGAGTGAGACTTGAAGGATTCCAAGGTTATTTATGAATTGAGTCACGCTCTTGTTTTCCTGTTTCCGAAGGAGGTTTGTGTTTTCCTTTGGGGTTTTGGAGGTCGGAGAAAGGAAGGCCGGGCGGATCCTACCGATTCTCCCAACAGTCTACGTCCTACGCTGTACGTGTTGTTCTATAGAGGAATTGGTGGATATGAAGCAATATCCGGGGTATTCTATAGATTTTATATCATTTTATATCATTCTATTAGCAATTGAGTGGGATCGTAGTATCTATATTGTACTATTTACTGCCTGTATGTTGGGGATAGGAGTATCCAAATACTACGTAGACTTGCTCTCTATGTTGAATGCAATATCATCTTCTATCTATTTTGTATATCAATCTCAATGCCGATGGATGTCTGCCCGGCAATTGCTACTCCATTCGATCCTCGGACCCCAACGTAGTATGCCCCTTCCTGATCTTCACACGGTGACCTCCGCAAAGAAGTTAGGAAACCTTCGAAGCAACACGGGGTAAACATGCATTGGACTCATCAAACCGAAAAGCATTTGGACGAGACATTCGGCCTGACGAGCCAATGCGAAACAAAACAATGATCGAGATGGCTTCATAGAACAGATAACGCTAGCCGCATTTAGGTGTAAATTAGGGCTTAGGGCATCCCCTGGTTGCTCTTCCCCGCGAAGCTCTATCAGGCTGAAGGCTAACAGGCGTTGTTTCTATCTGGCTTGCTCCGATTTCCGATCACCGTGGATGGACCATTGATCTCCATTTACCCCACACGCACCATCCAGGATGACCGCCCGTTTGGTCTTGGTCATTGGTGACCTATTCATCCCTGACCGAGCTCCTGTAAGCTGTCCTCAGCTCAGCTTCACTATCTCCGCTAACACATCGTCTAGGATCTTCCAGCCAAGGTCCGTCTTTATTCTGCGCCTTGGTTTATTCCACCCTGCTGACAATGTCTGGTGATTCTAGTTCCGCAAACTCCTGACCCCTGGCAAGATCGGCCAGACCCTTTGTCTGGGCAACCTGACTGACCGCGAGACCTATGATTTCCTCCGCGAGGTAGCCCCAGACCTGCAGATGGTCAAGGGCGACTACGATGTCGACTCTCCCAACCTTCCTCTCTCCAAAATTGTGAACCATGGCAGTCTACGAATTGGTTTCACTCATGGCCACACCATCGTGCCACCCGCCGACGCCGATGCATTGCTTATCGCGGCCCGCCAGATGGATGTCGATGTCCTACTGTGGGGTGGTACCCACCGCTTCGAGGCATTTGAGATGGAGGGTCGGTTCTTTATCAACCCGGGAAGCGCAACGGGTGCCATGAGCTCCGGATTCTGGCCAGATGGCGAGGAGCCAACACCGAGTTTCTGCCTAATGGATGTGAGTTGCCCTGGCAGATCGGGAGGATAGTATATATGCTGACCATGAATAGATCCAAGGTGATGTCCTTGTGTTGTATGTCTATCAACTGAAGACCGATGCCAATGGGGTGGAAAATGTGGCTGTTGAGAAGGTCTCCTTCCGCAAGAACCACCCCCCGGCTTCATGATGCTGTCCTTATGTCTACTGTCCCTCCCTCCTACCTCCGTGTAAATAATTGCCTTGGTGTTCGCCTGGTCATTGTCGTTCTCATTCCCTCCGTCTTGTTGCAGATCCCATGCTTTTTCAATTTGATACATGATACCTTGAATCGAGTCATTTCCTCAACATTGTCTATGATGTTGCTATCTGTTCCTATGGGCTGGATTGCTCGCTCTGATTTCCTTGATTTTTCCCCGAAACAGGAGTCTCCCGATAGAATTGAATTTATCCCTTTCATTTTGTGATATTCTTGTGGCTTGCTTGCGCCTCTCTCCCAGACCGTGGAGTTTTTACTTATTTAGTAGCACTTGGAGATATATATACGGTAGCCAGAAGTAGATCATATCAATTTCTATTCAACATAATTTGCATTTGTATCAACGAGCTATGGCTCCTACATGCCTGTTGTAGATGTATGGGATCTGTAATACTATGACGTGCTCATCTATGGATGCAATAGGCACATAGGCATGATATTTCAATAATCTGGATCTTCTGCATTCTGGAACTAGCTAAAGTGAAAAAAAAAAATAATGTCTTAATTCGTAATGTAAGCCTGGTTTGATTGATTTGATACTAAAACTATATAATCTAACTATGGATATTTACATGTATCAAATGAAGAGAATCAAGGATCATATCAAAAGAAAAACATTATGTGAAGCACAGCAATAGTCTATAAACTTTATTAAACTTTGTATTTCTCTTCAGGTTGCACATGTGAATATGTATATATAAACAAATGGACTTCCTTTACAGTATATAAACAGGTACTTATATTCTCCTAAATATGTCGAGAGTGAAGAAAACTCAGATTATTGAAGTATCATGTTTGTGTGATCGTCATATGGGTTCTCATACAAAAGATACTCATTTCTAGAGCTTTCGTAAAGAGCAAGTTTGTGTCTCATGAGAGACAACCCGGTCCCATCAGAGTGAATGCACATGTGTAGATGAGGCTGGAAAGACGATTACCAATATACACCGCCCGGCAGTATATCACCGATTCATCGCAGCCAGAAAGGGCGCTATTCCCGAATGAGAAATCCTGTCATTGCCAAATCCCAGAACTTCAATTCTCTGCCGCCTAGAGGTCTTGAACAGAGGGTACTGTTAACTCGTACAAATCATTTGGGCAGTTCCCGATTTAAAGCAGCTCAATACCTTCGTTTTAATCTACTAAATTTGACGCGCAAAGATTAAACCGACCCTCGGAGAGCTCTAACTTGCTCCCCTCATCGGTATCCCCGGCGCTTTCACCGACCCTTCGAATACCCCCAACCCCAACACATTTCTTTCTTTCTTTTTTTTTTCGACAAGATGGCTGCTGAAGGCCAGGAGATCCCAGAGGAGGTCAAGGGGGAGCAGATCCCACCCCAGGAAGATGGTGTAGATGACGAGGTACGTGTAATCGGGGTTGTTCCGCTGCATTGAACGTGCTTCCACTCTTTGTTTGAGTTTCTTTGGGCCATTTCTTTCACAACCACGTCGCATACTTTCCCTCATATACGAGGCATACCCCGCTAATATGATTGATCCATACAGGAAGAGATTGAGGCCATGAAGCGACGAGTGGCCGAGATGGAATCTGAGGCGGCCAAGCTGCGCGAGATGCAAGCCGACCTCGACCAGCAGACTGAGAGCCTTCAAGAGAACAAGGAAGATATCGATGCGCGTAGCATTTTTGTCGGCAATGTCGACTACGGTGCTTCGCCGGAGGAGATCCAGGCTCACTTCCAGAGCTGTGGTTCCATCAACCGGGTTACCATCTTGCTGGACAAGTTCTCTGGCCAGCCCAAAGGGTGAGATTTGAACAGATGGAAGGGAAAAATACAAGATGGAAGATGTGCTGACAATGCGCTGCAGTTATGCCTACGTTGAATTTGCGGAACCCAGCCTGGTCGCTCAAGCTCTGGTGTTGAACGAGAGTGTCTTCCGCGGTCGCAACTTGAAGGTCGGTTTATGATTGCTGGTACTATTCCCTCTACCCTTGCTGACGTCGAAATAATAGGTTGTTCCCAAGCGTACCAACCTGCCTGGTATGCACCGTGGCCGTGGTGGTCGGGGTGGTGGCTTTGGCCGCGGTCGTGGTCGTGGCTTCCCTCGTGGTGGTGGATATCGTGGCGGTGCTCCCTACCGGGGCCGGGGACGTGGTTTCTCGCCCTACTAAGTGTGTTGTTTGAGGGTGTTGCTGCAAATCCCGGGTCAAGTGTCCGATTTCAGGACCTGATTCTCTCCTCATTTTCTCTAGTGGGTTTGGAGTTGTGGGAACTATGCTGTACAATAATTTCCGGGCAGAGAATTAGTAAAAAAAAAAAAAAGAGATAAGACTTTGGCTATGGCTTTTTGGGGGGTGTTGTATTTAATGTACTAGTAGTTAGCTGATATAGAAGATTGTGTATTATATATGGTACAGAGTACATTACTATAGTACTTTGTAGCTACTTAATGGTATACAAAAGAGCATAATAAATTATCGATATGAATATGGTTGCCTAAATAAAAGGTCATACTGAGATAGCTGTGCTAGTTGATATTTCCTTTTAACCATCCCTATTAATATCAAACTTGAAATTGCCACTCTACCCGCCCACACCCGCTGAATTTACTCTATTACGTATGCTTAAAAAGGAAGGAAAAAATAATAAATGGCATTCTAGGGCTATACAATATTATATATATCTAATGAAGTAAAAGAGTGAAATCATTATCCAAACGTTTATAAATCTCCCGTGCTCAGCCCCAGGAAGTACTGACCGGGTATCCCGTACATAGTGAATACGTAGTCCGAGTACCTGCGCCATACAAACCCGGGCGCACCTAACGCCTAACCCTTCCCTTTCTCTTCCTTCTCCTCTCTCAACAACCTACCCCATCACCAAACCTGCAAATCACCAACCTATCCACTCTTTCCAGGCTTTGACCCTGGGCGAACTCGGTTTGGTCCTTCTCCCCCTTGTGAATGTGCGCGCCCGCGCTGTTCTTTGGGCGTGATTGATCGCTTGTAAAGCATCATGGCGTCAAACCTTCCAGCGTAAGTTGGACTTCTCTGGCTCTATTCCGATCGAGATTCGATCTTCAGATCATCCGCTGACATGAATTGTAGCCAGCCAAATCTCCGGGTAACGAGTAAGACTCATTCTGTCAGATCGTCGTGGGACTCCTGCGGGGTTCCGCATCCGTACAAGACTAACATCTCTGGCTATATAGTTATCGCCGCTGACGGCTTGTACAAACGTGATGTCTTCCGTACGTTGTCTCCTTCAGATCGGTTGATCGAGTGCTGCGGGGTTGAACTGACCATTTCTTTTTTAGGGTTCCCCGATCCATTCGCCGTGGCTACTGTTGGAGGAGAGCAAACACATACAACTTCCGTGATCAAGAAGACTCTGAATCCCTACTGGAATGAGCCATTCGACTTGTACGTGATACCCCGCCGCTATCTGGGAAAAGGGTGAACCTCGTTAACCATGGATCTTTACAGGAGAGTCAACGAGGACAGCATTCTTGCGATCCAGATCTTTGACCAGAAGAAATTCAAGAAGAAGGACCAGGGTTTCCTCGGAGTCATCAATGTTCGCATCGGCGATGTCATTGACTTGTCGATGGGTGGTGATGGTACGTCCGAAGATCGCCGATCGCGAGTCATAGAAACGTGGACTGACCTGACGGCCATGTGCCCCCAACAGAAATGCTTACTCGGGATCTGAAAAAATCGAATGATAACCTCGTAGTCCACGGAAAATTGATCATCAACCTATCCTCAAACCTCACCACCCCGCATCCGAACCAGAATGGACTCCAACGTCAACAGGCCCAAACCTCGACTTCCAGCGGTCTTGTGCCCCAAGTTGCAGCACCAACACCCCAATCACAAGCTGGACCGAGCACTCTCGATACGTCCCCTGCCGCAGCATCAAGTTCATCATTGGCCCAGCGCACTCCGACCACCGGTCCCCCGGCCGGTGCTCCTCCCCCGTTGAATGGCGCCCCCACCAACCCCCCTGGACCCGGCGCCCCCTCTCGCGCCAATCTCAGCTCCTTTGAGGACAGTCAGGGTCGACTCCCTGCCGGATACGAACGACGCGAAGACAACTTGGGACGGACATATTATGTGGACCATAACACGCGCACCACGACATGGTCACGACCATCGGCCAACTACAACGAGCATGCCCAGCGTTCGCAGCGCGAAGCCAACATGCAGCTCGAGCGTCGGGCTCACCAGAGCCGAATGCTTCCCGAAGATCGAACTGGCGCCAACTCACCCAACCTGCCAGATGCCCAGCAGATACCTACACCACCGCCCGGGCCTAACGCAGGAACCTCTCTCGCAACTGGAGCCCCAGCTGGGTCCAATGCCGCCGCGATATCCATGATGGCGACGGGAGCCACCACTGCAGGCACAGGGGAGCTTCCACCAGGCTGGGAACGACGAGTGACGCCCGAGGGACGGCCCTACTTCGTGGACCACAACACACGCACAACGACATGGGTCGATCCTCGTCGGCAGCAGTATATCCGCATGTATGGCCAGGGACAGACCACAGGTGGCGCGAACAACACCACCATTCAACAGCAGCCCGTATCCCAATTGGGTCCTCTCCCCAGCGGCTGGGAGATGCGTCTTACCAACACTGCTAGAGTATATTTCGTCGACCACAACACCAAGACGACTACCTGGGATGATCCGCGACTTCCCTCCTCTTTGGATCAGGGTGTGCCCCAGTATAAGCGTGACTTCCGCCGCAAGCTGATCTACTTCCGGTCCCAACCCGCGTTGCGCATTATGTCCGGACAATGCCACGTTAAAGTCCGTCGTAATAACATCTTCGAGGATTCATATGCCGAGATTATGCGCCAGAGTGCATCCGATCTTAAGAAGCGCCTAATGATTAAGTTCGATGGTGAAGATGGTCTTGACTACGGTGGTCTTTCACGGTATGTTCTATTCTCTCTTCTTTTCCGGTATTAGCGAAAAGCTGCTAACTCTCTCAGTGAATTCTTCTTCCTCCTCTCTCACGAAATGTTCAATCCTTTCTACTGTCTCTTCGAATACTCTGCCCACGATAACTATACCTTGCAGATTAATCCCCACTCGGGCGTGAACCCCGAGCATCTCAATTACTTCAAGTTCATTGGCCGAGTGGTTGGTCTGGCTATCTTCCACCGTCGCTTCCTGGATTCCTTCTTCATTGGAGCTTTCTACAAGATGATGTTGCGGAAGAAGGTCAGTCTTCAGGATATGGAAGGTGTGGATGAGGATCTGCACCGCAATTTGGCATGGACACTGTAAGTTTGATACATGCAATCTCGTTTGAATAACCACACTAACACCATGGCAGGGATAATGACATTGACGGAATTGTGGAACTCACATTTTCGGTTGACGATGAGAAGTTTGGCGAGCGTCGCACTATTGATTTGATACCCGGTGGCCGGGATATTCCCGTCACCAACGAGAACAAGCCACAGTACATTGAGTGAGTGGAACCACTTTAGTCTCCAGCCTGGTGAAACCCCGCTAACCAAATTGCAGGTTGGTTACGGAATGGAAGATCATGAAGCGTGTCGAGGAGCAGTTCGATGCCTTCATGTCTGGCTTCAACGAGCTTATCCCCCCCGATCTCGTCAACGTCTTCGACGAGCGTGAACTCGAGTTGCTCATTGGTGGTATCGCCGATATCGATGTCGAAGACTGGAAGAAGCACACCGATTACCGCGGCTACCAGGAGCAGGATGAGGTTATTCAGAACTTCTGGAAGATCGTCCGCACCTGGGATGCCGAGCAGAAGTCCCGTCTTCTCCAGTTCACTACTGGTACCTCGCGTATCCCTGTCAACGGATTCAAGGATCTGCAGGGATCCGATGGTCCCAGACGGTTCACCATTGAGAAGTCTGGTGATCCTGCTGCGCTACCTAAGTCGCACACTTGGTACGTATCCAATGCTGGTTCTTGTATCTGGTGTATCATAGCTAACCTTTTTCGTATCACAGCTTCAACCGTCTTGATCTCCCTCCTTACAAGACGCACGATGCCCTCGAGCACAAAATGTCTATCGCGGTGGAGGAAACGCTTGGCTTTGGACAGGAATAGAGAGTCTGTTGCTATTACCTCTACTCTGCCCCTACTGTACCTGGATCTCTCTCCCTCTTCCCCTCTTGCAGCAGCGTGCAATGCAGGATTTATTCCCTCTCCTGTTCTGGATTCTTGGTGTTCTTTGTTAAATGTAACCCACTACTCACGAAGCTCTCGTTTTTTTCCTTCTTACAAGCCAACCAAACCAACTTTCAATTTCCGATTTTCTGGATCACTGGATTAGGACAGGATTTAGGGTTGGAACATTACGGAGGTTAAGTCCATTCTGTTCTTCTTGTCCTTGTCCTTTTTCTTGTTCTTGTTCTCCTTATCCTTCTCTTCATGTTGGATAGGGAATCCAGTTCCACCTCTCCTTTTTCCGTCTTGTTTACATCTCCCTCGAACTGGCTATACATACCCATCCTGGATCTTCCCACACTCGTTCTGTATTCAATATTCTACGTAGCAGAAAGAAAAAAGAAATCATCGAACTTCCTCTGTCGAGATCCTTCATTTGCTTTTTGTTCATACTGCCGGCTAAACCACAATCAGCTGCTTTGATATGACCGACTGACTTCTGTGTCGTCCGTTGTGACCTTACTTTACTCACATTTCTGTTGCTTTGTTTTGTAAGACCCATCTGACGATATATAATATACTAATGTTATATGGGAGTACTTGTATAGTATCTATCAGATACAAACATTGAAATCTTTCAGCCAGTTCAGCCATATGGCTGTATTAGATACATAAGTGCATTTATGTGCCCAGTATCTGTACATGACAAATTAAGCTGATAAAGTCATACAACTAGGTGCATGGTTGCTTGGGAGCGAAGATGAGATGTGATTGAAGAATTACCAAATGGGGCAATATGTGTACAGATCCTATATTGGGCAATAGTCCCAATGCAAACTTATCAATTATCCTTCAAAGTCCTTCTAAGTGAGTATATGATCGTCACTAAGATGTCTTATAAAGAGTTGGGAATGGAACCAAACCCAGCGGTATAGTGCTTTACAATAGCGTCCTGTTAGGGTAGGGCACTATATTGTTGGATTTGGTTCCTTTCTCAATTCGCCTCCTCTTTTTTTCGTCCCTAGCCTACCGTTCGTTATGCGCCCGCTAATTTGTTTCTTTTTTATCATGCTTGTTTGCGTCTGGCCTTATAGGCGGTTAGGCCCTCGTGACCTCATCTTTTCTTCTTCTGTCGGCTCAGCCTCATAAGAACCACATAGCCTCTTCTAAAGTAGTATAAGCATCATCACTAGGATGTCCAATATTCCTCCTTTCTTATCATGGACATACTTATTTGTTTGCTGGCCTCAGGCCTAGGCCCTATACGCGGTTGCGACGACTCGTCCCCTTTTCCCTTTCACTTCACGGGAATCACACACTGTCTTCCTGGTCTCATGTTTAGGCTAATCTTAGAGTTTACCAAATACTCCCAGTAGCTTTTGGCTATAGTGGAATTCTACCTACCTCTTACAGGCAAATTAAGTGAGTGACTTCCTGTCACGAAACTGAATGAGATTATCTCCTGAATTAGAGTGAAACAATACAGTCCAGGGGAAGATAACTCTGGCTTGAAACATTCGACTTGATATAACATCACACGCACGCGCACGCACGCACACACACATACACACGCATACACACGCATACACACGCATACAGACAGTCTCATATCTCCGAGACCGAGAATCAAACGTTCAAACCAGCAGCGACAAGCGACAATCCAACAAGCAGGGAAACTTGCACTCCGATTGCGCCAGCACCGCCTTCATCAGCTCCGGAACTCGCAGAGGCACTTGCGGAGGCGCTCGCAGATGCACTAGCCGTCTCGGCCGGTCCATCGCAGTGCCAGTGGTCACCATGCGGCTCACAACCAGTAGACTCGGTAGGACTAGGGACTGCAGGAGAAGCATCTGCAGAGGTGGAGCTTGCTTCGGCCTCGCTTGCTGTTGCTGTTGATGTACCCGAGACAGCTGTTGAGGCTGGGCCATCACAGTGCCAGTGGTCGCCATGTGGCTCGCAACCAGTAGACTGGGTAGGACTGGGGATTGTGGGAGAAGCATCCGCTGTGGTGCTCACTTCAACCTCGCTTGTGGTTGATGTACCTGAGACAGCTGCTGTTGAGGCTGGGCCGTCACAGTGCCTGTATAGAAGTGTTAGTAAACACCTTCGAGTAATAGACACAGCATACGACGGGATAGAACGAACCAATGGTCTCCGTGTGGCTCACAACCAATTGAAGCAGTAGGAGATGGACCTGGGTCCTCGGTCGAGGCTGCGGATGAGACCGAAGTCATCAGGGCAATGAAAAAGATGGATAATCTCATTTTGGCGAGGTGATTTGAACGCTGTGTGCAGTATAATCACAATGATAGATATTTTCAAATCAGGGATTTGCTGCACAGGGTCCGGACCCTTTATACCTGCCGTTCCGCTGAGCTAGTAGGGTTTGCGACGCCAAGAAAAGATGGAAGTCTTGGTGCCCCCAAGGTTCTCAATGAGCCTTGGCGCCGGCGGGGGCTGTCTCATTGTATTGGGCAGATTATTGGCCTTTGGCTAGATGGCTGTGTCTGTGGGTAAGAATTTTTATTAATGAGCGATGTACTTTTCCCCGAGATATCTTGGCTATCCTTGGATTGGACCATTGGACCATGTGTAGTAGGTCAGACCACGACAGTCCCTGCTGATCCCAACTTGCCAATTGTTTGAAATACAGCCTATTTGTGTGGGTTTCGAGCCAAGGATAATAACTCATTCTTCTTCGTTCATTTAGTACATTGGCTTATTGTAGCTATCTTTAATATCAGTTGATATTGTTGAGCTACGGTCCCGGAATCAGCGGAAACCTGTGTCCGAGAGGCTGACTGCGCTAGCTAGTCAGTGCGAGCTAGGGTAAAAGGAACGCCACTATGTTTACCATGGGAACGCAATTGCCGTTCGGCGGTTAAATTAGGTGGTTTATACGAGATATCGTGTTGTCCCAGCAAAGACATAGGTGACCTGCAGCCCTATCCCGTCCCATATCTCCCGTTCTTGAACCACCAAGTTGAATTCAGATAATCTTTTAGTAATGAATAGCTACTTTGGTTTAGTCTTAATAGAAGATAGTAAAACATGCAATGGAGTTCGTTCCTGTTCTACCGCTTAACAGCCTCCCAATATTGCGCCTGATATGCATTCTTATTCAACCCACGCCCGTTCCGCCCATATGCCACCTCCAACCCTCGCACTGGCAAGTTAGGCAATGTGACATTTCCAATTGTGGGATCTGTCTCCTGGAAATCGAACCCCATGCTCTCACTTAACGTCACAATCTCGTCCAGTGATAACTGGACAAATGGTGCGGTGCCATACAATAAAGGTCCTAAGTTCACCCAACGGCCACCAGGACGAAGTAGCCTGTGTATAGTCTCAAGGTATGTGACTAGGTTCCGCGCGGTATCGATGAAAAACAAGGTCACAATTATGTCGTATTGGCCTGTGTGTTCTGCAAACACCGTAGTGAAATCTCCCTCCATGAGCAAGACAGATGATGGGTGGATGGCTTCGTTTGGAAACGTAACCGAGCGCTGGAGATCATCGGTTGTGGGCTGGTGAGACCACCAGTCGATGTAAGGGTGAAATGATACACTGTTTGGAACGGAGAGACTGGACACATAACGGTATGCCAGATTCATGTACATTGACCATTCATTCATAGTGACCTCGAAGCCTAATCTCTAATCAGCAAATAAAAGTTTTCAGGTAGTAAATTTTGCACTTACCTCCAAGCTTGTCGACCTCATGCGCCAATCTTCCCAATCCAGCCCCGGGTAATAGCACTCGCAAGGGTCTTTCTTTTGTCCGTGGCGTCTGGGAGATCGATTTCAAGATACATCCAAAGGATTGTTCTCGTTCTTCATGGCCCTCGTCTGCCCAGTCACGCACAAAGTGCTTCATTCCCTGAGAGACGCTAGTCTTATCAGCGGACCGCTGCTGACTCTCACTTTCTTTGATGAATTCGTCCAGTTCAGGTTGGGTGATGTTGTAGAACCAAAGACCGTGATCAACGATAGATCTGGCGAGTTCATTGTTTGTGTCCAGCAGATGTTCCATTGTGTTTAGTTTACGCGTGTAGTGGACGGTCGATTCGAGCATCTACATCAGTCAGTCAGACCTGCTTAACACTTGGGTATCTGTAAAAAGAAAAGAAAAGAACGAAAGACAAATCATACCGTTCGCTGCCGCTTGGGGACATTTTTGTAAAGATTCCTCCATCGATCTACCTCAGCTAGGTTTTTATCTTTGTAGCGCGTATATCCATGCAGGGCAGTTAACAATCGATGTCGAGGGTGGGTAGTGTCCCATTTCCCATTAGATCGCTCAAGTTTTTGCAGTAGACGTGTGTGTTCTTCATTGTGTGTAGGCAGTGGCACGTGGTATTGAGATGTAGTAGTATTGTAAGGTTCAACCTTATAGGAAATATCCTGCAAGACATTAGTCCCAAGTGAATAGTGTCAGTTTCAGGATATTGGTCTGACCTTAATCCACGGGGAGAGATGCATGGCAAATCCCGCCCATGCCACGCATACGAATATGAAGAATGCCTCACGTAGCATTTTGTCGGAATTGGAGATTTTTTTTCAAAAAAAAAAGCAATTGGACGGAAAGTCTATCGCCGCAGTAGACCTTATGTGAGTGACTGCCAAGCCTTGCCCAGCCCTACCCTCTCAAGGTCCTCGATGCCAAGAAACTATGGAGGTTTCCGGGAGACATGGCGCAATAGCATGGGTGGATTTTCAGAGCAGGCGACATAAATTAGAATGGATGAGTGGTTCGATGGGTTCTCGGGCGATGGGTGTCTCATTCTCTGTCAACCGGTCACTTTTCAGATTCATCATCAAGGCGACAGCATCGAATGACGATATTGAAACCCTTCTGCATCACTTTAACCGGTGATTTGAAACTTCCGAGATTTACTAGAGACCACCGTACCGGGGTCCAAGCGCAAATCAGAGTGATTGTGATATTCAAGCTGAGACGAGGCGTAAAATAATCCTGCCAAGCCAACCAACACCACTAATTAGGTATCTTTTGTATGGCAACTCAATACAAAAGGTACATAAACACATAGTCATAGCCTCAATTTTCTTAACTCTCAAATTAGTTTAAGGGAAATATAGAAAGACATATGTAAATGGAGTCTTGATTACTTCCAATGTCAGTATCAACCTTGGTAATAATTATCATGCTAGAAGCAAGATAGTAGTAGTTAAACTTTTATATAACAATACAAGCAACCAGGGCCCGGGCCGGCCTCGCACGAATAACAGCCAAGCATCTGGAAGGAGTACATGCACGAAGTTTTCTATTCACCGTCGCTGACCTTGGCGTCACGTGTGTCAATGGGAGTCGAGTGAGCAGGAAATGTCCAATGTATTTGAGCGCTAGGTGAGTCTCCATGTCTTCCTCGGTCAGTCAGTGACGGAGGAACCATATCACACCAGGGTTGTTCACTAGTACATCGACACGGGCGCAGAGCTGTTTGATTTCGGGCGAGGCCTTCTTCACCGGCCCGGACAGTGACAGGTCCATATATGCAGTCATGAATTAAAGACTCGGGCGACTGCCCAAGGTCGCTCTAAGTCACCATCCACGAAACCCCGCTTTGGGGCGCAGGGAACTACTGTTCTTGGCACGAGCGAGATCCCTGTCATTGCCTGATTCTTCTCAAGCAATGCTTAACTAAAATCAAATCACCTTTTCATGCCAAGCGAGTGAAATCTACCCGGGTGGTTTTACCAAGATATGTCGCCAATAGTTCACTTTGTGCGCCACGCGCAAGGCGTCCACAATCTCAGCCATGCAAACCACCATTTACTCGACCCCGAACTGACCCCCCTGGGAGAAGAGCAGGCCCGCGCCTTGGGTGCTAGTTTCCCTGCATTAGAAAATATTCAACTGATTCTGTCATCGCCCCTGCGACGCACGATTCAGACCGCGCTATTGGCGTTCCCCTCGCAGGTGGGGGACGGTGCCCTGCAGGTTATCGCCTGGCCAGAGGTGCAGGAAGCGAGTAATCTCAACTGTGACACCGGTAGTGACCTGCTTGATATCATGGCCGAGTTTGAGAAACTGCCGGTAGATTTTACTCTAGTAGAGCCTGGCTGGCATATCAAGGTACGTTTTCGGTGTCTAATCTGCTTGTTTTATGCAAGGCTAAGCAAGCTACATTTACATAGCAAGGGAAATGGGCTCCAGCCGCGGGAAAGCTTTTAGAGAGAGCTCAACTGGCACGGGAATGGCTGAGCCAGCGACCTGAAAAGGAGATCGTGGTGGTTTCCCATGGCTGTTTTCTGCATTTTCTTACTGATGACTGGGTGAATGCCGACAATTCACATGGTGCGTTACGAGCTTCTCACGTTCCATTATCTCATGCTGATCTATACTGTAAAGTAACGGACTGGGCTAATGCTGAGGTTCGCTCCTTTGCTTTTGTACACGAGGAGGATGAAAGGCCGGTTTTATGTGAGACAATAGAATCTAGGGAAAGACGAGGATTGGAACCAGTTGCCCTTACCAAAGAACAACGGCTAGTGTTGCAGCAGACGAAACTGCAAACCTGGATCGAATGGGGGGTCATATTGGCGTGATGATGATACGGGAGGTATAAAATATCAATTATGGTCTACTTCACTGTGAGTAAGAAAGCTGGCCGCTTATACAGCCTCTCCATCATTAACGTTATGTCTAAGATGCATACCACAATTTCTTTTTAGATATCCTTTAGGATGTCCTTCTTTCCTCTTGATTTAATATATTGTAATAATTGACAGATGGAGAATACCAAAAGGATCGAAATTGTGATGATCCTGGTGAAACCCGAGAATGAATGAAAAATTCCGGATGTAAGAAACGGGCATTAAGCCGTGGACAAAGGTGTTTACTCCCTGTACCTCTTATGCAAACCTATAAACCGAGAAATAACTAGTATAACAGGCATATCGGTGAGTGAGTGATATGATGCAGAAATGATATTCAACCCCGAAAATGTACTCAGTTATAAAGAATCTATCTTCACTCAGATATGATCCTGTCCACTTTTTCATATTGACATAGGCCCATGTATGTACAGTAGTTAAGCTTAGTTAAGCTTACCACAATAAACAAATTTCGGAAAGAATATGCAAATTTTAGATATCCCATGCCAATGAAGCGGCCCTCCTCCAACAAGTCCCCTGGGCCAGTCTTGATCGTGCTGTGAATTCAGCCAATCGGAAAATCATCACCTCGCTTGGCTGCTCTGGCGCTTGACGGCGGCCTTGGGCTCTGGCAGATATCTTGCTGTAAACGATAAACCTGAAGCAAGTACGATCATGAGTATCCAGATGGCATGACCCCCAGCCAGCTGTGTCCTCGCCCCCAAAGCGAAAAGGCTGGTGAAGAGAGCCGGTGAGAAGGCTCTCAGCGCGCTGATATTAGTCATGGCCAGCGCATTCAGCGTACCCAGTACCCTCGGCGAGGGCGCGGCGTCATTCAGGACGAGCTGGATCGACGTGAAGCTCATGCTAACTCCGCAGCCAATCACCAGCGTGATTGGCAAAATAATCCAGAAGGCCGTGACTGATCCGTCCGTGCCCATCCGCAGAAGTACATTGCCAAGAGGGCAGGATAAGAAGAAGAACGGATACATACTAGCGCAGAGACGTATCACTCCGTTCGACCCTATCCTCTTCTGCAATGGTGGGAACACCAGAAGCAGCCATACAGCTTGTGCGGCGCCATTTAGACCCATCATCAATGAAATTTGTAGAGTGGTAAAGCCATACCCTCCGAGATGTACGGGAGTGAACCAAAAGACGGGAATAATGGCGGTGTAAGCGAAGGCAAGGACCATGAGATACCCATACGCGATTAGGACCACACCGACCCCTGGTGATTTGAGAAGCTGCCGTGTGGATAGGTCGCCACTCTGGGCCGGCGCATCGGATGCTGCCTCCTCGCTACCACGGTCCACCACAGCCGGCTCCTTCTTCAACGTCTCTTCAACAAAGCAGGCGTTAGACACGGCAGCGGTGCCTCCGATAAACGCCACCACAAAGCTCGAGAGCGCGTAAGGATATTTCTCAAAGAAACCGGCAGCTCCGAAAATATCAGGGTACTGTCGTACTGGGTCAGCAAGTGCACCGCCCAATAAAGGACCCAGGAAAAGGCCCAAGTTCCCGCTGAAGGCGAACCAACTGAACGCCCGGGCCTGGGTACTAGGTGTGCTGTGCTCGGCCACCATCGTGCGGATGGTGACGATCGTCCCAGCAAAGACGCCAGCAAGACACCTAAACAAGATCATTTGCGGTATGGTCTTTGCCAGGCCAAAGAGGCCAGTTGTCACAGCAACACCGAACAAGGAGGAGACCAGGACGGGCTTACGGCCGAGACGATCGGCTGCTTGGCCCCAGAATATCATGACAATGGCCTGCGTGAGGGAGAACAGTGACTCGATGAGTCCGCTGTAGAAGCCGATGTCCGAGTCTGGCACGTCGCCGTTGTCTTGCACCATCTGGCTGACATAAGGGAATATGGAGAAGAAGGCCAAGGGCTCGACTGCGCGCGCATAGCAAAGCAGCAGGATCTGGAACTTGGGCAAGGGCTTTTTCTCGTCGTCATTGTCGCCATCTGACCTTGATGAACTATCCAGAGTGTCTGGGGCGGGCAAATCATCATGCTTTATCTTGTTGGACCCTAGGAGAGCTGTAGTCTCATCCGCATGGTCGCTTTCCCCGTGTACAGTATCAGGCTGCCTGGCTGTACCTGTGATTGCGACCATATCCGGACGTGAGAGCTGTGGTGCGAAGGGGGTGAGATTGAGATTGAATGGCGAATACATCGAGCCCCACACCGCCTTCGCGTCGCGCTTGACGCGTGAAGCAGAGAAGTTACAGACTGAATCTACTGCAATGGCCATTTTGAGAGAAGTCATTGTAGATTTCTTTCTCGCATTCTATATGTGACTTTTTAAACTATGTCGCACAGCTCCTGGGCCAAAATCCCCATCACATGGTCCATAATAAAATCCCTATCCTTTCACAAAAATACCCAGGCACATACGGAGTACATGGAATTAATTTACTATCCAATCAATCGCCTTTTCTGCTCTGCTTTGATTAGGAACGGCCGCAATTCCCCAATATGACTATTCGGTGTGATTTTTCCATATCGGAAGAATTTATAGATGACGATGACTCACTTGACGCTCAACATTTGAACCTGGACAATCAAACACTTATAGATTCATTCATGGAACAACCATTATAGCTTGGCACTGAAGACAAAGAACAATCAACATGAGCCAAGGCCATGTTATCATCGTCGGGTGAGAGCCACTTCAAGTCTACCCTCTTATTTCCCTCTTTTTTCCAACTATTAACAGTAATTCAACAGAGCCGGCGTAATCGGTCTCAGCATTGCAGTCAGACTATCCAAATACTCGAAAGTCACCGTCATCGCGAGAGAGCTACCGGGAAACGTTGGCATTGACTACGCCTCCCCATGGGCAGGGGCACATTTCCGCCCCACCCCCGCAAAAACAGAAGACGAACAAATAGAACAGAACAGGATGCGACAAACCTACCAAGAATTCGAGGAGATCGCAAAACATCACCCGGAAGCCGGCGTGGATTTTATTCCTGCGGTCGAATATTTCGACACGGCCGACCCGACCTCGTTCCTAGCAGAAACAAATGGCTACACCTCATGGCCGGACTTTCGTGTTCTCCACCCTGCAGAATATCCCCCTCAACATCCGTCTATCCAGCTAGCCGTTACCTACCGCAGCTGGGTCCTGAACTCGCCGGTTTATTTGAAGTGGTTACAGACGCGGGCTGAAGCGCAAGGGACTCGGTTCATTCGAGCCCATCTGACGAACTTAAAACAGTGTTTGTCTGTCTATCGGAAGAATAAATCCCAGGATGAGAGTGATCTTGTTTCGGCTGTTGTCGATGCAAGTGGGAGGGGATTTGATGATCCCGCCTCTTTCCCCTCGCGGGGTCAGTTCATCATCGTCTCGAATTACTGTGATAGAACTATCAGTCATCATTGGAGTGATGGTTCCTCTACGGTCATTATACCCCGGCCTCTAGGTGGTGGGACTGTCATTGGTGGGACGAAGGAGCCTAATAACTGGTGTGTTTTTTGAGTTCATTTATTTCCCTAGGTTGGAGTGGCGCTAACGCTCGTCAGGTCTGAGGATATCGATGATGCTTCAACTGAGGCCATTTTGAAGAGGGTGAGAGATCTATGTCCTGAGATGATTTACGAACAGGCGGATGGACTGTCTTCGTCGAGTGGGTTTGATATAAAGCAAGTCTACGTTGCTCGGCGCCCCATGAGACGTGGTGGGCTCCATTTTGTCACGGGGCGAATAGTCGATCGTGCTAAAAACACTCTTCCCCTGGTCTCTTGTTACGGTGCTGGGGCAAATGGGTACAAAATTAGCTGGGGATTGGCAGGTGAAATTGCCGAGTTTCTTTCTTAGTATGCAGCGCACTTCTGATTGGACCTAACTCCGGAAGCCTTGGAGAGATCAATAGCAAATAATGCAATCCAGAGTCAATCATTTTCGTCTATACTATAAAAGTGGCGAACAATGGGGGTCAATATCAAAGGGAGTTGGACATGTCACTGGAAATCACACAAGCTTTACAATCTCCGAGTCCTAAACCTTCGAAAGGGAATTGCCCGTTTGTTAAGCTTAGCCCTAACCTCAGAACCTCAACTAGATAACTACTTCAACCTGAAAGACATGAACGTACTAAGTAAACTTGCAAGTGTCATGATCAAATGATTCTTATTTCCCTTGAGCAGGCCTATCTAACCAAATTGCATTGAACACTTGAAAAATATCGGGTATCCTATTTCGCCGTAAGGGAGTAAATATGATTTCGAGACAGTATGTACAAACATTATTGAGTCCTCCTCAGAACTCCGATCCCTCTAAAACCAATACAATGCCAATAAAAAAAAACCTAAAAATGTACCGCCAGATTAAGCACCCAGCATCATCCAAGCCATGGTACCAGCCCAACCAAAGACAAATATCAACGTCAAAATACTAGCACCAGCCTTATCCCCAGTCGTAATAGGCTTCTCTTTGTCGCTATCTCCACTCTTTCCTTCGCCCGCATTGGGATCACTGGTGCTGCTTCCACCAGTCTTGGAGGTAACAGGGCCAAAGGTGCCGGTATCAAAGTTGATCATATTCGCAAGGAAGACATTCGTTGCGCTGATCTCTTGTTCCATGCCAGTCGATCCGTCCCACTTGTTTTGATACCACGTGATACCGCACGAGTTGTTGTTGTTCCCCGTGCAGGACTTTGCGGCGGCCATTGCGGAACTTGCGAGTTTGGGCTTGATCTGTGCTGCGGTATCGGGGACCAAGAGTGCGGTGAATGCGAGCCATGATGAGGTGAGGCCCTTGAAGAGGATTTCGTTGAAATTGCACTTTTTGATAGGCTCACAGGTTATGTCTTCGAAGACGTCGCCGTTCGGGAAGAAGGATTTTAGGGTTTTGCCCAGGAGGCCGTCTACTGGTTTCTTCCATTTTTCGTCTCCATTTGTCTGTACAGGTGGAGTGTTAGTGTCTGCAAATAGAACAGTTGTCCGCATGGAAATGGGTCAATTGTGAATATGGAGGTCCCACTTACAAAGTTATACATGTAGGCAGCACCCATCAGGTATGTGCCGTAGTTGTAGGTCCACTGGTAGTTACCAGAGTCGGCGCAGTCATTTGCCATTTGTGTTGAGTCGGCAACATTCCAAGTCTTGTTGTTCACTAGCGGCGACGAAACAGACCAGTCCCAGATCTTCTCAGCCCATTTTGTGTACTTGTCTTCATTTGTGTAGCGGGCGAGGCGCGCAGAGAGTTGGAACAGACCGCCGTTTGAGATGGAGTTCTTCATGGTGTATCCGTCCTGGTAAGGGAAGAGCTGCCAACGCAGACCACCACCGCATGTCGTTGTATCCCATCGAGCGGTTTGGGTGTTAAATACACCCTGTGCGAGCGAAAGCCACGAGAATTGGTCCGGGACATCAGGGAATTTCAGCTCGGCGGCCAACATGGCTGCGAGACCCCAGAACATTTGGTCGTCATTTCCCTAGCGATTCGAGAATAGTCAGAGAAACGTCCTTCCAAGGTATTCTGAAATCGGTGTATGGTTCTCACCAGGTAGCTACTGTAATTGCTGGGCATGTAGTCACCCTTATCGCCTGATTGCCACTCCATTCCTTGGCTCATCAAAGAGTTATAGGTCGTGTCACCCGTGAAGTGCCAGTATTGAAGTAGCGCAAGGAAAAGAGCAGATCCCTCCCACCATTTTTCAGGGAAAGAGCCAGGGATTTGTCCAGTTTCATTGCCGGCATACCAGCCCATCATGGAGTAAGTACTCGTACTTGCGGCATCTTTGATCGATTCTGTCCAGCGATCGCGAAGTCAGTCCTCTGCCACCTCTGATCGGAAAATAAATTCGAGTTGTCATGACGTACGTTCATCGCTGATGTCTAATTCGATCGCAGGCGTTAACGTTGAAAAGAGGAGTGTTGCGATGAGGCCATTAAGTATAGACCATGTTCCGGACAAGTGCATTTCGGCTTAAATCAATCATAGGATGGTATCGATCTCAAAAGGGGGAAAACAAAAACAGTCGCGATTCGAGATGAAAATTGGGTGAGACCTTGCTTGTCAAAGGGAGTTTGGGGGTTGGGGATGCGGCGTTATGATGTATGGGCAGAAGACCCCCAACCCCAAAATTTCCATATTAAAAATAGTTTTCAGGGCTTTATCCACTTTTCTGTGGGGTTGAGAGAAATTGCAAGCTTTTGCTGGTTGGTTTTGCAAAGAGATGACCGACGATCAACCAGTAGATCTATCATGTCGTTCGCCACCGAGCCGAGTATGGGCCGATGTCGTTTGTGTGCGTACAAAGTTAACAAAGTTAAACAGTTCACGATTGAGTGGGATCAGTATTGGCAGATCAAATTGTCGTATTTTTATGTGGACTGAGTGAAAACGACAGATCAGCAATAGATCAGCAACAGATGATGTCGAATAATATAGGATCTTTTGTTTTCGAATAGGTTAGGGCTCAATTAATTCCCCACTCTCTGGGTCACCACGCATATGCCAAGACATATAACGCGTGTAAAGAGGGCGAGACAAGCTATTCGACAGATCCAACCAAGGAACCTTGACCTCTTGGTTTTATATTCAATGGTTTGTGTACATAGTACGATGTAATGTTTCCACATCCATTTATATCCCTAGCTATTACATCGAGTAAATAATTAGTATATTAACTTATATATTAGATATTCTTGTTCCTTTTCCAATATTCTCACATCCATTTAATCTTAATCTCCTTAAACCCCGAAATGTCCGTTTTCGGATGACCGCATATGGCAAAATCACAACCGTGGGCCTGGGGCAGAGAAGTGGGTCCAGGGGTCTCTGACGTCAGGGGCGGGAAAGCCAGTTCTCTTCTGACGATCAAAGGGCTGTGTTTCATACTGAGAAAGAATCAGGGGTTTCGCATTTAGCTGAAGGTCCAGACTATACTTCTTGTATAACCTGTGTTGTCTCTTGACCTTCACCAAAGAATCGTGACTGGATTTTGATGGCAAGTATTGATCTCGTGACCCTTGCGGGAAGACAAAAGCAAAACAGTTAGTTGCCATAAGGGATAAGCTACCACAACTTACAGGTTTATGTGAGGGGCGAACGCTTAGGAAATATAACTACCGAATTGCGACTGTCCTTGAGTTATAAATAATGCGGCACCCACGACAGAACAACACCATTCACCCTTAACACCTAACTTACTAAGGCAACAGGTACCCGTGGACAACACAATGCATAACATTCAATGACAGCCATTCGGCCCCACATCAACACCAATAGCTGCCTCTCAATTTCATAGCTTTGCTACAATGTCTATATTTTTCTCGCATTATGGCCTCGAGTCGATGATTTCAGCCCTTGCCAATGAATAACATAGTACTATGTCCAACAAATTCTACCCGCTCACAACATTCCCTAAGAGCGAACCATGATCAATCGCTCAATTCAACAGACTTATAGTCCTTGCATACTTCTATTGACAAAACTGAATCATTTACCCCAAATGAAACCCAGATATAAGTCCCGAAAAGAGACATATCCACAAATAAATAACACCAAAATATGGAGGAGAAAGAGAAAGACCACCATTTTGCGCACTGACGCTCCTCTGCACAAACCCATATTGATCCTGGCCGTACGTCGCATTGAGATGAACATCACCAGAAATTGACCCATCTTCCATCCGAATCCAAGTCCGCACATCATCCCCAAGCGACTGCTGATCCAACAAAATCTGCCTTCCGCCACGTGCCCATTCACCATACCCTCCATATCCTGTATGTCGGCCGTAGCACATGTTCATACCATTTCCCGTGACATTGAGGCCGGGAAGCCTACTATCCCATTTGAAGCACCTATTAAAAGACATAAGATTAGTTAAATGGGATCTTCTTGCGCTTTGCCTTGAAACTAAGGATAGAACACCTAGCGTGGTGTAGTGCATACCAGTCATTATCGTGATCATGTCCACTGAAAGTCGCCGCCAGCCCCGTGGTGTTCAGCATAGCACTTATAAATGGAAAGTCTTGAGATATGTAGCCAGTGTCGCTGTCATAGCCTTGTTCCTGGACCCGTTCTCCGTTGATCCCTGGTTCGCGGGATGGGCTAACGCCGGATTGCTGGAATGCGCGCATTGGATGAACTGGGATATGGATGAAGGCTATAGATGGGATCGTTTGCCCGTAGGTCGACGTTAAATTTGCATTGGCTTCTATAAACCATTCAACAACCTGTAGCAGGTCAGTATGTGAAAATTCGACATCAAATCCCCGGATCAAGGATGAGAAGATGTGTGAGTCCATCCCGGAATTTCATCAACGCGGTGGTGCTTACCTTGTCATCTACCCAACTCTGTCTTGCGACGGACTTGCGATCTTCATCCTCTGCCAAGGCATAATGACCACCTTGACTGTCAAAGAACCACAAGATAAATACCGGGGCACTGTCATTTGAAGTCTCGTGCGGAAATATTGGCAGGTAATAGTTCGTGATGCCGGCAGTGGAGCCCGAAACCCTTCTCTGGGTTAAGCTGTTTTCATATTTTGTTTCTTCATGAAAGATCTCTTCGGGGTCCAGATTAATCTCGCTGTCATGATTCCCATAAGTCGATGCCCATAGTAAATTGCGGTCGACTAGTGGTTCAACAATCCGATCAACGTAGCGACTAGAGTTGGAGCCTTGTGTTGTTGCCTCGCCAGAGATTAAATCTCCATTGAGTACCACGAGCTGCACTTCCTCTGAAGAAAGAACGCTGTTCATCACCCCTATGGTCTTGTTGTCCGCCTCGTCATCTTTGAATATAGTTAGCATCCCGAAATACTTATTTGGGTTTATCATCATACCTTCAGCAAAATGCATGTCGCTAAAAACTGAAATTTGGAACGTGCCATTCTCAGTCAATCGCAGCCTTTTGTCTCTGGCACGACGTGAGTATGTGGATCGCCTGCGAATTGACATCGTCGCTGTATACTCCAGTATAGATTATGCACAATAGCGAAACATCAACTAGAGAAAATGAAGAAGACCTGCTACTTTCAACAGATGTGATCAGGTTTCGAACAATTTTCTATCGGTGTATAACGAAATATACCATGGGAGTGGCTAGTTGTAGATAGTAAGATGTAACCTTACAGAAACGGCGCCGCTTCGGCCAGGGCAGAAGAGGAAAACCCGAATCCTGAGCGGTCCATGGCTTAGATACCAAGGACGCACTCGGGATAAGCAGCCGATTGGTCATTGGAATTATAATTCGAGTACACAAAAAGGCATGTGCCCCCAGAATGATAGGGAGACCAAGGATGAATTATTCGTTCCCCTCTTCCATCGGCAAGGTTAAAGCCTCGAATACCGGCGCCTTTAGCGCCAAGGAGCCCAACTGAAGGCGCCAAGGAGTCTGATTCTAAATATCGGTGTTAATGTATCTACTATCTCCTTTTAGCACCTAGGCATTCGTGCAGGCTGCTTATTGTACGTCATGGCCAAGATGTTACTTTGGCCTAGGTCCCATTGTGGTGGGTCCCATCTGGACGATTAACCTTTGGCCATTGGCAACTCAGACTGGCTCACCAATCAGATTCACATGTTTGGATCCACTCGGTAAGCACCCGGACAAAGCATAAATGGAGACCTTAAATCCGAAGTGCTCAGCAAGGAGAACATGATAAACCCGTGGACGATCTATCATACGGTCGAAATCAACAAAGTAGTCCATGTATTTGACTCCAAAGACATCAATCCAGGAGAGAAGCAAAGGTTTTATCAGCTTGAGAAGCAGAAGCCTCAACAGAAGTCGAGAGATAAACCCGCCTGCCACGCTAAGACTTTAAGTCGACGCCCCTCGACGCCTCCTGCGATAGGAGCACTGATGGCGTGATCCAGAGATATAAAGGCAGAAACCACTGAGCTACCTAGGCATAAAGAATCTAGGTAGTTCACAAGATCCCCAACACATACTATAGTAATGCTCGACACTACCTACTTAATCTAAAAATAAAATCAACGACAGTTTCCACCCCACGTCCCCCACCTCCCTCCAATAATCTTTTCTCCAGGCATCTCACTCACAGCTACTACGTAGATGTCCCCGAATACTATTGCGCTCTTTCTTTCGACAGATATCAACGCCGACTTGATGCCTAAACCTGCCCAAGTGCTATTTTAATGCAGGCTATGGAGTACAGTGGCTGGAGTGCGTGTGGGGAAACCGGGGCCCTGTCTCACCGCAATAACAATTCACCTGGGCAGCCTTGGAGCCAAGAGCGTATTACCAAGCATCTTGTACATGACCATCTGGGAATAATGCAGCCAAGAATGTATTACCAATCATCACCTTGTACGGATACAATAGGTACCTAGGTATGGAGTACACCCATGACCATCCGGTTTCCGAGGAAACCAACTGATGCCACTTCAGTGTTACCAAAAGCAGAAACCTAGCATGTCTGCCATATCCTATACACCAATGATTGATTCCCACGCAGTTTGGTGTTTCAGGGCGTTGTGCCAAACCCTTCACAGATGGCTAATCTTCTAGGTTCCCTATTATTACTGCTCACATTCATCTACACTCCATGTCTCGCTCACTTTTCCAATCTCCGCGAAATCTACAGATTCCCCAACGGGACCTGGGTCGAGAATATCGCAATTTGACCTAATAGCAACCTCCTCGTCGCGGATCTGAGCACAGCAGAGCTCTGGGAAATTGACCCTTTAATCCCCAGCTCAGCCCATTTGATCCACCACTTCGACGGCGCCGAAGACGCAGATGGAATCACGGAGCTTTCGCCGGATATCTATGCAGTAATTGCATCTAATTCAATCTATACGATCGATCTCAGAGACGAAAATACGCCCAAGTCAGTTCTAATCGCGAAACTGCCCGCTGGATATTTGAACGGCATAGCTGCTCTATATGAAGGAAAAGCAGTCCGCCATAACCGACTCCCAGCTCGGTCTTATATGGTGTCTCGATATCCGCACCGGCCAGTACAGCGTGATCCACCCAGATGAAACAATGGCCGCAAATCCTGACATGGGTTTGTTGCTAGGGGTAAACGGGTTGAAGATAACAGATGATTATATGTACTACGCTAATAGCTCGAAGCGGATTTTTTGTCGCGTTCGAATTGATATGCATACCGGCGGTGCTTTGGGGCCTTATGAGAGACACAGAAGGATCGCAATGTTCTTTATATCACTACTAGAGGGGAGACCAAGCTTCCTATTAACGGCACGAGTACCAGAGGGAGCAAGGTTATGGCGCTTTCTGTGGAGTTCTAGATCATTATCTTCTTATGTTGTAAGAGAATTCAAGTCATATGTACGGATTTCCATTCCCTAGTAACAAAACGAGACACCGAATGCCATTATGAATAACTGTGCTTGCATGATCGTGTTGGTCTCCAATCCCCTCCATTGCTCTGGATATCTTTTTTTTCTATTTTCATGTTGAAAGGTTGGACATCGCTTCTAAAACACAAACCCCGTATACACCTACATGCGCATTCATGAACACAAATGCGGATAACGCTCATGACTCGATTTCACCACGGCGAAGTGCTAATAAAGCCCGGACATCCGTGACGTATTGTAGAGCTTCGAGCATGGGAATCAAGTGGAGCAGACCGTTGTCCGTGGGGTCGTTGATCCAGCCTTCGATGGGAATCGCATTATCTGGCAATCATCATTAGTTCGAGCGCACTAAAATGGATAAAACGGAATTGTAAAATTACCTTCGTGGAAAATATAGCTCATCGGGCTGTTGTCCAGAATCATCACCTTGCTCAGATCAGGTTCCACAGAACTCAGGTCCTTGATGTATGCCCCATTACGGAATGTGCAATGCTGTCGGTATAAGCGGCCTTGGAAGTATTTCCGTTCCTGCTCGAGCCAGTCGATGACAGGGTCGGCATACTCTTGAACGCTGGCCGTGAAAATGACGAGCTTATACCATTTGCTGACCTTGCGCAGGAACTCATCGCAGTGTGGTCGTTTATGGACATAGTACAGAATGGGATGCTGAGGGCCCAGTGTCGTTTGCGGTCCGCCCGGGGACAATGAAGTAGTCGTGGGTATCGAGAGCTTAACCTCGACCATGTGACCACTAGACATCCGGCCACCCTTGGCGAGCGAGTGAATTAGGGTCTCATCGAGATCCAGCACCAGGGTCTTCTGCGGGGGTCTGGCATTGCGGGGAGGTGCAGTATATGAAGGTACTCGTGAAGGCAGGAGGGGCCGCGGTGGAGTTGGAGAGTGCGGGTACTTGGTTATGCGGTGGATGTTGGGAGAGGTTGGGGACTTTAAGCTATCCAGGTTGACAGCCCCCTGAACTCGAGAGACACCCTCGGGCATTGGATGTCCTAAATCTGAACTCTGGGATCTTCGGTGTCTCTGCCGCTTGAGGGATTCTTCATTATGGAGCTTGATTCGTATAGACCGACGAGGCGTGTGCTCATGCTCTTCCCCTTCTGGGATTGGATCTGGATCGTGGCCTTTTGTCTTGGTAGGTCGGTTCCTCCCGCTTGAGAGATGTTTGATATGCCGTCGATCTGTGTCGGACTCTGACGTTGTTGATACAATAGATTCGTGAGAGCCTTGAGGTCGGAGCTTCCGGGTGGAGCCACTGCGACGCCGACCTTCTACCCGGGTGGCCCCTTTAGCCGACCGGATCGTTGGGTCGGCAGAGGAGCGCCGCAATTTGCGCACAGGTGCAAGAAGCGAATAGCGACCATCATCGGCCTGAAAGCATTGAGCCAAATACACCCCAGGTGCAGCAAACGTAGACAGGATGAATTTGATGGTTTCCGTGATCGCATCGAAAAACCGTTGGGTAATTAGTCGCCAAGTACTTCGAGCAGTGAGCGTGCCATTCTTTTGGGCTTCATGCAGCAGCGGTGTCTTCTCATCTAAGTCATATGCGCCATCTTGTCCATCTTCGTCCACGGGCGGTCCATCGTCGTAGCTCTTCTCGGTGGGGTCAAGGGACCGAAAGTTATCCTCGCTATAAGATCGGAGTTTCGAAAAGTCTGACGGTAAAGGTGCACGTTTGCTATCGCCTTGAGACTGCGATCTATGGCGTGAAGAGCTGGAAGATTGGCCAATGACTCGCGAGGACAGGATATTCAACGAGTTCATCTTCCCTCAAGGCGTCACGGGAGACAGGGGCGCAGCGATCTGTTAACAAAGGAATGAGTAAATCATCAAACCCACTTAAAGCGGTCCATGAGATAAGTGTGCAGGGGGTTTTTGATGGGTAGTCAGAGGGAAAGAGGGGGATCGCAAGGAGGTGTAAGCTGTTCTAACCTCAATGCGCCAGTCACCCGTGCCTCGGAAGTACTTCCGCGAACTCCAATCTGATTTATACAAGTTTCAAAGCCGATGAAAAGCAATCCAAAAACAGAAATCAACCTGGAAATGGAATAATAGAAATGCGTCAAACTGAAAGAACACCAATAGGAAAAGCCAATGCCCGAGACAATAGAGGATCAATGAGTGTGGGGAAGCGGACAAGATCGAACGGCAGAAAATCAATTCTTTGTCTCTCCCACTCTCTCTTGGGCTTTCTTGTGAGAATCTGATACTATTGATCAACACTCTATTTACAACCTGCTCGGTGTGATCTGAACCTCAAATTTGGTAGGTTTATTACTTGACACTACACATCTCTATCGCTCAAACCCCCTGCTGACCACCAAACGCAGATTTCCTCCCAACATCCCACTTCCTCATGCCGCCTTCTTTGGCCCTGACACCGGGCCTGGGGTCATTCCTCAAGTGCCTCAAGACAAACCCGATTGATACCTCTATTGAGACTCTGATTTCGTGCGTATCTCAAGGTTTCTAGTCGTGGCCGCCACCCCCGCCGACGATCAAACTCGCTAACATAGTATATTTCAATCAGATTGCTCAAGCGCCGTCAAATCCGCCATTCGCGATCATGTGCCACAGCAACCGCCTATTTGCTACGGAGTGTGATATCCGCATGTCGTACAACAGATTCAGCAAAGCTTATTGAGCGGGTGCAGAGTGTGGGCAGGCGACTGATGGCTGCGCAACCGCGCGAGATGGTTGTGGGCAATATTGTGCGCCGGGTCCTAGGTCTCATTCGTGACGAAGCCGAAGATGATCGCGACGCTGAATTCGCTCTTAGCGACATTGGTTCAGAGAGTCAGCCACAAACACCCCGGGCTTATGACGGTGAGTCCCAACTTCTCCAAATATCCACGCAGTGACTCATATTCATAGATCCATCTTTGCCTTTGGATCGCGACTCGCCCTCCTTCCGGTCCGAAGAAAGATCATCTCGCCCCGCTCTGACCTCTATGTTCAGCCTTCTCTCCCATCCCGAACCCGAGCACTCACTTCCCAGCACCCCGGGGTCCTCCTCTCCAAGCGGACGTCTCCCTGGCCACGGCCCAAGCAAAGACGTACGAGCCGAAGTGCTGGAGGGTATTGGCGAGATCATTGATGAGCTCGGCCAGGTGGACGATCAGATCGCCGCCTACGCATTGGACCACATTCACTCCAACGAAATCATCCTCACCCACACATCCTCGACCACTGTCCAAAAATTCCTGCTCAAGGCCGCCGCGAAGCGAAAGTTTACCGTCATCCATGCCGAGTCATACCCAAATAACCACGAGGCTACACACGCCACCGTCAGTGGTAGTGCTGTCAGCGACGATGACAATCTCGGCTTGGAGGCTTTCCAGAAGCCACTGATCGAGCACGGCATCACCGTCATCCTCATCCCAGACTCTGCCGTCTTCGCTCTCATGTCTCGAGTCAACAAGGTCATCCTCGGCACACACTCCGTTCTTGCCAACGGCGGCCTCGTCGCCGCTGCTGGCACCCGTGTCATCGCCCGTGCCGCCAAGGTCCACCAGACCCCTGTCGTCGTTGTGAGCGGTGTTTACAAGCTCAGCCCTGTCTATCCATTCGACTTCGACTCGCTCATTGAATACGGTGACCCAAGCATGGTCCTCCCATACGAGGAAGGTGATCTCGTCGACCTGGTCGATGTCCAAAACCCCATCTATGACTACGTTCCCGCAGAGCTCGTCGATCTTTACATCACTAACCTGTAAGTTTCAAACACCCATCCCACTGATCTCCTTGTATCACGCTAACTTGCTTTCCCTAATCCAGCGGCGGCCATGCCCCATCATACCTTTACCGCATTGTGTCAGACCACTACCGCAAGGAAGATATCAGCTTCTAAGCTAGTCATTGGCTTAGGCAATTGTGTCAAACAGCTCATGAAAAATCAACAAAAAAAAATCATTTGAGGGACATTTGCCCGAACGATACCCGAGGGATTACTTTGACGATCGATATGCAGAAGTAATGAATAAAAATAACTAAAATTTTATCATTTCCGCCAATGTTTAGGATAGCCGCGGCATTAGCCTCGCTCGCACATCCTGTGATTAAGCTTCTCCTAACATATAGACCTATGTAAGCACGAGTAGCAGTATAAGAGATCTAATATGCCTATCATATTATTGAGGATAGATGTACAATCCTTATGTGCCCTGAAGGTAACGTCGATATATATCCACGGATGTATGTATAAAATTAATTTGAGATCGTACAAGTATCAATTAATCTCATTCTTTTGCTACATTTCTTCTCACACTTTTTTTTCGGCCTCACAAGCTATTCAATCTTCATTATTCCGAAACCAAGAAGAAAAGAAATAGACCTCCATATATCGACCTGTTGGTGCCCTCTATCAATATAGGAATGGGGCTAACATTGTGGTTCATTCAAGGTTAGTACCAACGAAATCCTATATATATATCCATGAGTGTCACGGAGAATCGGTATACATATATATATAGTGGCTATTGCAATTACTAGACAACTCCACATGTTCATGGGTGGATGACGTTTGGCAATGGGGACATAGACTCGAAGGCCTAGAGCATAGGATAGATATCAAAGTTTATACATAGCAAAGTCTCTGGCACAGAATATGCTTTTGGTACCGCCTTGGTATACATCTAAAAAAGACATCTAAAACTCCACATCAACATAGGAGACCGAATCGTGTACCCAGACAGCTTGAATATTTAGATCATATTATGTCCATGAATGCCGTGTCCACACCAACATCAAACCCTACGCTTTACTTTGCGTCCGTACCAGACAACTCTAGCAAGGATCAAGGAACCAAGTGGCAGTATACGGCAAGGTCAGAAACCAGGGAAAGAGATAAGAAAGTCATGGCGCCATAATCTTTTTGGAGGTTGTATCAATCGTGTTTAATTCGCAAATAAGCGGATCCACCACATTCCGGACGAAAGCCCGCCGGGGGACTCCCCAAAAAGAAAATATCTCATGAAATCAAGGCGCTGATGAGGCGGGCTTTCCGTCCGGCACCGTTCCCACACTCCAAGGCTCCCGGTCGCTGCATTTTTGATTTCGAACAGAACGCGTCGAGTTGTTTAAGAGCGGGGCTTCTCCTTCTTCTCCTTCCAGAGAGCGGCGAGACCGACACCGGAGACCTTGACGACCTTGAAACGGACACCGGGAATATCACCCTTGGCCTTACCCTTGCGACCGAAACCGGCGAGCAGGACCTCGTCGTTCTCATCGATGAAGTTCAAGCAACCGTCATTGGGGACTGTAAGAACATGCTAGTTAGCACATGTTTGTGGTAGTTGTGTTGGCGGTTTCCATTTTGTCGTGATTCCAACTCGTATAGACCTTTCCAACACATTCATAGCAATAGCAGTAAGGAACAGGGTTACCCACCGAAAGCAGCGACCTTCTTGCCGTTCTTGATGAGCTGAACCTTGACACACTTGCGGATAGCGGAGTTGGGCTGCTTGGCCTCAACACCGACCTTCTCGAGAACGATACCCTTGGCGTGGGAAGCACCACCGAAGGGGGAGGACTTGTAGGCGGTTCCGAGAAGACGCTTCTTGAAGTGGTCATCAGCCCAACGCTGATCCTTGCGGTGCGCCTGGAGCTTGCGGGCGGCGTTCAAACCACGGGGTTGTCCTTTACCCATGTTGGCGGATTATGTGTTCGACGGTCAACTGAACGAGAAAAAAATTGTTAGCCTCGTGTCGAGTACAACGGTAGTTTTGCTGATTGTGCGTATTTTCGATGCGTGTTCGATGTTTGGAGAGGGCCGGATTTTTGTGCGTGATGGATGCGATCGTTTGACGAAGGATCTCGCAGTGCCACGAATAAAATATTTCCGGAAAACCACAAACAATGCAGGGGAAACAGCAGGATATCGAATACGTACCGACTGGGAGGGGTGTTGTCGGCCAAAGGGGCTGAGGGTCGAATGTCGAAAAGTCGAAGTGTTCCGGATTTCCCTTACCACACGCTTTGGATGCACCTCAGGTGACTTTGTGCGCTTAGCCCTAAGCGAGTCACGGGACAGTCGTAGCCCCCACCTCTGATTATGTCATCAACCTGATAACGATAAGGTTATCAGCTTTATCATCAACCCCATTCGAATGCTCCATGTTTGTCGTTTTCTCGAACAATTTGTTGAAGATGGATTTGTCAAGAAAACCCCCGAATCCAAATACCCAGCGTCTACCTCCCCCAGCACTTTTTCAGGGCCCACCATCACACAATGCCTCTAATATTTCCTTACCCGTACCACCTGCAGCCTCAACGTTAGCAACTGCCTCCGGCGGCCAACCTCCACCTCTGCATCGGAACCGGTCACCTCGTGGAACCCAGGGCGATAATGCTGAGAAGTCGAGCTTGTTATCGCCATTTGTATCACGCCGCCCTTCCAAAAATGACGTAGACGGATCCGATGCCATATGGGAGGAGATGCAAAGTGCCCTGTCAGAAGTGGAACTCAGCGCTGTGACGAGCGAGAATGTCTTCGGCGCAAAGCATTCTGAAGCATTGGAAGATCTACGCATGAAACAATTGAAACTCGCTCAAGCCTGGGCGCGCAGTGAGGCAGACGATGAAGTTGTGGATCCCGGCCACAGCGGTGCCGATGTAGCCAGTGGGAAAGCCAGCTCGGCGCGACGAGGTGCTGAAGAGTCGAAACCTCAGCATGATGCAGCGACGGAAACTAGCGCAGGCCGCGGTTCGGTATCGCACCGCACGTTGGACGACGAGACTGAGAAAGACATCCATCTTGCGCGAAAGCGCCGCGAGGCTAATGACCGGTACTTTGACCGCGTCAACCAGGGCGTTTTGGATGTCGTTGCTAAACTGGAGGAGGTATCTCAGGCTATGCGCACCGTCGAGCGGGAAAGCAAGGATATTTGGAGTGATTCGGAAAGTGTCACAACAACTGCGCCGTCATCAACTCATACCAGTTGAACTCCTGAGCCTTTCAGTGGATTCAGCTGCAGCCCCGCTTTTGCTGCACTTCTTCCATCTTGTTGATTTTCCAGCGGGCCGGTGCGGACGTCCCAGGGGTTGATCGGGTCATCACCGAGTCTTGCCGCACCGCATTGATATCTCTATCCCATATGGGAATGCGCTGGACGCATTTACAATGTCCCTCGGGGGAAATAATAATACTAATGCATGTAAATTATGACATAAATCAAGGGTATCCAAACTCCGGTGCTCAAAATCAAACCTAAACAAACAGTCATGATAATGCATCCAAGGATTCCTTCGAGCCAAAGCCTTTGCTATAGTCCCAGAGATGATCCTTTATTCCCGTTTCACCACACGTGCAGCAGCCTTCCAGCCTTCCACAGCAGCATCTCTCACGTCCTCCCATCTCGTCTCATAGGCCTTTCTTGTCAATACTTCCACTTCCTTATTCCACTCGTGCTTGAGTATTTCTTTCATCGTCGGCTCGGGTTGATTCTGCGCTTCAAATTCTTCGCGCCGCTGCCTTGTAAGATCTTCTGGTAGGAAGCGCCGGTCATAGGCACCAGCAGAGGAGGTCAACCAATCTATTTGCTCGACTTGCGCGTGGATGGCTTTGCGTTGTGATATGCGTGTTGAGCGGTGGACTTGGACGGTAATATAGAGAACGGATGAGGTGAAGACAAAACCGCCGAACTATTCGAGTGAGAATTGAAGTTAGTGCTTGTTTTTTGGTATAGATTTGAGGGCAAATCGTACAAAGCCGGTGAAGAAGCCCATATTTGTTGTGGTGTTTGGAGTCGCCGGATTGATTATTTGTTCGTGACGGGTGGACGGAAAAGACGACAAATCACACAAGTGTTTTGTGATTATAGAGATTTTCTTTTCTCGACAAGCAAAAAGCTCAGCTGAAATGAAATCCAAAAGCTGAATGTCCTCGAACAAGCAGAGTGAACGCGGAAAACTGAAGTCGGACAGGCGGTGGAAGCGCTCCGATTGGCCGGGACAATTCTTCTGGGCCGAACATCCTCTCTCCTTCACCTTCAATTGCTGGAACACCTTGGTTTGGCCATTGACCTCGCGATTCCCACTTTACTTTTAATAACTCACCCTCTTTCTCCCTCTTTTACCCTCGCTTAATAACAGTCACCATGGCCGGCGGCGGAAGCAGATACCGCCACTTGAGCCGCGACTCCGCGCATCGACAGGCCCTGCTCCGAAACTTGGTCACCTCTCTCTTCGAGCATGAGTCAATTACCACGACATGGCCCAAGGCCAAAGAGGCCCAGCGTCTGGCCGAGAAGTTGATTACCCTGGGAAAGAAGAACACCGAAGCGAGTCGGCGACGGGCATTGGAGATTTTCTACGTATGTTTGAACTCCCGGAGAACAAGCCCACCCCAATTCCAATCAGGACGGGAATCAGTCTAGTCACGAGAAACTATTGGTTTATCATATCTGTGATGAATTACTGCAATTCTCAGCCCATAATTCCCCAGAAAGGAAAAAATCAACAACCCAATGACACCACTAACATCCCCTAGACACCACATGAAATGCTCCCCAAACTCTTCGGTCCCCTCCGCGAGCGCTACGCAGACCGACCAGGCGGCTATACACGAGTCCTGCGCGTAGAACCCCGCGAAAAGAATGAGTACTTCTCCCCCAAAGAAGGGCGACAAGAACGCCATCCGAGAGCCCAAACCCCAGGTCAAGGCTCCCACCGCCATCCTCGAGCTGGTCGATGGGCCAAAGGACATGCGTTTCGCTATGACGGCGCGTACAGTGGCGCGCGAGCGCGAGCAGGGCCGGGATCTCGTGCACGCGCTCACAAGGTTGAATGTGAAGAAGGTTACTCAGTTCCGGAAGGACGGTGTTGAGGTTTTGGAGGAGGCAATTGCCAAGCTCAGTCTTGCCAAGAAGCAAAATGATAAGCTCGCTAAGAAAGAGGCTCAGGTTGAGTCGAGGGATTAGATGTGGGGAGTGCTGACTCTCTCTTATGGGGGTTCTGTTCCGGAATCCTCGGCTTGGGGTGATCTCTGGGACCTGTTTAGGAGATGTTTTCTCCTAGGCTTTGATGGGTGTGCTTGATGTCGGCACCATCCCGCTTGGTCTCCCGGGTTGACTCCGTTGTTCTTTACTTGTTTTTCTTACCAGGAGTTCTGTCTTCTTCCTGTTTATTATGGCATCTCCGTCTTCGTTTGCAACTCGCGCATGTGACATAGCCTCTGTATAAAAGATTTTGATACCTCTTTATTCGCACTTCTTCCTTGGTTTGTTAGCTTTTAGTAAATGTATGTGTCGAGTCATGCTGCGGGAGGGACGCTGTAGTAGCCCGTTTTATCTCGGGCGTATATATGGATCTAAAGACCAATCACTACCTGATAGACAAGATACCATGATCAAGTACGTCGTCGAAAATCTTATCCATTGTAGACAAACGTTTAGACCCGGCATCTTGGATTTATATACCTGACGATCCAGACCTCAAATATATGAATATAAACAACCTTCACAAAAGCGCCATGAGCTGCAATGTAGATCAAATAGAAGGCTCACCGCAAACAATAACTGCCTTATTGCATCGATGTCGATGCGAGAGAGATTTTGCGTGATTTGGTTGTTATGTTGTCAATGCAAGTAGGAAATCGAAGAACTATATATCCAAGACTCCGCAACCTCTTCTGCCAAAAATAAAAATTACATCCAGCAATTGGACTTGAAGTTGCCATATTATAACGCTATCCACTACCTAATCTTTCCAGAAGGCGATCAAAGTTCTGTGCAGCCTCTGAACGCCCATTTTCTGGGGTGGGTGACGAGATCTGATATATCAGCTGCAGCCTCGACGTAGCAGACTAGTGCCGCCCGCACACGGTAATTGCAATCAAGGGACAATAAAATTCAATGCACGATTATCAATAGTTGAACTTTCTAGCATATGATCCAAACGCATGCCATTATAGGTCAAGCCGGTTTGCCCAAGGGGTCATTTATTCATCTAGCTAAGTCCGAGGAGATACTCAAAGTCTCGGTTTCCCTCTTTATAATACCCCAGTGCTCAGTCAAACAACATAGGGTGCTTAATTCTGTCCTGTCTAGCATTCGATACCTATTTTTACTACACCGCACCCTTCTTATATGCAGTATGCAACACCCGATATCATATGCCCAACTACACTCTCCAGGGTTCAACATTTGCTAACTTCTCACCAGAGCAGAAAAAGCATATTCAGAACAACTACTCAAAATGGAGAAAATGTCACTCGAAACACACAACCCACTGCGGCAAAATGCTCCAAGCCCTCCACGCGCCGACACATACAAAGAAGTCTCAGCGTCATACCCACCCCGTCCAACCATTGAACACAGCATGAAGGACGATTGCAGTCTACAAGTCAGTGACCGCGACTGCACACTAGAGTTTAGTGACCGAGATTGCAACCTGGAGCTCAATCAATATGCCGACGACAAACACAGAGACAAGCAGGCTGAGGCTGGAATCGAACCCGCAGATGGAAACCAGGCAGAGGCGATTGGAAAACAGTCTGCAGCAGACGGAACACAAGATCCGGAGTCACAGTCTGTGACAGGAACGGTCCTGCGGCGTAAATCTCGCCGGCGGGAGTGGATTATCGTTGGTTCGGCTCTTGGGGCTGTTGTTCTTCTTGTTGTTATCATTGTGCCCTCTGCGATCTTTGGAACTCGCCAGTCTAGGCCGCAGTATAAGCCACCTACGAATCCGTATATTTCATGAGACAATTGGAGGTGATTTCTGAGGGGACTTGGATATATAGATTGAGAGTCCAAATGCTGTTTCTTCGTCTGATAGTTTATAGCTTGATCAGGGACATATGCAAATTGAGAGGTCAACGCCATATTGGGTATGCTTTTCCCCTGAATTGGTAGATTCTAATCCGTCTCCCCTTCTACCAACTCGACAAAGACTACAGCCCAGCCCCTAGATTCTTTCGCAGCCTCTCTGTCCTATGCATTAGTGAATGCAACCGAGGCCACAGACCACTTTTATACCGATACTCTTCAACTACTTTAGTCTGAGTGGGAAGAGGGAAGAGTACGATGCGTGATCAGGCTATCAGCCAGTCACTGTTGGTTGGTCCCTTGATTACCTCGCACAGCCTCGCATGCCAGAGGCAACAACTCCCTCGAGCCTTCAAATATGATATTTCCCTCTACAGACCAGCTTTTAAAGCAAACCACCAACAGCTATATCTGTGTTCGAGGCAGTTGGAGTTGCAGCTAGTATAATTCAAATCGTAGATCTCGGCAAACTATCAGTCAAGCTATTTACGTTTTACCGCTAGATCCAGAACGTCAACCAAAGCATCCAAAGCCTATCGAGTGATGTTCCTCTTACGTGCGCCACATTGCGAGAACTTGGTGAAAGTCTTAAAGATGACGACCATGCAAACTCGGCTCGGCAGAAGCCTATCGCACCGTGCAGCATGTTTTGAGGCAGTGCGAGGAAGTCCTACAGCAAATCCAGACAATGATTAAAGAATCAGATTGTTTAGGGAAGTCACGATAGCAAAAATCGACCAGCAAGTTATGGAACGTTCTCAATGAGTGGAATGTGACTTTGCTGAGGGGTAATCTAGAGAGGCTCCAAGTCGACTATGCTTCTCTTGTTAGTTAATCAGATACGCAAGTAAGTCAGAAACCGCATCATTCCTTGAAGTCACATGGAGCTAAGCATGCCGCAGCAAGAATGTTCCAGAGTGCTGATTTGAATATTTCTGTAGCAGGTGTGTCAAGAGGCGCAAGGTCTCCAGGTGGTTACGAAGAGACGTTCCTAAGAGCTATGAGACTACTGGCTAGGAGTCGCTTGTATCGAGGTACCTTCGACGACCAGCCCACTGAAGCAAGAGCCCGCTTAACACTTAAACTTGTGACCTAGACAAGAAGCTCGTTCCATAAGCCTATTGCCATCTTATCCACACATAAGCCGGGCATTTCAAGCAGGCGATCACCCAAGGCTTCAAGCATTGGATGAATTATGCTTCGCCGTCGGCTGAGACGAGTTGTGGGCCCAAACCCGTGAACGTTGACTGAATGTCGGATACACCCAGCACCTTTACAGAAGGGATCGAAATTAGTTTCATCACTTTATGCTCTTTTATTCTTTCCTGAACTCCCGATAGACATATCGACCAATTAGAAGGCTATATTCTGTAAGTCACATGATGCTAATAAACCCTACTACTCCTAGTATATATAGGCCTTGCAAGACCTTTGCTGCACTACTGAAATGAATGTGGGTGAATTTTCCTTCGTACTTCGCCATGTCTGTGGTCCTGCATATGATCTTTTTCTGTGGCCTCATCGCTGGAAAGTGTTGGCGTGGAGAATATGATACCACGCATGTCTGGAATGAGGAGGCGCATTCTTCAGTGTAGATTACTAGGTAATCCTAAGCGGAGATGATATTAAGAGGGAAAGCTATGCTTTATTTACTATGGGAAGAAACGTGGAAAAGGAAAGGGGAGATATAGGAATCAGCGAAGGCTATCTCAGGTATCCAGATAACCAATTTTGAATGCTGCGGTGACTTAGGTAGAGCCAGAAACTATAGATATTTTTTAAAGAAAGCACTACCGGCACTATTCAGTAAACAATAAGAAGTATACTTCATCCCAACCTCGAACAACAGTCATGATCTCAATATGTGTAGACATAACCCGACAGGCGCCAAGCCCTGGTATCAACCTAACCCGGGGGCCAAAGACCTGCATATGAGCCCCCCAAACTCAAAGAGACACCATATCCTCGACTGAATAAAACGAAAATTTATACCAAGATACTTCCAACTAACTCAAACCCCTCAAATGGTCAAAAGTATGCAATATCAACCCCCCGCTCCACCAGGCAATATTGAATCTTTGACTAACGATTGAACCTGTTAGGGAAGAACACAAAAGAATCCAATCCAACCCCTTAAATTAGGGTACCGCCAACATGACCACTGAGGAAAATACACCCCAATTCCCACCACCGACAAGTGACACCTACAAACAAGTCATAGCCGCACGACCAACCCCAATCGAGCGCGGCAATTGCGACTGCACATTGCAGGTCGATGGCCGAGGTTGCACGTTAGAGACCAGCGACCGGGACTGCACGCTTGAAGTCGACAGACGGGTCGAGGATTCGAATAAGGAATCTGTCAATCATAACCAAGCAGAAGCAGATGAGAGTGGGAACGGGAGTCCCGAGCCTAGCACTCCTGTGCAGCGCAACTGGAGACGTCATCGGCAATGGTACATCTCCGGTGGTGCCATTCTTTTGATTGTTATTGTTGTGCCCGCGATAGTTGCTACGAAGAATTGAGTTGATGTGCTTTTTGGGACACATTGACGAGGTTGGGTTGTTTGAACTCGGCATTGGAGACTTGATGTTTTGACTAAATGGGCCTAGGGTGATCGAGAGGCAATTGTTTTGATATAAACTAGAACTTGGATAGAGCGATTGCGGTTATAATAGAGACGTTACATTTGGTTTTGTCTATTACTATAAGCCTAGGCGTGTAGAAAATGAATTGTAAAACTGTCTAATCTCTTCATGCCTCTTCCTTTCCACACGTAGATACAAGAATTCTTCAGTGGTAACCTGAAGTCTTCCACTTTCTAAATGATACGATCTCTACGTCCGTATATAGCCAAAAGAATCCATCTTCAGGAGTCTTTCTCATCAGTTGGAATCCCGTCTAAAGATTTGACGCCACCGGGGTTTTTGGTTTTGGGTTTGAAGGCACCTGGCGCTTTAATGGGCGACAATACCAATCTACTAAGTTAATAAAATAAACCGAACCCCGGATTTTAAACCTAGCTTCGAAATCTCTCCTAATCTCCTCTTTTTCTTCCTCTGGAAGCTCGAAGCCTCGAAAGTCGATACAGCACCGGCAGTCTCGATGGCTATGGCCTTTTGTAAGGCCATAACTCTATGGTAGAATGTTTCCTCACGCTGCGTTACTTCGCGTAGAGCGTACTCGGCAATGAGCAAATCAGTGATTATATGCAGGGAGATACGATGTCGCCCATATTCGAGAACTTCATAATTATCATCAATCAAGTAGTAAAACTCCATGATCCTATAGTGGAAAAAGAAAGAATCGAGAGTGGAGGTACCTAGTCCACGGGTCATTGGGTAGTTCTTGGATTTCTCTATTACTGTCTACTCGTATGTCTATGTAAGTTAGAAATCTAGCTTCGCACCAGCGAAGCAATGTAGATCCATGTCGTATCTGATGCCCAATGGTTGTTGAATGGTATACAAAGTAGTACACTAAACAACGTGTAGAATCTTGGATTTTGGAATCTTTCACATAGGTGTTCATTTGAAGTATTCGTTTTTTTTTTTTTTTTAGTCTAGGACATACGAGTAGCCAAGAAAAGACATAACTTGAACTGGTTCATGACTAGCTAAGAGCGATGCGGTACATGCACATGAACCTGGATCGCCATGCATTGTACTGCTGCTGCAGATGGAAGCCTTGGAACATAGCGGCTGGTAAACATATGAATCTATCCCACATACTATGGGACAAAGGTTCATATCTTCCCACTTCCAAAGGTCCAAGGGTTACATCACAACCAGATACAACACAGATGGTAGTAGAGATGCGACCAAAGCTGTAAAGCTTTAGTTAGGTTTGGAGACAGTTGTGCCCCCCGAGACCACAAGTGGTCCATTGCTAACGGCAGAATTTCCATTGCTGCTGTACGTTGGTGCTGGGGCTGAGGCTGTAACGGGTCGGGTTTTCAGATCAAAGTCGGAGGGGACTTCGGATGGCGGGGGTTTAGGAGGAAGATGGGCTGGCGTACCCCACTTTGCGATAGAGTCTCGAGGACCGGTGGGCACTCGGTTGGGAATCATAGCCGGGGCTGAGTCCATGGTCCGGTTAGGGGCGGGTTCCGGATACCCGTTCCATTGTTGCTGAACACCAGATTGCATGTTACCATACGACTGCATTGTGTGTTGGCCTTTGTTCGGGTGACGCCCGGGAGGAGCACCGCCGGGGATGAATGAGCGTGTCTGAGGGTTGAAGTGCGACCTGGCATATCCTGCTTGCATTGCTGCGTGGGACCCAGCAGAATTTTGGAGAGCAGGATTCATATGCTGTCCAGGGTATTGAGCATAAGGATAGGCGCCCATATTAGATGACATATTGGAGCTCATGGTAGGACCCATGTTAGAGCCCATGTTTGAATTCATGTTAGGCGGCATGTTGGAACCCATTGGCTGCTGAGGATAGTTGGGCCAATGGACAGGCGGTCCATTTCGCTGGTGCGGGGACTGCTGGAAATTTGGGGGGAAAGGAGCCGAGTTCCAATTGGGGGTTTGTTGGTACGGCGTCACATTGGGCACGGCATAGTTGTTCATTGCCGGCGAGGATGCGTTCGAGGACGGCTGGTTCATCATCCCCGGCTGATTCATCGAAGCATACCCGGAATATGGCGATTGCTGCGGCATGTTTCCTCCTTGCCACGAGCTATTAGAGGCCATCTGGGGCGACATTGCCACTGGATACTGGGATGCACCATTCATGTTCATGTTCAGTTGCCCAGGGTACATGGCACCATTCTGACCAGATGGCATGTATCCGCCAGAGGGTGGCGGCACGCCAGGTCCGACCAAGTAAGGTACTTGGTTTGGGTATGCGCTGTCATTCACAGGAGCATTGTACTGGGCAGCGCCATTTCCATATTGCATCCCTGGGTAGTAGGCATTGAACTGTGAGCGAACCTCAAAGCTGTCATCATGAGGAGTTCGCTGCCTCTGGTTCTTCTTGCGGCCGTTCGCTGAGCTGGAGCGTGACATGTTGGGATTCGAGTCACCGCTGGCCGGATCCGATTTGGCGCTGTCGGGGAAATCACGGAAAATTCGTTCACGTACTTCATGGTATTTTGCCTCCCGTTCCTCCCTCGTCAAAGCCATTCGATCTTTAGCAGGCGTGGCGCCGGATGAAGACCCGTGGCGTTCTCCATCTGGTCCACTATCCCCATCTTCCGAGTTGGCCTTTGAAGGGTTTGACGAACCTCCAACACTTCCTTCGAATTGCCCTCCATCGTTTCGGCGCATGATTTTCATTGCCGGGACAGCTGGAGGTGGAGTGCTATTGCAAGCAGCATGCACAGCAGACAAAGGAGTAGGTAGCCGGCAGAATGGTGTCCGATGAAGCCTGACCGATGTCACATTATTGTCGACAAAATGTGTCAAGTGATAGTAATCCCCCAGCTTGTGTGCAAGAAGTCGCCCAAACGCGTTTGAGGGGGGTAACTCCAGAGATTGCTCATTGCAGTCCTTGATGAAGTACCGGATCTTTTCCTCCAGTTGCAGGATCAGGAGCCGATCTTTTGGTGACTTCATTGCCTCTAGGAGTTTTTCATCCGGCTCCAAGGGAAACCCGTGTAAGATCTGGCCATCTTCAATGCTGTCGGGGTTGGCTGGAATCACAAAATTATTCGCGACCGAATCTGGAGGAATTGCACCATTTACCGGCTGGGTGCCGTTAAAGAGAGGAGGCACGGGCAAAATCCCGCGTGGGCGTGTAGGAATGCCATCTCGATACTGATCCCGAAACGCGCGACTGCCGGCTTCGGAGCCTGCCACTGAGTTCGGAGCCCCAGAAGCAAGTCCAGAAAGCGACTCCTCTTCATCAATGGCTTGGACACTAGCACTGTCATCGGGACGTACAGAGTCCTTTTCATCCATTGCGAATGTCGTCACCGAGGCAAGACTCTTGGAATCGAAGTTGGTCATTTTGGTGGATGAAGTAGAAAGGTGAGTGCGATCATCTTCAAAAGAGTTCTCCCGCTTCAGTAAGCCATTGTTTTGGCTGCCAATGAAAGAGCCTGCGCCATCACTGTGTTTCTTCAAGGTGAGGCCAATATCCTGCACACCTTTGCCTAGATCATCAACAGCTAGATCAATGGAGCTAGCCTCTGGCGTTTTATCGAGATTATGCTGGCTGGGCAAAGCTGCACCGGAGCCATTTTCTTCTGATCGAGGTGATTGTTCTGCTGGCTGGCATATTTCGTTTTCATCAGATACCGAGGAAGAATGTGGGTTGAGGGGTGCGGGCATAGCAGCAATCTTGTCAGAATTAGCGATGGGCCACGAGGTAGTGGAGCAAACCATTGGCTTACCTTTGCAAAGGAGAGAGGGCCGTCTCCACCTGGGGGACTTTTTGATGCCATGATAACACCCCGCGCGGGATGGTCACTGAGACGCGCGGGATACTGAGATGCGCGGGATGGTCACTGAGACTGGTTAAATTTCACAAAAGGAAAAAAAAATCCGAGATCAAGTCAAGCAGCGGCTGAACTCAGCACGCTTCGGATTCACAAATGTGAAGAAGGTCGAAACTTGTTTGGTTGGAAGTAATGTCGCTGCGTAATTTCGTTTCACACAAGCCCAAAACGAAAGACATATCTCTGGGGCAGGGCAATCGCCATGGAGAAAGCTGTGGAAAATGCGGATTAGAACCATGCAAGGTATAAAATAAGGAGATCCACAGGGTCGATGAGGAGAAATATCCACTTCAATGAAGCAGGAAATTTAGGTAGATCGGGTAACGGGGCCTTACATGATATCAAAGCTGGCTCATAGTCAGGGAGATGAAGATCTCGTACTGAGTTTTAAGGGGATTCCAGATCCGGTAGTTATTTGAAGAGCCGATCAACTCTAGATCATCCGAGATGGATGACGTGAACGTTGACAATGAACTCCGAGGCCAAGAAGGAGCGTTGGGAATCCGAATTCTGATTTCTTGATTGCCTGAAGATTCGTGGGCATTATGCCGCGCCCGACCGCCCTTGGCGCGCGCCTACAATTTCCCTTGGGCTTCAAAGGTTAACAGCCGCTAACTTGCGCCGATCAGCTTTACGTTGGATATTGTCTTTGTTTCTTATCGTGGATGTGCTGATACCCCTATTCTGGTCTCAAAGTACCTGCCAATCCAGGATTTTACATGAACCCACAATATCACGAGCTCCAATGAACCGATATCGAAACGCCCCGAAGCTCGGAGGCTCCAACTCCAACAGGGCCACTGCGACCACACTGTGCCAAAAATGCCTCGGACGAGATATGTACCCTCTTTTACTTTCACGTCAGACGTTTGACTAACTCTGATCCACGACACTACAGTTTTGACTGCAAGGCATCCGCACAAGAGCGCCCATACATCCCACGACCTTCAAGGACCCAGCAGCTACTGAACCCAGAATTGATGCCCAAGCTTTCAAGCGAGAATCCAAATGAGCTGCTACGGAAGTAAGTTCGCATGGATACCTGTCATTTCTGCACATTTCCTTTTTGAAGAATATTCGCTAACCTGAATACAGAGAGGGTGTAGCGGATGAACTACTTGCTACCCGGGAGGAAGAGCGTGGCCGGAAAAGAGACCTTGACGATATGGCAGATCGCAACGCTCAGTCTCCGAAGCGGGCTAGGTCCCTCTCAGTGGAAACGATATCCACGAATCGATCATATTCCTCATCTCCCCGCCGTAACAAACACGGCACAGCCGACAGGGGTCGTCGAGATGATTCATCAGCACCACCTGCAAAGTCCCGAAAGAGACGATACAGTGATTCTACAGAGGGTTCTTCGGGATCAGTCCACTCGGGACCAAAGAACCGCTCACCCTCCAGGGAGCGAACCGATGACCGAAACACCCGGCGACGGAGACGAGAATCTAGCCCTGAAGAACGAGGCCGTCACCGTGGATCAGGAAGACATAGCGAGCGAAGAGATCGCCGAAGCAAGAGTGCGGATAAGGATCGAGTGAAAGAATCACGTGCTACGCCTCGGGTTGTTCCTCAGGACCGTTCATACCGTGATCGAGCAAGCCCACCACGCCAGTCTCAACCTGGACGGTCTAGGCCTGAACCCATAATTCAGAAGAACCAGCCTCCACGGGAACGAAGCTTGAGTCCTTTCAGTAAGCGCCTTGCTTTGACTCAAGCCATGAATAACGGACGGTAAATTGAATTGAAAAAAAGTGCTCTGCAACATTGGAGTTCTTTACGGCGCAAAATCTTCATGGGGGACACGGCCCCAATTCATGTTCCATCAGTACATGACCAAGTGTATCATTAGCATCCCCGTTGCGGAGTTTGACAATATCTGTCACTCGACAGCGGAACCAAAAAAAAACCAAATCCAATAATGAATTCTAAACGACACTAAGATAGACATGTTCATTGAGAATCTTGAGTTGTAACCCTCCCAACGCCTCATTTTTGTGCGCAATATGCCCACGGCATCAATTGGACACCTCAACCAAGACAAAAAAAAAAGGAATAAGGTAAATGGACAGTACATAGACAATTACAGGTGGAGGCAGAAGACCTAGACAACACTCGCATTCCTGTAACAAAGGGTATCACGTTCAAATCGTTTCTTCGTCGCTCTTCTCTTCCTCTCGTTCGCGCATATGGATGCCCTCAACGAGCGTCTGACCCTCCATGCCCACTTCCTCTCCCTCCTCGTCTCCGTCAGACTTAGCCCCACGTGCCTTTGCAACACGCTGTGCCTCCTCTACCCGCTGTCGCAAGAGGCGGGCAATCGCATTGTCCGTCCGTACATTGAGAGTCTTGAGCTTTTCGTCCAGATCGCGCTTCAAGTCCCAGTTGGGTTTCTTAGGTTGTAGTTTGACTAGACCAACGGCCTCGTCGGCACCTGCGTCCTTCTCGGTTTGTTCCGCTGTGGCCCTTGCAATCTCAGCCGCCTGTGCTTCCACCGTCTCCTGGCCCTCTTGTGGGCCTTGCTCGAAGCCCAGTTTAGGTCCGCGGGTCTCGGCGTCGTAGTTGCGGCCGGACAGGTACTTTGTGGTCACATCTGGCGTGGCATGGGCGTCGGGCAGCTCCTGGTCTTCTGCACTGGGCTCGTTCACCTCTGGCTCGGGTTGCTTGCGCTTTAGAGCTGCGAGCTTGGCGAGGCGGGCTTTGCGGTCGGTGGATGCCGCATCAAGATTGGCATGGGTTGACGACATGTTTTCGAATGATGGTCGGACTGATGATGAAGATAATATGTTGGCTTGAGGACTAGGAAATAAAGTGACTGAAGTGACCGGAAGAAAGTCCCAAGCTCCTCCGCGGCTTGCAAATTGAAGATGATAGAGCGATAAAAGTAGATGTGGTGCGCCACACACTAGCCACGGCAAAATCGGGCGGAATGGTGGAATTCAACTTTCTGTCATTGGACTTTGACTACTTTCTCCACGCGCCATACTTGACATATTTTCTTCGTCTTGGTCTTTCCCACCCAAATGTTTGTGGACACAAGCTCCTGAATGTCATCGTGTCCGCACCAACTCGTTCGGTCCCGTCTCAACGGGTTGCTCTCACCACAATGTCGGAGCCCAGGCCGATGGTATCGGGAGTCGGGGACGGCGAATGTCAGTCATAGAGCGCGCCTCTCTACATATAATGCTCTAGCGATCTTAGAACCTGGCGTGACACATGATACCCCTGACCCCATATCATATCAACACAACCGCGATTCGACCGACAGTTCATATCCGCCGACAAGTGAACAATCAGATCAGGTCGCAACAAATCGGTACCATGGACGATCAAAATCTTCCACCCAACCACGAAGGTCATCGCAGACACCGATTATAACGAATGATAAAATGAAGAAGGTTGCCTATGTGCGACAAGCTGATCCCAAGCTTGTGGCGATGGCGGCTGAGAGAGTCAACCGCGAAATCTTACACAACGGTAGGCACTTGACCGACCGAGGGCTATACCTGGCGCTTGCAATGCGAATGAATTCGCTTTATACGCGTGAGCTGGGACTCCGTCAGTGGAAGCAGGCATATGGAGCAGTTCACACGGCCAAGACACATGGCCATGAGGTCTTGAACAAATCTGCATTGCCAAAGCTGGGAGAAGATGGCGAGCAACTGCTGGCCTTACTTCTTGATGACTGCCAAGGCAAGTTTCGAGAGGCGTGGCTGGTAATGAACCGCCCTAACAGGGCAAGGGCCTGGCAACGCCTGGCCATTTGGCTGCTGCAAAATAATCCGGCAATGGCCTTGGAGTTTTTACTCGTCACAACCGAGCCTCGAGATAAACCGGATTTCACTATGGTTGTCGATTGCTTGGCTTACTTGGAAAGATTCCATTATGAAGAGCTCCGGGATTGGACGAAGGGTGCCCACACATTCGAATCGGTTGTTGAAACTTCCCTCGATCCGAAGGACTGGCCAATTATCTCTCCGCCACAAAGGGGTATACGGTTCTATATTCGCCGAGCAGGCTTCTTGGGTGTCTACGAGAGTTTCCGTTTAATGAACGAGCGAGGCATCACGATGCAAGCGCAAACAGCACTTTGCTACATGTACCGATTCACAGAGCTGAAGGATGTGGAATATGCCCTACGAGCGCTCGAATTCATTCCCAAAATCAATGATCCTGAATTTTCCATGGACTCTGAAGGAGTTCTGCGGCACTGTTGCAAGCTCCTGACCCTGGACACTGTTGAGGATATCGCCGGAGGACGCAATTTCCGGATCCTCCCACGGCTTCTCAAAATGGGTGTCCAGCCAGACCGAGACATGATGAATCTCGTGCTTGCCAATGCTTACAAAACCGGTGATCCTCAATTGGGGTCGGACATGCTTCAGTTCATGAAGAATCACCACCATGAATTTGATTCTTATACATACTTGACTCTCCTCACTGATGCAGTATCCCGAGGCGACCGGGGCCGTGTGGACGAGTTGGTGCGGGAAGTCGAGATGCAAGAGGAACTACGAAACAACCCATACATTTTCAGCAAAATCTTCCACGCCCATTTCACCTTTACCGCCAAGCATATTGACCCCGAAAGCGATCCCTCGGGAGTTTTTTACTCTATGCTCGACATGTACAACAAAATCCACGACATCACACCGCTCAAAGAACTCCTTCTACTCCCTCCCCATTATACACCGCCGCCAACTCAAGGACTTGAAGTCAAAACTCCACCTTCTCCCGTATCCTTGTTCCTCATGATCGCAACATTCTTCCGTTGCAGGAATCGGATATCACAAGTACATCACATGTATGACCGATTCCGCGAGCTCGTGCAGCAGGGTCACCCATCCATTGCTCCTCTGGTCGAAACTGACCATGTCTATAATGAATTCCTTATTGCCTTCCGCAAGAGCAGCCGTGGACTACGGTCAAGCATACGTCTCGTCGAAGACATGCTTGACGCATCTGCCATGCCGAAAGAGACTACTACTGGCAAGCCTCTCAAGCACATTATGCCCACGCCTCGCACTTGGACCATTCTCCTCAGTGCCTTTAATTACAGTCGCCAGCCCGATGCAGCCGAGAAAGTCAAGGATATGATGGCCAAGCACGACGTGGAGTACAACCAGGTGACTTGGAACACCATCATCAACGGATTTGCGAATGCACAGGACATCCCTGAGACTGCTAGTGCAATCACGAAGATGGAAAAGGAAGGCTTTACCATTGACCATTACACGATGAAGAGTCTACGTTATCTCCGTGACCCTGAACGCCTCTGGGTGGCGATCGAGGAGATGGATGAGGGCCTTGGCTCGGATGGAACCCATAAGCTTCTCACGCTCGAGCCCGCATCTGATGTGCACAGTGATCAGATGGAGCACGACGAGCTCATTGACAATGGCTTGGAGAAGCTGGAGTCAAAGTTGAAGCCTAAGATGTAAGATAGGATACCCTTTTGTCTTTTATTGTTGCCTTTTGTGGGCAAAGCAACCTGGGAGCATTTTGGACGCATAGGTGTTGTAGAAGTGGCTTTGAACTTTTTTTGTAAATTTGAATATCATGTACTATACATTGCATCATCATGAACTTGTTTCGTTTGAATGTCTCATTGCATCTGGAGACTGTCACATGGAGTGGAAATAGTAATCTCATAATCCTCACTCCAATGTTACTTGAGGTTTGATTGTCACGAAGTCGGAGACTGCCACACAACCTATTGATCCCTATTGATCCCATTGATCCCATTGATCCCCATTGATACTCCATGGAAACTCTCCTTCAATCACCCATTGAGATTTAAGCAAGGTTAACCACCGAAGAAGATCGAGACCTGCATGCAACATCAGTATCTCTCTTCATACATCTGGACTCGTGGAAGAGGGAACTTACTGCCATCACGACACAGCATATGCTGACGTACGGGCTAAGTCGCTCTCCGACTCGAGCACACTTCCAGAAGATCCCAAAGATTCTACATCAAACAACCGTCAGTCACCCCGCCATCTTTCTCCACCCCCGGATTCGAATCCTCAAGTGAGAACCTACCCATTCTGGTTCCGGTCCATGATCCCCGGCATTATCGAGTGCGCATAGCTGCTCGTGCAGATTATCAGGAGAATCACGAGAAGCAACGACTGGAAGTTGAAAAGAGCAGACTAGGTGAGTGTGACAGTTAGCACATTGTGACCATACAGTCATTGTGGTTCCGATGCAAACACAAGAGTCGCATGTTCTCCCCCACCACAGAGCAGTCACTCTCATCAATCCTGCCATAAGCATAAACTCACCATTTTGTGCAGTGAAATCTTCGCCCGTCACTTGGGCAAAGAAACAGAATTGCGACAGTAAGTTGCCAGATAGCTTGCATGTGCCAAGGTTGCTAACCAACCCCAGCCTAGCATATTCTGCCCGTCATGTCCGCCAAACGCACGGGGCAAGCGCCCAAGCGGGTATCGTTTTCGCTGCCGAAGAGCCCATCTCCGCTACCTTCTACGCCAACTCCGCAACGCATCTTGCCAAATATATCCACTGGATTGCATACTCCGGACACGTCAAACTCAACTCCAAACGCTCGCTCCCAGACTCCAGACCGTCACGTGCAAACTCCGAACACATCCTCTCCGACTCTAAACGCGCGTCTCCAGACTCCGAACACAGCAACTCCAACTTCAAACTCTGTCTCGCCAACTTCAACCCATCACTTGCAAACCCCGAAAACCTCCTCATCAACTTCAAAGTCTACCTCATCCAACCCGACTCGCAATCCGTCGCGCCAGCCTAGCTCCAAAAACCTTGTCTCCAAGCTCTCGCCAGATTGGTATTTCAATGAGCAAGACACAGCGCTAATCCGCGCCGGATACGAACCTCAGTGGACTCCCAAGCCAACTGACACTCCACCTACCTCCACCGAAAAGGGCAAGAAAGATCCCGCAACCAATTCCACCATGGCTGAACCACGTGCACGTATGGCCCGACACAAGGGCCAAATGAACTTCCAGAATGAGCGTAAGTACCTGCGGCCCACACTCATCCATCAATGGAAGCTACCAATCAAGCTTAATACTAACCATCTTCACAGTCCGTCTGCTCCTTCTCGCCTACGGCGACCCCAGCCCGCACCCAAGCTTCCCAAACGAACCACTTCCCGAGACCGTCCGTGTGCTGGACGAGATTGTCACCGACTTCGTGCTTGAACTCAGCCATGGCGCCGCGCAAGTCGCGCACCACGCCCGCCGTCAAAAGATCAAAGTTGAGGATTTCCGCTTCGCACTACGTCGTGACCCGAACAAGCTCGGCCGTGTCCAGGAGCTGTTGCGCATGGAACGTGAATTGAAGGAAGCCCGTAAGGCATTTGACCAGAATGATGACCAGGTTGCCAAGGAAGCTGGAAAGAAGGGTGCTGCCGCTGCGGCGGCGGCGGCTGCTGCTGGTGAGGATCCTGTGGCCGCTGAAGCTGCTGCTGCTGCTACTGTTACCAAGAAGAGTAAGGGCAAGGGCAAGAGAGGTGCTGCGACCCGCCGTGGATCTGATGCTACTGAAGAGTCGGTGTCGAAGAAGCGCAAGACGATTGGCTGAATATGCACCCTTAATAGCCCCACCTACACCTGCCCAGGCGTCTTGTGGGGTCACGACGAACATGACTTAATACCCAAACTGTGTTTCTTTTCCAACAATCAATGTACAATTACTTTTTAATGCCGTGGAATAGCCAGAAAATGCAATGAGAATGGATACTTGAATTGCAATGCTCACTTTATTTACTTTAAGAAACGTAAGACCAGTATCATCACTTGCAACTTCTGTTCAAAGTTCCTTCGCTCTGTATTGGATGCACAGCCTCCTTCGAAGAATATAGCAATGACAGTAAGTAAAAACAGCATGGCTAGAAAGCACTACATTAACCAATAATTAGACACCGAATCAGATACGTAGATTAACTTTGGCTAAATATCAAAACTCGAGAATTATTGGCTTACAGCCGACAGGAAATGGATGATAATTCGATGGAGTTGAAACTATACATGGCTGGGGTTGTACAGCTGAGTTAAATTATTGCATACAGAGATATCTTCGGCTAATGATATTCATATACATACATGAATATAACTTTAGTTAACTTGTGTAACATCCATATAGAGTTTTCTGGGGGCCTGTGGAGAGTGTTGATTTGGTCTTAAGATAGACAGCCATGTCATTCTTTGATATGCAGAAGGCTTAGAAAGCACATTTAACCCTTCTGTCTTTCAATTACATGACTAGGGGCAGATTATGGCTATATAATAGACAATTTTCTATTCGACGCGGAATATAAAAGCCATTTGTTTACAAAATTGCCCCAATAACTAAATTCACCATGTCTTCAGACTCAGCATTACTTGCTATCGCTATGCTAGTAGCAGGTTATTGCCTCATAATCACCCATGTGGACCCGAACCCTCATCTAGCCAAGAAAGATCGCAACCGGTCAGATCGCGTTAGATACCTCACAGGAAGGGCTTTGCCTGTCTTCAGCCAAGTATGCACCGTTGCCGCCATCTACCACGCGCTCCTTATGGTGACTACTCGGTACACCCCTACTCGAGTGTCACAGATATGCCCTCTGGCTCATAACACCAACCCCGGACTTTTTGCGTGGAATATGGCGTCTGCCGTTCCCCTCCTCTTCATCTACGTTGGCACGTATATACGAATATCAGCATTCGGTGGACTTGGCAAACTATTCACGCTGCACTTAGTACCACCCGATCATCTGGTGACAACAGGCATCTATAGCTGGATCCAACATCCTAGCTACACAGGAATGGGAATGATATGGTGGAGATGCTTTGCATTGTTCCTTCGCTGGGATGCCACCCCCGCTTGTTGGATTCCCACGTTAGCATTGTCCCAATGTTATGGCTGGGGTCCTAGCATTCTTACGGCTATTGCCGGGTATGGAGTCTGGTTATTCGGCGGGAAGGTGCGCGATGAAGAACTAATGCTGCAACGGAAGTTTGGGCAGCAGTGGGAGCAGTGGCATCGCTCAACAAAGAGATTCATCCCGGGTCTATTTTGAACCTGATGAGATGTACAATGTCTGACTGGGTGACAGATCTAGAACACGGTATCTGGGTTGTCTATAAAAGATACCCATCTAGTCAATATTCTTCTTAGAGAAGGGGGAGTGCGTGATAGAAGGGCTGAGATTGAAGTACCCGGGGTCGTGGTCACATTGGTAGCCATAGACTATATCGACTTCCAAATGTTCCCAAGTAGCAAAAAGTGGCCTTCGCGTATTCTGTATACACGATCGACACAGATATTGGCCAATGAGGAATATCTCATTAGCGCCGGGGGCTTGGGCACCTGGGCAGCTGACATCGATTACGAAACGTTGCCTCAAGAACCACCTAGGCACAGAAACCTCCCAAAGACTATGCGAATATCTTGCAAAAATTAGCCAAATCTTTATTTATCCATCATGAATGGGAATACTCGAGAACTTTCCCATTCAGACTACACTGTTGGGTGGATATGCGCCTTGCCGCAGACCGAGTTGGTAGCCGCTGGTGCCATGTTGGATGACGAGCACCCCGTTCTTCACGCGGCTGATCCAAATGATATCAACTCTTACCTCCTGGGTAGAATCGGGGATCATAATGTGGTGATTGCTTGTTTACCTGTAGAGCAAACAGGAAAGGTTCCCGCTGCCACTGTGGCAAAAGACATGGTGCGCAGCTTCCCAGCTATCAGATTCGGATTGATGGTTGGAATTGGAGGCGGTGCACCATACTACGGAGAACAGAACGAAGGAGCTGTCGATGTCGATGAATCCGATGACTCTGAAGATGAGGACGCGGACGAAATCCAAGACATCAGATTGGGGGATGTGGTGATCAGCCAACATTCCAAGTCTTCCGAAGCCGTCATTCAGTATGACTTTGGAAAGTCTATACAGAACCAGGAGTTCATCCGTGCTGGAGGTCAGCTGAACAAGCCCCCGGGAATTGTCCTGAATGCAGTCTCTATGCTGCAAGGTCAGCATGCACGGAAAGGCCACAGGATTTGCGAGCTACTTTCCGATATGCTTGCAAACAACCCGCGAATGGAAAAGAAATTCAAGCACCCGGGTTCAGCCAAGGATCAGCTATTCAAGTCTGAAACTTCTCATGTCGAGGGGAAGAAGTGCGAGTCGTGCCGTGGCCCTAATGATACGAATATTGTGAAAAGGAAGCAGCGGTCGAGTGATGAGCCTCAAATACATTACGGAACGATTGGATCTGCAGATCAAGTGATGAAAGATGCTCTCTTAAGGGACAAATGGTCCCAAAGGGAGAAGATCAAATGCTTCGAAATGGAAGCTGCAGGTAAGTACTCAATACCTTTATTTATAGTCCTATTTTGTTGTTTCTCACCTTCTTGAACAGGGCTCATGGATACGCTTCCATGTCTTGTAATCAGAGGCATCTGTGACTATGCCGATTCACACAAGAACAAGATTTGGCAGTCATATGCCGCTGCTGTTGCCGCTGCCTACGCAAAGGAGCTTTTGCTCAGGATTCCAGGGCAGGGTGTCCTCCTCTTGCCTCCTGTTGAAAAATGTAAGTAACATCTTGGGTTATCATCATACATTGGACGAATTTCATCAGTGGTACTTTCTGTACTTCAATTGCTATACCTCCTTTGGGGACATTTCAGGCGGTCCTTCCAACTAGTTATGCGTAGGAGCAAAGAAGCAAATGTTGACTTCTTATTGACTAGTAATGACAAAGGTTCTACGACAACTTGAACAACTTGAATCGTGGCAAAAATCGGACAAAGAAACGGCATGTCTCCAAGCTTTTCGCACTACGAACTATGAATACCAGAAAGATTTCAACCCAGACAAGGAAGATGGAACATGCAACTGGTGCCTTCAAAGTCCGATTTTCCGGAATTGGCAAGAAAATGCCTCCTCTTGTCTGTTATGGGTCACAGCAGATCCAGGCTGTGGCAAATCTGTTCTTTCCAAGGATCTTGTTGATAACCGCCTGTTTGGCCTCGAGCCTAGCGACACGACCATCTGCTATTTCTTTTTCAAGGACACATCACCCGAGATGCGGAGTCCTGCTAATGCAGTGGCTGCCTTGTTACATCAGGTCCTGAAATCTAAATGTGGCCGGAAAGCCATGAGGCATGCGCTCCCAGCATACCTTGAAAATGCAGACAAAGCATGCCAGAGTCTCGATACCATGTGGAAAATTTTGAGAGATATATCCCAAGATCCAGAATGTGGACGAATCATTTTTGTCTTGGACGCATTAGATGAGTGCGAAACGAAAGAGCTGAAGGATCTCATCGGGCGACTTAAAGGTCTTGAACACCACAAAGAATCTCGGACTTCGACACGCCATCTTAAAATCCTTGTGACCAGCCGTCCATATTTCAACATTGAAAATGAGTTCAGAGAACTGATAGAGAATATTCCTGGAATTCGATTGCCAACTGAAAATCTTTCCACACAACTTCAATCCGAAATGAATCATGTTGTGCATGCTCGAATGTCTAAATTAGGCCCCCGGATTGTGAGGGAGACCACACGAGAAGAACTTCTTAGAGGGATACTGGCGACTGAGAATCGGACATACCTCTGGCTGGATCTGATATTCAAAATCATTGAAGAGATGCCACGAATAGACAGACAAGCAGTCAGGAGCCTGTTAAGAAACCTACCAACGACTGTGGATGATGTCTATAATTCCATTCTTCGCAAAGCCACAGACCAAGCCCAAGCCAAGAAACTGCTTCAAATCATCGTGGCAGCGACCAGACCACTTAGCCTTAATGAAGTCGGTGTTGCATTAGCTATCACAGAGGAAACCCAGTGCTACGAAGATCTAGAGCTCCAAAGGGGTGAGCAGCTTGCGATAGCCGTCCGGAATACTTGTGGACTTTTTGTCCATATAGTAGATGAGACGGTCTTTCTGATCCACCAATCTGCCAAAGACTTCTTGGTATCCTTGTCAGGTGAAGTATCACCAATCGAGTCCAGCTGGAAGTACTCTGTTTCAGTTTCCGAATCGGCATTACTACACACTTCGATCTGTATCCGCTTTTTATATCTCAAAGAGCTCGGAAAGAAGAAAGCGCCCCCAATTAGAGATGCTGAGGATTTGTGTTCAAGTTACGATTTTCTTGAGTACTCAGCAAATAATTGGGCAGCTCATTTTGGTAACATGACGGTTCAATATCGCCACGAGTTTCTCCCTGCAGCTATCGAACTCTGCTCCGTCAAAAAAGACCAATATATGGACTGGGAGATTGCTGTTAGCGAAATTGAACGCTCTGTGAACCCTTCCCCTCTTCATATCGCGTCATACCTAGGGCTTGACATGATTGTTCAAACACTACTTGCTCGCCCTGATGTTGATGTCAACTCTACCACTAGTGATACTCGGACACCTCTATCTCTCGCTATAAATCAAGGCCACGAGGGTATTGTGAAGCTCCTTCTTACTGCCCCTGGTATTGATCTTAGTCTCACTGATGACGATGGCAATTCACCTCTATCTTCCGCTATACTTTATGGCCAGGAGGGTATTGTGAAGCTCCTTCTTACTACGCCTGGTATTGATCTTAGTCTCACTGATGACAATGGCAATTTACCTCTATCTTCCGCTATACTCTTTGGCCAAGAGGGTATTGTGAAGCTCCTTCTTGCTACCCCTGGTATTGATCTTAGTCTCACTGATGACGATGGCGATTTACCTCTATCTCTCGCTATATATCAAGGCCACGAGGGTTTTGTGAAGCTCCTTCTTGATACCCCTGGTATTAATCTGAGTCTCACTAATGACGATGGCGATCCACCTCTATCTTCCGCTATACTTCATGGCCAGGAGGGTATTGTGAAGCTCCTTCTTACTACCCCTGGTATTGATCTCAGTCTCACTAATATGTCTGGCGATCCACCTCTATCTTCTGCTATACTTCATGGCCGGGAGAGTATTGTGAAGCTTCTTCTTGCTGCTCCTGATATCGATCTTAGTCTTACTGATGGAGATGGCGATCCACCTCTATCTCTTGCTATACTTCAAGGCCATGAGGGTATTGTAAAGCTCCTTCTTGCTACTCCTGGTATTGATCTCAGTCTTACTAATAACAATGGCGATCCACCTCTATCTTCTGCTATACTTCATGGCCGGGAGAGTATTGTGAAGCTTCTTCTTGCTGCTCCTGATATCGATCTTAGTCTTACTGATGGAGATGGCGATCCACCTCTATCTCTTGCTATACTTCATGGCCAGGAGGGTATTGTAAAGCTCCTTCTTGCTGCTCCTGGTATTGATCTCAGTCTTACTGATGACGATGGCGATTCACCTCTATCTCTTGCTATACTTCAAGGTCACGAAGGCATTGTAAAGCTCCTTCTTGGTGCTCCCGGTATTGATCCTGGCTTAGTCGAGGAGTCGGATTGCTAGCCAAGGCCAGGCGGACACATGTCAGCTAGGCAAAGCACTATATTTTTTACCGCCATCTTTGTAGAGTCGAGCTTACTTCATGCTTTAAATGAACCTCGAATCTGAGGCTTTTAGAATCCAATGCTTTAGACAACCAGCGATTGATTGTTTATACATCGCAGCCACCTAGTATTCCTGTGGAATCTTCATTGAGTTTCTTCATTAGAAGTTTCATTCTCTTTTAATCGTCCTTTCAAGCCTCTTGCTGTCCTAACAGATCTCTTAGGCTATTCTCTTTTAGTTCCCCGGTTCCATCGCTGCAACCGTGGAGATCGGTAAAGATGGGATGTACTATAGTTATTGGAGTTTCTGTTTCCTTTCCCCAGAGCTTTAACCGTCTTTTCCTCTTTCGTCTGACAAAACTCGAATCAATTGGATTTGCTATCCAATCAACCGGGTGGAAAAGGAATCCATTTAATCAGTTACAGGTTTGTCAAAGGGGTGCGGCGTCGTGAAATTGTACAAAGCTCCGGTACATCTAGATCGTCAAGTCATCCAAACGGCTTAGGATAGCCAAATTCGTTTGTATATTCAGCCCAATAGGCACACCTTTCGCTGCAATATCATTCAGGATTGTATTCACAGGTGACTTATGTGCCGAGTACCCAAGAGATATGGTTGACCACCAGCCTCGTACCGAATACAAGTTTCGGCCATAGATTACTGGGTCATCCTAGTGCATGTAGCTGGTTATCGTGTAGACATCTAGCCTGTCTACCTATGTATATGTACTTTGATGACCATGGCCGGAGTAGTAAATGGTGGGATATACAATACGAAGAAGCTCTAGAACTTTTATGTCCATTTCATCATAACTGAAAACGCCGCGCCTAGAAAGATGCGACTTCGTAAACCGGAGAGATCGGCTCTCAGCAGACCCATCTCTCATCTTCAACAGTCTAGACTCATCACCCCCGAATATTCTCTATCGAACGGTAACAACATTGTCACCCTCATCAACCACCACACGTTATACCAATCGTATTGATATTGAATCGGTCTCAATACCACAACACTAAGTGCTGAAGACCGTGTCTGGGCGTCAAGACAGACCGAGTCCGGAAGCCGTTGATTGGACGTGACCAGGCCGCAGTCCGTGAGCTCCGGAGAGAACATTTAAGCCTCGCGAGGAAAAAAAAAAGAGGAAGCTGGAAAAAGGAAAAAAAAAAAATAGGGAAGAAGGCGGTAGAGGGATAGTAACAAAGAAGCGAAAGACCCAAAAGTAATAACGTCAGGGAGGGGTGAGATAGAAAGGGAAGAGAACGTGAGAGACATCGGCGTTCACTTGAAGGGATATGTTCCTCTCGCAATTGGTCACATTATGCATCAGCGTTTTTTTGCTGTCGGAAACCTCTCATGCGCGGGCTTCCTCGTTGCGGTCCTGGCGTGGGCGGCCGCCTTGTTGGTTGCCCTTGCCGCCACGCTGGTTGCGCTGCTCTCCAGTAGCGGGGCCTTCGCCGCCGCCGCCGCCGAGGGTAAGCTGGGCGGTTGCTAGCCGGGTGGAAAGCTCCATCTGTGTGCGAACGGTGTTGGCGAGGTAAGAAACGACCAGGACGTCCTGGATGTGGTTGTTGCTTTGGAAAGTTAGTGATAAGAAACACCGGGGAATATAATGCAGATTCAACATACAAGTCACGCTCAATGTCGGCAGCCTCGACCTTGGGAGCGAGAGCGAGAGCGTTAAGCAGGAACTGGCCCATGGCGGTGGAAGCGGGGGTCTCCTCGTCGATCACGGACTCGACGTAGCGCGAGACACGGTCAACCATGGACAGAACCTCCTCAATGGCGCGCTCCAGAGACTCAATGTCGGAAGTGACGGAAGTGGAACGGTCCTCAGCATCCTTGGCGTTGGCGATAGACTCAAGACCGCTCTTGTCGGCCTCGCCGTATCGGAGCTCGTAGGGAACGGGGATGAAAGCAGCGCTGTCGGCAGCACGCTCAGCGGTGACACCAACGGGGGCGGAAATGTAGGCGCGGGTCTCGAGATCCTTTCCAGCCTCGGTGGAGACAGTCAGGTGGACAGCGGGGTGAGGCCAGGTACCATCACCCTGGCCGCTGTAGAAGTTCTGGATCAAAGCGGAGAAAGTGTTGAGTTCGGAAGCAGTGGCGTACCAGCCAACCAAGACTTCGCGGGGGTTGGCCTTCAAGTGCAAAGCGAGCATCTGCTTGTGGTATTCCATATCGACTTCGACCTGGTCCTCAGCCTCGGAGTGGCCGACAGCGAAGGCGGATCGGACCTCGACCTCACTTCCATCCTCAGATCGTGTTCCGAGCAGTGTACCGATGACACGCTCCTGGTCGGCATTGCGGCGAAGAGAGTGGTCGAGAACTGAGAAGATTGCCTTGGGGAGAAATGAGCTTTACCCCTCAGATCATACACACATATCGCAACATACCTGGGGTTGAATGACCACGTTCAGAGGGGCAGTGGTAGGAGCGGTCCCCACGCTAACGGGGCCGAGGGGGCGAGCGAGATGAAGGAAAGAATCTTCGGCCATGATTTATTTGTGTGATGGAATACCTTGCAAGTTTCAAGATCCAAACTTCCCTTCGTTTCTCGGAGGTTCAATTTTTCCTTGGAAGTGGAGTGAGCCGCTCTGATTGTTCCGATTCTGTTGTGTGTGGGAAATTTCGCGCTAAGATAAGATAAGCCCCCAAAATTCTCATTTCGGCCAGAACAGCTTGGAAATTGTCCAACCTTTTTTTGATTATACCCTGAAATATGCCTGCTCCTCGTGGTGGTTCTTTTAGAGGAGCTCGAGGCCGTGGTGGCCGTGGTGGTCGAGGTCGAGGTCGCGGCGGTCGTGGTGGTCGTGGAGGTCGCAATTCCTTTGCCACTTCGCGATTGAACGAGTCCGAGTAAGTTCTCACCGAAAGTCTTCAATGACTGTATCTAATAAGTACTAGATCGGACGGTTCTTCTGGGGAAGATGACGCTAGTGAGCAATCCGAAGAGGAATTGGGCGATTATACCCTTATGGACGAGGGCGCCTCCAGCAGCGAGGAAGAAGACGAAAATACCGAACGCCCCTACAACGAACTCCTCCAACTACTTCAACCCAATGAGTCAAGCGGACCAGCTCGGAAGAAGCGCAAGATCGCCACCGACTCCAATGCTGAGATTCAGATGGCAGAACCCGTAGAGGAACCAGAGCAGGGCGATGATGACTTGGAAGCCCAAGCGCCGTCCGACGATGAAGAGGAGGAAGCAGATGAGGACGAGGACCCAACTGCTGCCTTTGAGAAGCACTTCGATCTTCGCGACAGTGCAGATTTGACCAAGCAGATTGAGCCTATCCAGTCGAACAAATGGGCATCCGTTAAGAAAGAGGTCGATGGGCTACGGCTGGTACATACTGTTCCTGACACAGGAGCAAACAGCGCATCAATTCTTCCCCCAATGAAGAGCACAACCAATATCAAGGTATGCAGAACAGCGACAGATTTTATGCCGCCTTCAATACTAACATGCAATCGCGTAGCTCAAACAAAAATTGAAGTCTCGTGCGGCCGAGATCCTGCCTAAAATCACCGGTCAAGCCCAAATCATCGCGCCATATGTGTTCGACTACCAAGACGTTCTCTACGGTGCCCGCACTGTTTCCAATGCAAATGAGATACGCGAGATGATTGCTTTGCACGCCGTCAACCATCTGCTGAAGACCCGAGACCAAGTCCTTAAAAACAACGCCCGTCTATCCAAGGACCCGGACACCGACATCGAGTGCCGTGACCAGGGATTTACCCGACCTAAGGTTCTCTACATCCTGCCCACCCGACAGGCATGTGTTAAGGTTCTCGATGCGATCACCCGGATCTATCAGCCCGAGCAACAAGAAAACAAAAAGCGCTTCACCGATTCCTTCTCAGCACCAAATGATGATTCCTGGGAGCACAAGACCGAAGACTTCCGAGAGCTTTTCGGCGGCAATGACGACGACATGTTCCGACTGGGTCTCAAGTTCACGCGCAAGACAGTCAAATATTTCGCCCAATTCTACAGCTCCGATATCATCCTAGCCAGTCCACTCGGTCTACGTACGATCATGGACCAATCCGACGTCAAGAAGCGCGATCACGACTTCCTCTCCTCGATCGAAATGGTAGTTGTCGACCACGCTGACGCGCTCCTTATGCAAAACTGGGACCACGTCGACTACATCTTCCAGCACCTCAACCTGCAACCGAAACAAGCGCACGGCTGTGACTTCGGCCGCGTCCGCAATTGGTACTTGGACAACCAAGCCCGTCACGTCCGACAAACTATAGTCGTCTCATCCTGCATCACCCCCGAGATCAACGCCCTCTTCTCATCCCAGATGCAAAACGCCTCGGGCCGCCTCAAGATAACCCCCACCTACGCCGGCGCTATCACCGAGCTCCCGCTCGCAGTCCCTGTCAAGCAAACCTTCACCCGCATCGACAGCACGTCCCCCATTAAAGACCCCGACGCGCGCTTCAAGCACTTCACAACAACCATCCTGTCCACCCTGGTGAAGAACATCACCCACGGCCGCGGCAAGGGCGGCGCCGGTACCCTCATCTTCATCCCCTCCTACCTCGACTTCGTCCGCGTGCGCAACCACTTCGCTACCTCCACGCAGACAACCAATGTCTCCTTTGGCGCTATCTCCGAGTACACCGAGCCGAAGGAGGCTAACCGTGCCCGCAGTCATTTCGTGTCCGGCCGCCACTCTGTGCTACTGTATACCGAGCGCGCGCACCACTTCCGCCGTTACCAGGTCCGTGGTGTTAAGCGTGTGGTCATGTACGGGCTCCCGGATAATGCGCTGTTCTATGGCGAGATTGTTGGGTTCTTGGGTCTTGATCCTGCGGCGTTGATTGAGGCTGCTGAGGGTGGTGTTCGTGCGCTGTTCTCGAAATGGGATGCGCTGAAGTTGGAGCGTGTTGTTGGTACGTCCAGGACTGGAAATATGTTGCGAGAGAAGGGAGGTGATACGTTTACTTTTGTATAAACAGAGCTTGTGGATGCTTTAAGGTAGATACATGAACCATTTCTTTATACCACTTCATCTATGCTGTTATTTGTATTTATATGTGTATTATGTCGGTTTCCGAGCCATGTTCTCATCCAAGGGGTTGTATCAAGTTCAAGTCTAACATTGAATACAACCCAATTTAAATCCCTACATCCCGATTAGCTATCCCTAACATTGATATCTTGGTCAGTGATATCTGACTATGGAGAGAGACGTGGTTTAGACTCTACATACATGCACCGGGCGACCAATATAGTATGTTCACCTACAGGCTTTCTGTATAGACTTAGAATATCGGATGAGTCGTCATTCCATCGGCGAGACAACTAAGAAGCTCACATTTGTTTGTCATGCAAATAAGTTCCGTCCTCTCTCAATCTATTTACCTGAACTCCAAACAGCCGTCTACTTCCCCGTTCCTCTTTAACCGGAACCCTGAACATCAACTATCCACAGCCTCTTACATTTCCCACTCCATTCACCCGATCATCATCCCAGACGCCAAGATGGCTATGAGGAAGATCGAAAAGTGTGTCGGGCTCAATCATGAAATCCATGTGCCTGAAGGTACCAAGCTCATCGAAGTAAGTTGAGGGTTCAGCACCTATCCAAAGCAAGATCATTCAACTGCCCTGGATGAGGCACGCCATCGTGCATACTCATTCATTGTTCACACAAATGGAAACAAACCAATTTCTAACCCTTTATACCAGCTCAAAGTCACGGTTGGACGCGATAAGCAAATCAAGCAAATTAACATCAACTGCCTTCCTCACGCCGGTAACAAAGTTGCAGAAGTCGGCGGCATCTCCACACCTGAATCAAAATTCAAATACCAATTCGATACTCCGGAGGCCAAAGGGTCTATCATATTTGATCGGGATCACGAGTCGATTGGTCTTGAGATCGATATGACTTGGAAGAAGACTAAGGAACGTGCTGGTGTGCACATCCCAGTTGTCGTTTTTTGCTAGTATAGGACTGCGTCATCTGCTTGAGGAGAGTGAGTGAAGTGGAGGGAATCACCACATCTAGAGAATGAATAACCAAACTGTTATCAACGTGCTCTACAATAAAGCTCGAACACATAAACGTAACCAACTGGTCTGTGTACTATGTAGGATGTGGACAGCCCTGAAGGGCCCGTGCTGTAGGCGGTCTTATGTAATAGAAATCACGTGCCAATATCCTCCCAGCCCCTCTTCCCAAAAGCGTAGGCGGTATAACTCTGCCAAAAATTGAGGTTAAAATGAACTATTAGGGTATCCCTTTCGCCCTTCGGGGCATATGGTCAAATGAAAATATACAGAGAAGATTAGCATGGCCCCTGCACTAAGGATGACACGCTCAATCAAAGAGAAGCTACCTATTTTTTTTCCCTTCGACGTTGCGTTTCGACGATCTGAGGTGCGGGTCTAAGTGGGTCTTTACCGGTTTGGCTAAGCTGTTTTCAGATGAGTGGGTCGTAGGTTCGAGCCGATATTGGTACGATTTTCTTTATTTCTCTCTTATTGGTTCGACACTATTAGGTTGTTGTAGACATCCATCCATGAATGGATTCAATTTATTTCAGATGCTCTGCTTATTCCTTGCTCTTCAATTTACTAGGGCTACTTAATACCAGTCCTAAGATATATAAATAACTACCAAGCCTAAGTCGTGGTATTGAATAACTAGTTAAGCTGTACATACATACATGTATGCATTGGATGATTATTAGACCTGCACACAACAAAAGAACCTTGGGAGAAGCAATGTTTCATCTCCTGGCCTAGTGCTTGAGCTGGCAATAATATCGTGGAATCAGCGAGAGATGTACCATGAGGCTTGGATTGTTTCTATATTGTACAACCTAGGCTGCTCACTGTGAAGATGGCAAAGCCAAGAAAGACCACTGTGGACTATAAACCCGGCAAAGGACCCCACAAGGTGTGGGACACAAAGTTTCAATCCAGACTACAAGATTGATGACTATGAACTTGTTCTAATCCATAGTGTCTCTACTCGTCGGAACATCCTCACCGATAACAGTGGCTGCTCTACTGCTGGGAATCTGATACTCAGAATACTATAATCATATCTGGTAGGTGCTTCCGATCTCGAAGCCAATGGTTTATTGACCCAATTATAATTCCTACACTCTTCATCGAATGATATCGGATACAGTAGGAACCCATTCTTGAATCGTATACTACGACATTAAGTAGAGGTAAACCAGCATTTTGATGTACTGCACAGACCATGTGTTTTCGGCTCTGAGACATCACGGACCATGGCTTTCTATGACATAGTCTATATTCTATCTCGATAGATCTACTGTGGAAGCACGATAAATGACCTTGTTAATTACCCATAAACTAAATATTAACTATGCGGTTCATCTCTAGGCTCGACTCCAGGGCTTGAAACAGCGATTAGTAAGCAACATTACTCCAGGCTAGAGTCGAGATTTATATCTAATTCGAAGCGAAGTATGACAGGAAGTAAAGGGAAGCGGATAAATATCCGGGTTAGGTGCATGTTTATATGTAGCTAGTAGCTCATACATAGAGTAGTAGGTCTTGTGCCGCTTGTGCCTTGTGCCTTGTGCCTAGCCCAGAGTACATAGTCTTACACAACCAGGTACTAGGAAACTAAATTTACCACTCATTTCGAGTCAAGTCAACTCAAAAAGAGCAAGCAAGGTCATAGAAAAATTACAAACAAAAGGCGAAAATAGAACAAAAAAACAAAAAGAACCAAGTAAGGCAGCGGTTAGTGGTCAACGCGGGCTCCACTCGGCTGTCATGCGCATTTCGAGCTGAAATCTCTTTTAACCAGATCGGCAGTTCCAGTGCAGATATAAGAATCGTTCCCTTTCGCCTGATATATTATTGATTTGCATTTATTATGCCGTCGAGGACAACACTATACACCCCGACTTTATAGAAGACAATCCGATCCTAAAAGAGGCAAAAAAAAAGAGTCATCGCCTAGATACCTCCATCTCCATCCCCCACAAAATCCCCGCACCAACCGCCCTCTCCATATAACGACCTCAGGATCACAGATCCCAGTATGGTCACCCCAAACCTTGATTCGGCCTCAGAAGCTGGCCATTACCAGGATCATCCAGACGCCCCCCTGCCGATCCGAGTGGAGCAATCGACATCGAACTCGATATCAGAGCAGAGATCGTCTTCAACGCAAACCCAATTTCAAGACGAGGATGAACATGACTACAACTGTGAAAGCGGTAGTGAAGCCGACACCCAACCAGCATTGGCGCAATCAGAACCCCGTCCGATCGAGGACGATGAAGATGACGAGGCTGTCGCCATTGCGGCTTCGCGACCCCGCCATGCATGGCAGGTATGGTGGTTGCGCAACAAGGGTATGGGACTTGTTTTGCTGGCGCAGGCTTTTGCCGCCTCGATGAATGTCATGACGCAGGTTTTGGAAATTCATAGTGCTATGCATCCTTTCCAGGTAAGAGACAGAAAAGAAAAAAGGAAATATCATTTTGTATCCATCCGATCTGCATTTCTATATCGTCCAACTACAATTCTATAAAACTCAAACTAACAACCACACCAGATCCTTTTCGCCCGCATGTCCATAACCGCAATCGCAAGCTACCTATATATGTTCCTCGCCTCAACACCCTCCCCACTCGGCACACGTCCAGTCCGCGGTCTCCTCCTCCTCCGCGCCCTCTTCGGCTTCATGGGCGTCTACGGCCTCTACTACTCCGTCCAATACCTCCCCCTCTCCGAGGCAACAGTTATCACTTTCCTCTCCCCAATTATCTCCTGCTACGCCTGCTCCCTCCTCATCCCCGGCGAGACCTTCTCCCGGAAACAGCTGTTCGCCGGTCTGATCTCCCTCGGCGGTGTCGTCCTCATCGCCCGGCCCTTCAGCAAGCGTGACCCGAACATCGCAATCGCAACCCCAACTGCCGCTGCCGCTTGGGCATTGGGTATATCCGCTTCGACTGAGGATAAACCTCCCTCCGAGACAGACTCTTACCACCATGTCATGGCGACGATCGTTGCCTTAATCGGTGTGGTCGGCGCGTCCGGTGCTTATACTTCCATTCGTATGATCGGTCGTCGTGCGCATCCCCTCGTGTCCGTGACGTATTTCTCGTCTGTCACTACGGTGATTTCGTTCGTGGCGATGGTTACCTTGCCTTCTGTGCCATTTCGCGTGCCTAAGACGGTTGTGGAGTGGACGTTGTTGACGGGTTTGGGGGTTTGTGGGTTTTTGTTGCAGTTTTTGTTGACGGCGGGGTTGTCGTATGTCCCGCCTGCATCTGTGTCGGATGGGAAGCCGGTGGCGCAGGGGGCACGTGCGACGTCGATGCTTTATATGCAGATGCTCTTTGCGGTGTTTTATGATAAGGTGGTTTGGGGAAGTACGCTGAGTCCGATTAGTTGGGTTGGATCTGCGATCATTTTGGCCTGTGCGATTTATGTGGCGTTTTCGCAGGAGAGTGTAACTCCTGTTCGGAGTGGAGAGGAGTATCGTGATGTGGAGGGATACAAGGACGTCACTGATGAGGAGAGAGCGGAGTCCGGGAATTGAGTTTTGGGTTACTCCTTGTATATATCGAGGGTTAGAGTATATATATTTACATGGTTGTACTTTACTAACTGGAGCACTCTGCTCCGGTTGTCTCACTATCATTTTGTATATAACTACTTCTGCTAAGAAAATATAAAAAGCCGGAAATGTCGAATCCAACGTCATTGGGTTACAGTCCGACAGTCCCCGCATTCGGATTCTTTTTCTTTTATAATAGAGAGTATCATACTATAATAGATATGTACTAGTCGATATCTATGGAGTGGATTCCATAAAAACCTGCTGGCCCCATAATTTCCCCATATTCCACTCTTAACTCTATAGACATCTTGACATCTCCAATGCGCCACTTCGACACCTGGATCCTCCGTGATCCCTATTCCATCTGGCACTACTATCCAACCGGCCATCGCTGGCGTGACACCGTCCGCGAATTAATTCAATCTCGCGCAATCTGCTCTCCAGAGAATCCCCTCCCATCAACCCAACTCCAACTCCAATTCCAATTCCACCCTCAACAATCCCCCCTCCTCCGTCTCCCCCCAGAACTCCGTCAAATAATCTGGTCCTACGTCCTCACCAACTCCCCAACTCCAAACACCCAACAAACCATCCATTTAGTCCAACTAAAAGGCAAAATCCGTCATGTTCGCTGTCCATCCAATAAATCCCATATTCAACCCATTCACCCAAACCCCTCCCTAACCCAAAACCGCCACTGTTGCCCCACAACCCCAGCCCGCTGGCGCATCTACGACGGTCGTGTCCCAGGCCACAGCGACAGACTCCTCTACCCACACACCCATTCCCACCTCCCCTCAACCCTAAGTAATAGCAACACCACCCTCCTCCGCGTCTGTCGGGCAATCTATTTCGAAGCCGAGACAATCTTGTACAAATCTTCGCATTTCGACGTCGATGATCTATACACCTTCATTGCATTCGCCGGTTCGTTATCGTCCACTGCCCGGAATGCCATTTCTCGATTGACGGTTCAATGGATGCCCATCTGGGTGCCGATGGCGGGACTCGATCATAAGGGTTCCATCTATGCCCATACGCATAGTGATGCGTTGTGGCTGAGCTTTTGGGAGGCCGTGGCTTCGTTGGAGGGATTGCGCGTGTTGGGGTTGAGTTTGGATTTGGGGAGGTTTACTAGTGTCGTGGGGAATACTGGGGAGGCCGTGGTTTCTGGGCAGAGGATTCCGTTTGGGATTGAGGAAGGGTGGGTGAGGCCGATTCTGAGGGTTAGAGGGTTGGAGGGGTTTGATTTGGCGGTTACGGCTAGGTGTGATTTGCTTGCTAAGGGGGTTGTTGAGGGGGAGTTGGTGAGAGATGTTGGGCTTTTGAGGGAGGAGTTGAGGGGGAGATTGTGTGGACCGAGGGAGAGGAGTGGAATGGTGAAGGGGATGGATATGGAGGAGAGGAAGAGGAGGGGGATTAGATTGGCGATTACTGCTTGATGTTTCTTGTTTCTTATTTTCGATACCCTTTGGTTTATTCTTATGTTGCCTATTACGCTCTGAATCTCACGTTGGATACAATATCAAGTCTTCATCAAGTGATACCTCGGCTCGTCGCCAAGAAAACAGTTAATTAATAGAGATCTCTACTTCAATTGCTCCTATCCCACCTATTTCAATTTCACCCTCAATCTCCATGGATATCTCAATCTCAACGTCGGCATGTCTTCTACTGACTTCGTTGCCCTTACTAGTTCTCTCAGAATGGAAATCCACATCACACACGGGTACCGCGGTATTCAAAATGCTCTCTTCACTAGCTTTCCTTAGCAGCCCATTACTCCTACCATCCACAGAGTGGTCAGATTACCGTCGTCTCATCACCATCGGTCTTGCCTTTTCTATGCTGGGTGACTTTTTCCTTATTCCTTCGCACCGTGAATTCCACGGCCTGGACAACAAAACCTCATCCGACGGATCAGAATCCCAAGGAAAAGTATCCATCTCTTTCCAACTCGGTATCGTCGCCTTCGCTGCGGCGCATATAGCCTATACGTTGGCCTTCCTGCAGGATTCTTACCAGACCTCCTGGCCGACGTTTGCCGCCACGTTCGTAGGAACTCTGGCTTCTGCAAAATGGTTGGGTGTCATATATCCCCCGCCACATTCCTCTCCCCAGACCAATCTACTGGGTCTCGACATTGCCCCGGATATGAAGCCATTGGTTTTGGTTTATGCGGTTATCATTGCTACAATGTTTGCTGCCGCTACTGCTACCTCCTCGTTGGTCGTTCCAACCGACTGGTGGCACTCGCGAGCCCTGGGAGCTGCTATGTTTGTTCTGAGTGACCTTTTTGTGGCGAAGAATGCCTTTGCGAGATCTTCTGCACCGAAGTGTCGTGGGTGGTTGAGGATCTTTGTGGGTTATGCGCTTTATTTCTGGGCTCAGATGGTTATTGCTGCAACGGTGCCGGCATAACGGCTTGCATGGACTAGCACTGAGCGGCGATGTATCCAAGCATTGCTGATGGTGGGTCTCATCATGACTCTCACCCCGAGTCCAAATCTGGACTTGGTCTTTTCTTAGCATGTTTCTATACTATAGTACCCTTATATGACTATATCAAGTCACATGTGCAGGGCGAGACAGGGGTACTCGGTACACAAGAGAGTTCCTTGTTTTTATTTTTTATTTTTACATCGACAACAATTACCCGTTTGCATACAAAGAGTCTCATCTGCCAACACCATCAGGTTGATGCAACGGTCTTCGAAACACCGGCCCTCGTTCCTCAAGTTCTAAAATATGAATTTGCCAATTAGAAACATCCACAAGGGGAACATGACGCATGATAATAGTTCGGCGGTTCCGACGCGGTTCCAACTCTCCTCCTTCCCTTTTTCCGTTACCTCCCTCTCTGGGCTTTCGGCCAGTTGGGGAGTTGGCGGTTCCAGTTTTCATAATGGAAGTCGAACTTGACCATGAACGTGTCGAGCGGAGTGTCTTCGGCGAGTTCGCCGATGTGCTGCGCCATGGACGCGTCAAGATTGTAGATGATCTTCAACAGCCAGCCGTACGGAGTCCTTTCGCCAGCTAGAAAGCACCAAATACACATGGCAGGCCGGCGCGTAACCTTCTTCTCATCATCTCATGAGCTTCGTCCTGTATGGCACATTCTCGATGTGATACTATGAGATGCCATTGATTTGAAGCTAATATGAGAGGACAGATCATGCTCAGCTGGATTGCAGAGTGGGCGTATGCCGAAGCACCGAGGATTCTCCCATGAGTGGCAACGATGACCCTGCAAGTTCCCTAGAGTGACGCGGAGAGACCATGACTCCATCTTCTTAGGGAAGTCCGACCCAGAAATAGCTTGGTTTTTAACGGCTGTTGTCGCGAACCTCGTGCAAAGGCAAAGATAGCTTCCATCAATCTGCACGTTGAGATCAGGTAGGAGGAGATGTGATCTTTGCTTGGAGATATATCGCTTCAAGAAGGTGTGCGTATTGTAAAAGGATATGTATAGTATAATGATAATTATAGCCAGTGAAGGGAGTTATGACATGACGGTAAGAAGGGAATGGTAGGTTGGGAGACCCATGAGAAGGGGATTGGCTTCCTTTTATATCTGGGTTGGAAGAGGGCCTGGGATCCAAGGCAAATGCAAATGCAAACATGCTCATATTAGATCAATGATCAGCCGTCATAACGCCCTTTGTGCATGTCATTCCAGCCAGAAATGATCTTTCAGTGAGGTATTCAGGGGTCTAAAGTGAAAAGCAAGTGAGTTGAACAAAACAGCTCTAACAGTCCTTTGAGTGGCACGGAGAAGCCGAGTCATTGTGAAGATGAACCAGGTAGGATGGTATTCCCTAGGCATTGTTGAGATCTCCCAGTAGGTCTTCTCTAAGAGTCTAAGACTGAGATGGTCTCCAGGTATACACGAGTATATGTTGTGATCACCCTGATGTGACCCTGTTTGGCAGGACTTCCAGTAGCTAGCTTCTTTTCCTCTCTCCCCTCCTTTTCCCTAATGAATCAACCATCTTGACAATCTCTTCTCCATCTAAAAGAGGTTTATGAGCCCTCGATCGTCCCGAGCACTTTCTTTTCATCGATTCCATCAAGCTGGGGTGGCTAGCCTAGGTAGGCTTAGCTAACCCCGGCACCTACGGTACCCCCATCTGGAGCACCATCTAGATCAATCCTTGATCTCCGAGGGACAATCATTCAATACAGATGAAGCTGATCTGTTCCACGATATGGAAGAAGAAGAAGAGGAGACGCTGGAAGATAGGGTGCAAGCATTAAGAACCCGTCAACCAGAGACACCTGCTCGCCCTATACAACAGAACTCGCCACCATAAAGCAGGCACCAGTAGCAGGTGTACTATCCAGTGGAGACACAGTATCCTCACCTCCCGGTGATCACGGAGGACCCTATCACTCCGGCATCTACCCCATCACCAAGTACGGGGATGCATCAAGCACAACCTCAGTCTCACCAACCTCAGTCTCACCAACCTCAGTCTCATCAACCTCAGCTAAGCCAGATTGATCTTCCAGTAGCTAGCTTCTCTTCCTTTCTCCTTCTTTTCCCCAATGAATGAACCGTCTTAACAATCTCTTCTCCATCTAAAAGAGTATACGCAACCCGAGATCCTCTGGAGTAAGTGGCAATCCCTTTGCGCCTGGGTATGGCGGATAATTTTTCCGCTTTAGGTGGCAGTCTCAGGAGAGACGATACCTTATAGTTGTACAGGACATATTTCATACAAGCACATCAGCTATCAAATCTAGTAATATTTTCAATTGACCACGCAATTGGAATTCGAAACATCAAACTAACTCAATCCATGTGCAGTCCATATCCGGACACGATCAAAGGCGAGGTTGTGTACCTCAGCTGTCCATCCATTGCAGCTTTTATGAACAAACTAAAACAAACGGGGGAACAAGGAATAGCCTGGAGGATAGACCAAGATCAAAGACCATGATCATGATCATGTTCAGATGAAAGGGGTTAGATCAACTAACACCAATCACCACCAAGACCACATACAAAGACATCAAACAAGGAAACAAGTTCATTGGAAGAGTATTAAGGGGAAGGATGAGCGTTGAAACCGCCGAAACACAACCAAAGCGAAAATCAAAACGGAAAAAAAAAGAATATCAAAAGACAAAAAAGCCTGTATCGAAGCCGAACCAGCCAAGTCCAGCATACAGCCCATTCACAGAAAAGAGAAAAGAAAAAAAAGACACCAAGCGCCCGACATAGGAAAAACCGCCAGTTACGGCACAATTTGTAAAAGTATAAGACACGAACCGAATGCAAGATGAAAAGATGGATACATATGCAAAGGAATAGGGGAGGAAGGTGAATTGGGGAAAGGGTAAAATTGCAGCTACAAGAAGAATGGCAGGCCTATCTACCACTCAATTTGTAGCTTGGTCGGGACAAGATGGTTTCAAAGGGCAATAAACCAAGTAATCTACTTCGCAGAGACGTGACCAGCACGGCCACGCTCCTCCTCCTCGTAGCCGTTGTTGTGCTCGGACTCGAGTTCTTCGTCAGTGGGACTGTGCATGCCGCTGGGGGGTTCCTGAAGGGATTGACGACTGCGGGCCATCTGTATGAAGCGCATTAGTACGAGTTATACTACACCAAGTTGCGCTGGACATTCGGTGATTTGGGGGATATGACTTACCCAAGCACGCACACCTCCGATCAATCCGAGACTGTAACCAGTCGCGAAATCCTCATTGCGACGCGAGCCCATGGGGCTATCTGCGCGGTTGTGCTCCGCACCCACACGCGACAGGTGCGACTTGCTGCCACCAGTGGGGCTGGTGAGGGGTCCACGCATGCCCCAGTCCATGCTGTTGCGGGCGCTGGGCGCGGGGCTGTTAGGGCGGCTGTTCTGCCAGATCTGGCGCAATTCACGGCCAAGCTCTTGACCGGTCATGGTCCAGTTGTTGCGGATGTTGTTACGCAGCTCGACGACATGACGCTTGATCTCGAGCTCGTTCTTCTTCAGCCAGGATACGTTTAGTTCTTGGCGCGAGGCGCCACGCTTGAATTGACGGGAGATATATTGGTCGTAGTCGCGGACAACCCTACAGATAGATATATTAGCTCTGGTCTGTTGAAATTCATGGTGGGAAGTGAAACATACCGTGTGATGATACCAGTGGTACTGACACCCTCTGTGCGCTGCGTCACCAGGAACTTGCCCTGCTCCTTGATAGGACCGTAGATGTCATCACCCTCAGCGGCCTCGTAGGGCAGATCGTCGTGAGCAACGTAGTCGATCTCGTGCTCAGACAGGAACTCCGGTGTCACAATCCAGGGACAGCAGGGGATGACCTCGTCAACCCACTTGCAGTGACGGATAGTCTCCGCGCGCTCGGCGCCGCTGAGCACCGTCAGACCCTTGCGCAGGTGTGTCTCCTCGTCGCCAGTAACACCAACAATCAGATAGGTATCGGGGAAGGCCTTCTTAGCCTGCTCGAGCTGTCTCATATGGCTAGAAAGTGATAGTCAGCGACCATTACCCAATTGAGCAAGCCTGAAACCAGAATAAAATTGGGGGCCGAAACTAAAACTTGAGTCTGCTCGTGTGATCACCTACCCAAGATGGAACAAATCAAATACACCGTCGGCATATACGCGTACTGAGCGACCCGTTGGAGGAGGATTAGTGCGGTAACCGACGGGGTCCTGCAAGCGCCCAAAGACCGGGGGAGCCATCTGCTCCTCTGTAACAGGCTCATCATCTTCGGCTCCGGGCAAATCAATGTGTAAACCGGGGCGCGACCGAGGGCCACCCTCAATATCGCTGCTGGCGACAGTTGTCTCAGATGGCTCGCCGGGGTCTTCCTTGTTAATGGCCGGCTGAACCCCGTTCCCCTCGGTGTGGCTTGCGGCATCGGCGGCGGCAGCCTTACGGGCCCGCTTAGAAGGATGGCGGGTACCATTAGTGCTGTGGGAGGTGGCATTGGGCCCTGTTGAGTCGTCGCCGCCTTCTTCGCCGGACGCGTCGCGTGAAGATGGCTGGAGGTCGGCTGTGACGTTCTTGGGGACGGGCGCGGGAAGGTGGGAGGCGCTGCGCTTGCGCTTGCCGGCGGGGGAAGTAGATGGCGACATTATGTATTTTGGCCCTGGAGAATAAATGAGGGATTTCTTCCTAGGGAAATGAATGAAAGGTTAAAGGTTGAGAGAATTAGGGAGAGAATGAATGCTGAACCCTGAATGACGGCAACCCGGTTTTAGGGGAACTGGTAATTTTCTGTTTTGGGGAAAGAGTGGGGGCGCAACTCCGCTGGGTTTAAGCCACCGTTCCAGGTAGTCTAGAGTGTACGGGGGCTGAATCTTACAATACGAAGAATTGCAAATAGGGGCTCAGCATTGCAAATTAAGTCTTGGCATTATGTGTTACACTGACCACGTGTGGATTAGCCCTGTTACAGGGGTAGTATATCATCACTCCATGACTATCAGATATCAGATATCAGGCTAAAATAAGGAATTGCCATTGGAATTGCACAATTCCCACTCGACCCCTGCATTTTACCTACGTCAGCAAACATGAATTTTCTCTCTCAGAACTCCGTTGCTTAAAATAGAATGAAAACAACATCTACCAACGTACAAAAGGTACAAAGAAAACGCTGAATGCATCCGATATACGCCAAAGGGTATGTAAATGACCATGGCCATTGCCCATTGCTCACCCCTGACGAAATCTCAATCAATACCCAACTCTACCAGCTTGCGCCCCTAGCAAGTACTCATTCTCGTATAGACCAGACCACAGATCAATGACCGGAGGTAGGGAATAGACCGGGGATTATGAGAAGGAAGAAACCCCGAAATGAAAAGCGGATAGGGAAAGTGTAGGTAAATGGGCTCGTCAATAGCGGGCATTTTCTGCGGTATCTCGTTGTGGTGATGGCATAAAGTAAGAAACGTGTTCATAAGGCCCACTTGGCTCCCGGCGAAGGGCTCTCTTTCAACATCGACCCTCCATGGAAATTCAAAGCTCTTGTCTTTCATCTCATTCAATTCCGTCTGAGTCTCTTTGCCGCATGTCCCGTCTTTGACAAATATCCATTTCAAGTCAAAGGAGTTTTAAAAAAAAAGGTGTAAACAGGCTCGGGACCAGAGCCCAACGATAACTAATCGCAAAACAAAGAAAGGGGGAGGGAAAAAAACAGGGCATAGATCGTGGAATCAAGGGCGTGGGGAGGGGGGAAGGGTCGTTGGCAGTGGGCAAGGAAAACAAAACCAGAGTGAAACCAAAACAGGGAGGACCAATCGAAAGACTGTTCATAAGTTCATAGTCTACGATGCGGACTTCTCTTTCTCGGCGTCAGTGGAGGCCGGGGATTCGGATATTTGAGCAGAACCGCTGCCATTCTCCTGTTTCCCCTGGGGACCCGGGGTGGCCTGGCGGTCATTCCGGGTGCCCGATTCGTGCTGCACCTGGTTGGTAAGGTCCTCGTCCTCCTCCGTCTGGTCAAAAAGCTCCTCGTCGTTCTGACCCGTGATGACCTCGGTGCCATCACCCAGGAGGATGATGCGGCCCGAACGGACACTAAAACCACGGGAACGCTCCATCTCCAGGTCATATTCATCCGGGGTATCCTCGAACTGATTCCGGATCCCGGGGCCGCGGAACTCGGCTGCACGAACTGGCCGTCAGCACGAAGAAGTGGGGATGCTTTCGGGTTCCTCGGGAGACTTGCCGTACTCGGGCGGAGCACAAGGTCCATCCCCGTTCGCAACCCGCTCTGCAATCTGGTTATACCACTCCTCCTTGGTCTTGCCTTGTAGGAGTCCGATGACGGTCATGGTCATGTTGTCACATCCAACACCGCCGGTTTCACTGTTGGAGGCAAGGCAGTTGTCCATCATGTTCTCGGAGATCTGGGCGAGGGGCTGCTTGGCAGCAATGCCTCTGCGGACAAACTCAACCACAGCCTGGGAAGACTGGCAATCCCAGATACCTATAGATAGGTTAGCATCTAGACTAGAAAGGGGGTGCAATAGCAGAAGACATACCATCACAGGCAATCACCAGGAACTCATCATCATCCGTCAGCTCGTGAACGGTCACATCGGGGTATGCGGTGACGATCTGCTGTTCAGGGGAGAGCTCAGGGCTCTTCTTGAATTCAAAGTCACCGATAGCACGGGACAGGGCAAGGTTGCCATTGACACGACCGAAGTCAACGAAGCCGCCAGCAGCGGTGATACGAGCCTTCTCGCCTATTGTAATTATTTGTCAGACCCGATCATGTTTTATATAGCGACCTGTATGATTCCATGCACTTACCCTCGTTCTGGGGCTTGTGATCGAATGAAAGGGGTTTGGCACGTCCCTTCACACCCAAGACGGATCGTGAATCACCAGCGTTGGCCTATGACCAGTCAGTTTGATATTCTTCAATCCGGTATTGGTTTTTTTTTTCGCTCTTCAAGATCATAACATACCACCCAGATCTTCTTCTGTGAGATAATGGCCGTGGAAGCAGTGCAGCCAGACACCTCCTCCTCATAACGGGGGTCTAAGTCCAAGTCAGCGATCCATTGTGTACCTCGGTTACAACAACACAGCACAAACCTTCCAAAATAGCTCTATCGGTCGCGAGGAAACCATCCTTCAGGGCCTGTTCAATATCGCCCTTGGCGAAAGCATCCTGTCGGGAGACGATCTTGTGCAGGTTCTCGCCGGTGAACAATGCCACCTTGTCTCCACCGTGGCCATCGTACACACCAAAGAAGGCGAGGCGGTTTTCCGGATCCGTCGGTTTGTCGGTGATGCCGGTATACTTTGCCTGGAGGTCAAGGATTGTAGCGTGGGCGTCCTCCATGCTGATTCGCCAGCCCTGCATGGCCGACACACCATACACACAGCAGTCATCCCCGCCCTCGGACGATGTCTGTAAGTGAAAAAAAAATAACACGTTAGTTACACTCGATGCTTTTCCACGACATATGCAAGGCTGCCTGGTAGGATTGCGATTCCAGTTCGTTGCTGGTTGAACCACCCCACTACCCAGCTGGACTACCCAAGACCCCGCATAGCAACCCGAGGAAGATTCCTCCGAGCGACAGCACGGACTATTTGTTCAACTGGAAGCCCTGAGAGAGACTCGGTCTATAACTCCCTGATCCTGGGGTATGACAAAAGCCAAGAAAGGGGTGTGTGTTTCGAGGCCATAGAAGACACATTGGAGGGTCACAATGGGCCAGTGTGGGGGGGTGAATCAAAAAAGCGAAATATCTCACCTTTTCGACCACCGGCTCCGATAGGGTTTGACCCATATTGGCAAAGATTGAATAATTCGGGGGGGAGGTAGTGAGATCGAGGTTTCCGGATCGAAGTGTGGGAAATGCTGGAGGTGCTGGAGGTGCTGTAGGGAAAGGGTCAGATGAGGGCGCAGGGCTTTCAGCGCGTCTGGGTCCCGCGATAAGTGGGGAACGGACGGATGATGGATTTCTTGCCTCTGTACTTTTGTTTTAAAATAGGATCCGAATTCTGTAAAAAGATGAAGATTGGAAAGACAATTTCAAGGAAGCTTATGAGAGCAAGTCCGAGTCCTGAGAAGACCTCGCAGAGATTTCCTGGTATTGCGTTTACCGCTTTTGTTACGCCGTGCTCTATAGAGTCACGTGAGGGGGATCAGACTGATTTATTGGGAGTTTTGAAAGGAGTTTGGGATTTGATGAGACTATTTCTTATAAGGGAGTATTTAGTGTAGATGGCTCATAGAATCTGTATGGTATTTGGTACATTGTATCTCATGATTGAGGCTGAAGGGAAAGTAAATAGGGGCTATGTAGACACGGTAGGCAACTGTATAGTCACGCCATAGTGAAGATGTCTGACTTTCATTTTTGGAAAATCTACTTCTATTCTATTTCAATTGTAGAGAATAACTTCCTTTCTATTTGGTCTCATGGACTCTATCTACTTGTGTATAATGTTATAATTACTGTGAAGGCGGAGATTCAAGTGGTGAATCCCAGTACTATGCAATGCGCCTAAACAATCCAGATGGAGAGATATTATAATATTATTCACTCCAAAACTAGGTCAACTAGTATAAAAGACTGCAATACCAATCAATCAACCATAGAAAAGCCAATGGATATCATACTCGCAATGCCTGAGAACGCCAAAAAAAAAAAACACAATGGGCAGAAAGACAAAAAAAAAAGAGCAACCCATAGATACGAGAGGGAAAAAGAAGGGGGAAAAGCCAAAAAAAAAAAAAAAATCAAAAATCAAACAAATGCTAGCTCTCCACTACTGGCGATAGGAAGACCCCGATTATCGGCATTCTTCAACGGCCGCGGGGACTCAAGAGGTGAAGACAACCACCACTGATGATTGGCGCTCTTGCTAGGGCTGACCTTGCGCGACAGGTGCTCTTCCAGGTCCGAGACCATAGATGAGCTATGCGGCATAGCGTTTTCATCATTCACTTTCTGAGGCTGAGGCTGAGGGTTGCTGTTGCCCTGGCCCTCCAACTGCCGAGCACTGCCCATACTATTCTCGCTCCAGAACCGCGGTATCGGGGAGATAGCACCGCGGTAGTCTTGTGCAAGACTTAGCTGGCTCTGGCCATATGCGCTACCCTCAGCAAGGGGAAATAGACCGGCCTGACTCTGATATTGGGAGAAACGATTTGTGTTATTGTCGTCACCGTATTCCGAGGCCGATATCGCAGTCGATGGGGGCCGTTCTTGGATGGATTGACGGAATTCATCGCTGAAGGTTGACACGGAGACGGTATCGGCGCGGCTGCGCATGCTGCGGTTTCGGTCGAGTGCGCGCATGCCTGAGGAAGTGCGTCGGCTGATTTGCGCGGAGAAGAGAGGGTTGGAGGAGTTGCGGTGCTTGGCTCGGCTGTGCACAAAGGCTTCCAGGGAGTCGGCTTCGGAGAGGATGGAGTCGTCCGGCTCGACAGTGCGTAGGGTCATGCGCTTGTAGTTTTCCGGGATGCTGGATGCCATGCTGTGACGCATGCGTCCTGCTGCTGGCGGGCGCGAGAACAATGGAGTCATCTGTGTTAGGCTGGTCTCATCGCTCAACATTGAGGCTCGCGCGTTTTGCCATGATGTGTGCACCACCCCGTGGCCGGGAGGTCCGAAGCCGCCGGCGCCATGGCCGGCCCCGCTGAATCGAACGGGTAATCCAGAGGCAATGGAGGAGATACCGCTCGAGCGCTTTGAGTATCTCCTTGACTTGGATGATTGGATGGATTCTCGCTTCATGGCTCGCGGCTGGATCGACTTTAACGGCTCTCGTCGGGAACGGTTGGTGGTCCTACGGCGCATCGGGCTGGTCGTGTTCGTGTATGAGAGGCGATTGTTTTGCTTCTTGGAAGGTGAACCGGTTTGAACGGGGTTTTCCTCTTGAATGACCGGGTCTCGCAGGGGGACAAAGCTGCCGCGCGTGGGAGAGTTGCGAGCAGGAGAGCGAGGAGGAATAACCGGAGAAGGAATAGCAAAGTTAACTGGATGTTCCCGTTTATCAAATGGTGACACGTTCCACGCGGGCCCAAGTTCGAGCTTGGGAATCGAGGACGGTGAGATAGGACTCATCCAATCTTCGGAATTGTCATCGTGGGAAGGTCTTTTCGTCATGGATGGCTGACAATTAGGAACATCAGGCCTAACAGGTCGTGGTGGAGCAATTTTGCTGCCGGATGGACCCTCTTCGACTGTGGGTGAGTTCTTGCGGCTACGCCAGCAGCAGAAAAGAATCAGCAGACTCAGAATTACCACAAATGGGACAACGACTGATATGGCGATGATGCCAGCCTTCTTGTGTTTGGGAGTGTCAGATGAAGCGGTAAACGGATCTGTGGGGTTCGAATGTGTGTCCGAGGCTTTGAGGACATCGAGAACGAAGTCCATCGTGTCTTCGGTCGATCCCTGAGACGCAGTAAGAGGGATGGTAAACTTCTTGGGATCCATGTCATCCGGAACGTGTCCGTAAAGAGTCTTGTTGTCCGAGAAGTAGGTAAGCCATGTGAGCTCGTCGTCCAAATCGACCTCCAATTGTACAGAGTCATCGGTGACGATAGACTGGTTGAACACGAACTTGAAGTCTTGCCCAATGGCTGCCTCACATCCATCGACAGTGTCGAGGAACAGCTTCAAGAATTCTAGGCGAACCATCATCTGCGCTTGATCCCGGAAAGAGTCTGTAACGGCAATAGTAATATTCTGATTCACAGCATTCTTGGGTGGCGTCCCGCTCAGCGATATATTGTCCTTATCCAGCTTCAACCAATCCGGCAATTTGGCGTCGACCTTTGCCAGCTCTTTGACAGAAGTTGGTGAACCATCCAGAGACAGAAGGCTAGTGAATTTGGGACTGTTGAACTCTTCTCCTCTCGTAAGGTTGAAGCTTTGGACAGTCTCGTTGAATGTCAGAATATGGGGACCGATCGAGAGTTCAAATGTCACGTTGGCCGCACTGTACCCAGCTACATCTGATGCGATCATCTGGAAAGTGAATGTTTGAGGCTCCGCGCCTGGAAAAGCAGGGCTATTTCCAGCAAACTTCAGGGCTGCCGGGTCGAAGTGGATCCAAGAAGGTAGCGGGGCGTTGTTCGGCGAGGTTCCGTAGTAGATCGTAGCAGGATGCGTGTTGTCGAAGGTATCCTGATCGAACTCAATTGAGAATGGACGACCTGGATGGATGAACAGCGTGGCAGGGTATGAGACTGGCCCTAACCTCTGTAGCTGAGGTACAAGCGGTTTGTTCACCGTCGGTCCCTGGTCTGCTGTCACGATTAAAGTAACGTCCATGCTGTCTTTTCCCGATCCATTCGATGCCACAAGTTTGAACTTGATGGCGCCACTGTCGCCTGAATGAGGCGTTCCGGACAAGGTGAGACTGCTGCTGTCCACTTCGAGCCATGATGGTGCATCCAATAGCGAGTATTTAGTGTTCGCGTCACTGTTAGAAAAAGTACTTTGGGCGAATGCAAATCGGAAAGGCTGTGAAACTCGGGCAACAGGTGGCAATTGCGAGTTGATAGGATAATTGGCAACCAAAGATCCTGCATTGGCGACTGACAGGAAAGCCAGTACGATGGTGAGAAAGAACGCCATGGTCGATTGGGCAAATACGAGCACACTGGAACTGTATATAGCTGGAAAAGAGACAGCTAGCTCACCGATCACCAACAATGCTTCCAATCTCACGGCGAAAGATAGTGAAAGTAGTCAAGATGGAAAGAAAGAGATTCAGGACGAAGATGAAAGAGTATCACGTATGATCTTCCAGAAAAGGACCGTGGTCCCTCTCGCACTGAAGGGACCAGGGAGACATTCAAGGCGTGCCCTTTCAAAAAAGCCATACCTGGATATGTTAGATATAACGGAGGTATGTAGCAGAATGACAGCGGGGAATGGACGCAGGCCCGATCGCTATAATCTCACGTTTCGAAGATGCCCGTGTCCATGCAAGGGGTAGCCATAGGTGGCTCCTGCGGCAGCCAAGGAGCATAGACGCGCCCAAATACCATGACTTATTGCCCCTCGGACCTATTTGGAAGGGACCGGTAAGGCAAGGAACATTTTTATTGGGAGGAAAAAAGGCCCGAAGGGTGCCATTGACGGCAGTGGCTCAACCATCACGCTTCTAAATCCAGGACCATTTTGATGCCGGTTCGCCCAGGGGCATAGTAATCAGGGATGACTTCACGCTCCTCGAATCCAGTACGGAGATACAAGGCGCGTGCAGGCTCCCTGGCCTGGTCCACCCAGAGCTGGATATACTGGCAGCCCTCCTTTCGTAGGCGCTGCTGAATGTAGGACAGCACCTCCTGTCCGACACCTTGACGGCGGTTAGGCTCAGTCACACAGATTTTGTGCAAAAGTGCAATTCCCTTCTGTCGGACATAGACCGCATAGGCAATCAGATCAGGTTGGGATCCCTTGGCTCGAATCGCGTACAGAACTCGCGTGTTGGGCTTTTTTCTCCACAGGTCTTCGCTGAATGGGAATGCCTCATTGGTGGGGAAGGTTTTTTTCTCGACGCGCGAAATCTGGGCAAGAATCTCCAGTGCCTCGTTCCTCTTCAAGGAATGAATGTCCGAGATGGTAAGGCCGGGCATTCCTCCCATTCCTCCCACTCCCATTTCGCACTGAGGCGCCATTCCAGATCACGACTAACTAGCTTTAACACACGCCCGGTCCAGTTATTTGAGACTGTAACTGTGTCAGTTTATGCCGTGTAAAAGTACGAAGTTCCGAAGTTGGTTCTTGAATGTCACGAAAAGTCCACGGGTGTTATGGCCCCCACCGGTGAGTTTCAACCAATGAGAGTCGCCTTCATCTATAAACTACGAGTTGGCAATGTCTCAATTTCATCTACGCGTCAATGCACATTCAATTACGGAGTAGAAGCTAATGTTCCATTGATTGGTAAATCAATGAAATATCAGCTTAAAGACTCTGAGACACTACCCCATACTGAATACGACCGGATCACTAGCTCCAGCCCTAAAGGACTTCCAAATTCCTAAATCGGCGATGACGTGCAGGTTGCACGCATAAGAGGGATGCGGGGAAAGATAACAGGCATATCACCTTGTGGATAAGAATAGTTCAATTTGTCTGTTCTCAGCAGTTCCTTTCTTTTCACTAGCAATGTCATATCCCATCTTCGCATAGCACCTGGGCACATAACTGAATCCACCCCAGTTCAAATCAAATGACAACTGTGATCGGCTCGCGGTGGGGATCCGACTCTTCCCCAATGCATGCATTCACGAGCTGGGTCTTGGCTTCGACACCGTGGCAGGAAAAGGACCGCACAAACCCTTTGACGACCTTCATAAGATTGCAGAAACCACCACCCGCAACCTCAATCTGCTCCATGGCATTCTGAAGATCATCATAGCACAAAAGCTCAATTCCATGGTGCTCATGAACGCACCCGAAAACGTGCAGTCGAGGTTGTCTCTTCCACAGCTTATGCAGCAAATACCAGCAGCCTTCGAGGGAATCGAGATGGGTCAATGGCGGTGTGTGAGTGATGAGAATGTCAACGTTCTTTGGGACTTTGTTCCAAACGTTTTTATCGCGAGGGTACTGGAAGGGCACGGAATGAATGCTCTCTGGTGAGTATGGACTTCCAAAGACGCGGATCAGGCGTCCGTTCTCTGCAGCTACCACGACTTTCTCGTGCTCGAGATAGATGATGTCGCCCCAGTTTCCCTTCCAGCGATGTCCATGTCTCCAGTGAGGACCTCCCTTCCTCATCTTGTTGAGGTACCTGTCGCGTCTGCCCGCCACCACGATCTTAATGTGGTGAGGTTGGGCTTTCAGCCAGTTGAGTGTGACTTGGAGGCTAGCGAGTGATCCATCTGCTGCCAAATCGCCGGCATGGATTAGGATGTCACCTGGCGGTATCTGTGGCTCGCCGTATGTGTTTGAGATGCAGACTACAGTGACCGCATCTTCAGGTGGTTGGGGAAGGTGAATTTGTCGGCGGGCAGAGAGCTTGCGAGCCAGGAAGAGACAAGGTCCATTTCGGAATTGTTCCCATGCTGATGGTCCTTTTGGCTCTTGCGGCTCCGGCGGCTCGTTCGGTGGTATGTTGGTGGTCGTCGCGCTTTCGTATGTCGGTGTCTCCATGGCAGTGGACCCCAATCTGATGGGGTTGCAGATGATTATGCTCGTGGGAGATGCGAGAAAGGATGAAGAACAAAGTTTACGGCCTGATCTTCTCTTACTTTGCTCTTGTCTGGACGAACGCGCGTTGTGCCTCGAGCTTTTAGGACGAATCGCCGCGCGCTTCGCATTTACATTTTCTTTTTCGTTCCATGTTGGAACATCAGCCCAAACGATGTACTAGAATCATTCACTAGTTCCCTATGTCTACCTGTTTGGGTATACTGGAGGATTGGTGGATTATCATCTATATCGTGACAATAGCCCATGGCTGCAGGACAGGGAGACAGGCGCAGATGATCCCGATGCACGGCCCGATGGTTGACTACACGGAGACATTGCCTAGGGCCCATGTGATATCGATGTTGTTGTTGTGGAGGTAGGTAATGTAATGGATGCGAATACCGCTTGCGACGCAGACACTGGGACAGATTTGTGTTAGCATTGGTATTTTGGAAGAGTTGTTCGGGGGGCATACAATCCACCACCCTGGGATAAATTGTTCTGGCAGTGACGGTAGGCACCGGGACAACGTAGTAACAGTAGAATTTATATTGGTTTGAGTCAGATGTAGGGTCAATTATTTCCCTCCAGAAATATGAGATTGGCTCACAAGCGCATAGGGCTGCAATCATGCTTCCTATGCCGCAGCCAAAGGATATGAGAAGGGTGGACGAGTATGTGAACTATTTATTTATACAATATACATATGTAGGCTGCATGTTCTAACTATGAATTTCTTCAACATGAACATGGTTATGTATTGCATTGTCACAAATGACCCTCTTAAGTGCTTTATGAATGTTTCCTTTATATTTGAGTATTTTGTAGAAGATACCTACATATGTAGGCAGTGTACCTAAGAATATCCACCAGTAATAAGAGCAATTGAAGTAACAAATTCCTTTACAAGTAAACTGTCCTCAATAGAGAAAATGTCCCTCAAAATTATTAAAATATCAAAATATCACGTTGATGGACGGAGTACTCCATACGATATACAATATGCAGCGTTTATGATCGCCGCAGAAAAGTTCCCCCACAACGATCAACCCAACTTCACACAGATCCAACCACCTTACATTCCAACAGCCCACACTCTCAATATCAAAATCAACAATGCCCCCAAAGCAAGACCAGGCCGATGACAAGCGCCAAGCCGCCAGAGAAGTTATCGATATCCTTCAGGAGATCTCCGACCTGCTGGTGCGTGCTCACCTTCAGAACTAGACAGGATTCAGGATTCAATTAGGACTCCTATTCCATGTCGTCATTCTCTCTTACAAGAAAATAAAACTATAATCCCAAAAACTGACATGTCGAATAGAATACCAACCTAGACCGGACAGAGCTGTCGCTTTGTGTCTCTCTCATTGAAAACGGGGTCAACCCCGATGCTTTGGCGGTACGCGTTTCCCCGTGAAATTAGGATCGAATCCTAACGATATAGCGTTCTGCACGCGTCATTCGGTGTTAAAAGTGCCTAGTAGCTGATATTTGATTTCTGCTTTACAGACTGTAATCAAGGATTTGCGCAAGGAGACTGGCTCTTCAAAGCGCGTGGGGAATGCCCCCGCCGTGGAATGATCGCGTTGGGGGGTCGGCATGGGTTTAAAGGAGCTTTGAGTTACCTGGGCCCTCTTCGTACTGAGTGAGGTCTGTTGGTTTGTTCTGGTTTTGGCGTTGGGGCCGTGTATTTGTTACTATACGGGCCGGTCGGAGATATACCCTTTTGTTTTGTTGCTTGTTTCCGGTACAAATACAGATTCAATTTGGCTTGGGTTTATGGAGACATTGGAAAGCTCGGGAAAACGTCTTGGGCTACCTCTACTAGGTATCGTAAACTCGGGGTGGGTAGCGCATAACAAGGTGGGTTGGAAGAGTAGAACGATAGGGGAAATAAATATGATCACGGGATGGGATGGAAGGGGGAAAGGGAGCAAAGGCAAGTGGTGATTCGCGCAGATGACAGCGGGGATATTCAAATTCCAATAGTTCGCAATTATTTTGACTCGTCGGGCTTGGTCGCGCCCTTGGTCTCCTGGTCCTTGGAGGAACCCACTTCGTCGGACACTGACTCGATAGTGGCATGCTTGGTCTGTTCGCCTTCCGAGCCAGTGGCTTGCTCCTTGGTCTTGGTTTCCTTCTCATCATCGCTGTCGCCGAGGCTGAATGGGTCGTTCTCCGCGACGGGTGAAGGCTCGACGGTAGACAACGGTTGCCATTTGCTCGCCTTACCGCCCGTTGAGCTGAGACGCTTGGATGGCGTGGAGGCATCGTAAATGTTGTCAATCTCGGTGGGTGGTCCATCCTGGAAAGACACCTTGCGCCTGTCTGGCGAAGGAGACACGGAGGATTTAAAGCTGGATTGGCCCGGACGAGGGGGGCGAGCCGGGGGAGCTGTGCACAGTTAGCAAATCCCAATGATACTAGACTTAAGGTCGTTGTTTACCTTCGCCATCCCTCAACTCAAGAGCAGAGAAATCATCGCTGAAAACTTGGGGATCTGCGTCGTAGCGCTCACGATCGCCACTGCGACGGCCCATATCACCACTACGTCGGGGCCGGGCCTGCGCGGGAGTTTCTCTTTGATTCTGGGTAGGTTCCTCGTCCAAATCATCTCCATCAATTCTCTTCTTCAGGTTTGTTACCCACGAGTTAACCTTGCTCTGTGTCTCCAGGAAGCCCTTGCGGAGGTTCTCGCGGATCACAGGTAGATCATCTGTAAACACCCAATTAGCACAAGCTCATTCAGCAAGCCACTATATCCCATACCATCAAAGAAGCTGTATTCTCTCTCATCCGACTCCTCGCTTCCTCTGGGTCGCTGGTATCGGGGGTCACTCTCCCAGCCCGGAGGCGGTGCACGACCTGCCGCGTTGTAGTGCTCTGATAGTTGACGTGCATACATTTCATCGGCTTCCAGTTGTCGCTGTGCAGCAGTGCTCTGTTGGGTTGGGCGCGGCGGCTTTGGTGGCGGTGTCATTTCCTCTTGAGCCTTGGGGTCGGTCATACCTGCAAGCAAAGGTCGGGTCAGCTCATACTGCTTTCATGAATAGTAGATTCCCTACGAACCTAGGAGGGCATTGAACGCCCGCTCGACATTCCAATTGCTTGCGGTCAAGACTGCTTTGATAACACCAGGCTCGATGCTTGGAAATGCCTCCCTAAGGGTGTTCTCCGACTGTTCTCTTGGGTTCAGGGGCCGGGGCGGTTTTGGCGGGGCTGCCTCGGCGGCAGCTGGCTGAGCAGCGACAGGGGAGGAAGCAATAACTCCGCTCTCCTGGGGCTCATCGTCAAAGTCCATCGGACGCGCAGTAGTCGGCGACTCGGGCCTGGGGCTGTTAGGGGAATTAAGCGCAGCCAAGGGCTTGCTGGAAGTGTTCTGTGTATGAACGTGAGCCTCATGCGATAACAAGTGATGTCCGGCTAGAAAGGAAACGCACCATCTTGTCCTCCTCTGACATCTTGGAATATCTTCAGGACCTAATAGAGGATAGAAAGTGACTGAAGGGAAATTCACAGAAACAGTGTTGCCTGAGAATGTTTGAGCGCAGGACATATCGGGGAAGCTCCAAGTGACGTGGGGCGCACGTGATAGCGGGCGAGCTTTATACAGATCGCGATGTTTTTACGAGGACTCCGACGACCTTCTAAGTTGCCAATCTACAAAGCACTTGAATTTTCAGAATGGACCAGACCCAATTTGGTTTCTTTTAACAACCGGGCTCAAATTCAGCAGAGGTCGTTCTCGGCTAAAATTTGGTCTAAAATGGCTTCAGAACAGGAGCTTTCAACCTCTTTCATTCCAGCCCTGTATAAACCGGCTGCCTTACTACCTATCGCACGTCACAAGAAGAACCTGCTCTACCTAGTTGAAAAATACCCCGTCACTATCGTGGTGGGTCAAACAGGCAGCGGTAAAACAACCCAGCTTCCGCAGTATCTAGACCAGGCAGGATGGTGCGAGGATGGGAAAACCATTGCTGTTACACAGGTGCGCACTGATCCCATCCTAATTCAAATTAAGTAGCAACTAACACTGTCCCAGCCTCGGCGGGTGGCTGCTACAACGGTTGCGACACGAGTAGCCGAAGAGATGCGATGCAAAGTCGGTGAAGAGGTGGGCTACTCCATCCGATTCGAAGATTTGACATCTCCTGCAACAAGGATAAAATTCTTGACAGATGGAATGCTGCTCAGAGAAGCCCTGGTTGATCCTTTACTTTCGCGGTATTCCGTGATCATGGTCGATGAGGCACATGAAAGATCTCTCAGTACCGATGTGCTTCTTGGGACTCTGAAGAAGATCCGTAAGAAGCGCCCTGAGCTTCGCATTATTGTTAGTAGTGCAACCCTCCAAGCAGAGGACTTTCTTCGTTTCTTCGCCGGCGAGGAGTACCAGCCTGAGGCAGAACCGGCGGATTTGGGTGGAAGTGTTGGTCGTGTCATCAGTCTGGAAGGACGGATGTATCCAGTCGATATGCTGTTCCTTGAGTCTCCGGCAGAAGATTACATAGAGCGAGCAGTGAAGACCGTCTTTGATATCCATACCCAAGAACCAGAAGGCGACATACTTCTCTTTTTGACTGGTCGGGAAGAGATCGACACTGCGATCCAGTTGATATCCGAAAGAGCGGCAACTCTCCATCCAAAGGCACCCTCTCTGCTTTCCCTACCACTTTATGCTGGACTCACTACGGAACAGCAAATGTACGTCTTCGAGCCGACTCCAGAAAACACCCGAAAGGTCATCGTCTCGACCAACATTGCCGAGGCCTCAGTCACAATCGACGGGATTGTATATGTGATTGATTCCGGCTTCGCCAAGCTCAGAGCATACAACCCCAACACTGGTATTGATACATTGACCGCAGTGCCAATATCAAAGGCATCCGCTACCCAGCGAGCTGGCCGCGCTGGAAGAACAAAGCCGGGAAAATGTTTCCGTCTATACACGCAACAAGCGTTCGAGCAGATGCCGGAAGCAACCGTACCTGAAATCCAGCGGTCAAATCTTGCGCCAGTCATCATGCAGCTTAAAGCACTGGGCATCGACAACATTGTCCGATTCGACTTCTTGACACCCCCGCCGGCAGAACTTATTATTCGTGCCCTTGAGCTCCTGTCCTCTCTCGGCGCGGTTGATGACTATGCCAAACTCACAAAACCGCTTGGAGTGCGTATGGCAGAAATTGCTCTCGATCCTATGATGGCTAAAGTTCTTCTCACCGCGCCATCTTTCAATTGTTTAAGTGAAATTCTCACAATTGCAGCCATGGTAAACCTTCAGGGGACAGTGTGGGTTCAACACGCTGGAGACAAAAGATCTGCCGAGAGTCACCGGCGAAAGTTCGCCGTTGAAGAGGGAGATCATTTAACGTACCTGAATGTGTACCAAGCCTTTGTCACCAAGGGAAAGAAAGACTCAAAATGGTGTCGCGACAACCTCTTGAATTACCGCGCACTGCTGCGCGCGGTGAGCATCCGAGGCCAATTAAAACGGTACCTGGAACGCTTTGGCATTCAAGTCGATGAAACACTTTCATCCCGTCATGGCCCAGCCAATCTGAGCAACCAGCCGGAGCAAATTCGGCGTTGTCTTACGACGGGCTATTTTGCTCACGCGGCGAAGATGCAACCGGATGGGACTTTCAAGACTGTCAGCGGTGGCCTGACTCTTCATGCTCACCCCACCTCGTTGATGTTTGTAAGTGCTCATGGATTATGTGTAGGGAAATACATGTTTGGTTTACTGACATAAATATAGAACCGAAAAGCCGACTGGGTCATATTCCACGAAATCATGCAAACGGGCGAGAAGACATATATCCGCGATGTCACTAAGATCGAGAAGAGTTATCTACTGGAGTATGCTCCGGATTATTACCGAGTCAGGCAATAATGACATCTGAAATTTGGCTAGAAAGGAGGAATATGTACAATAATACCCAGGCGTTTAAGGAGGCTGTGGAATTGAGATATAGTATGTTGATTGCATTTTATAGATCGAAAACCAAGAGCCGCAAAGGCGACAGACAGGCAGTTCGGGCTACTGTACAGTGATATATCTAGATATAGTACCTACATTGTAAAGCCGAACAAAAGAAAAGAATCAATCACTTTCAACAATATAATCTCTTAAGGCTACGAAGTACATCCATAGCAGAAATAAAACGACGTCACGGGAGGAGTGGGGGAGCTTCCCAAACACCTTTCAACTTCAAACATTTGAATCTCCAAAACCACCTTCGTCTTATTATTCAAATCCTGTACAACTATCTAATTTACATCGATACCTTGCAATGTCGGGGCACAATCATGATCATGATGGCCACTGCCATGGCGAACACGACCATACCAACGATATCACTCCAGCCATCCAATCCCTCCTCTACTCTCAGATCAACTTTGATCTAATTACAACCCTGAATGGTATTTATGAGCCCCGTGATCACCAAGTAACTACTGGTGACGAGTCCTGATTTTCGACAGAGACAACCCCAAACTCTGGCGCATCCATCGTGCAGAAAACCTGGGCCGAGCGACTAAACGACAAGCCCGAGCTCGAGAGCGATGCCGACGAACAGTTGCTCATGACCATCCCGTGAGTCTCACTCCTTCCACACATCTATCCTACAATTTCTAGTGGCTGTCCACATCCCCTCGCAACGCGTCACAAAAATCCCAAACCCCCACCAATTTTACCCCTCACCCGTTATCGCCAACTCCAAAACTAATCCGAGCTTAAACAACACAGGTTCAACGGCCAGGTCAACGTCCACTCTCTCCTCCTGTACACAGCGCCTACAAACTCCGCCCCAAAGACAGTAAAGCTATTCAAGAACCGCGACGATTTGGATTTCTCAACCGCATCGGAGTTGCACCCGACTCAAATCATCGAGGTCCCCCAGCCTGTACCCGGCGCCGATGTCTTTGAATTGCCGTTGAATCGTGCCCATTGGAATGCGACTACCTCTGTTACGCTATTCTTCGAGGATAATTGGAGTGATGGCGAGGAGGATGTCACTAAGGTTGGGTATGTAGGCTTCAAGGGACAGTTCATGAAGTTAACCCGGGAGCCGGTTAATTTCCTCTATGAGGCTGCGGCGAACCCTCAGGATCATGTGTCTATTCCTGGTGTTAGTGGCGTTGGTGGTAGGATTATGCCTGGCCAGTAGGTGAGGTTCGTTGGGGTTTCTTTCGAAGAGATGGGCATGTCTCGGTGTATTTTGGAATTGACAGGCCAGTCACGATTAACGACAATACCATTCTACCACTATGTATTTCTACATGGATTTAATTGATTTGTTGTGTTATTTATTCCGGTCAATTGAACTCTTATATTTTGAGTATCATTTGTAAAACCTCGGACCGAGGATGTCATAATCTATAGACCATGGATTTTACAACAAGCAATAGAATCAACCGCCAACGCCATAATCAACCAGCAATATAGGCAACCAAAAAAAAAAGCCGCAACTCCAGGAAATGCTCTGGATCAATATAATGCAATGCTTGGTGCTGTGCAACGAGGACCCAACATATCCCCTTACTGAGCAGGTAAAGCCGTCCGAGTCTCAGCCTTAGCCTTGGTTCTTGGAGTCGACTCCGGCACTGGCTCCTCAATAGGCAACTCAGCAGTAGGCGGACTTGGCAGTACGACATCATCAGGCAGGATCTCAGGACCAGCAAGTTCCCGCTGCAGAGCCTCCAGCTCATCCTCAACCTCATCCTCATCTTGATTCGTCAGATGACCTGCCAACATCTGACTCACCTCCTATAGCAACAGTCAGCAAAACCGAACCCTAATCACAACGACATCCTGCACAAGGATATGAGACAAAACCGAGGGACATACCTCCTGATAAGCTCTCGCCTCCTCGGTCTCTCCCATCAATCTCTCAACACCCTCAATACCACCCATCTCCTGATTGATAGTCTGCAGCACCTTCGTGCCCTGTTGCAGCCCAAATAACACATCCTTCTGCACAAGCGCAAATTCCACCTGTCCAGTCAACTGCTCCAGTTGCGCAAGTTGTCCATCTGTCTTCTCCAGGAGTGACTCCTGGTATTTCTTGCGTCGGAGGGCGAGCAGTGCTCGGCGCCGATCATCGCGTGCGAGACATTCCTTGGCGATTTCCGTTTCGCGGTCTGTTAGGACAGTTATTCGTCGCTGGTATTGGTGTAATCTGTCGCGTTGGTTTTTGAGATCGAGAATTGCCCTATATATATGCCACGGTTTGCTTGTTAGCTGGCATCATACTATTGAGTTCTTTGAATAGGCGTGCTGGGTGGGGATGAGGGGGTCTCGTGAGGAGAACAACAGTATGTTCTGGCAAGTGGGATTGAGAAGGGATTGTGGATATTGTATTTATACAATATCCAGTAGTCTGCACTCACCGATCCTGGGCAGAGATCTTATGCGAACTACTCGTGTTTCCCATGTTGTTGAAGAGAAGAACCTCCGATAAGAGTAAATGGCCTAGACATGAATGACGTTATGTAACGGGCCCGTAATTACGGTGTAATTTTCAGCCGATCTTTCAAATGTTCCCATCTCCGAAATTTCGGGCCCGCGGCCTTTTCTTTTGCACAACCAATATCAAATCATGCCTCCCAGGAAGGGTGGCAGGCCGACCCTCAGTCAGGGTCTGGACCGTGAGGTATGTATTCCAAGATTGTGTCTTGTCGGCTTAGACTGACCCCCAAAATAGGTCTACCAGATCGTGCGCAAGATTATTGACGACCAACCCGAGACTGGGCGCATTCGACTATCTGTCCCAGCGATTTATGACACAATTAAGAAATCCAACTCGAGCTTGAACCGGAAACCGAAGAGACTTATTGAGGACAGTCTTGAGCGGGTATTGGAGGTTATTAAAGCTGATATGGGTGAAGAGGATGAGGATTCTATGGAGGGGGACTTTGAGGGACTTGAAGAGCCCGCCGCTACGGTACGTTATGCACCGCGCATATTTTTCGGCTTGAACGGGGCGGAAATTCTAATTGGAATTGCCATATCAGGAACCCAATGGAATGAACCAGAGCGTCGTTGGCTCGTGGGCAACAACGAAGGCCAAAAAGATCGCCGATTCCACTGCTAGCACACCGGCACCCACTGCCTCTAAGAGAAGAACGCATGGCGGAGAATCTGTGTCTAAGCGACGCAAGGCTGAGCCCGCCGATCGTTCGCCACCCACACATGTCAGTCTGGCCGATTTGGGTGGACTGGATGATGTTGTTCAGGAACTTGGGGACTTGGTCATTCTACCCATGACCCGGCCACAGGTCTATCTATCGTCAAACGTGCAGCCCCCGCGCGGAGTATTGCTGCATGGTCCGCCAGGTTGCGGTAAGACGTTAATTGCAAACGCCTTTGCAGCGGAGCTGGGCGTGCCCTTCATCTCAATCTCTGCGCCTTCGGTCGTGTCAGGAATGTCGGGTGAATCCGAAAAAGCCCTGCGCGAGTACTTCGAAGAGGCCAAGCGTCTTGCTCCCTGTCTGATCTTCATCGACGAGATCGATGCGATTACGCCAAAGCGCGAGAGCGCTCAGAGAGAGATGGAGAAGCGAATTGTCGCCCAGCTCCTGACCTGCATGGACGAAATTGCCCTTGAAAAGACAGACGGCAAGCCCGTTATCGTACTCGCGGCAACCAACCGCCCGGACAGTCTCGATGCTGCTCTGCGCCGCGGTGGTCGTTTCGATAAGGAAATCAACATGACCGTGCCCTCAGAGCCAGTCAGAGAACAGATCCTACGCGCACTCACCCGCAAAATGCGCCTGGCAGACGATATCGACCTCAAGACACTAGCTAAACGAACCCCCGGCTTCGTGGGCGCCGATCTCAACGACCTCGTCTCGACCGCCGGCTCAGCCGCCATCAAGCGGTACCTCGCGATCCTGAAGTCGAACAGCGGCGAAGAAATGGAGATGGAAATCGAAGGCGAAGACGATATTAGCCCGCGAGTACGCGAACTCCGCCGTCTTATCAACCACGCTAAGGAAACCCCCATCGGCGACGAAGCAGAGGTCGTCCTCGTCTCCAACGCAGACTTCTTCACAGCCCTCCCCAAGATCCAACCCTCCTCCAAGCGCGAGGGCTTCGCCACAATTCCCGACACAACCTGGGCCGACATCGGTGCCCTTGGCGGCATCCGCGACGAGCTCGTCACTGCCATCGTCGAACCAATCAAGAACCCCGATATCTACGCCAACGTCGGTATCACCGCGCCAACGGGTGTTCTCCTTTGGGGCCCGCCCGGTTGCGGTAAAACCCTCCTCGCAAAGGCCGTCGCCAACGAGTCCCGCGCAAACTTCATCAGCGTCAAGGGCCCCGAACTGCTCAACAAATTCGTCGGTGAGTCTGAGCGCGCTGTTCGTCAGGTCTTTGTTCGTGCCCGCTCTTCCGTGCCCTGTGTTATCTTCTTCGATGAGCTCGATGCCCTCGTGCCCCGCCGTGACGATACGCTCTCTGAGGCATCCGCCCGTGTCGTCAACACACTCCTCACAGAACTTGATGGTCTCGGCAGTAGTCGCCAGGGTATCTATGTCATCGCTGCTACTAATCGGCCTGATATTATTGATCCTGCTATGCTGCGTCCTGGTCGTCTTGAGACTCTTCTCTTTGTGAACTTGCCCACGCCGCTCGAGCGTGTCGAGATCTTGCAGACTCTGCTTCGGAAGTTGGCTATTGAGTTTAGTGAGGATCTGCGCAAGCTCGCTGAGGAGTGTGAGGGCTTCAGTGGTGCTGATTTGGGCAGTTTGTTGCGTCGTGCTGGTTACTCTGCTATCAAGCGTCGCGATAGTATTAAGTTCCTTGACTTCGTTGCTGCTAAGTCGTTTGTTCGGCCTAGTGTTACGGATTTGAGGAAGTATGAGAAGCTTAGGAGGGACTGGAGTGGTGGTGTGGTCTGATTTTCGGGGTGGTTTGTATATGTATTCTCTTGGGATATATATGTGCATCTATACATATTTAGATCTAGAGTTTTCTTTTTTTCTCCCATTTTTTCCTTGCTTGGGATCATGGATATAGATACCTTGAATATTTGCTATCTATTCGAACATTGGATCATTCATCTCTACATCCTTTCGATTACTACCAAGCTACAATGACCCCAAGGTCTATGTATCATACGAAGTAGAAAATGTTAAAAGAAGCAACTTTTTTGTAAGATAACTATACAAAAGGAAGATTATGCACAAAAAAATAAATAGAGAAAAACGCCCAGAAAAATGTCAGACATCATGCAACGGCATCTCAAGATTACATCCACAAGCGACAAGTTCCATCGGCACCAGCACTGACAGCCCACGCCTCGCGGGGGTGCCAGTCGATATCCAAGACACCCAACTCGCCAGTGATCTTGTGGCCCTTGAGAACCTTGAGCGGCACAATGGTAGCATTGCTGAGCATATCTCCAGTAACGCTGCCGTGGAAGATCTGCAGGGATCCATCGTCGGAAGCATCCGCGAACAGCGGGTAGCGGCCGCTGGGGTGGAACTTGACGGCACGGATAGCCTTGCGGTGGTAGCGGAGGGTCTTGTAGGGGCGCTGGGAGAGGTCGAGATCGTGCCAGAGCAGACGACGATCGTACGAGCCGATGATGATGTTGTCGCCGCCGGATGCGCTGGAAGAGGTCGGGTGGATGTCGAACGACGAGATCCAGCGTGCACCAGGCTGCAGGATCTTGACGAGGAGCTGGCGCGAGAGATCGTATGCGCGGATCGAGCGCTGGTTGGCGACGAACAGGATGGGTTTCGACGGGTGGAAGTGGGCGGTCTGGGGGGGACCACCACCCTTGAGGCGGCGCCGGAAGGGGAATTGTGTCAGGTGCTTGCTGACTGTGTGGATGGAGATTGCGACGGACGCGGGTGTCGAGGCGCCGGAGCACACTGTCACGAAGTAGTCGCCGCGGCGGTGCCAGGAGATAGTCTTGGGCACGTAGCGGAGGGGAATGACAACGCAAACACCGGCATCCACGAGAGCGGACGAGGGACGGATCCAGGTTGGGGGCGCGTTCTTCTTGCCTTCCTCTGAGGCACTGGGGGCCGGTCGAGAGGCGGCGAAACCCCAGCCTGCGTCGAGGAGATCCAGACTGGCCTTCTCGATTTCGGGGTCGACAATGGGAGGGACGGAGAGGAAGATGTCGTCTCCTGCGGTGGCAGCGAGGATGACAGCATCCTTGCCCGGACGCCAGCGGACAGTGTTGACCGCCTCGTCATCGCTGAGCTTCACACTCCACAGTTGGCGACCTGTAAGGAGTTCCCAGACACGGACGGTACCGTCATCGCCACCAGTAGCCAGCCAGACTCCAGTTGGGTCCACGTTGACAGAGCGCACACGGCCCTTGTGTCCGCGGAAGACTGTGGCACAGGCAGTGGGGAAAGGCTTGAGCTCCTCAGGGCTTGGAAGCTTGGGCAAGAGACTCTCGGGGTCGATGTTCAGCTTGCTACGACGCACACGTGGAGCAAGGTAGAGATCCAAGCAACGCTCGAACTTCTCTTGGACGAAGTTGTCGTATCCAGGAACTCTGCGCAGGGAGCCAAAGTCGTTGGGCAGGTAATCCTTCTCGCGATCCTCGGGGTCTGTCTGTTCCCATTCCTTACGTTCCTTGCTATCGGGCAGGTACTCAGCAGGCGGGTGGTAACTCTCCTCGTAGCCAGGGGGTGGGAGCTTAGGTGCCGGGATGTGCATGACGTGGTCAGGTCGCTCAACTTCGTCAGCCCACAGGTCGTAGTTGATGAGTTCCTCCTCCTTATCTTCCCTCTCCTCTGGCGCCTTGTAAGGAAGAATGCGGCCCTCGCGGATGGCCTTCACGAGCTTCATCACACGCTTCTGCTCGTGCTTGGATGGCACGAAACGGCGCTTGGGTTCGGGTGCGGAGCTCAATGGCATGATCTCCTTTTCGCTGCTGAACCATTCCACCAAGGGCTCATATGGGTCGTAGCCCTCGGAGGGGACCTCGTTCATTTGCACCTTGCGGAGCAACTCCAATTCCTCTTGGCTGAGCTCCAGAGGCTTGCCGGTCTTGGGGTCAGTCAGACCGGTCCAGCCCTTGGGGATTTCAATGCTATCCAACAACGCATCCAGGGCCTCGCCCTTGGCGGGTCTCATAATTTTCTTTCCATTGATGTCGTAACCAATGTGGGGATATTCGTCGTAGAACTTCAGGGGGATGTCACCAATGGTGTTGGCATTTTCATCCACCTCGGAAAGTTCCGAGTTGTCGTCGGGGTGAATTTCATCCCAGAGGTAGCGATCGTTTCCGTTGGCGTCCTTCACAATGCGGAAGTTGGGTTCACCGGCAGCTGGCTTAGTTTCCTCTGTATCAGAGGGGATCTCGTCGCTGTCCAATTCATCTTCTCCATCTTCCGAGTCACTAAAGTCATCGACTAGCTCAACCTCCGAGTCGCTGTCGTCGTCTTCGCTGTCCGAAAGATCTTTGGAGTTGTCCGACAAGGCTCCATCGAGGTTGCCTTTGCTCAATTCGTCACCGGAAAAGACACCAGCTTCCTCCTCGACATCGCGAGTGACAGCCTTGCGCTTCTTTGAAGCCGCCTTGGGATTCATGATGCCGTTCAGCGGGTGTTGTCTTGTTGCGGTAGATCCATAGTTTTTTTTTTAGGATAATTTCTCGGGGCGCTCACCGCCCACATGACCGCCCCCATCTTATCGGGACTATCTATGACTTAACCAATGTTTTACTTCCAAATGAATGTTTTTGAACTATTCAAGAGTCCATTTTCTGAATAATATTGTCAAGCAATGGCGCTCCCACCTGAGTATGAGGGATCCATTCCTTTGCCTATTACGAATGATTCGTCAGAGCCAAAAAGACATGCAGCATGCGACGAGTGTAGTAAGTCTGACAGGCCGATGTAACGCAACTCTCACTGACCAGTCTGCTGCTCGACAGGAAAGCGAAAGCTTAAATGCTCCGGGGAACCAGCAGGATGTTCGCGATGTAACAAACAGTCGCTTTCTTGCAACTATTCCATACAAAAACAGATGGGCCGGCCGCCCAAGAAAAGGACGCGGACAGAAGATGAGGGGGCCAGCTGCCCAGCGCTATCGTTTGCCGAAATTTGGCCTAGTCCAGTGGACTCGCAACAATCTTCACTAGGGATGAGTCCAAGCACAATGACTTTCTCGGATGCTGATCATCTTTGTCCGCAATTATACTGGCGACCTGGTATGCACCCGAATTCGCCACAGCCCCAGTCCGCAGATCAATTGTCAGGCTATGAAGACCACAACCATACCTGGAGCCCAGACCGTCTGAAACAGCCAACCCTTGGTGTTCCTGCATCATCTTCCCCTTGGCCTGATTTCTCAGCCATATCCAAAGCCACGGCCATGCCAATGCCATTCCCTACCCCTCCAACCTTCCCTTCTATGCACTCCCTCCCGCTCTCTCCTACAACCTCCGTTTCTTCCGACTCCACAACATCTGGGTGTCCGTGTCTATCATACCTCTACCTATCCCTCAGCCACATGACATCGATCTCCTCCTTCCCCGTCAACAACCACACCCTATGCTCGCTATATATCGCTGCACGAACCGCACGAGATGTGATCCGCTGCCAAGTTTGTCCCAAGGTCTTTGCAACGGGCCTTCAAAATATCATGTTCATAGGGACTCTATTAACTGTCGTCGCGGACTCATGGCTGCGCGTCTCACAAGCTGATGCTGTCGAACTGGGGATGCAGACCGCGCCACCGGATTTCGTGTCTGAGGCGCTCCAAAGCCCTGATCCAGTACAGGTTTGGAAAAAATGGCTCCACGACGTTGTTCGTCGCGCTGTCATTGGTGGTTCCGCTGGGCCAGGTGCCATGATTGCTTGTTCTTGGCAGCCTGCTCTGCTATCCATGATTATGGAAATCGAGGATCGGCAACGCCGTTGGCATGAACCTGGGCAACATCCACTTGGAGAGTGTACTCCATTGTACACGTCGGACCCAGCTCACTCAGAAGATCAGGATAATCCCGCGGACAAGGAGTTTTTATGCCTCCGTGTGGTTGGGAATGCTAGAGAGGTGATCAAAAGATTCAACTTTGATCCTTCAGAATATCCCGAGGGCGTTGAGCCGGTCACTGCGACGAGCAAAGGGCACAAAGGGCACAAAGGGCACAAAGGGCACAAAGGGCACAAAGGGCACACGGTAGCGCATCATACATGAAAAATTTGTTAATCAAAGCTTGGGAAGGTTTGTCTGATTTCTGCACTTCGAATATGTTTGAGACTATGTGGGGTTATTGTTATATACCATTGGGGATCAGATACGATATAAATCTACATTGCTTCGCTGGTACGGAGCTAGATTGATCACTTCCAGTTCCCGGTAATTCGACAAGCGGTGGTGAGAAGGTGTGGCTACGGGGCGACTAAGTGTACACCTTCCCCGGGGCCTGAAGCCAATTTCAATCTGTATGCTACTTACTTTGTACACATATGGGTTCAAGTTGTATACAGAAAAGTCTCTTGCAAAAAGTATGCTTTTTTTCACCTTCGTATACCCCTAAAAAGATCTAGTAAGGCTGTACAAGGGGCCGACTATTATTGTCTCTTTTTACTTTGATTTATTTTTATATATATATACCCTCCCCCGCGAGGGGAAATCTATAACTTGGTAGTAGGGTATCTTGATCAAGGTTGATATGTCATTGACCATTTCATTAATTTTTGTTGTACAAGCATCAAGTCAGTGAAATGAGCCCCATTGTCCCTCGAATGCCTGTCCATGTAGATGACGCCGGACCATGTGGATATGTAACAAGAAAACTGCATCGAAAACGCGAAAAGAAAAAGAACCTGCGAGAGAAGTAGAACGCTACAAGCTCACTCGTCGTCCTCATCGTCCACCACGTAGCGGTTCTTCTTTCGGGCAGGAGGTGTGCCAGCCCTGGCTTGAGGCTCTGGCTTGCTACGGGCAGCCTTCGTAGGTGCAGCCTCCACGTCATCTTCACCTTCAGCGTCCATGTCTTCATCCTCCAGCTCCTCTTCTTCATCTTCGGCTTCTTCCTCCAGCTCCTCATCGCTGCCAACCAAGAATCCATCGTCCTCATCGTACTCGTCTTCTCTGTTACGGGCACCACGAGAATAATCTTCTTCTTCGTCGTCGGTGTAGATCTCGCCGCGGCGGTTTTGGCGGCGAGGCTTGGCACGTGGACGAGTTGTAAGCAAACCGCCATCTTCAAGGCCACCGACACTAAGACCGCTAGGACCAGTGCGAGTAGCGCCATGGCGGCGACCGCGGTCGGCCTCGCGATCAGCAAGCTGCTGGCGACGACGCTCAGCCTTGATAGCCTCCTTCTCCATCATTTCGGCACGTTTGCCAGCCAACTCGGGATCCTCTGTTATTTCATAGCGCGGCGCAGTGCCAGCTGCGGTCTGCTTGCTACCACGAGCAGCAGCAGCCAATTGTTCTTGCAATCGCTGAACGGCATCGTCCGTTTCCAAGGTGGTCGGGAGAATAGTTAGACCTTGGGTGATATGTGAGGTCAATCGGAAAACCTGGGCGGTTTCCAATCCAGCAGCGAGATAAACGTGAGAGTCCAGCTTGTGGTCATAGTCGCCGGACTTGGTGAGAGGTGCGAGGGGTTTGGATGCGATGCGGTATTGCTCAAGGGGAGCGGAGGCGAGTTGAAGAGTGATAGAGCCATCCTCCCATTTGATCATGCGGGCATTGGACTGCAAAAGAGAGTCATCCGCAGGATCCTTGCGCCAGCATAGGGAGGTAGCAGCGGTCTGGTAAGGCGGTGGGACGTAAGTCTCGGGATTGAATTCTTCTCCTTCGATAGAGAGGAAATCCGGCACGCGCATTGTGTACACCTGTTACAATAAGTTAGATCAACATCAAAGGCTTCAAGGTAGAAGCTCCTCTTACCTCTCCATCGTTGGTCAATGGCACTGGCGCCCGAGCAAGATCCTGGTCAGCAACATTGACTTCCTGCTGCTCCTCGGCTACATCATCCATTCGGTCTTCGCGCCGATCATAGCGGTTCTCATCGTCGCCTGAGTCAAGTTGTTCATCGTCTAGGTTGCGGTGGGGTCTAGCAATATATCAGTACCTAGCTCTTGTCGGTTTGGTATGGTTTGCATACTCAATGTCATCGAGTCCGCCCTCTCCGTCTGAGCCAAAGAGATCATCGCCTTCGTCCATTTGGTCGGCGCCAGAATCATGAGCATTGCTGTGCGCAGGGCTCTCATGGCCATTGCTGGGGCGTCGGACGCCCTCCTCATCGGAGGACATGGTGTGTGGAATTTATTGCTGTTGCAAGGTCGTAGGTGTGTGAAGGTGAGAGTGACGATAAAGAAGGGATTGAATGTATCCTTGATATTAAATTGGGAGTAAGCGATCCGGATATATCGTCAATAGTCGTATTGACAATTGTGCTATCGGCCATTCACGACGGAGCTCCCATAATTCGATTGACGCGCGGGGTTTATAAATTATCCGATTCCGGACCAAAACAGGACTAGTGTCTCGATGGCCCAGACCAAAAGGGGATCCTCAAACGTGTGGCCATCTCACCGTCTCGTCCCTCATCCCTGTTATTTTCTTGATTTGAAGCATTGCAGATCAATTTCAAAGATGGCGACCTTCTTCCAGAGCGTGTAAGTAATGTTGCGCCACTGTGGACTTGTTGCAATCAGCTGTTCAATCTCCCTTCTACCTTTACCCCCTCATACTGCACGAAGAATCCCCCGGCGCCACAAATACAAAGGAGCATTCTATGCCTTGAAAGTCTAATATCTCTCCTGGCACCCCCTGTCGTTCACATATACTTTTACTTCTTGAATATATGTCCACTTCATTCTCAAACAGCTATACCTCGCCACAATCATCTGCTAACTCTATCTTTGAATACAGTCGCCAAGGATTTGGCCGAGGAGGAAACAACAAGAGCAACAATCCCCCCAAAAGCCCAGCACAGGCCTCTACCCCCCAGCATCAAGCCACCATGTCGAATTCGCCCTCGATCTCGAGTAGTCTGTCAGTGGAGACTCAAGCGAATGACCCCGAGGGACCCAAATACTTCTTCCAGGAGAAGTATGCCCCGCTGAATGTGAGGGGCAACTTCTTGACCCTTTGTGCTTGCCCGAAGAATGTGGAGCTGGGCGAGTGGCTGGCTCATCAGAGTAAGCAACGTGGAAGCTTATCTTGAGAGCGGGGAGGCTAATGTGTTTCTGCTCTAGTTGTTGAACAATATCGTCTACTCCACGGCATGCTTCAGGTTATCCAAGAGGTGAACAGTGTGACGGGTCTACCTATTTGCAATGAAAACACTTGCCCAACAATGTCCGCTGGACGGTATGTGGAGTATGGCGGGGTAAATTATGAACCGAGCTAACGATTCTAAAGGCTGACCTATACCTGGCTTGTTGACGGCCGCGCCGCCAAAATTTCCGCCCCGAAGTTCATCAACCGTGTCGAGAAATGGATCGTCAGCAAGATCCACGACCCTGTTATGTTCCCTACCGAAAAAGTCAACGGCACTCCCGAGACATCTGCCATTAAAGAGGCCAATGGCGCATCAACAACTCCCTCCGACCCCGCCAACCCAGATGACTGGATCGGCAAGTCCAGTGGCTTCCCGCCAACCTTTTACAAGGACTGCCAGGGTATCATGAAGCAGATGTTCCGCTGCTACGCCCATCTGTACCATGCTCATTGGCTCAACCCCTTTTGGCACATTAACAAGCACGATGTCCTCAACATGTGCTTCGTTCACTTCGTGACCGTTTCAAAGTACTACGGGCTTGTGTCCGACAAGGAGATGGAGCCCATGCAGCCCTTGATTGAGTTGTTCATCAAGCAGCAGCGGGTTCCCCCAGAGGCGCTCAACGGTGGCCACTGGGCCCAGCAGGCCGCCACTTAAGCTCCACCGGTCTGGAGTTGCACCTTTTTGTTTTTACATTGACGACCATGATATGTCCGCTAACCTGGAGTTGGGCCGCGCTGTCTTACTTTGTTAGTATTCTGCTTTTTCCTTCTACCATTCCCACCAAAAAAAAGGGCGAATTTGCGATGATATGACACAGAGCTGGGGCTTTGATTGAGCATTTAGCATGCGCTGTGAATTATTCTACTTGATGATCTTGCATATCTTCATCCAGCGTCAGCTGGTCATTGCATGTTTTTTTATTTACTCATTGCAATACATTCATCTGATCATAATTTCATAACGAGACTTGGGGTTGTAAGTGATCCACTAGATACATTCCATATTGTCTGGACCCGGTGACTCGCGTGTGCCTAGGGCCACAGAAGACCTGAGTAGTCACTAAGGCTTGGGGGGTAGTCATTCATCGGGATGACCGTGTCTTAGCTGTTATGATCCAAGCTTGTAAATCGTACTGTCAAGTATGCATGCTGTGAAACATAGCCAATTGACATAGGTCGATCTTCGACCCACACGCAAATGCACTAAAGCGCCCGCAGATAACAGTGATTGAGGATTTGCGCGGTCCAAGCCAGCTTAAAGCTGGCTGTGCGTAGATGACCCACCGAATTGGTCACAGATAGACCCCATCCCCATCCTCCCGATCATTGGACTCTTGCCCTGCACCGGCCGCAGGTCCAGTCCCGGTATCAGTCTCATGTCCATTTCCATTTGTCACCGGCACATCTGTCAAAGCGTCTTGTCCCTTGTCGATCTTAAGCTCATCAAGCTCAATCCAAGGCTGTCCACGATTCTCGACTTCGGTCTTCAGTAACGTGATCCGTTCATTCATGGAAACTGCCACGCCCTCGTTTTCGGCGATATACCCCTCCAGCTCCTTCTTTTCTTCTTCTGAGTCGTTGCTTTCTGTTAAGAATGCACGGAGCTCGGCATTCGAGCGGTGCAGGTGTGCGATGGAGTTTGTGAGCTCAGAGACTTTGCTGTAGAGGACTGCGATGGGAAGCTCTTTGATTGCTTCAGCAAAGGCTCCTGGGGTTATGGGGAGAGCTTCAGTTGACATTTTGATGGTTATTTTGTGAGGGGTGTAAGGTTGAGTTGGGATCGATGCGGGCTGATCTCCAAAAGCTGTTTGGATTGTTATCTTGTTATCATCACGTGGGGTTCATACATCTGGATGTGATGTTGAAGGTTGGTTTTGAGGGTTGTTGGATTAGGGATGCGTAGAATTTAAGATACTATATAGCTCAGGCCAATGATATATTTTAAAGAATAAAGCGTATTCAAACGATTCCTATCATTTCTCCATCTTCTTGGTTTATACCGCGGTCTCGGAACAACTCTACAGCCGTGCGGCCAACTGATACCACCAAAAATATCCCCGAACAATCATCCACCACCCCATATTCCGTGGTTCTCTCTGAGCCCTCGCTCTCCAGTCACAGGATATGAGCAATGCGGTATGGGCCGTATGGCGGGCCCCATGCCCAGGGCTCCGCACCTCCATACTGCCAGTAACATTCCGGCCTGCCAGTCGCGATCTCCGCATTACCCCATGGCGCATGTACAGCACATCGCGCCAATCCACGTTGCAAATCCCGAACCTTCTATCCCAACTATTCTCTCGCTCGTCTCGACCAACTACAACCCCGAAATCTCCACAACGATTCAACCCGGTCTCTACCCCCCGCCGCTTCAAACGTACATCCGCCGCATCTCCAAAGCCAAAGCCTAAATCGGATCCCTCGGAGGTTCACCCTCGCCAAAAGCCCTTCTCCGATGCCGAGATCAAAGCTATCTTCGGCCCCGCCAAGTTTAACGCAAAGCTGGGAAACCGTATCCTGGCAGTCCTACACGGCCACCGTCTGACCGGCACGCTCGATGCGGACTTGCCAATTGACATTGCCCGCGCTATCACCCATCAGCAGTTTGATATTGCCCTGGAATGGCTTCGTAATGAGTACCCCGTCGACGAAGACGCTGCTATCTTCGCCCGAATTGAGCGCGAGGATCGCGCCGCGGAAGAGAAGCTCGTGCGCCGCGCAGAGAAGCTAGGCTTGTATAAGCCGCAGAGCGGTTCTTATGACGCCGAGCTCGGCGAGGAGGGCTCTCCTTACGGCAAGAGTGTTTTGAAAGAGGCTCGTGAACGGAATGAGAAGCGCTTGTTGGCTGAACAGGAACGGAAAAGGCAGGAGTGGCTCGATGGCGAGAAAGAAGAACACGAACGGTTGAAGCGCGAGTTTGGGAAGAACACTTCCCTGCAGCAGTATCAGGAGGCTGCGCTTACTGAGGGTATGTATACTAGGGTTCGAGATTGGGTGATTGGTACTGGTGTTGACGTTTTTAGCTCGTCCCCGTGCGGATCCTATCGAAAGGCCGTATCTCGCTTGGGTCCAGAAGCATCATATTGCCGCTACCAACGAGAGTGCCGAGTCGATGAATATCACCAATGTAAGGATGGCTCATTCTGTGGAATAGTTTGGTGGCTAACCATATTTGAACTGGCAGTCTCAGCGTCTGCTCGCTCCGCTTCTATTCTCGATTGTAGTTCTCGCTCTTTGCTATACCTTTGCTCAGAAATATGAATTCCCAGCACGAAAGGACCGCATCATGCCGGATGTGCCTCCCGCTGTGGCTACTGTGGGCGCCATCGTGGCAGCTAACGTAGCAGTCACTTTGCTATGGAAATACGTACCTCCCGCGTGGAAACTGCTCAACCGTTACTTTGTGATTGTTCCCTTCTATCCCAGCTCACTGGGCATGATTGGAAGCACATTCAGTCATCAGACATGGAGACATCTTGGAACCAATATGATGGTTCTGGGACTTATGGGAACCAGAGGTATGCATTGCGGCTAGTGGAAGCACCAGAAAATATGGTTTCTAATTTATTGCTACTCTACAGTCCACGATGAAATCGGCCGTGGAAACTTTTTGGCGATCTACTTCGCTTCTGGTGTTATGGGATCTGTCTTCTCATTAACACGCAGTGTCATCCTCGGCCGCCTGGGCATGACCTCCCTTGGAGCCAGTGCTGCAACCAGCGGTATCGTCGCGGCATGGTGCATGTCTCACTTCAAGTTTGTCCCCCACCACTCTTCCGGCTGTTATTCTATGTGGCACCTATACTGACCCCTCCCTAGTGACAAACTCACCATGTGGATTCTTCCTCAGGGGCTCCAAGAGCAGATCTGGACCTACGGTTGGGTCTTCCTTACCTGCCTGGTCGGAACGGAGATCTTCAGCTTGATAGCTCCGGCGTTCTTATTCCGCGCCTGGCCCCTCTCGCGACTGACCAAGATGGACCATGCTGCCCATCTAGGTGGTTATGTTACTGGTGCCGGATGTGGATATACCCTCATGCAGAAAAAGAAAGAGCGTGAGAGAAAGACGAGACAGTCAAGGTGGATTTAAAGTCTCATCAATAAAGACCCGGTAACCTATTTATGGGTTCGAATTGTATCATACTGGCGTTACTAAGGCAAATTCTAGCCTTTCATTCTACTCATTTACTTCATGTTTTCTCACTGCATTGTTTCATTCAAAATATCTGATATAACAACCTACCAAACTCTCCTAAGGGGAAGAAAAAAATTTAAATACTCCAACCCTCCACGAATCTCACCTCACTCCTAACACCATGATCTACTGCAGCACAGTAACCGCAGACCACGGATTCAGAACCGTGTACTCAGGCTTACGCCAATGCAAAGGCACATCCAACAACCGATCCTCCGGATACACGGGTGCCTGAAAGGCCCGGAAAAGGAAGTGCTTGTCAATAGAAACAGTCCCCGCGCGAACGAGCTTCACCCACCACAGTGCAACGTACTCAACCTGAAACATCAACCTCTTCTTATCTTGCGGGGGTGTTTCCATCTGGATCGGGAACGAGACGCAATACTTCCCCAAGCCATGCTGAGCAGTATCGCTCCAACCAACCAAGTTCTCTTTGATGGTTCCACAGATGTGCACTATAATCTCCAAGTCACTGGTATCCATGCCCATGGTGTCTGGGAGAGCCACATTACCCCAGATCCAACCTGGCTGGCTGTTGTGGGGGTCCTTGAAATGGAATCGGCGGCCGTGCTCGAACTGGCTAGACTGGAATACACTCGGTTGGAAAATGGGCATTGTGGCGGTTGGTTGGTGGTCTCTCGTTATATCAATGCGATGTGTTCTTGGGTAGTCTGCTTTTTGTTTTGTGTTAGCTGATGCTTTTCGCGGTGATGGTGTGGACGTCGAGGGTTTATATACTGAGGAACAAGCCTTTTATTCTGATAATTGGGTGACAACAATGAAAGGAATTTGTCCTTTGATGGCTATTATACCTTTCTCTGTTCTTTGAGAAAGTACACTGATTCTCTCTATACTCTTTGTTTTGCCCGATGTTCTATATTGATCTTATCTATTGTTCAAATATCTCTTTGGTCTTATGTCTTCGTCAGGTCCTTAATTTACTTCCGTCGAAAAGACTTTTATCCTTTGGTCATAAAAATGGCCTTTGGTATAGAAAGATCCCGAGGAAGGCTAGAGATAATTGTGTAGAGGCTATTAGCCCTCTAATAACTAGTAATATTATTTGGAAATCTTGCATGTCAACTATACCCATATTGATGTTTTCTTTCTCTTTTCCAATCCAAAAGACATGACAAGGCTGCATAAGCGGCCGACTATTCTTGTTAATAATGAATTAATAATTTATACCTAAGCCGAGGAATTATATCCCTAGGTTTGAGTATAATAAAATAGGTAAACAAATTATATGGGTTGGCGCGATGGCGGTAAAAACATGCCGTAGTGACAAGACAACTCTACAAATCCTACTCTTACGAAGACTCTTTACAAAACGGAATATTTAAACATAAGAGGAAAAAGTAGTGCATTGATTGTTCTAACGTGCAAATAAAACCCGAAATATTCAAGCCCGAAGAAGTTGACCCCGATACAATAAACAGACAAAGAACAAGCTACAGAATGTTCCAGGGATCCATCAGCACTTCTCCCACATCCAACATATCTTCTAGTCTCACCATCTTACGACGCTTGTCAACAAAAATCATCCGTTGATCTAGAGTAACCTTCCTAGCCACGATCTGATCATTCCAATATTCGGCAAGACTTCGAGCAAGAAGAAGATCGGGATGCGTATGATCAGGCGTATGCGACTTGGGCATAGGCGTATCCGGATCGCGCTTGATAGGGATCGAGAGACACTTTTTCCCTATACCATGCATTGCTCGATCTTCTATAGTGAAGTCGCCGTTTTCAATCGCACACTTTACCCTCATCATGATTGTCGAATCCGAAATGCCGCGGTGATCGATGTCTTTGTGGAACCATACCGTAACCCAGTAGTAGTCGATTCGGTCGCCGGAGGGCTCGGCGAAATATTGCCCGGTCGTGCCCTTGTACACGCTTGGTTGGAACTTGATTGAGGTGGCTAGTAGGCGCAAAGAGGACTTGGGGCACCTCTCGGTGGTTAGTGGGCGTGAAGAGGACTCGGGGGAACTTACCCTTTCTGTTATTGCTTAATCTCTCAGTAGTTAGTGGGCGTGAAGAGGACTCGGGGCACTTACCCTTTCTGTTATTGCTTAACCTCTCGGTGGTTAGTGGGCGTGTAGAGGACTCGGGGTTCCCACTGTTTCTGTGATTGCTTAATCTCTCGGTGGCTCGTGAAGAAGACTCGGGACACCCATTGTTTATGTGCTTGCTTAACCTCTCGATGGCTGGTGAAGAGGACTCGGGGTTCCCATTGTTTATGTGCTTACTTAACCTCTCGATGGCTCGTGAAGAGGACTCGGGGTTCCCACTGTTTCTGTGATTGCCTATCCACTCGGTGGTTAGTGGGCGTGAAGAGGACTCCGGGCGCCCACTATTTCTTTGAGGAGCTTTTTGGGGGTTCATAGTTGAGGGATGATTTTCTGGGAGATACCGGTGACATAGAACTCGAAGGATACCGAGGGTTTATAAATCCCAGTCGAGATGCGATATCTGGAGTATTGTATGGGAAATAACAAAGGCCTTTCATTGCTACAATGACTTTGTTCACTCTTCCAATGGCTTTTGTCTTTGGTAGAGATATAGTCTTTGTACTATGTATAGTTCTACCCAAAGTGTGGTTTTGGGCCCATCGGCAAATATCCATGGACCCATCTATATTTGTATTGACTATTAACTAATCTGAGGTATATAGAAAACATTTATCTGTATTATCAATGTCCTCAGAAGGACACTAAGAAGATAAATTTCATACCCGGCAGAAGTGGTAAACTATCAATTGAAGGGCAGGGACGGCGAAGTAAGAGAGTTATCCAGTGTCTGAGGTTTATGCCGGCTAGGCTCTAGACAAAATATGGAACGATCGTCTCGCCACAGTGACCTTCTCACCACGGCTTGTCAAGTTACTGCGTGGAACTGGAAGTGGTCAACTTTGATCAAGATCTGTACTACCAGGTTACAGATTTCCCCGGGGAGAGTGTATTGTCCGGCATTTCCATCGAAGTGAACTGTCCTTTTCCAAATAAAAGTTATAAAGGTAAATCAATTGTACCTACGAGGGGGAAAATATGATAACTAGTTAAGAAACATGTGTTGTTTACAATAAGTTGGGAATGACTGGTCGGATTTTACACTACGTATCACTCGGAAAGCCTATAAAATACCTAGGATATTCATTTTCTTATGCTATACCACAAACTGTCCACATGCAGACGATAAACCTTGAGTCGAAAATGGGTACTGCCATCCGTACATGATCATCGGCAACCAACAGACCATTGAAGGCTATGTGTACTATTCATCCATTTCCCTAAGAACATGCGGATGTATTCCAATACCAAAAATACGTTTCTTTTCAAGAGTAGCCCCGCCATCACGTACTTCCTGCAGCCAGTGTCTCGCGCGATACTCAGCCTGGATCATGATTGTACAGGTCACTTGCGCCAGGGGAGGCTTTGGCTCACCAGGCGCATCAGGCACATCCCGTACCGGGAACGAAATACAACAATATCTTTTCCAATGCTGCGGAGTTCGATGAATGGTGGCACGGTAGTTCTCGATCTCGCCAATCGCAAACTCTAAGAGCATTTCACCGTTATGGGTGGCTTCCATGCTGTAGGGGAGTTCCACAGTTACCCAGGAATAGTTATCACCGCTGGGCTCCTCTTCAAAATTGCCTGTACTGTCTAGCAAAAAGAGAGATCGATTGGGGCGTGCCATAATATATTGTCAGTGGTCTGAGTGAGCTTTAAAGAGTTGTTTGTTGTATATGGCTGAAAGAGGATATTGCTTAGATCGAAGGACTTGTGAGACCACGAAGGCCTTTTTATACGGATGACACCGAGATTTAAACAAAGAATAATAAATTAACAAAAGCTCTTAGTGACTTCAATGCCCTTTGTGGTCTATGGCTGAAGCCTTTAGCTACCTTGAGTCCATTCCTCGCCAAAAAATAACTATTGACAAAGAATTTATTTATGAAAGCAGAAAGTCAAGGCTATTGAAAGCATGTGCCAGTAATTACAGCTAAAAATTTAAAAATGCTATGAATAAAAAGACGAGATAACCATGAAAGGAAGGAATCTAGGAAGAAATGCCCTCTCTTTATTGGACAATAGACATAGAAAGCAGGTAGCTACCTAGGTAGCTCTGTGGAAAGTTTCAATGAATGGCTTTTAGCCATTATAGAGCACGCTTGTCAAGAAGGCAGTCAAATAGAGCAATGGAGAGAATGAAGAAGGACAGTCTGTATCCGCAGAGGTTGTAGGAGCTTCTCCCTACCATTCCCGAAGGGCTTTTAGTGCGCATTTCAGACTGTGTACTCTAGGACATACTTTGTGGCATTAACAGTCTCACCAAATATAAACAATAAGAGTGGTGGGGGTAGGCACGAGTTAGGGTGTTGAGGGAAAGAAAGAAAGAACATTGAAGGTATTTATACTGACCCAAAAATGAAGGCACACATAGGTCCTGAGTATTTGGTACTTGGAAATTGTGTATAATTTATATAGATACTTAGGTATTAGTGACTTGGATATATGCAATCACGTCGGCATCTTCGCTTGAAAAAAGATATTTGATATTAATTCTCATATTCCATTGGATCAGTCACAACTTGACCATCTCTCTGGTATCGGCAATATGGCTAATCAGCCTTTTCTCTCTATAGGGTACTACGACTAAAAAGCCCACAGATTACTGGCACCCAAAAATCACCTCCCGGTCAAGATTAGCCATTCCAATACGAATATACTCGAGCCACTGATTCCCATCGGTCTCGGCACGAATCAATATTGTGGCCGTATCCGCAGTACTAGTTGGGATTGGGATCGAGATACAAGCCACCCCCATGTTGTGCAGCGCCACTTCGCTCACGATGGCTCGCCTGGTTTGGATGTGGTGAAGGGCATACCTCAGGATATCTTCGTCGCTATGGGTAAATTCCATTTCTTCAGGAATAACCACGGTGACCCAGTCAGCGTCCTCGTTGTCCGGATCCTCCGACAACTGAGAGCCTATGTTGGCCCAGGTTTCATCGTCGAACCCTTCCAGATAATCAGCGCGTATGACGAATACACTGCTCTGTCCCATGTCTGCTGAGACGGATTAGTGGATTGAGTGGGAGTTAGGGGGACTTGGCCTTTGTTTGGAAGGTTGGCTTGGATAGAGACTCTGGTTTTTCTCTATGAAAGAAAGAATTGCTAGTTGACGGCCTGAGACGCAAGACTAAAGGATCAGGTTTCCATGTTTCTTATATTGTGAACATTCAGATACAATGGACGCTCCTTTGGGAGCAAACAAAGACTCATTATTGCCAGAATGGCCTTGTCCTATCCCCTTGTCCTGTCTTTGATCGAGTCTACACGACCCCGGACCGAGTCTATGTCTACGTGAAACACTTGATTTCTCGACAATGAGCCAAAGCCATTCCATGTTCTTTGTTCTAGTACAATCAACTGAAGAAACATTGACCTCGCTGATCTGGGAGCCTCTTTGTTACTCAATCTCTATTATACGATATTGAATCGAGTCTTTGTACACTAGATTTGTGTTTCATCGGAACGAAACCCCTGGGCTCCTTCCTTTCCTTTGATACTCGGCCAAAAAGAACAAAAGCATTATGAGTTGAATGACTAGTCCACTGATATAGAATTATTCGAACAACGACATTGTCGGTGAATGACCGTTTTGCTCTTTGTATTCTTTATTGTCAAGTCTCGAGGGAGATTTTCTTCGAGGGCTCCAGACAAACATCTTTAGAATGTCTTTGTGTTATCAATTTCATTCTTTCGAGAGGCTATAGTTGTCCAGTGCCATTTCATCCTACAAAAGGGAACCTCCGCTCCACGATTTGGGATAGGATTCCATACAACCATCTCAACACAGCAAACCAGCAACCCAATTGACTATTTAGGTCGGCAGATTCCTTCATCAACACGTTGCACATAAGCATCCTTCACATTGTAAGCTGCCCCATCTATTGTGAGCACTTATGGCTCTTGCTAACTTCTTCCAGGACCTTTCTACATACGTCGACTGGATATTGTTTTTCCTCTGCTTTGGCTTCGTCCTGTGCTTTGGGTCTTTGACTTTCCTAATTGTTCATTGTATCGTGCAAGTGGTTCAGGCAGCCGTCGCTTTCTACCTATTCGACATCATTTATTACTTCATCTACGAGGAGGAAAGTACACAGTTCTTCGCCGAGCTCATCTCCCATATCCTCTCCGCACGCCTTGAGCTCAAGAGTTTTATCCTACTTCTGTGCCTACTTTTCACCATCCATAATTCCATTAAGGAGATCGCCTCTGTCCTCTGCGAAAAGTTTCTCGCGCCAAACACAACCCTCATTCTAGATTGTCCCAAGCATCGTGAGTATCGCATCCAGTCATTCGTCAACGCCTACGACCGAAGACCAGACACTACTCTAGCAACCCAAAACACCTAAGACTTAACTTTCTAACAGCCATGCAGAGCCCCCAGCTCCCCCAGATCGCCGATGAGATGGCCCGCATTTCTCCCCTTAAGTGGATGAAACCTTCTACATCTACTGACCCTAACTTCCCTAAGGATTCCGACTCCGTACCCGCTGAACTACCCTTCCCGTCTTCTTCGAGCCGTCATATGCGCCATCCCTGGGGCGTGCTCGATTACCACATTTACCTCTCACACATCGAAAGCAAACGCGACGCACTCCGTCGCAAGACAGAGTGCCACCTCCTAGATACCACCGGCTTCAGGCAAGTCACCCTACACGACGAGCCAGAGCTTGAGAATATCCTAGCCAACAAAAACCCCACAGTAGTCTTCGTGAGTCTCCCCGTACCCGACATGCAGGACAAATCTAGCAACTCCAGGTTGGTGCTGGGCTTCGATATGAAGTCCCATCGCTTGCAGGGTCATTTCTTCGAGTCCGAGGTTCCCATTGAGAATTACGAGGACCTCTGGCAGGTCTGGAACCAGGGCGGAGGCGAGCTTGTTATTGATGTTCCCGTCGAGCGTTTCCTGGCCGTTATTCGCCATACTATGCTGCAGCAGATTGAGATCCTGGAGATCGGTGTCCTGCACCACTATGGTCTGACTACGCGCAGTTTCCAAGCTGGCTTGGATATGGTTATTACTGTGCAGTTCTTGCAGTTCGTGGATGACTTCGCTGAGCTTCTCACTGAGGAGACTTATGAGTTTCGTGGACTTTATATGCCTTTCCAGGATGAACTGCGGAATTTACTTGAGAGTGGCTCTCGGGATGCTTGGTTTGCTGTTCGTGATGGACTTGATATGCAGCAGTATCGTCAGAAGCAGTTGAAGAAGGTTGTTGGTTCCGGTTTGTTCCATGGACAGAATATGGTCGTGCTGCGAGAGGGGCCTGAGCAGACTCCTACTCCTCAGAAGGAGAAGATGTCTCGTCCTGTAAAGATTATCCCACGTCACTCGTCTCCATGGTCGTGGTCGAAGCTGCAGATGCAGGTCTTGGTGAGTGCTCTGTTTATTCTTTGCTTCTGTTCTGTCTTCCAGCGCGAGCGGGTTATGTGTGTGGGGATGTTTTGATCCAGCGCATTATCAATATTATTTCAAAGTTTTCACAAAGAATTTTCAAGATAGTCCATAATTTTGGCATGTAGTAAGTAAGGTTTCCACATGTAGATCAGTAAATATCAAGGTTGTGATAGGCCGAGGTTGAGCGGGGTCATAGAGAGGAATCTGATGTACAAAGTACATAAAAGTCTGTGCGTTATTCCATGCCCTATACGGTAAGCATTCGAGACATAGTTATGTAGTGTTGGACATGTATAAGTGCCCAAAACATGAAAATTATGAAAATCCACGAAAAATCCACGAAAAATCCACGAAAATCCAAGAAACCCACCCTGATCGAAGCTAAGAAATGCACCGCCACCCTCACTGGCCTAACCAGGAATAGCCAGAAACAACTCATGTGGCGCTACGTGGCTAGACTGGATTGTGGCTGCCATCATCTTCTCTCCCATTGGTCATGTTATCACCGGAAAGTCTTGGCAGCGTCAGAGCTGTTCGTTCGGAAGCTGTAACCTCCTTTATTGCCAAGGCAGCGGGCCCCAAAGTACAGACCTGCAGCTCCCAATCTCGCTTCGTTTCTTGTTTACCCTTTCAGCCCTGTAGCCCTATCACATTCGAGTCTGCCTAATTCTTCCCTTTTGTTCCTACCCCCCCATTCTCGCTCAATTGTGTTCTAATAACCCGTGAGACTGCGACTCGAGTCCACGGCTCTTAATTTTCTTCTCCACCCTCCGGTGATATCCCTAGATCACATCAATTGCCCTTATTATGGCCGAGTACAGTGCGCAGCCCGTCAACGGTATAGGAAGCCCAACCCAAGATCTGAAATTCGCGCAAACTAACTAAGCATGTTTGAATCGCAGGGATGCCTCAAAATGGAGAAATGGGACAACAGATCACGCGCGGCCCGAACGACCGTTTCGAGCTCATCTCCGGTCCCCTAATCAACCTCAAGAACATGCACTACGAAGCTACGACCACCTGGCACGGCAGTGTCTTGATTGTCACCAAGCCAACCCAGGAGCAGCCCCAGCTGCGCCTACGCCAATTAGGCGCCGTGGATAGCGGAGCCCAGAACGACGATGGCAGGGTCCCGACAAGTCAAACAATCGAAGCCCTTAAACTTTACGAGGATCCCCTGAAAGCGTTCTGGCGATTCTCGCTAGCCGTGCCAGTGGCCGCATTCGAGGCGCGCTGGGCGTACGACATCCCCGGTCTGTACGACGAGTCCGGGGCCCAGGTCCAGACACCGTGGGAATTCGTCGTTCCTGCAGAAGAGCAGTCCATGCGCATCATGTTCCACTCGTGCAATGGCTTTTCCGTCGGCACAGACATGAATGCCTGGGTGGGGCCGAACCTGTGGAACGATGTTATGCGCGTGCATGGCGAGAGGCCATTCCACGTTATGGTTGGCGGCGGTGACCAGATCTACAACGACGGTATTCGTGTGGATGGCCCGCTCAAGCCTTGGACTACGATTTCGAACCCGCACAAGAGGCGCACCCATGACTTCGATAACAAGATGCGTGCTGAGTGCGATGACTACTACTATGCCAACTATGTCCGCTGGTACAACACTGAGCCATTCCGCGCGGCCAATGGCCGCATCCCCCAAGTCAATATCTGGGATGATCATGATATCATTGACGGATTCGGCTCGTACACAGATCACTTCATGAAGTGTGCTGTCTTCCGCGGTATCGGCGGTGTCGCTTTCAAGTATTACTGTCTCTTCCAGCACCACATTGCTCCTCCTAAGTCGACTTTTACTACCGATTCCCCGCAGACTATGCACGCTGTGAATGGAACTTCCGGTGTTGACCCGCGTCAAGTGGAGAACACCTACGTTCTGGAGAACCAGGTCGAGGACGACAGCTGGATCATTGGCAAACGGCCCGGTCCGTACGTGGAAGAGCGCAGCCGAAGTCTCTACATGCGCTTCGGCAAGCGCATTGCCTTTATGGGTCTGGATGCCCGCACAGAGCGCACCCGCCATCAGGTCAACTACGAGGACACATACAATCTCATCTTCGACCGGTTGCAGCGTGAGATCGTTGATGCTGACGGTGACATCAAGCACCTGGTGGTATTGCTAGGTGTGCCAATCGCATACCCACGTCTGGCCTGGCTGGAGAACATCCTCACATCCCCGCTGATCGCGCCGATCCGGTTGCTGAACAAGCGCTTCGGTGTGGCAGGCGGCCTCTTCAACGAGTTCGACGGCCAAGTCGATCTCCTCGACGACCTGGACGACCACTACACTGCGCGCCAGCACAAGCGCGAGCGCAAGATGCTGGTACACCGCCTCCAAGAGTTCGCCCGCAGCAACAGCGTGCGCGTAACCATCCTCGGCGGCGACGTCCATCTTGCCGCCATCGGCCGCTTCTACTCGAATCCGAAACTCAACCTCGCCGGCGAAAACGACCACCGCTTCATCGTCAACGTCGTCAGCAGCGCTATCACAAACAAGCCCCCGCCTCAGGCCGTCGCCAATCTCCTCGCCCGCAGAAACAAAATTCACCACCTCGACCGCGACTGCGACGAGACCCTCATGCCTTTCTTCGACAAGCAGCCCGGTGGCCAGGAGAAGAGCGCCGCCTGGAACAAGGTCACCATGCCATCCCGCAACTACGCCGTTCTCACCGAGGTTGTCACCCCAAGTCCTAGAAACCCCGGTGTCCTCGAAGGCAGTTCCGCGAAACTGGATCGTCTTCCGAAGGATGGCCACGCGCCATTGCACAAGGGCGAAGTCGATGCCGGAACCACACACAGCGCTGCTGACGGGTTCACCTGTGCAAGTGGCATGTATGGCGGACTTGACGTTGCCGTCCGTGTTGAGATCGATCCTCAGAATCGTAGTGCTACTACCGAGGGATATGGATTTAGTATCCCGCCCCTGTTGGCTACCGAGGGTCCGCCATCTACCGGTCATCGACTTAGTCTACATTCGCGCAGGTCTCAGGGCCGGCCGTCGACGGCGCAGTAATTGTCTTTCTTGTGTTTCCATGTAGGGGTTCTTCTGTATATACCTAGGTACCATATGCTACCGTTCGTAATGTTTGGTGTTTTCTCTCTTTTTTGGGGGTTTTTCGGATTCTTTTGATACCTCGCTTTTCTTTTAATTTCTATAAAATGATAATGCATTCTCTATTTTCCATGTCTTATCCAGGTATATCCTATCCTATCACCCCTCGAAGCCAATCTCGCAGATCAAATGCGGAGAACTTCCCCTCGCATGGATTTAGTTGCTTTTTAGGGTTAGGCCTGGCGTCAAGGTTTCTCTTATCTTGTCTTCTTTTATTTACTTTCAAGCCGACTTTCTCAATTGATTATTTTTCTAGTGTATATGAAGATATGAAGAAACCCAATAGGAACATAATATGCACGTAAACCCTCTCTAGCCTTAGTTTCACCTTTTTATCCTTGAGACTCCACCACAAACCTGCGTTTATCTTCACCTATCATTGCAGAATGCGAGGCTCTTCCTCTTTCGGACTTTATTGTTTACATATGTACTTTGGTGGCGTGTTATACGACATGAGAATCCTTGCTATTCGCTGCACCTCCGCATATTATTGGGTGACGCCTCAACTCTGTACTTCGTATCATCGGTGTTTATAAATCCCTCGTCTTGCCGATTATCCCAATAGCTTGCAGAAGCCAATTATTTATATACTCCACTACTATCCACCTGCAGAAAACGCCTGCTGGATATATCCCTTATAACTATTGACCTGCTACCGTCACCATGAATCTCAAGAAGGAGATTACCCCTTCACCTCCTTCCCCCCAAGACCATGAAAAGGGCACAATCGAGACCTTCGCACTAGACCGTCTGGGCTACAAACAAGAGCTACGTCGCAACCGCTCAGTCCTAACCCTCCTCTTCCAAACCCTCGCCATAGCAGCAATCCCATACGGCGAAGGTTCAGCCCTCCTCTCCGCCATCTACGGCGGCGGTCCGCTCTCAATCTTCATCGGCTGGATAGTCGTTTGCGTCCTCGACCAATGCATCGCCTTCTCCCTCGCCGAGCTCGCCTCCCGCTACCCGACCTCCGCAGGCCCCTACTACTGGACCTTCCAAATCTCCCGCGGCAACAAAACAACCCTCTCCTTCATCAACGCCTGGATCTGGCTAATCGGAAACTGGACCATAACCCTCTCCGTAAACTTCGGCTTCGCTTCCATGCTCTCGGCAACAGTCTCAATCTACCACCCAGACTGGGCAGCATCCAGCTGGCAGCTCCTCCTAATCTTCTACGCAGTCTGCCTCACTTCCCTGGCAATCTGCATCTTCGCAAATAAACACCTCCCACTAGTGGACACCCTCTGCGCATCATGGACCCTACTCACAATAATAATCATCCTAATCGCCCTCTCCGTCAAACCAGATACAGGCCGCCACTCACCATCATACACCCTATCCCACTACGACAAATCCTTCGCCGGCTGGGGAAACTTCACCTTCTTCATCGGCCTCCTCCCGGCTGCATACACCTTCTCCGCAATAGGAATGGTCACCTCAATGGCAGAAGAATGCGCAGACCCAGCCGTGAAAGTGCCCCGCGCAATAGCCCTCTCCGTCCCAGTCGGCGGAACAGCTGGTCTATTCTTCATCATCCCCATCTGCGCAACCCTCCCCCCGCTCCAAGATATCATCAACGCCCCAGCAGGCCAAGCCCTCCCCTACATCCTAGCTCGCGTAATGGGTTCCCCCGCTGGCGGTCTCGGGCTGATCTCGCTCGTCCTGGTGATAACAGTCTTCTGCTCGATTAGTATAACCGTTGCCGCATCGCGCGCGACCTGGGCGGTCGCCCGTGACGACGCCGTTCCGTTGGCGAAAGTATGGGCGCGCGTCGACAAGCGCTGGGGCGTACCGGTTTGGGCATTGGTTTTGTTGACGGGGATTCAGATGTTGTTGGGGTTGATTAATCTCGGGAGTTCGAGTGCGTTTACCGCGTTTGTTTCGGTGGGTGTTATTGCCCTCGCGGCGGCTTATGCTATTCCTATCTTTTTGAGTTTGTGGCATGGTCGTGAGGAGGTTGCTAAGGCGCCGTGGACTTGTGGGGGGATTTTTGGGAGGTTTGTTAATGTTGTTGCGTTGGCTTGGATTGCGTTTGAGTTGGTGCTGTTTAGTATGCCGACTGCTTTGCCGGTTACGGCTGTGTCGATGAATTATGCTTCGGTTGTTTTTGTTGGGTTTATGGCCATTTCGGGGGTTTGGTATGTGGTTTATGCGAGGAAATGTAAGTTTTTTTTGGACTGGATTTGGGTACTGAGGATTTTGATGCTGACAATTAATAGATTATCAGGGTCCGCCTGAGTCGGATGCTCTTGATTGAATCTACATCAGCCCTGAATAGCAGATATGTGTACAATTTTGTTAAGAATTACTGTTTGTTCTTATTAATTACAGAATTTGGTCTTGTTTTTCGTAATCCTAATGCATTCTTATAGTTAAGCCCCTAAGAGGGCGATGCATTAGTTTAGCTGCAGCTGCAGCACCTGGCCAACTGTGCTTAAGTATAGCTACTCACAACTGGTTGATGAAGATCAGCTGGACCAAATTTCACGGTTCATGAAGAAAACCTTGTCAATTCCAGATATCTCGTGGGAGGACATGATAATCGAGCTTGAGGTAATAAGGGATAATGGCTTCGAAGATTTAGATCGTGTCTTTGCTATATATAAATAGATAAGCAAGCTAGAGACCCTTAGCTTTGCTGATGCACTTAGGTAGGTCTTAGATAGACCCCTATGGCAAATCGATAACTGCTGACTCAAAAATTGCAGAAATGAATTCTAGACTAAGGACCTGATATTTGTGATTAATAAAGGGAACTTAGTTGGTACAAGAGCTCGGAGCGTGTATAGTTTATAACAGAGATTCGAGGGAAAGTGACCCTAAATAGTTACTACAAATATCTAGACAGCCTTTTTTTATAGAGGATATAGGGGTCTAACTGCTTACTCTGTAAATAGTCTAGAATAACTAATGCGAGATCCTATTACGCAAATTATAGAGAGGTTGGTAGCTCCTTGTTGACTGCAATTACTATACTTCTAAGTAGTAACCCCTCGATCATAGATATAGTTCTTGGCTTTTACGGAATCATTGACATTGAGTTCCCTAATCAGGATCTTATAGATGACGATTCTGAGTGGTTACAGTGCTCTATTACGCCTAGCCTATGAATCACTACTAGATAGTTTACGGAACTTACCTACACTTCACCTATATTAACTAGTTACATATACTATGGATGGCCTGATCACTTATTTCCTGCTATGTATAGCCCTCCCTAGCCTATATTTTCGCTATCTAGATATTCCTCAGAGGAAGATACGCGTTATCGAACGCTTCTTAATAGAGTGATAAGAGCAGCAAGAAGTGCATCTTTCCCTAAAAAGACTTACTATATGAGTGGCCTCTATGAGGCCCTGCCTAGAGAAAATAGCAGTGTATAGCCTGCCTGGTTCGTCCTCGCTCGTTTTCACTTGTTTGTCGCTGGTTTGTTTCGTATAAGTTTGTACGGCAGAATATGAAGGAAGATCGTGAGAGTTGCTCTATTAAGGGTATGAGGAATTTAGTAGTAGTCGCTACCAATAGCAAAGAGTAAATTCCAAATCAAAAACTAAGACATTCAAGCAAGAGTGATTGGCTTGAAATCACAAAACTCTTCCTTCCATTCTAAGGCTCCGACGCTTTCTAGCTTATCACCAAACTTCTCTAGTAGGGTTCTCGCGTCGCACATAAGATAGCCACTGTTGGTATATTTCCCAACATGCCTATACTCGGCGCTCTTTGCGTCCGTCCAGAAGTGCGGCCATAGCATCAACTGAGCTTCTTGGCTATGCACGAGCTCTGTTCCAATGGCCCATATCTTTATTGGAAGGTAGGTTTGTTGACGCTTCACACCATGCCGCACACCGCCAATCCCTACAGCCGGTTCACGAATACCAATCAAATCCGAAATCTGAGTCTTCTGGGCATCGGTCACCGGTGTCAGAAAGTATATCCAGAACAATTCCACGTAAGAGCACGTTAACGCATCAAACCAGCTGGGGCCCACATAGTCGGAGCTCCTCTGCGAAAATGTCTCACGAGAGGACGTAGCTCTGATTCCTCTAGCCTCGAGGTTCTCCCGATAGAGCTGGGCAGAAGGCGAGGCCATGAATGCCCTCATATCTGAGGTTCTCTCCCATGCTTGGTGGCAGTTAGCGGGACGACCTTTGATTCCCGGTTGATACACAACTCACCTGTAACTAGAAGAATTGTATCCGGGCGCTCCTGCACTCTTGCATACCCGGAACCCTCGTGCCCTGGGGCCCGAAGCAGTGGCTGGAAATGTCCAGCCCATTCGGTATCCAGCTCCAGTCCCTTGGAAACTTGAAACTCGGTCCAGATTAGGATTGCTTGGTCGTTGAGGTCGTCAACCTGTGATCGATCTATAGTATAATCTCCCAATGGCGCCATGACTGAAGAGGGTTGATTTGGATCTGAACAGGTCTTTTGGAGAGAACGACTGCGGGCACTGGGGTTTTACTAAGGGCACTAACGCTAACCCAATAATAACCCATTTGAACCCATTTTTGCATAAAAATCCATAAAATTCATAAAATCTAAGTCTTGGCATTTTTAAACACACTTTTTTAGTAGTATAAAATGCTTTTTATTGAAATTTGTTTTTGTTTTGTAATTGAGTTACTATGCAAGATATATATATATTCAAATCTTTAAATTTCAACCATATTATCTTTTTGTTTGTTTTGTTTGCACTATACTGGGGCCCCAATGGGTTACCCAATAGGTTTTGGGTTAGTTATTAGTTATAACCCAAAACCCACTTTGGGTTGGGTTGGGTTGGGTCCGGGTTAGAATGGGTTGTGCCGAAGTCTATTCATAACATAGCCCACCGATGGGCCCGAAGCATAGGCCCAAACCCCAGCCCTTGGTGGGTTGGGTTGGGTTGGGCTGCGGGCTTTCTTGAGGTCTACTTACGTGGGCCCTTTTGTTCTAGGAAAGGTACACTGATGCCGAAACAAGATCCCGATAGGGCTTAGAAGAGATACAAAAAAACATCTCGACCAAACAACGTGCATACACTCATGTCTCTTCGATACCTAGGCATGTCTCTCGATGTTCAGAGTGTTGAGGGCTACGAAACTAGGACTGCTACTAAGCACCGGGAAATTTCAGGAAGAAGAAACTGTTGTATTTACCAAAAGAAGGCTATTTAAAAGGCCTGAACTAACAAGGGACGAGCAAACTAGCAAAAAAAGAGCTCAGTCTACCTAGCACAAAGGCATCCCATCGCATCCATGGGGTGATCCAACACAGAACAAGTACGCCAAGGCTAAAGCTACATTTCGAAAAACCTAGAAAGAGTTTAGTGAAGAGCGCAGAACCAACGATCAAACCACACTTGTGTGCCTTCATAACCTAGGTAATACTCTTCGTGATCAAGAGGAGGTTTGCCGAAGCCAAAGTAGCATACCAACAGGCTTAGAAGGGGTGTAGACAAACACTAGGAGTAAACGACGAGGACACACTCAGTTCTCTTGAGTGCCTCTGCTCTGCTCTTCGCAAAAGCTCACATTTTACAAAAACGACAGCAAAAAACGAGCATAGTCCGCCAAAAAGAACTCCAAGTCATCCCGGAGATAATACAGCGTCATCTTGCCCACAATGCATAGTTTCTCTGTTCTATCGTGCCGCTGTCACCCGTAGCGAAAGACCCACTATGCATATAATTAAAACTAGCGAGATATGAAGCTATTTAATGCCACAGCTCAGTTTGCAGGAACTTTTTATAATGTTTCTAGATACGGGAGAACGCAGGGTTGTTTATTCTTGCAGGTTGAAGCAGGTTGAATTTAGAATGAGTTGAAGTTCCATCCTGCGATACTAATGGATTCACTTTGTATGCATTGGATGGCGACGATAGTGTCGAACTGCACCAACGGCGCTAATCTCGATTCCGTACGACCTGGAGATTCTTGGCATGAAACAATAAAAAATAGCTTAGACAATCTTCTCCATCTGCTTGATCTGTTGGAAAATTTGCGTGACAGCCTGTTGCCCTCGGAAGATCGCAATCTGTGCCGCCGTCCACTTTTTATTTCCTGATGTGAGGGAGACATCTGCGCCCGCGTCGAGCAACATTCGGACAATCTCGCAATGACCGCATTCTGACGCTGCTGAAAGCGCCGTATGCCCATTATAATATGCGCCTTTAGCATTCACATCAGCTCCTGCATCTAACAGTTGACGAACTATCCGGCTGTGGCCTCCAAAAGCTGCGCCTTGAAGGGCTGTAACGCCTTTATACCTTGCGGCGGGGGCATTGACGTAGGCATTTTGGTGTAGGAGAATTTCAACGATATCGACATGCCCTTCTAATGCAGCAGCTTGAAGTGCCGTGCGACCTCCATTCTTAGCGGGGGGCGTATTGATATCTGCGCCTTGCTTAAGCAGCCATCGTAGTAGCTCGATATGGCCCCCCTCGGCGGCGGCTTGTAGAGCGGTTCGGCCCGCATACGGATGGGCTGGGTAGTTGATATCTGCACCCGCAGAGACTAAGCGGCTGACGATATTCATATACCCCGCTCCAGAAGCCAGTACTACCGCTGATCTGCCACCGTTGTTTCCCCCAGGGGCGTTAACTTCTGCCCCTGCCACTAATAGCATTTCAACAACGGCGAGATGCCCGTTACAAGAGGAGGCCTGAAGGGCCGTCTGCCCATAGTAACCTTTAGGAGGCTCATTAGGGTCCATTGGTTGGGCTAGGAGCCGCTGTACCTGGCACAAATTCCCTTGCGCAGCGGCAAGCTGCAGAAGAGACCATCTGCCCTCATCGTCTGGTTCATCTAGTTGAGATTGCCGAGTTGATAAAAGTTGAGTTCCCTGCATCTTGGGGCTTGTATCGTGGTCGTTTCGTGCCGCCCGGTGGCGTATATATTGTTCTTGGGTTGTTTAAGAACATACACATTGACTCTGGGGAAGATTCTTATCCGGTTAAAACGGCATCGATACCTAGTGCGAATTATAGAAAACCCAAAGTATCCCAATTAGAAGCCAGATAACCCACCTATTCAATATACCCTCCCATGCCGCTAATGCACATGCACATACTATCTAGTTGGGGGTAGCCTGCTAATTATATTAATACCAATAATAATTATTATTGACCAGGATGTAGTTTATAGCCTTGGTCTGTATTTAACTAGTTTGATTCATTCGGAGAGGTATCATTTGTGTTACTGGTGGCGTATGTGCATTAGCGTGTGTTGTTAGGGATGGGAGAGTAGTTGAAAATAATATATTAGCGAAGCTACTAACTAGTTAGTGGCTTTTAGGGAACATAGTGTACATATGTACTAATCCGAATTGTATTTGCATTACCCAGCGGTATTTATGGGCAACCCCTCTTTCACGTTAGATACACGTATATGTTTCTAATATATGATTACCAGCAGGCCCTATGATAAAACGGCAAAGTCCATGTCAGTTTCGGTCCGATCTCAATGCTAAATAATCTACTCTCCTGCAACCTCTAGCGCGGCGCATCCTAGACTTACTCACCAGCTATGACGGCGGTGTCGAGATCCTCAGAAGACTGGGATAGGAATGATGACAAGCACAGCGATTCCATTTCTTCATCCACTGGCTTGTTGAATGAACTTACCTCTAAATCTCGAGTGGCCTCATTGCGGAAATACATCGACCTTCGCTTGATATTTGAAGGATTTCTGGTGTTTTCTCTATTTATCACTTTGGTGTCCATTACACACAGTCCAGAGGAATCGAATGCCGGTAAAGAAAGCAAGTACGGACCGACCCGTAAGTATCCCTTGGATTAGATATCAAGTATATGTTCATCGGTCGATCCCTAATATCTTTACGATAGTACCGCGGAGAGACGTTATTTTTGGTAATACGGCGGGGCTTGGACCGGAACTCGATTACGAGGATCCTGAGATGCTGCGGAATGCTACACGTATGCGAGAGATTCATAGAAACTGGCATAGCCTATTCCCGCGTGAGTTTTGTCAGCTTGGGCACCGGTATCTCGACTCCGCGACTGATACCCTTTCTTTTCCTTCTCATAGCGGGTCGCGGCTATATCACCGTTTCGGAAAATGAGGATTTTAATGTCCTTCATCCCCCATTCAAGATGGATAATGTGTTCGACAAAGGTGATCACTACGAAGGACACATTATGGCGGTCTATCACCAGCTACACTGTTTGGTGAGTCTACGCCGAGCGATAAGTTCTATACCCCGCTGACGGACGATCAAAGTCTATTATTATGACTGCTATGGGAACCTCGCGGGAAGAATGGGCGATGCTTGAGACAGAAAAGCTTGAGCACCGCGCTCACTGCGTGGAATATCTTCGACAGAGCATTTTATGCTCGGCAGATACAACTTTGGAAGGTGAGACTGGGGCGTGGGCGAGAAGTACAGGCTGGGGTCAGACACATTCTTGTGTGGATTTGGATGCGTTGACAGCATATGCCAATGAGCACGCGATTTGGAACCTTACAGAGAGATTGCTACCGGACAGCTTTGATCCTCTCAAGGTTCCTAGTACTGCGGACAACCATCAGCAATAGATTTGTTGGCTTGTCACACTTAGGAGATTGGGCTTCCGCAATAATGCAAAATCAATAGAAATGTATGCTTAGCAAATATTCAACTTTTCAGAGAGCGATTAAGACGAGATGAAACCGCGAGCCGAAACGCTAATTTATATGACGTGGGTGATAGGCTATGTTGTTTCCTACTTAGCTACACATCGTGTTGGGCAAATACTGAGTGATAGGCTTTACGCCGCATCATGTTCATTGTGATTTGGTTCAACTCATAATTATTCGTCCTTGGGATGAATACAGGAAAGGAGAAAAGACATATAATAATACCCGAGGCCGTCTCTTAAATCCTACGCGAGGTGCATGACCACATGCGTAGCTTATTCCCCGAATGTGACATTCTATGTGTTCAATTGGTGGTCAGAATGTTTGAAGACATAGTGACTTAGTCTGGTACTCACCATATCACTTGCGCTCGTAGTCAGTCACGGCCTCCTCGGCGACGGGGCCAGCAGCCATAGCCCGCTTTCCGTAGTCAGTGACAGCCTCCTCGGCGACAGGGCCAGCAGCCATAGCCCGCTTCCCGTAGTCAGTCACGGCCTCCTCGGCGACGGGGCCAGCAGCCATAGCCCGCTTCCCGTAGTCAGTGACAGCCTCCTCGGCGACAGGGCCAGCAGCCATAGCCCGCTTCCCGTAGTCAGTCACGGCCTCCTCGGCGACGGGGCCAGCAGCCATAGCCCGCTTCCCGTAGTCAGTGACAGCCTCCTCGGCGACAGGGCCAGCAGCCATAGCCCGCTTCCCGTAGTCAGTCACGGCCTCCTCGGCGACGGGGCCAGCAGCCATAGCCCGCTTTCCGTAGTCAGTGACAGCCTCCTCGGCGACAGGGCCAGCAGCCATAGCCCGCTTCCCGTAGTCAGTTACGGCCTCCTCGGCGACAGGGCCGGCAGCCATGGCGCGAGGTATCGACAATCCCATTGTCTGGGACGCACCAATTGAAAGCAACATCAGTGTAGCGAGGAACTTCATATTGGGAGTATGGTATGGGCGAGCTGAGAATATGTCTGCGATGGGCAATGTCAATTGTATGGCAGTAACGGTAACAATGTGTGACTAGGTAGGAAGCAAAGAATTTATATCACCAACGAGTTACATAGTATTCCTGTTTTCATATACCGTGACGCAAAATTCGACTAAGGATACAAGACGGTACAGTTTCATGAATTTTTACATTCTGGACCCTAATGCAAGTGGTGCATTGCTAGAGAAGCCCATGACTCGTAGTAATCATAACAAGGAGCGTTCTAATTAAAACATTTTGGTTTTTTCAAGTCTCATCTGCATATTTCTAGAGACGATGTAACCCTAACTAGGACTTTGGTCCGCCTATAGTGTTCTTTAAAAAGACAATCCATGATAAACAGTAATCCTTGAATCAGCTCAAACGAACCGTCCAGATCTACCTTTCTTGTCCCCACTTTTATTGATTATTACGTGGTAATGCAATTGAGAATTATCTGTAAAATTTTGGGTGTCGCTCTTTGACTGGTCCATTCAATAGCCCATTTTCGTTATCTATCAAGTTGCGTTATCAACAAGCCATTCACCCCGGCTCTCCCCCATAAGACCGGCTCTGGCAAAAGATCTTCCGGCTATCAAATTCACAAGGGCTGTAATCTGCAATACGGAATGCCAGAGGTTGCGATGGTGGTGGAATTTATCCCCCTTGGCCATTTCATAATTAATCTGGTGCAGTGTAATGTATGCTCGTAGCTGTACACATCATCATCCAAGTGTCGATGTTCAATGATAGCGGAGTGCAATCGTCGCCACAAGTAGAGGCAATGCATTATGTGATAATCATTGTTCGGATAGACTGCTTCAAACTCGCCGGCGAGGACGACATCCCGGGAGACTTCCTTGGTATGCTCCCGGTCAGCGTACCATTTGAAATCGACCTCCTCGAGCATCTCGCCCAAGACGCCCTCGTTGAAACAATTTGGGGAGTACCACCGCGAGGCCATGACGTCGAATTGGCAGCCCAGACGTTTAGCCTCAGTCCAATGCGTACCGCATTTGGCTTCTCCTGTCTCGGCGTCGAAGACAAAGTGGCTATCCATACCCACCTCTGGTGGTCTTAAGGTCGCGTTGGCGATTGCGTTGGCTACCAGCCGGACGGTAGGATTGAAGACGCTGGCAATGCCAGCCCCAAGGACCATTCCAATTAAGAGACATACCAAACAGGTAAGCCTGTTGGAGCGGATTTTTGAACGAAATTTCGTGGTTTTAGTCTCTGGCCCATCCTCGGAGTCGTCCAAGGCAGAGTATTCTGTTGAAGCCATGGGACCGTGGAGATAAAAGCTGGGTTGCAAAGCGACAGTATTGCAGAGATATCTCAAAAACTGAGTAGAATGTCAAAAGTGGGCGCACATGAATTTGCAGCTGGTTGTGGATTCTGAATCAGCTTTGAATGTCTCATTGTATATTGATTTTAGATATCAGAAGTACCCCGCAGGTCTTCGGGTATGTAATTTCAAGAGGCGAAAATTACAGTTACCAAGAAACCTAGGGGCTGTGACGCTGGCTGAATGTATATATCTTCCTAAATACCGTCCTTGGACTGGCCTTCCCCGTCTTTCCGAATAATCACGGCGTGTCTGGAAGAAATAATCAGATCCTGGGACAGATTCCTGTAAGGCATATTTGGAATAAATCCAGTCTTTGCTTTCTATGGCCTTCATGCACTTCTTTGAAGGGGAGGATGGGCAGGCGCTCGGCCTTGACCAGCGGTCAAAATCCACCCACCCGAGGCGCACTCTACTAGCCACCTCTCTCATTTTCACCAAGTCTTGCCTTCTCTACTCGCTAGCCATCTGGGGCGCCTTCACACTCATTGCCCATCCACTACAGGCAATTGAACTTCCTTTTAAGGGCCAAATCTCCTCCGGAATTTCGCCAAGGGGATGCGACTGTGGAGGGTCCGTCGCAGAGGCAATATCCCGCGGTTGCCGATTCGATGGGCTCGCAATGGCCTGGCTTCCGGAGCATTGTCGCGACGATGAATTAGCAGAAGAATTTAATACGATGGGGGATGGTTCTAATGGAACTTGGATATACTACGCCGATCGGGAACGTACTATCCAGATTGACCCTAACGAGGTGGCGGCCTTGGGAGATCGCCCTGAGGCTTTGGTCCATATGAGCGTCCAGTGGCACACCATCCATTGTATCTTTTATTGGCGAAAGCAGTTCCGGACACGATCCAATGGCAAGATCGTGGAGCCCAGGTCTGATTCTGAGCATCACATCAAGCACTGTGGACAGATTTTCTTGTCACCAGGGTCGGGGACGAAATCGGGGGTGGCTCTGAATACGAACATAGAATAGTTGCGGTATCGGATTACCTTGCACATTTTTGCGGTATATGTACATGTTGCATAACACGTGTGCTATACAAAGAGAGGTGTATTGAGAAAGCTGAGGGGTGTGAAGCTGTTGGAAATAATACAGGCTATTCTTTACCACTTAGACCACAAAAACCAAGCTTCCTTATTTATGGCCTAGGACGTAAGATAAGCGCTACATAAGCACTAGGGCTGAGCGCTAGTGCAGAGCACGCTAAAACGGGGAATCCCTCCCGTGGCTCGGACCTCCTTCCAAGGTTGTTTTGTATCTTTCGTAATCACATTAATACATTTTCCCCAACTGCTAGTAGATAAGAGAAACTCCGTGATGTTGCATTGCATACGAGACATGCAGATCAGTTCTATTTGTTTTAAGTTTCATTTATAAACTATTCTCATCGTTTATGCTAGTCGTTTCTTCGGAATTTGAGCGCAGACCCTACATGTACAATTTCAGTCGAGGGCAATGGTGGCCGTATCACCGGGCAAAAGGCGATGATGAAGAGGGCGACCTTGGATTGCATCTTATATCCGCCCCCTGCGAAATGATGAAGGGAGCGAATGCATTTTCTTCGGGCACAATCGAAAGTCTTCTGAGCCAGTGGGCGAGAAGCATAGTCGACGGGAGTTCTCTCCATAACTCCTGTCTCTTGCTTTCTGTCCATGAAGGCGAACAGTTTAAGTTGTGGCTCACTCAAATTTCCGATGACTCAAACTTGACGTTTGAGAACATGGTTGACCGTACAACGGACTTCATCTCACAATCTGACTCCCAATCGGTCTGCTTCACGTTCCAACTGGACTTGGACAACGAAACCACTCCTACCCCGCCTGATGTCTATCTACTTTCTATCTTGAATATTTCAGCCCGTGACTGGTCTTACGCTCCAGCAATTGGCTGGTTAGCTACACCACAAGTACTTCGTACACATGTCATGAAAAAGCTGCGTCAAGGGTCTTCATGGATTTTTCTTCTCTCGCTTCTGGTCATGTTGCTCTTAATGGGCATTGGAATTTTGGCCAGCGTTTGGATCACACCTCGTGGCTCGCACTCCGACAATAGTGAGGCTGGCTTTTGGCTCACATGGAACACCAGCCAAAGCATCGGCCTCAAACATCAACTCCAATTCACAAAGCCCTGGGCTCGTTTTGTGGAATATTTTGACGAGGAAACAATCCGTCAACCATGGTTTATCCGGCTTGATGACCAATCGATGGTAGCGCCTGAACTGATCGATGATACGGAGCTGAAGTATCAGCGATGGTTTCGCGAACGGTATCCGGAAGTAGAGAAGATCAAGCTTAACGGGGACTATCTCAATGAGTCCTTTTGGTCAAATGCACATTCGGTTAGGGTTCTAACCGATCCTCTCTTTCATCCTGCACATTGTCTCCTCGCTCTGAGGAGGTACTGGATTGCAAGAGAGACTGGTCGACATGTCTGCCCTCGAGACATTGATTATAAACATATACAGCATTGTTTAGATTCCTTGGATGATATTTTCTTCATTGATCCCAAGAAAGGGCCGGTTTTGACGCTTGAAGACTCGGATAACAGAATGCCATGGTTGGTGAATGCCTGTTTCTAGTTATTCATCATATGAATGGGGATAGTCACCATAGGTAGACTAATTTTACCACGAGATATGTCTTAATGAGCATTATGATACTTGGTTAAAACCTTAGCCTGATCGCTAGGGTCTCTACGATACTTATAGTGGTCTCGACACTATAATTGAGTTATTAAGATATTCCAACAATTTAGGGATATAACGCTATCTTTATTCATTTACTTAGTTAAGAGAAGGGAGTAATTTTCGTCCCAAGAATGTCGATCCCGTTGTCTCGTGCCGGCTGCCACATGTACGCGAGGATAATCCATTCGGCTTTTTCCCCCATACTTCCGCGGCCGTTTGGAATCGACAACTTGCCAATGCGTCGAAAGGGCATTCACTAACGGCTGCTTCTCCAATGTGTATCCCACGTATAATGCTTGAACCTCCCTCAACCGATCCTCGTCGCCAACATCAACCATCTGAACAACCGCATCGCCCAACAATCCGCACAGGCCAGACCTCACAGCTGCTTCCATGGTGATACGTAGAGAAACGCCTCCGATGGTTATGCCTAGCTTGCTGTTTTGACCATTCGCCCAAGGTAGTATATCGACCATATCGCGCACATCATCGTCTCCTCTGTAATGATAAGTAACTTCTGGGATATCATGTGAGTCGGAATAAAAATGATTATTAGAGACTAAATTCTATTATCTATTAGAAATCCTACTTTAGATATAGTATTATAATTCTATTATTTTTGTCTAAATGTATTAGTATCTCAAATCTTCAAGTAATAGAAATACCTAAAAAAACAGTAGTATTCTTTATAAGTTATACTAGTCACGTTTTTCCGTATATTTATACTATTTATAGTCCTATAGGGGTCCTATCAAAGTCCTATAGGAGCGGACTGAACCCTCTAGTCCCATTCTTGGCACTCCTATAGGACTTGATGGGACTCCCATATGGCCCCATGGGATAGTCCCATAGGACCCCTCCTATGGGAGTTGGCAAGGTCTATCTACAGCTACCTTTACAATAAAACGTTAGACTAGGAAAACTATAATACTACCTACAAATACTGTATAAGGAGACCTTTAATATATATCCATTTCCTAAAATTTCAAAGGGCCAACCGTCGATTAAAGGGGTTGGTTCTGTCAGGACTAAATATACGGTTATTTCAGCGGTAAGAATATATTGGTAAGCGGCATTCATATCATATAATAGGCTATAAGAGGGAAAGTAAGCGAGAATTATGCTAGTGCGGATATGGATATCAACTCATATCCGCAGTGCGGATATAAGGATCGATCTGATATTCATTGGAGCGGATATGCCGCAGTCTATCCCTACCTTAGTAGTAGTCCTCTAACACTGATCTATCAATCTGATCAGATATAATAAAATCAAGGTAATCGGCGGTTCAGAATAGGCTACTCGGGCTCATAACTGTCAACTACCGCCCTAGTTCCGACAATTTATACTATGGTGGTAAATTACATTCTGAATAATAAATTAAAACAAACTTAGTGGAACCAATAATATTGGTCTCAACAAGGCAATGATGTCTCAGGCATTACACACAAACATGACCTGTAGCTTGCAACAAAACCCTCTTAGCTTCCTCTTTGCTACCTATCTCATTCCCATACCACGACACGAAATCATCCGGGCGCACCAACACCAGTCGCGCTCCCCATATCTGCTGCGCATTGGTTTCACCGACAAGGGACACAATATGAAGGGGAATTTGGTGTTCGTCAGCGGTATCCCGGAAGATAGACCCGCCAGATGACGGTCCTGGCACTCCATCGATAAATTCCACCAGGGTCAGATTTTTTCCGAATTTGTCAAACATTGCAGAGCCGTCGGCGAGGAACACATGAGGAGCCCGGAAACCCGGGTGCGTGGTTGGGGTATATGAGCGTGGGTCGAAGGGCGGATGACTGAACGCGCTCTTCGCCGTGATGTCCGAGTGATGCTGATGGCCGTGTTCGACGCCAAAACACTGATTGTGTGCATCATTCGACTGTACATACTCATGGATATTTTGTCGCAGTTCTTGTCCACGTGCATCAGACGCATCGATGATCGTCGCGTCGAGCGTCACTGAAGATGCAAGCCCGATCAGCTTGCCTGCGTGTACTTTGCCCCAATGCTGCATGAGCTCGGCGACGGGACGTCGCTCCTGTTCATACGATGATAAAAGCTGTGGTCCTCCCCAGCCCTGGATCGTTCCGGCTAGTTTCCAGCCCAGGTCAAAAGCATCTGCAATACCCATATTCATGCCGTACCCGCCGGACGGGATGGTCTGATGGCATGCATCACCCGCCAAGAAGACTCGATGTAAGGACCCGCTGTATGACTTGGCGAGCGCGATGCTGGGCGTCCAGGTTGATTGCTGGATGATCTCGTCAATGGTGATCAGGTATGGATCTCCCATTCCTCCTAGGACGCGGTAGATCGTTTCCTCGGCCGAACTGATGCTTTGCTCCGATCCAGGAGCACGGAAGTCATGCACTGTCCACGTATCAACCTCGTTTTGAGCGATGATGGCGCCGCCTAATGAGTCTCCGCTGATCGTAGGATCCATGGGGAAGAAAGTATGCCAGAATCGTCCTTGGCGATGCAGGCGAGTCAAGTCCCGAGACTTGAAATGGATTAGCACCACGCTGCTGTGCCTATATGGAAGTCAGTCACATTATGAAAAAAAAAAAAAAAAAGCAATTCCAAATGGCGGGGATGCATACATGGGGCCTCCATCAAGATCAATCCCCAGACTTTTGCGGACTAGACTGGATGCTCCATCACATCCAACTGCGTACTGGCTGCGTATCACTTTCTCGCCCCCTGTGTGAGGGTTTCGGGCCCAAGTTCCCACTTCGGTGGCACCCTCGATGACTTGTGTCACACCCCATCCAAAGCGCACCGTAACCAGAGGGCATTTTTCGCACTGTTCCTTCAGGAACGCCTCCATTACGTCACCTGATACCCGCAGCCAGGGCTCAAGGGGCATCGTCCCATCATTTTGAGACAAGATGCGTTCACGGAATTGGTCCGCGCTGGGAAGCTTCCACTCCGAGAGAGGATGCTTCATCCCCAAGCCACTAGAAAAGCGTACCGTGAATGGGTATGCAGAGGCCACGCCTTTGGCAATGATGCAAGTTAGCCGACGATGAAGATTGTAGGAGAGGGATTCGCACCTCGGGCACGTAGTCCATCAGCCAGGCCCAACGAGCGCAGGATCTCCATCGTTCGTGCAAGCGTCAAATCCATTTTTGGAAATCTGCTAGTGTCAACGGAAATCTAAGAATGTTTGCGGGAGAGGAACGCCAGACTGTGTAGTGGTTGTATTCTTCTCGATCAGGACACTATGCACACCATGATATGCTAGCGTGAGGGCGAGAACCATACCAACAGGTCCCCCGCCCACAATGACAACGCTGTTGTTTTCACTTTCGACATCAAGGTCATCGTTCATTTTCGCGTCTCGTTGAATGCTAATTGGATTAATCAATGAAGTGAATTGGTCGAAAAACATCGGTGCCATTCCGAGTACTTCTTTATACATCCAGGACCCATCTACATTCTTAACTCTGATACGGAATTTGGGTGCGTCGGTGTTACGGAGCTCCGCTGACCAGTGCAATTCCCGCGAGGATTTTCCGTGGGAGGTCTCATGCGGAGAATTCAGTTCAGGCCCGTAATCCTACTCTATGTTACTCAATGCCACAATTCCGAACGTGGGAGCTACTAGATACCTAGATAGGTAGACACGTATCAAAAGCCCTTCCGCGAGCCGTACTCGAGTATAATGCAACTTTGGAATTATCTCTCTCCAGTTCCTTTTGATGTCAGAAAATTACCTAAATAAGTAGATATAAATAAGAATAACTTCTAGATTCCTAATCAACTGAAGAGAAAATACAGTACATCTAATCAAGTCTTCCGACAATATCTCCTGATTGGGAAGCTTCACTCCGGTGATGCTGAGCCTCCACTGGAATGATTTGAAGCCGGTTGCACAGGGCCCTGAAGCCGAGTACCTGAGGGATGTTGATCATGATGTGGAACTGACTGAGCAGGAACATTGAAGCCGGTAGGACGAGAGTAGTTTCTGCTAGGGAAGCTATTAGCTTGGTCGGTTCCCCGCCAGTCCGTAGCATAACATATCACCTAGCTTACCGGGAGCATTGCTTGGCAATTAAATAGGTAAATATGCCTAGAAAGGTGATTTTGAGGACGCCGCCCATTCCACCGTGGCGGAAGCCCCCACGAAGACGGTAGGCGTGTCGAGGATCAAAGCCTCGGAAAAAGGTCCTTTGGGAGGAGCGATAGCCACGCATTGCATAGGGGCCCATATTATCTTCGGTTTGACTGAATTAAATCAAAGAGTTCTAAGGCTGATTCAGAGGGAGAATTTGAATTGAACAGGAATTGTGTTCATTTGGGCGTGTTATAGATAATAGCGCGTCGGGGATAAGTCTGAAGACCGAACACCGAACTTCCATGTGCCGAGGCCGAGGCCGGCGCCGGGTTCTTTCTTGCTGCCTACAGATCATTTTCGTTATGACGGGGATTTCTTAGCTCCGATTCCTAACCTACCTAGGTACGCTCTCTGATTTATTAATATCCTCGTGCTAAAAACGGAATAGCCATTAATGTCTCCTGTCATATGTTTTGGAAATTTTACATTCACCTCGACCTACTTAGGTAGCGTGCGATATATATAGTATGGTGAATAAATCAGCTCGTTGAATTGATTTCATTACATGGCTGAGACAAACACATGTAGATTGACAGGTCGATATGATTGGAGAGCTTAGTGCTGAATTACTTAAGTCACAATTATTTATTTACGTATCTGCCTTACCTACCACTCGATACCCGATGTATCCATTAGACCCGGGAAGAACAATAAGCTGGGAATTTCCAATCCCAAGGCAGGGTCCTAAATTGTAAGTTTTGATGGCAGAAACATAAATTGGGAGGAAGATACTTACTAAATCCTCCACATTGAAGTCTGGAAGACTATCTGGCCCCGTTGTCAACGACTCCACCGATTCCTGCGGCGAACTGGCTGCGTAAGAGACCTGTAGCAAGGAGTGGCATCTCATGAGGCTTTCTTTAATGGTTTGGTAAATGGCATGTTGAATCGGCTGACCAGACTCCATTGCCCGGATCTGGCTCAAGATTGCGGACAGGAAGTTGTATCGCTTCAGACTGGGATTTCCGAGCGCGATGATCTGTAGCAGTTGCTCTTGGATGTGTTCTAGACTCCGGATCAAGGGCGCACGATGGGCCTTGGTCATTTCATCCAAGTGGTCGGCAACAAACGGGGGCGAAGACCCAGAGGGTCGCGTAGAAGCCTCCTCCTCGAGCTGCGTGATAATCTCCAGGCCCAGAGAGATAATCACATCAAAGCTCAATGCTCCTTTGAAGGATCCTCGGCCTACAATGGTCAGGTGAGAGAGGTCATCCAAGCTGTCTGACGGTAGACTGAGATGATCGGCATACGATGCAATTACGACGCAAGATTCCAGACACACTTTTCGGGACAGGTAGAATCGAGGATCTTTACGAGCCTGGATCATGAACGGGCGATGTAGGAATAAGATATATCGACGTAGATATGTGTCAATAAACCGGAGATGAAAATTAGTCATGTTTGGATTGGGGGTCGCGTGCCTTGACTGATTCCGACTTGTGTCGAACAAGGCGGCAACGTCGCGGCAAGCCGATCTTAATTCAGTTCCCAGCCTAAGTGCGGTTTCGTATGACAGCTCCTGGCGGTGCTGGTTGTTCAGAAGCCGGACAGCTTCCACTCGCACGGGAAGAGACTTGAGCAGTAGAACCTGGATGGACGACTCGGTCAGCCGCTCACTTGATTGAGGACGGGGAAGCGTCTCGGTCTTAGGGCCAAACTGCTCGTCGTCTAAATTCGATGGCGCCGTGCAATCGATGTCTTGAAGTGAGAACGGTAAGGGCATGGCGGCATCAAGTGACGACAGTAATGTCAGTTCCAGCACCGTCACCCAAAGTCGAGCTCGCATTTCAGACTGGTATACAGACAGTGCAGGAAAGAGACCAGGAGCGCGGTGCAGCCCCATTACCATGGCCATGCGCAACACGGACCCCGCGGAAAGCCAGCTCGTGCTCGGCAGGCTGTTCGTCTGGCGGGCCAGCAGCAAGAGACAACCAACTTGCAGACCCTCCAGATTGACGGTAGACTTTTCTGAAGGCCCGACTAGCCACCATTGTGCGGCATAGATCCACGTGTGTGCGAGACGGCGGAGATTCACCCTCTTGCTTCGGTCTGGGTAGAACGTTGTACCCAGGGCAAGTATTAAGACCAGCTGCATCAGAAAATGGGTTGAGGTCGACTGTGGCTGGGTCCAGAACCGACGGTACTCTTCCCAGAACGATGGGATATGAATAACCCGGTAGATGAACTCGAAAGTACGGAGATAGGCATCGACCAGAATATCGCATACTGCTTGAGTTGGGAGCGTGCTCAAAATGTCCGGAACAGGATGGTTTAGTCGGACCGACTCTTGTGCCTTCATGGTCTGCCGTAGATGCCGACAATCCTTAAAGATGCCTGCGAACTCTGATCTGGCATCCACATCCTGCAACGACGGTTCTATCTCTTTGGCGTCGAACTTTCCAAGAACTTGAAACTAGAAATTTGACGTTAGTCGGTTATAGGGATTATGTGGATTAGAGGAAGCAGGTCCGATCCATACCTTCTCAGCGGTATGCAACCAGTGGCTGGGGCCAAACACCTTCGTTTTGTCGGGCGTGACGCGCAGGCGAGGCAGGGTAGCTGGAATGGCCCATCCGTTGACCAAATTACTGGGTTGAGAGAAATCAGAGCATCGCTCTTCGGTCACGAGGACCCGGTCGTGAAGGTGGCGCAGAGCTTGAGCTTGAGAAACATCGGAATTGGGGCCGGTTGTCGCTCGAGAGGGCGGAGGGTAGGGAAGCTGTTCTTCCAAACGCCGAAGTCGGCGTTGTAGATCTTGGATGATCTTGTTCTGGGACTGGTCCTGGTCCGGAGGCAGCAATTCCGACGTGGGTGCCGGTGGACGGCTCTGTCTCTGTGGGTCCACGGGTCGGGAAGGGGGTGAATCTCCCTCCCGCACAGAAGGGGCCGCCAAGTGGGAGATGTCACCACCAGAGGGACTGCTAGCGGTTACTGTAGGGGCGTAGTAGCACCGCAACGAAGTTCTCGCACGCTCGCATTGGCCACAAGGGAATTTCCGATCACACCGGACTTTTCGAAAACGACACGGATCACATGACTTGGGTGGTCGGCGACGTTTGCGCGGTGGGGATGTGGTCACCAAGGGATTGTTTCGATCCTGTGCCATAATTACAACCGTGGAATTCGTATAGGGGCAGGGAAAAGCAAAGGGCCCAACGAGGTGAGATCAGACGAAAAGACCGAGTGAAGAGTAAAAGCCGTCGGGCTCGGGGCCGAACTTTATCATCAAATTCTCGGTCACATTACCTCCACAGCTTTTCCTCCCTTCCCCGAGGTCTTAATTCCGCAACTCCTAAACTCCGGATCTATGACCAAGATGCATCGTCGCCAGAACCGGCCTATGTTTAAAAAGGGGTCAGTTAAGCTATTTCCGCAGATACAAGCTCATATAAACAGCCGCGGTGATATTCATCCTGCACACATTACTCACAAACGCGCTACTTGTTCACCATGGCGGATACTGGTTTAGAGAAAGGCACCGAGGACCCTACGGCCGAGGCCCCCAAGGCCGCACCGCCAACCGTCCCCGATGGCGGCCTCCAGGCATGGCTAACAGTTGCAGGCGCATCAGTTGCTCTGTTTGTCTCATTTGGCTGGGTCAATTGCATTGCACTCTTCCAATCTGAGTACGAAACGAACCAGTTGAAGGACTATTCAAGTTCGGAGGTATCTTGGATCACGTCCATGGAATGTATGTATACAATATATGTCCTTTCTCATCTTGATGACCTAACAGTCTTAGTTTTTTTCATGCTTTTCACTTCCCCCGTGTCGGGCAAGCTCTTCGACAGTTATGGTCCGCGCGTGCCTATTGCGATCGGATCGGTCTTGCATGTCTTTGGGCTGATGATGGCCAGTCTCTCCACCAAGTATTACCAATTCATGCTGAGCCAGTCTGTGGTGTCTGGGATTGGTTCATCGTTGATCTTCACACCAGCAATGACTGCAGTAAGTTTCTCCACCCGCACAGAAAAAGAAATACCCCTCTTATCAGGAATCTCCAGCCCCAAACATGGTTTCGTCAGAAGCGGGGGATTGTCGGTGGTTTGACAGTGGCAGGATCTTCTTTGGGTGGTGTTATTTTCCCATTGATGGTACAGCATCTACTGCCGCAGGTGGGCTTTGGTTGGACTATGCGGATCTGCGCTTTCATGATCCTAGGCCTGCTTATTATCTCCAATGTGACGATTTCGTCTAATTTTGAACATAAGCCACGTCCGTTTTCTGTGATGCAGTATGTCGGACCGTTGCGGGATCCCAACTTCGGCATCCTGTGTGCGGCTAGTTTTTTCATGTACTGTGAGTACAGTACATCCATGCCGAGAGAAGAAATGCTCTATCACAAACGGTTCCTAACTTTTGAAACATAGGGGGCCTGTTCATCCCTTTTGATTATATCGTCGTCGAAGCCATCCACTACGGCATGTCGACGCAAATGGCCTGGTCGTTGGTTCCTATTCTCAATGGCGCCAGTTTCTTCGGTCGTACCGTGCCCAATTATATAGCGGACAAGGCTGGCCGCTTCAACGTGATGCTCGTCATGACTACGTTATCGGCTATCCTGGTGTTGGCATTGTGGCTTCCTGCTCGAGGCAATGGTGCGTTAATCACATTTGCAGCCTTGTTTGGCATCACCTCAGGTGCGATCATCGGCCTGGGACCCGTCCTGGTTGTCCAGATCTCGCCAATGAGTGAATTGGGCTATCGCGTGGGTACTGTTTTGGCCTTTGCTGCGGTGGGAACCTTGACCAGTCCACCTATTGGGGGCGCGATTGCCGCATCCGACGGGGGCAGCTACACCTATACGTGTGTATTTTCCGGCGTGAGCTTCCTTCTTGGTACCCTTGGCCTTGCTGCTCTACGTGTGCGTCTTTCCGGGTGGGGGGTTACTACGAAAATTTAAATTACGGGTGTAAATACGAGGTCGGGATGGAGGAATTGAGAATAGAACGCGGGACTTGAAGGAAGGTACCCAGTGAAAAGAGTCATGTCGGGAGAACTTGAACACGCTTGGTGAATTATATCTACCAAAATTATTATGTAGGATCTTCCAGTGGCGCAGTGTGCTTACCCGTGGACTTTGTGAGGCCTCCCCAGATGTTAGGTTGCGGATGGAACGTCGTTTAACGGAGGAGATAGCACAGATGCAGGTTAAAATTGGTCTTGTTCGTCGGGATCTGCGTGGTTTGGAGTCACTTGGGGGTCAGGAAGCAATGGAGCGAGCTGTGGTTAGTGGAGAAGTGGGTGCTGTTTGGGCTGATCACATTGACGATATCTAGGTTGCTGGGCACTTGTTGAGGCTTTAGTAGTACTTGCCGAATACCAAGACTATGGTTCTATCAATGACTTCCTCGTAGTCCCTTGTAGATTGTCTCTTCGTAGTATTTCGTAAGTCTTCGCTTGCTCGCTTTCTTGCTGCGGCAGCGGAATAATCCTTATTGCGAATCCATCGAATAGGGACGCGGCCTGCGGAAAAGCTATTTCCTTCAAACTTACTGATCTGCTATGAGCAGGATGGAACATAAGATAAAGATGAAAATCTGATGGGTGTATTATGCCAGCCTGTCGGAACCTGGCGTAAAGCTAGGTTTAGGTATACTAGTATAGAAGACATCATAAGGAGGTACACATTGAATGTTTGCACTGTTCCGTGTCACTTCACTCAAGTCCTGTTCAGTGACCACCTCCTCAGCTTGAAGCTTTTTTCCCCTCGACAAAGGAGGTCATATCATCGGCCTGCACCTTCAGACACATTTTGAAATTCTTGGCCATAAACCACCTGACCACATACGCCAGAGGACCGCGCTGTGATTCCCACGACACCACCTGCGTCACGCGCTGACATTCTTCCCCATCACCTTCCTCGAATTCATGGAGCTCCGTCACCCGCTCTGCGTATAACAGCCACGGAGGAAAGCCCTTAGCAGATGAATCTGTGGCCCATGCGATGCGGGCCGGAGTCTGTCGCCCGTCCGTGGGCGAATCAAACTCGGTCACAACGAGGCCAACGTCCATCGGCTTCGGTTTGGGTCCCCGTGGGTTCCAGTTCAGATGGAGGGTCATCTTTGTGCCGAGTTGGAGACGCCCTGACTGGCTCTTGGCTATGTTTGGCTGTTCCCGGATCGTGGCGCCGGGACAGAACGTGTTCCATATGGGCCAGGGGTCGGTGTCGATTACGGCTTGCCAGACTGAGGTCGCTGGGGCCTTGATAATTGTTGAACTTATGTATGTCCCAATGGCCGCTTGGGCGGGAATGGTCTTGGTGGAGAGATTGAGGGCATTGAGATCGAGGCGGGGAGACATTGGAATGGATGGGCTTTGCACAGAAGCAAATTGAAGGATGTGGTAAACTTGGAGAATCGCTATCTTGTCGTAAGATAGAAGACTCAATAAACTGCGCCGTTTTAATGGTGCTCGTCGGTTATCTTTTCTTTTCTTTGTCGTTTCCTGTGGATTTTGGGACTATGGGGATGCCTTCAGAGTAGACCCAAACAGCTAGGAGACTCCGACCCTAAATCTGCGGGAGGTCCGACCGGTTTAATATCTAGCCTTTTTGGATTTATGGAGCCCACGGCCCTTTGGTATAGATAATATTCAGATGTCAGAACAAGCTAAAAGTGTATATAGGCTAGTATGCATTCGGGGCGAATGATATCAAGCGGAACCAAAAATACCCTCAGGGTCGATGCGTTTGATCCGCCGATACTCGGTGGTTACAGCACCAGAGCTGAACATACAAAACATAAGCAAGTCGATATCCTATGTGACCAGCAGTTAGCCGTAATTTACTTCATGCTCTGACATTAGATTAATCCCTTCTAGACATGAGGCAGGCACCGGACAAGGGGCGAAAAATACGGCATCAGAAGGTCCAGATGTCGGACATCCGCAGGGACAATCCGCCCGAAAACGTCCGATTCCGAATGTCCGTTGGGAGGGTTGTGATAATATAGGAAGCCTTGCCAATCTTTATATTTATCAAATCGATGGGCCCTCGCAACTTATTGTATTCCAGGCTTTGCCATCACCAACCCCACGTTATGGTCTCCGGTAGCAAATACGATGTTCTGGTCGTCGGGGCTGGCCCTGCCGGCTACTACCGTCAGCGAGCGTGGTCACGGACATGCATCAAACACGCACTATTGTCGTAAGGTCGATGGAAAGTGGAACTGCGGGTATTCGGCCCCTAGTCCGTTGGAATGAGTGGGACTTTGAGTATATCTTCCGAGGGTTGGAGTTTCCGGATGAGACGATTCCCGGCAAGAAAATGCATTTTGTAGCATTGCCAGCGCCAGAGTGAGGATGAGTGGTTGAAAAGTCCTGACTCTCGGACGCTAGACATGGGATTCGATAGTCCGAACGCTAAGCTTAGCCCTAAGCCAAGCCCGTCACACGGCGTTGGTAGAATCCGTTCCCGACTCCGTTTGAAACTCAATTCACTTTGACCTTTTCCTGGGCAATTCTCATAAATATTATCATCTCTCCATGTAAAATATAATTCTCGAGCTTAACAAATCAATATCAAGACCGCTCGTTGCAGATCCCATGGCCCATAAATCTCTCGCTAGTGATGTCTCTTCTGAAGAAGAACCAGTCCAACCTCCTCCCAAGGATGGGCGACCTCCATTTTCATTTGAGCGAGAGGTCCTCTTCACTAGTACCTTGCTCACATGCCAGATATTCGCGCAGACAGGCATGGGTCAGGGATTTGCCGTGCTGGATATGATTTGTGATCAGTTTCATGTCACAAGTAATGGTGAGCTTTCCTGGTACATGGCCTCATTTAGTCTCACTACTGGCACATTTATTCCGGTGGCAGGCCGACTGGGCAATATGTACGGCTCTATCCCAGTCGGAGGACTTGTCACCTACGCCGTGTGGTCCTTTGTTGCCGGGGTAAGCTACTTTATTCGTACCTCCGACAAGCTGTTTATTGTAGCGCGAGCCTTGCAGGGTATGGGGGCTTCGTTGGTCCTGCCCAATGCGCTGGCCATCCTTGAACGCACGTATCCGATCGGCAAACGCAAGGCCATGGTTTTCAGTCTCTTTGGCGCATTTGCTCCTGGAGGTTACATGCTGAGCGCCCTGTTTACTGCGATCATGGCGCAGTCCAGCATCTGAGCTTGGGCCTACTTCGCTATGGGCTTTGCCTGCCTGCTGGTCGGTGCCGCTGCTGTGTTCACCATTCCGTCAACTCCAACCAAGTTAAAAGACGATGGAGGCCTGGATTGGCCCGGAGTTCTTCTGGGCGTCACTGGTCTGGTCCTGGTCAACGTGGCTTGGGACCAGGGGCCCCCGGTGGGCTGGGAGACGCCGTATGTCTACATTCTCTTGACTATCGGCCTCCTTGCGCTTGTGGCCTTTTGTGGCAATGGAGGAACATGCAGCGCGGCCACTGATACCTATCAACGCGCTGAACTGGCATATTATCTTTGGTTTGGGGGCCATATTCATGTGATGGTCGTCCTTGGGCATCTGGCTATACTACCTCTGGCAATTCCTGGAGAAGCTGCGCAATGTCTCTCCACTTCTGGCCACCGCACAAAACAGTCCCTCCGCCGTGTCGGGCTTTGTGGCCTCGGTCACAACATGGTGGGTGATAAATCGAGTTGGGATACCCGTGATCATGGTGTTGGCCATGGTGGCCTTCTTGGTCGCCAACATTCTGGTGGCTACAATGCCCCTCAACCAAATCTACTGGACACAGACATTATTTTCGGCGATCATCGTCCCTTGGGGGATGGGTATGTCCTTCCCGGCCGCCATGATGATGTTGTCGGCCGCCATGCCACGCGAACACCAACAACTATGCCATAGGCATCGGACTCGGCATTGATGGTACCATTCTCCGCTACACGACAGATGGCATGGATCTGTTTGCCATGTGTCGCAATGGGTGGTATGTAGCAGTTGGGCTGAGTAGTGTAGGTGTGATTGTTTCTGTCGGCTCGCTATTTTACCAGCGACGACACCCAATCATGAAGCCACACTGAGGGTGTCAGCTAAGCTGTAAAGGGGAGGGAAAAGGTACAATAACCCTGGGTGGTTTAGAATGCGTTCCTGTCACCGCGATTTTAAAACCCCTGCATTTTCCAATAGAAATACCGACGTATACTCGCATCGGGCTTTCAGGCCGGGCTCATTATCTCCGCTAATCGTGTAAGAGCCGGACTTCGGATTCTGTAGATAGTAATTAATCTACCATCTGTCGATCATGTATATCCCATCATCCCTTCCTGTTCCCCTCTTCCCAACGACTCCAATCTTTCACATCCCCGCCCCCACACTCAAGTCAAACCTCATCACGCCATGTCAGACGGGTTGAAAGACAACGCCGCCACAGAAGCATCCTTCGGCGCATTCCTGAAAAGACAGCTGATTAAGAGTGTTCCACCTGTAACAGGAAACCTTAATGGCCAAGTCGCGATTGTCACCGGTGCTAATGTGGGTCTTGGTCTGGCATGTGCTCGACAGCTACTTTCCCTGCAGCTGTCACACCTCATCCTAGCCGTGCGATCATTGAGCAAGGGAGAAGCTGCAGCTCTGGATCTTCGAGCATCCTTCCCCCACGCGCAAGTGCAGGTCTGGGTGCTGGAAATGGAGTCCTACGCCTCCATTCAAGCGTTCGTCTTCCGCTGCCGCTCTGAGTTAGGTCGAGTGGATATTGCTATTCTCAACGCCGGGTTAGCGCTCAAAAGCTTCCAGACTTGCACCAATCCACAGACCACTCCACGAGAGACCACCCTACAGGTCAATTTTCTTTCCACCGCCTTCCTGGCACTACTGCTGCTTCCCAGCCTTGATGGTAGGAAAGGGGAAAAAGACGCCGTTTCCGTTCCCGGTCGTCTGACACTCGTGGGATCGGACACGGCGTACTGGGTGGATGCTCACGGACTACAAGGTCAGCCACTCCTTCAGGCGGCCAACTCGTCCGAGGGGTTTGATGGGTTCGAGCGTTACAAGATGACCAAGCTGTTTTTGCTCATGTTCGTGGCAAAACTTGCCCGCGACCTTGTCTCGCCGGACAATGTCATTGTCAATGTCGCCTGTCCGGGGCTGTGCAAAGGAACGGCCTTTGTCAGAGAGCCCGACAGTAATTGGGCTAAGCAGGCCATCATGTCCAGCCTAATTCACCTCATGGGGCGGACTCCAGAGCAAGGGGCAAGAGTCTATCTGGATGCTGCCCTCTCGCAGGGGCCCCAAAGCCACGGGAGCATGATTAGTGAGGGCGAGATTCTCCCGTAAGTCTCCTTGTTTTGGCCGTTGAACATTTGGAATTTCCCACTGATAGATGACGAGATATCCGCCCATCATGTACACGGATCCGAGCTTGATTGATCAGTTGTGGAAAGAGATCAAGTTGGAGTTTGAGGTTGCTGGAATAAGTAGCTGCCTGCCAGAGGAGATAGAACTTGTTGTGATGGTGGCCTTAGGCAGTCATGTTGGTGCCTCAGGCATCAACCCCTCAGTAGGTAGATAGGCTGGCAGATCGCTCCCCTGTAGGAATCAACTCTCTCCCTCCTCTCTTTCCGGCCCTATATAGTAGATTAGGCCTCAATAGGTTATAACGCCCTTGCTCTTCAAGCACTTCTTTTTTTATCTTTATTAAGGAGGTATCTTATCTATTTATTTAATTTTATCTATACTATATAGAGAGAGTTATAGTACAGGATTTTTATTAGTAGACTGTCTATTTATAGGGTTGTATAACAGAGTTTTTATCCTACTTTAGGGATAATAATGTTGGAATCTAGATCTATAGAGGTTAGATATCTATCTAATTATTATTTCTATCGGAAACTAGACCTATAGAGAGGTTAGTTTATCTGATAAATCATCAATTTTTATTGTGATCTAGGTTTATAAAGGCTAGATTAGTAAGCTAATAATCTTTTCGATATCGAATCAAATCATCTAATTATTACCTAATAAAGAATCGGATAATTAATAATAATATTAATACTAAAGATGATATAATAAGATATTAGCTAATAGTATACCTACTATAGTATTGGCTATCTTATATACTATTACTCTTATTATCTTATTCTATAATATAGAAGCTCTAAAGAATAAGAATTAGGATAAAGTAGATAAAGTAGAAAGTGATATATTAGACTAGGTATATAATTTATCTAATCTAGTTAATATTATATTATATAAAATCACTCTATAGCTTACTACTAATACTGACTTTGATACTTAGAAGGTAATAGTAGAGAAACAATTATATAGACTAGAACTATATAATCTTATTAATAATAAAATCGAATATCTAGATCGAGATAATCTGAATACTATATAATAGGTTATATTCTTAAAGAGAGTATATAGTTAGCTATTATATAGATTAGATCTAGTACTTAATTGCGAGATTAATATATAAAATAGGAATATCTAATAGGCTAATAAATTTATATATAAGTATAGATAGTATTTTAAGGGTAAAGGATATAATTTAATTATTACTATAGTTATTAAGTTCTTTAGTACTAAATAAAGTGAATTTAATAATATTAAGAAGTTTATTACTATGATTAAAGATTGCTATATTATTATTTAGGATCTTAAAGGATATCTTATTCTATATTATATATTAATAATTGTTATTAATTAGCTCTCTAATACCTTAGAGCTAAGTAGTCTTATTAATATAAAGAATAAGAGTATCCGGAAGCTGCCTAATCCTAATATAATCTTAATAATAGTTAATATCTTTAGATACTATTAAGAAATTATTAAGAATATCAAAATAAAAGAATAAAGTAGTAATATTAGTATATTAGGACTTATAAAGAAGTCTTAATAATAATAACTATACTAATAGAGTAAGAAACTAAAGCTTACTAATACCCTATTATCTAGTAAAAATACTAAGAAATATATTAAAGAGTGATATAACTATCTAATCTAAAGATTAGTAAATAGAAATTATTCCTACTATAAAGGACTAAGTTATAAAGCTAAAGATTGCTAATATCTTATAGCCGAGTATTATTCTATAAACTAGAAGCTAAAGCTAGGACTTTAGTACTAGAAGATATATAAATAGTTTTAAATTAATAAAGACTAGTAAGTCTTAGGTAAGCCTATAGAATATATAAAATAAGCTAATTTTGATATTATAGTGTTATTAGTAACTATATCTATATTAAGTAAATACTCCTATAACTTTAGTAGAGCTACTATTATTATTAGTAACTTTAATAATAATAAATATATAATAAAGAATAATATTAGTAATAAGAATAAGGGTTTTATTAGTTCTATTATAATAACTATATTAATAAAGATTTGTTAAATTTGTAAAGGGATTGATTGGATCCTAGATTTAGGATCGTCCTAGTATATTTATATAAATAAGGACTTATTTATTATATATAAGGATTATAAGCCTAGAGAAGTATCTATATAGGACTTAAGTATAGGAAAAGAAGGTAAGGCTAAAGGTTATAGAGATATTATTTTGCCTATTAGGAAGCTAGATAGATTAAGATATAAGATAATATTATACTATAAGTATAAACTAGATAATATATTTAATCTACTTAGATATATTAAGGTATATAGAGAATAAGGTATTAAATAGAGTCTTTGTGATATACTGATTAGGAATAATAAAGAAGAGCTGATTATATATATCTTTATTATAAAGAATATACTATTTATTAAGCTTACTAATAAACTATTCTCTATTATCTATCCTAAACTATTAAAGCTAATACTATTACTACCGAATAGAATCTCTAGTATTATATATACTATAATCTCTACTAAGCTTACTTATTAATAATTAGGATATACTAGGAGTTATAAAGGAAGGATTAATAAGGATAAGTTAGGATATAATATTGGGATAGAGTATTATAATTATAAGTCTTATAGTAAGAGAAAATTGAAGAAGATTGTATTAAGGGATTAATAAGTAAGAGTGATAAAGGTTAGATAATTGCTTTATATTGATCTGTATCCTGTTAAGCTAAAAGGTATTAATAATAAAATAAATAAAGTGAATATAGAGTATATAATAATCATTACTAATAATATATCCTACTTTTGAAATGTTATTTTTATTATAAAAAAGAGTGATATATTGTTATATCTTTAATTATAGATAGAGTAATTTTGATAACTTATAGGCTACTATCTAATAGAATAACAATTTGATAATAGTACTGAGTTTAGCAAATTCACTAAGTAAGCTAAAAGCAAAGTAATAATAATTAGTCTATCTGCTGTCTATATATATAAGTAAAATAGTGTCTCTAAGTATAGTAATCACTATATTATACAAACTGTAAGGACTATATATATTAATAGAGAAGTACTAATAGAGCTTTAGATAGAAGCTATTCTAATAGCTATATATATTATTAATTGTCTTATATACTTGGAAAGTAAAGTATCTATTCTTATATAGTAAAAAGTAATAAATCTTTATAGTAATAAAGTAATAATTAATCTATTATTCCTTTATATCTAGTATTCTAAAGTATATATCTATAAACTAAAGGAAATATATATTTAATTAATAAAGATAGATCCTAGAGTATAGATTAGCTATCTTATAGGCTATAAAGATAATAATAGATATTACTACTATATCTATAATCTAACAATAAAGAAGATTATAAAGCACAAAGATATTATCTTCTAGGAACTAAGAGTATTTTAGTTATATAATAGATTAAATAATATTAAGATTAGTAAGAAGATTATTAATAGTCTACCTATAAAGAAGATAGATTTCTTAATTAGTAATACTTTGTTTAAAGCATTAAGATAAGTAGTAAAGAAATTATTATATTTCTTTTTATCTATAGTACTAATAATATTATTAATACTAGTACTAAGAGTAATAGAGATTATAAAGTATAATAGCCCTAGAAAAGAGTATTATTTAGATAAAATAGTAATATTAGATAAGTACTTATTTATAATAAATAATACTAACTAGTTTTATAAAATTAAAGAGGAAGAGTATAAATCACTAGAAGATAAAATATAGATATTATATTAATATCAGCCTATAATACTAGTATATTTGATATAGTAAGCATCTCCTCTATAAAGCTAATACTATTAATAATAAATATATTATTTAGAAAATATATAATATCCTTAGATCTTAGAGGTTATAGAAGATATTATTACTCTATTACCTATCTTATTATCTAGTATAGATATATAATAAGCTTATTAGTAGAGTTAGATTAATCTAGTAAAATATATAATAGAATATAAGATATCTTCTTAGAGATAGGTAAGTATTCTGAATCCTATAAGATTAGATTCCCTAGAATATTTTACTTTAATCAAACAATCTTATCTAATCAAAAGATCTAATCTATCTATCTCTTTTATAGTATAATTAGACTGCGGCACGATCCGCAATATCTACGGATATCCACAATCCATATCCGCAAACTACGGATATAGATATTTTTTGATATCTAAGATCTGTAGCCTTACGGATTTAGATATAGACCTTATATCTATTAGATATTTGCGGATATCTAATAGATATCAAACAATATAAATATACCTAGACTTATAACCTTAAGAGGTATATATTAATTTTATGTTTTCCTCTGTATTTTTTATATAATGGTATATTATATCAAATAATCAAAATCTAGATCTTTTTAGGGTTATATGAATTTAAATCTTCTTATTTATTTATATATACTATTTATAGATCTAACTAGAAGCTATCTAGTAGTCTTAGCTGTTTTCGAATCCGCCCTAAACGACCTAGTATAGTCCTATTGACTAGTATCTCTAGAAGCTTATTATCCTCTTTAATAGCCTTATATAGTTGTTTTTAAGGCTATTTTTCTTTTGCCTATCTATATTACTTAGTACTATTATTATCTAAGTTATTGTTACTACTCTTAGTATACTAGGTAGCCTTAAGTCTAGTCTTTTAATCCTTCTTCTTATTATTACTAATAGGCTCTAAGACCTTAAGCTATAGTAATGATCTCTAGGTTTAATCTAATAAAGTAGCTTTATCTTAGGATAGATACTCTTTAATAATCCCTAGCTCCTCTTACTAAAGATTAAAGTTAGTAGTAAACTAATATAGTATTAGGTCACGGATTGTACTTAGCTTTAATTGACTATAATAATAGTAATAGATATTATAAGTATAGTTAAATAGTTGTTTAATACTAGTACTACTAATAGGGATAGATAGAATATCTCTTACTATCCTAGCTAGGGTTAGGAAGCTCTTCTTATATTCCTTCTAGAAAAGTTAAGGTTTCTATTACTTAATCCTATAAGTAAGATATTATATAATCTTATTATTATCTAGTTTTATAAGCTCTTCTAATAGCTAGTTCTAGGATATATAAGTAATATTAAGATTATAGTTATTATTTTTATTAATAGCTACTCTAGAAGTCTCTAGTGCTACTAGGTTATTAGTGTTATAGGTAAGTATCTTCCTATATTAATTAAACTCTTAGTTTAGGACCTCTTAATAATAATTTATATAATTAATATTACTCTACTAATTAGTTAAGGAAAAGTACTAGAGTTTCTTTAATAGAGAGAAGATTATTACTAGAGTATAGATATTACTATAAGGCTTATAATTAGTGATAGTATAGTATTTAGAGAGCTTTTTCTTTACTATTTAGAGTATCTATAATATCTATTTCTTCTAGATTATATCTTTATTTTTAAGCTTTATCTTAGCTATATTAAGATAGGAGAAAAGCTTATTATAGATACTATAGATATTATATATAGTAATATCCTTTATCTTTAATAGTATTATTATAAAATCAAAGAAGGGTTTTATTAGAAGAAGAAGATATTTGACTTAATACTATTCTTCTTGATTAAGCTTAAAATAAAGATATTAATGATTAGTATAATACTGATTATAGAATAGCTAGAGCTTCTTAGCCTAGTTAAGTATTAGAAATATTGAATTCTATTATATCTAAATATCTTAGATTAGAATCAATATAGGCTCCGGCTAAAGGACTATAAATACTTCCTAATATTGTAGGCTTATATTAATAAAGATTGCTAGTCCTCGGATCTTATATACTTTTATTAGTCTAGTTATTATAAAGATCTCGGGATAGAAGATATATCTTTTTTAATATATCTATGATCTAGATATTGCTAGAGGTATTATACTTATTCTAGAAGAAGTAGGTTTTTTTCTTAGACTACTTTAGCTTAATCTCCTTATTACTTAGAACTATCTTAAGCTTCCTAAGAAGCTTATTTAAACTTAGCTAGATTATATATATAATATATAAGATATAGAAGATTAAGAGATATAATAAATATTAAGGCTAAAGATAGTCCTAGATACTTTATATTAAAGTATTATTGTTAGTTATATTATCTATAGTTACTAATAGGATATAATCTAAGATACTATACTCTGTTAGGATCTAGATTACTATTTTACTAAGATTTTTACTAGTATAAGAGCTATAGAGAGGCTTAAAGCCTAGAAGAATCTTATAGTAATCCTAGTTATAATTAATAAAGTAACTAGTGATAGTTATAAAGGCCTATTAAAAAGGAGAAGTCTAGTAATCTAAGGCTATTAATAGCTAATATCTTTTTAGAAGTCTCTATAGAATCTCCTTCTAGTTATTCTAGATTGTTATATCAAGATAATATCAAATTGTTTATACTGATAGAATTGTAAGTTTAGTAGATAATTATTAAGTAATCTCTAATATATAATAGAATTAGGGGTATTTAATTACTTAAAAGGATAGATATATAGTTAAAATAAATCTTAGAATGGTATTAGAGAGATGGTCTTAGATAAATGATATACTAGTAGTATCTAGCTAGATTAAAGGACTTAATTAGACTGCGATATCGCCTATCCATGGGCACCTAGGAGGCGCCCATCGCCTATCCACGGTAGGCGGTGGGCTATTTAGATTTTCAAGTGCCCGTCTATAATGCCCACGGCCCGTAGGCGTGCCTATTGCGGGTATGCCTACTATGCCCACCATTGTATAAATTCTCCCAAAATGGATATATAACTCGCTGACTTCGCACAATAAATAACTGTTATTTATACCTATTTTGCTAACTCTATATAAAATCACAGCTTTAATCTATAATATCTATAAATTTTATTGAAATATCTAAGTAAATAAAAAACTATAATATATATGATACAATTTGGAATATATTCTTTATCGAAATATACTATATTGTGTGGTATTTTTATTAACTTACTAAATCATACTATAATAGTTTGAAGATATATATTTAAGTTAGTGATATATACCTACTATTTTCTATAAGTAAAATACTACTTCTATCTTCTACTCTATTGCTTATCTAGGTCTAATTCTTTCTAGTAGATTAAAAGAGTATTAGTATAATTATTATTCTATAAGCTTATATTATTAAATTCTGTCTATTCTAGTACTAAAAGACTTATATTATTATTCTAAGAGTTTTAAATCCTTCGATTCTAACTCGAGATAGGCGTTTAGGTATAGTCCTATAGGTACGCCTATAGATATACCTATAGATAAAGACCCTTATAGCTAATTAGCTTATAAAGGATAGTAGGTCTATACTTAATTTATAATATATTAGATCTATATAAAGCCCCTCTTTTACTAGTGATACCTATTTTATATAGTTATAAGTTATCTATTGTAAGTTAAGACTATATACTCTCTTTGGTTATTTGCCCTATCTCTTATATTATATTAACTATGTCTTAATCTAGTACTTATACTGTAGGGCCTTCTTTACTTCCTTCGAGCTTCTAACTAGACCTCTTCTATATTGCTAATATCTTTGATTCTACCCTTAATCTAAATATTGATCCTAGTCTCTTTAATAGCTAATAGACCTCTATATTACTAATAGAGTCTAAGTTTACTTAACTAGCCCTTCTTAATTACTTACTTAAATATATCGGTCCTAATCAGAGAAAGTAGTTTATCCTCTACAATATAATAAATAATATATCTAAAGTAAAGTTTATTAAGTAGTAGTATATAATAGTATATAGTAGTGATACTAAGATATAAAGGCTATAATAGGATATAAAATATATATTAGATATCTAGAAGAACTTCGACTAGGTAGTATATTATATTATAGGCAAACCTTTGGTTATATATCAGATATATAGGACTATATTGCCTTATCCGAGAGCGAAGTAAAGCGGTACTAATACACTAAAGCGGTATATAGCCTTAGGCAAATGCCAAAAGGGTAGTAAAAGCAAGTCTATATAATAGTCAATTAAAGAGACTATATAGTATATACTAGTAAGTCTTATATAATTATATCTTTTAAGATAACTAATAAGTTATATATTAGACACTAGTATTATCTTATATATCAAAATTCTTAAATAATAAATAGGAAAGAGAGTAGATTGAATGTCTTACTAGTCTGAATCTACCTTTCCGGATACTTAAGAGGAAGCAGTTTGCTTCCTTGATTTGAATGGTATAAAAGGCTCTAGCTGAACCTACCCTACTCTATCCTTGTACTGCTTAATACCGGCTAAAGAAATTGGTTAATAATAAGCAGTATACAATTCTCGCTACCTTACCACAAGATGCGAAGCTCTTAATCGCCCTTAACTACTAGACATCGCCTTTCCAGCAAGTATTTATAGCAATTATAGGATACTTTATTGACCGAGACTGGAATTACCGTAAGCTCCTACTTAGGTTCGAACTACTTGATAGAGCGTATTCTGGTGTGAATCTAAGTGAAGTGCTTATGGATATATTTAAGAAGCTTGATATTACTGATCGTATGTTAGCGATTATATCAGATAACGCATCTAATAATATAACTCTAGTATAGGCGGTTTAAGACTCTATTGACTCCCTTGAACTACTGAATAGCCTAGTGGTTGTTCGAATCCCTTGTCTTATATATGTTATCCAACTGAGCCTTCGCGAGCTACTGGGATTAGTGAAGGCCGACCCCCAGAATGATACGATAGATCAGAATGTTTCTGATGTCCAAGCCCACGCCCAAGCTCGATCGCTCCGTGCTTCCCAGAGTGCTATCTTACTAAATAAATAGGTATTTAATCTTAAGATTAATAAAGATAATAATATACTTTAGTTTTATATATACTAGGTTATATATAGAAATTGATAGAGACTAGGACTTAACTTTGATAAGAACTTTATACTAGTCACTTATAGTAAAATAATACGCCTTTTCTTAAGTATAGTTATTATTAAGAATATACTACTTAAATAAGTTAACTATACTACTATATATCTTAATACTATTATTAATAGAAAGACTATTTTTATATATTAACTAACTAGCTTTAAGAAGACTAGGCTGAATAGAGAAGGACTTATATATCTTATTCTCTAAGCAATATATAGCCTTTATTAAGCTAGTTATTTATAATATAGAACAATCACCTAGGTATTAAAAAAGATAGAATTTGAAGTACTTATTAATAAGCTATATATTATAATTAATCATAAGAAGAATATCTAGATCCTACTATATATCAATAATATATTAATTATAATATCTAATAAAGTAAGAATCAATTAGTTCAAAGAAGCAATTCTATTTAAGTATTAGGATCTTAATAAGCCAAACAGATTCCTAGGAAGCAGCTTATTCTAGAGTATATATAGCATTTTCTTAAACTAAAAAGTATATATAAAGAAGATCATTATTAAAGCTGGTTTATAAACTATAACTATAGTTTATTTACTAATAAGAATAATATATAAATCTCTTACTATTATAAGTAGCAAGAAGGATAAAGATATCTGCTATAATAATAATAATACTGACTTACAAATCAATTATCTAACTATTTCTATATCTAAAGCCAAAGTATATATTAAGGATATTAGTAAGCTAGGCTAGCTAGTAGACAAATTGTGGCCTAACATTACACTTATAGTTAACAAATTATAGTATAGAATAGCTGTACTAAGGCTAGATAATATTAATACACTAAAATAGCTTAATCACTATATAAAGAGAATAATATATCTCGGAATTTTACTCGGTAAAGATCTATTAGCTAGCCTTACTAGCTATATTAATATATTATATAATAACTATAAAGATAGTAAGAGTATAGAGGCATTTGTTCTTTATTATATAGGTTACCTAGTTAGTTAGCTCTCTTGGAAGAAAAGTATCATTACGAAAAGTAGTATCTTAGCAGAGTATATCGTGTTTAATATAGTTATATAAGAAATAATATAACTTCTAAAGATATTAAAGCAATTCGATATACTACAAACACTTCCTATAATACTATTCATAGATAGTGATAATATATATATAATCATAACTATAGACACTTATATAAAGGGTATAAAGTGACTTAAAGCAAGATACCACTTTGTTTAGTACGCTATTTATAAAGGAATTATATATCTTAAGGTCATTGTAAGCAAGGAGAATATGGTAGATATACTTATAAAGCTGCTAGGGAAAGATCTATTTAACAAGATAAGAGATAAATTGATATCAATAGGTAATAATTGATTCCAATTAAGCGAGATTGGATATCATATAATATGCAAATTGATGAATTATTATAAATTGAGAGAAATAGACAGAAAAATAACAAAGAAAAATAACAAAAATATGCATATTTTACTATACAAATCAAAATTACGAGATTGATAGTAATGGAGTTTCGGGCTTGTGCCTAGGGGGGTGTGTTGTGATGGTGGCCTTAGGCAGTCATGTTGGTGCCTTAGGCATCAACCCCTCAGTAGGTAGATAGGCTGGCAGATCGCTCCCCCGTAGGAATCAACTCTCTCCCTCCTCTCTTTCCGGCCCTACATAGTAGATTAGGCCTCAACAGAACTTCATGGTGTATTGTGAGAATGGAAGCTAAAACCCGCCGGGATTCCATTTCAACACCTTGCTCGCTGTTGGAGAAATCCTGCAGGATCTTAGATACCGGAAATTCCATCTTTTCTTGATAGTATTCTTTTATTGTCCGATCAGCCATTGGAGTTGCGGACATCTAGACTGTACAGTAAGATCATACCCACCCGGTAGACAGCTCCGCGTGGACACAAGGGAAGCTAGCCCAGTATTAAAGAGCCGCACGGCTCAACTGTCTATCCTAGCAATTAAGTTCGCTATATTTGCTAATCACTTTCTTTTTTTGTCTTTAGCCATGAATAAACGCAGGGATATCCTTGTCGTCGGAGATCAGAGTGTAGGTCCTAGTCCCTTTCTGGTGCATGCGCTAGTAAAGAAGCCCACTCCACTGATGCAGGCGTTCCTCCAAGACGTGCAGCTCACCCTGGGCATCGCAATCGCCTGTCTACCACATGGCGCTCGTACTCATGTTGGCGTAGTGGTAGACCGTAGCTGGAAAGTTGCAAATTCCTGTTTGAAACCCCTGCGCACGTAAACTGAAATTGTACCCTATAAGCTGCAGATGTAGAGTCATGGGTTGAAATCCCCATTGGACCAAAGGGGGGGGGGGGGTAAAAAGAAAAGAAAAAGATGTATATAAAACAATACCCTTGTAAGAAGAAGGTCCAAAGACACCTAACTATTAGCAATAAGCAACTTGAATTTGAAGGATGCCTAAACGAGGATGCAATATTGTATTCATTATTTCGAATAGTAGTTAACTGTCTGTTCAATCATATGGATCCAGTATGACATATAAATTTGTGCGTATACAGTTAGAGAGGAGAGAAATTCAATGATCTAGTGAACAATATAATCTGATCCAACGGGTCATCTGGAGCTCACGCCGACTCTGCCACTTTCTCCTCCTCCGAGTCCTCCTTCTCCTTCTTCACACTTCTCCATCCAACTCCCCATGCGAAGACAAACTGCGCACAAGATAGCGCGACATTCAAATAGAAAACAGAGTCTATACTCTTCGCGTACGCTATCAACACGCCCGGCAGGTTCTCCGCCGACACAACTTCGCGGAATCCGGTCGCGCCGGCAGCGATGACTGCTTCGGTATTTACAGAGGGGGCGTACTCGGGGATCTTGTTCTTAAGGGTCTGGGCGAATATAACTTCCCCCACGGCCAGGAAGATGGCCCCGCCAAAGGTCTGGGCACAGGTCATCATGGCCATAGCAGTGGAGACGTCATCACCTGTGACCGCGTTTTGGATGGCGATCATGGGCTGGATAGGTATTAGTATATTGAAGAAGAAGGAGGATGAGGAATGTAAAACTCACTACTTGGGAGATGGCACCTCGGCCGAATCCTACCAGCGATTCGTAGCCGGCCCAATTGGGCACCGAGGTAGTGGGTGACAAGGTGGAGAGCAGGCCGTTTCCCACGGCATTTAGAATAGCTCCAAGAACTCCCCAAGGAAGATAGTAACCGAGCTTTGAGGCTATCAAACTGATTAGCGTTATCAAGGAAGACAAGGGAGAATGAAAGACACTTACTCAGCACCCCAGATACGACGGCCATGACCAACTGGCATAGAATGTTTGGCAACAAGTCGACACCACTTACCAAGGCGGACTTGTCCCGGACAGACTGGAAGTAGATGGGCAGATAGTATGAGAGATTCATCGTGAACCCAAAGATCATCATCGATAGTAGACTGCTGGATAAGACAATCTTATCGCAGACTAAATGACCCGGAATCATTGCCTCGATGCCCATATGCCGTTCCCACAAAGCAAAGACCACGAAAGTCACGACTGATCCACAGATCAGGCCAATGACTGTTGCACTGTCCCACGAGTACTCATTCCCACCATATTGTAGCGCCAGAAGAAGCATGATCGAGGCCGGCGCAAATAGCACAAACCCAATGAAGTCGAATTTCTGAAGGACCACTGAACGCATAATTTCGCGGGCAGGTTGTTTTGGCTTTTGGTCTGGGACGCGTGTAAAGAGGAGCAGGACACCAACTAATGCCCCGATGGGGAGGTTCATATAGAAGCCTAAAACCGGGTCAACCGTGCCTTTTGACAGGATATTATCACCATAGGCCGCGAAAACTTACACCATCGCCAAGTCGAGTAAGTCGTAAAAGCACCACCGACTAGTGGCCCTCCAACTAAGCCCAGTTGGCCAACTGTGAGAGATGTCAGCCCTGTGGAAAAATCATTTTTTTGGCAAGCACATTACCCCCCATGATGATCCCAATCATTGCCGGTCTCTTTTTTATCGGCACTGCACCGGCCAGTATATTCAACGCCCCGTTCATCATACCCGATGATCCGATTCCTGCCACCGCGCGGCCGATGATGAGCATTTTGGAAGAGTTTGCTACCCCACAAACCAAGGAGCCCACTTCGAATATACTGAAAAAAGAGAGGAATGTCCACTTCGATGAGAAGTAATTGTAGAATTTCCCGGTTAGCGGCTGGAGAGCGGCACTAGAGAGTGAGTGATACTTGTTAGCCATTTCAATTTTGCATTTGTTTTAGATTGCATTGCGTTCCACCATACCTAGAGATTGTATACGCACTCCCGTACCATGCAACGTCACCGAGCGAGTCAAATTGAGTGGTGATTTTTGGAATGGCCTGTCTATGTCAGTCCAAAGTTTCATCTCTCATTTGAATTGTGGTCATACCGTCGAAACAATCGACATATCCAACAGCATCAAAAACACGACCAGCGTGATACCTGAAATCACCATCACCAGTGCGATTCCCTCCACCCATTCTGGCTGATACTCGTCGATTTGATTGTCGCTTTGATTGGAGCTCTCTGCATTCAGATCATCATGGTCCCACGGGGTAGGGTCAGATTTCAGAAGACGTGGCTGGCTGTTTTCGCTCATGTTGGTGGCGTGATGGAGCTTGGATGGCCGTTTTCCCTCCTAATATTGAAATTCCGTTTTAAATTTTCAATTTGTATTGCATTGAACGCTGTAGACTGAAGAAGGTGGACTTTGAATTGATTAAGTATGGCGAGGGGAGCACGGCGTTGGTTGCTGCCATCCCCGAACGCCGCTCTTCCCGTTCCGTCCCCGTTGGAACGCCGTGTCTCCCGTGCCAACTCGCCGGTCGGACAATGATATTTGATTTAATGGTGGATATTCGCGTCTTCAAGTTGAATCCCTAGGCATGGACATCAACGTATCTCCAAGATCGGGTCCCAAACTTTTGCACATAGACAGTTATGATTTGATATTCACTGGCATTAGAGCGGATCCATATCAGTAACAACCTACTAAACATTGAAGAGAACTGTCATTGTATGAATCCCCCGGCCCCAGCCCCTTCCATCGCCCACCCCATCTCTGACCAATTCATAAACCAATCCAGATCACCCATCTCGATGCTCGACGAGAATGGTTCGCCTGAGCTTTGGTCTGCAACCACCTCGGGGCACTCTGGTAATCGTACTGCCCACTCACTCCGAAGCTTCTGCATCATCATCCCCAATTTACTAAACGGATCGCCATACACGCCCTCGCTGCGCATCCCAACCGCATCCGCCACCTGGCCCATGCGTGTGGCAATCTGCTCCGCAATGACAAGTATGTCCGCCGTGCTTTTTACCGTGCTCTTGTCCCATCCCGGATAGTCCAAAGTAGATAGGCGGAAGAGGGTCACCAGGCAGTGCGACACCTGTGTAAGATAAGGGAGCGCCAGGGACGTGTATCCAGATGGAGGGATTGTGAAAAATAGATCAAAAAACCGTTTCACCACGTGGAGACAGGCGTAGAGGTGATCAAGTCGCTGGGGGCTGAATTCCTCGTCTGCAAGGGGATTAACTAGGGAAGCTTCATGCAGACTAAGCTCAGTGTCGTACAAATGGAAGAGAATGGGTTCTAAGACAGGTTAAGTAAGTAGCTGTAAATGGGACATCTTTTTGCCAGGGGATCTGCATACTGTTGTCAGCCAGTTGAATGGGAATCTCAGCCTTGATCGTCTCCAACCGTGACTGGAGTGCCTTGAAATGGAAGGCGGCTAGTGTTTGCGCCGAATTGAGGCCATACAGACCCTCACTCCAGGGGCCTTGAAAAATCTGGTCCGCGAGAAGTCGGGTACGCGTAAACTGGACTAGCACTCCATCACTAGGTGATTCTTCACTGTCCGCTAAAATGTCAAGACATTGCTTCATATGCGGTGTCCATTGCAGTGGTTCCATTCGACCCAAGAACTGCGCGATTCTGTATGAGGTCTGTTAATTCGATGCTCAATCGCTTTGCCGGATGTAGGCTCTTACATAGAAGTCAGCACAAAGCAGCTCAATACTGCCCGACGTTCATTCATCGTGCGCCGAGTTGAAATCGATGCTTCCAAACCCGGCATATGGCCTACGGCATTGGAGTTCGAGACTGTCATGCTAAGATCCGGAGGCGGGGGCTTGTTGAGGCCCAGCTCGAAGACTAGCCCGATCGCCATTTGGGAATACATACAGAGCGATGACTTTTGCGGCTGGCTGTGCAACGTAACCCTGATCGAGAGTAAGCAAGGAAGGGAGAGAACTTCAGCAAACCCCATGTCACTGAACCACAATGGGAGGTGAGCACACCATACCATGCAAGATAGACCAATACTCCCTGCAATAGATCCAGGGACTTATCACAGTCGACCAGCAACCGCTTGCCCGCCAACTCCCGGATCCTAACACACAAGGTTGCTTGACGTGCTGTATGCTTACTTTCCACAGCAGAAATACAACGCCACAGAAATGGTGACTGTCGTTTCAGATCACCAGCGGTTGTTGTGGCTGGTATGTGGATCAGGGGGAGGAACTGCAGCTGCTGGGTCCGAAAAGCGTGCAGAGACTCTTCTTCACTTGCTAATGTTTCTTCGTCTTCTCTTTCTGATTCGACCTCAGTTTGCCCCATCCCCTGCACCTCGGGTTGTCTCTGGACCGGCGTTGGCAGATCCGTCCGACCGCCGGAGGAGGCCAGCAGCGACATCAAGCCATCCATTTTCCGTTCCAGCTGAACCGACCTGGACAAGGTCTTGGGCAGGGTCTTACGACGTCCCTGAGAAACACGGCATTCTTTGTTCAAACGATGACATCTGTGACTAATATCAGACTCGAATACATTACCAACGAGTTCCCATCCCACTGCGTGGATAGTGTTCCTCCACACGGTGTTGGTCCACTCACCTTTCACAGCGGCCGCCACCACCACTCCGGGGGACGCAACGGCACTTGGCACGAGCACAGGTGGTACATGCATTTCCATAAGGCAGAGGCGAGCGCACGGTGGATTCCATTTTGACCGATCCTCTGCTTAGTAATCTCAGTCGAGTAGAAGAAGACAAAAAGGGGAAGGGAACTGGAATAGGAATAGGAATCGGAAGAGGGATCGGAGGCGGCATTCGACGAACGCCGCTCGAATGCCGCCCGAACGCCGCTCGCCGAGCTAACCAGCCACCCACCCACATCACCCACTCACCCCTTCCAACCGGCCTTTCGACTTCAAGTGGGTTCTTTTGTTGCTGATTCGCCTTGGCATTGGGCGGAAAATTGATCTGTTTCGTAATTTTGTCCGATCGCCCTGAACCTTGCATGGAAGGATTATGGATCTGCATGTCCGCTGCTGGTGGTGAGTCCGAACGGACTCGGCCCGCAGCCAGCGTCGGAGTCGCTAGTGGGACAGGGACATGAATGAGGGTTAGGATCTGGAGAAATTGCCATAGAATATATCCTCGCCGTCCTCAATTCAGGAACTTTGAAGATATCCCAGTTTACCAAAAAAAACATGTCGGAAACACGCGACCCTTCTTCCTATAGCGAGTCCAGCCTTGAGAAGGGCACCCACCCTTCTGATCGAGATGACTCGGCAACAAATCCCACGACGGAAGATGCGAGTCCGGCTATCATCTCGACCCCCAAGAAGCAGGGGACCAAAGCTTGGTTGTCGTTAACTGCCGGTTTCATGGGCATGTTTGCTTCCTTTGGCTGGGTCAACTGCGTTGCCATATTCCAGGCCGAATATGAGATGAACCAATTGCGGGATTATTCGAGTTCCCAGGTAGGATGGATATCCTCCGTTCTCTGTATGCTTTTCCTTCAGTATCAACGAGTGCCAGACGATGAACTGACATCTTCAATGTAGTTTTCTTCATGCTCGGAGTGTCACCCGTAGCTGGACGACTGTATGATGGTTACGGACCGCGTCTTCCGATCATAATTGGCAGCTTCTTCCACGTCTTCGGCCTCATGATGACTAGTCTGTCAACCGAATATTACCAATTCATCTTGAGTCAGTCTGTGTGTTCTGGGATTGGAACGTCGTTGATCATCACTCCAGCCATGACCGCAGTAAGTGACGTACCACCCTTGGTCGCTGCCACTGTCTACCAGGCGGAAAACTCACAAAATGATTATTTTGCAGCCGACAACCTACTTCCACGATCGCCGAGCGCTGGCTGGTGGAGTCGCCATTGCCGGTTCCTCTTTGGGTGGTGTCATTTTCCCATTCATGGTGAACCACCTGCTATCCTCAATTGGATTTGCCTGGACCATGCGTGCCTGCGCATTTCTAATCCTTGGTCTGATGCTCATCACATACGCGTTTATTTCCTCAAATGTAACACACACCCCCAAGGAGTTCAAGCTGAAGAGCTATCTGACCCCGTTGCGGGAAGGTAATTTTCTGCTCTTGTGCGTCGTCAGCTTCTTCATGTATTGTACGTCACCTGCGCTCGCCTTTCTCTGATTCTTCAGGCAAACTGACTTTTGCAGGGGGCATGTTTATTCCTTACGTTTACATGGTGATATCCTCAATCCACTATGGCATGTCGGTCCAGATGGGATATAATCTCATTCCCATTCTGAATGGCGTTAGGTAAGAGAAGCGCAGACAAGAGACAAAAATTCTCGACTTCATGGATTAGAAATCTCACACTTGGTATCTTAGTTTCTTCGGTCGAATCGTCCCCCAAATTTGGGCACGCAAATACGGGATTTGTAACGTCTTTATCCTCGCAATGATTGCATCCATGATCATCATACTCGGCTCATGGCTTCCCTCGCGCAGCAACGCCGCTATCATCGTCTTCACACTCCTGTTTGGCTTTGCGTCGGGTGCGACTATTGGACTAGGGCCCATGATTGCGTTGACCATTTCCCCGCCCAACGAGATCGGATATCGGATGGGCACCGCCTTTGCAGTGGCTGGTCTGGGTGCCTTGACCAGTCCCCCGATTGCCGGCGAGCTGATCGCCCGGGACGGAGGCGACTATGTGTATGCATCTGTATTCAGCGGAGTAGCGTATGCGGTGGCAACCCTGGTGATGATCATACTACGTGTGCGCCTTGGGGGATGGGGTCTGACTACCAAGGCATAGTGAGTAGTGGGGCTGCATTACTCTGTCTTAGCAATCAATGGATCAGAACTGGCCAAATCCAGCTCAACGAGCATTAGCAGAGAAGGGAATCGCGAAGTGGGGTGTATTTGCATGTACTGTAAACCCGCTTATAACGAATCAATTGAGACACGGGAAAAGTTTCGTTATATCCAGGTATTCGTTAAATCCAGGTGCCATACATTAAATGTATATTTTTGGTTTACATACAAATTCAGGCCCCAAAAAAGCTCCTTATGCCTCTCTGCTTCCGTCCTCCAATTCGCCTTGCTTCAATTAACCTCTTAAAAAATGACGAACTAAGGAAGCGGGATAGGCTTGTTCATCGTTTACCCAATTTCCCCTAATATTTGTGTGGTATTCGGACTCGGATATGGTGTCGTAACACGCCAGAGCACGGACTAGGTAGGTGTCAGAACAAGCTAAAAGTATTCGGGGCGAATGAGATCAAGCGGAACCAATTCAGGATGAAAAGATTGATTGGTTGAATAACATGCGATCGAGGGCATGTTCTATGCGTTTAATACGCCGATACTCGGTGGTTAGAGCACCAGAGCTGAAAAATGATGCCAAATTACATACAAAACATAAGGAAGTCGATATCCTATATGACCAATCAGCAGTTAGCGGTAATTTACGGAGTACTGCTTCATCCTCTGACAGTAGGTCCCGGAGATCGCTCAACCGATCTCAACACCTTCAATCAATCATCGGATTCTATTGGACATGTTTAGTACTAGCCAGTACATCAATTCCTCATCCTGACAAAAAATCCAAACAACGAAATTTTTGAAAGTGGAAGAGGAAACAAGTGATAAGCCAAAGATATTGAGGGATTGAATTACCGCGGCGATTACTTGCTGGCAGGGAGGGAGGACGATGGAAGAGATGTGCATATCTGTGTGTTTTCTATGAGAGACAGAAGCTGGTATCTTATACGGAACGAGTGGACTGGGCCTGGGCTGTGATCCATCTCAAGTTTCAACAGTACTGGCCGGGCAGTACCAGATATAGAATGTTATCATCATCATCATTGAATGCGGAAAACCACATGATTGGAAGGATGCATTTATCATAGTCCCGGATACAAGATTGATAGTCTCAAAAAAAGAGAATAAGGAAAACCCCCTAAAAAAACATTGAATGATCAACCGGAACTAGTCAATACTAAAACCACTAACCGCAGTTAGTTCCAATCGGATACACTAGTTTATAACCTGTTATCTGTCCGTTGCGCACTGCCCCTATGCCATCGATCACACTGGACAAGCCACCGGTCTCCTCCTGGAATGGATGGGTGACAAGTTCACCCGTCGCCAGGATTGCCTCAATCTCCGCATACCACCGCTCGGCCGATTCTCGATCGTCTGGCCGGGCCGGGAAGTTGTACGGGGCGTCCCAGTCAATCGCGTGTCCGAACATCGTGAAGCTGAATAGCCACTCTGGCCGAATACTGCGACGAGTGTGTTTATTCAAGGGGAAAGGGTCCAGCGACACGTATCTGCCGCCGGCGGTCCCGATGGCCTCGTAGCAAATTTGCATCGAGTCAGTTGAGGTGATGCAGTCAATGGCAAAGGCCAGTCGGTTGTGGGTGTAGTCGCGCAGGTCCGACCCACAGGTGGGCGAGCGGTAGTCGAAGGTCGCCTGCGCACCCAGCTGTTGCAGGCGGTTGAAGTTGTGTGGGGAGCTGGTGGTAATGGGAATGAAGCCGGACCTAGGGGATTGTCAACAATTTCAACCCCATATTTATTTCAAAGATTACGTATAGACTTGCCGTCGCAGCACCTGTATGATCAGCGTTGCCGTCGCTGTACCCCCACCGTACACTAGTACGTAGGTGGGAGTCTTGTTCGAGCTGTTCACCTCGGACCCAGATCCCAGCAGGGGCAGGCCAAGGCTATGACTATTATAAAGTGCCCCTCCAGTGGTGGCCAGACCACATGGTAGCGTCGCTGCCTCCAAAAACGTCATGGACTCCGGGATACAGAGAACTAGCGATGCGGGCACAGCGACGTACTCAGCAAAGGCACCATTATCGCGCCGGTCTGGGTTGTTGCCGAATACAAAACCGCACACCCGTTTTCCCAAGGCAAGTCGGGAGGAGGTCGAGTCAACTGCCTCGCCCAGGGCAACGACCTCGCCGGCAAAGTCGAGTCCAGCTGTTGCGCCGGGGCTGGGCGACATGTCGACTGATTTGGCGTCATAGGGATTCAGTGCGACACAAGCCACCCGCACTAGCACCTCGTCGGCGCCCAACTGGGGTAACGGCTGCCCTGTCTCCAGGATAATCTTGCCGCTACTGGCCACCTTAAGAGCCTGTTGAGAAGTCGGTAACACGCTCATGGTGGATATGTATGTTGAAGAGAGGGCTCTCGTTTTTGGAGTGGTCTTTCCTCGTTATGATTTGTTGGTTTACGGGTTTCGCAAGACATGATGTTGTTCAAATAGCTTTGATCCGGTGCTTAAAGAGTGCACCGCTCTTGTCATAATGAAGCTTTACCATCAGCTAATCCCCGTTGACCACAGGGAGGCGGCCTGATTGGATCCCGAGTCCGGCGGACGGACTTTTGGTGGTCTTCAAGGTGGGGGTTGCTTTTAGTCTGGTCGGGCGGAGTATTGGATACATACAGTGGATTTCTACATGTAAATCCCGCGGTCCATGGATATATTATATTGTATTATCTAACAAATGTAGTGATTTCGGGACATCTCTCCAAGAGTAAACGGAGTCTGCTTACTAAGTATTGTCCGAAGCACCTATGTGGAGCACTTTAGAGGGAATGCCGAAGCCCTAATTGAAAAGACCGAGAAGGAATACATACGGTAGCATACCTACGTTATCTACTGAGAGGAGTTCATTATTTTCCTTCGAGCTTTTCGTTCTCTTTATATCGTATTGGTATCTTAATTCCACCTTAGGGCCATATCAACAGCTCCAACACCATTGAATAGCAAGATGGCAGCTATCACATTAGTGCAGCAGTTCCTTGGCCAGGGGCAAGAACATGAGGATGGTGAAATGAAGACTCGATATGTCGGCGCTATAGCTGGCTCGGTGATTCTCTTCGTCAGTGCGCTCGCTTTCAACCTCATGAGGCGATCGAAAGATTTCACCACCGACCAAGGCAAGCACATCACAGAGATCCTCGGTGACTCGCGCATGTCCAAATTCATTCGCAGGTGAGTTTTGATGAAGGGACTTCTGAGATAGTTGATGCTAATTGAAGACGACTTCAAAAGCCGCCAATTATCCCAACAAGGAGAGGATGTCGCCGGGACTGAGCCCTATCTCATTCGCAGTGGTCCGTACCGGGAGCTGGTCATCAGTCAGCCTGACCAGGTCCATGAGTTCTACCAGCATGACAGCAAAAGACACACAAAGCCTCGCAATCTGAACTTAGGTGAGCAGTTTGGGAGTCTCCTGGGTCCGTGTGTTGGGGGCGAATATGGTGACCAATGGCGAACGATCCGCAACCACTTCGACCCTCCATTTGCCTTCCACTCAGTCGCCCTGCGTGTTCCTAGGTTTAAGCGAGGGATCAACGACTGGCTGCAGAGCAAAGCTCCCAATGTGGGGGTCAATGAGCTGGATAGTAAGGTGGACTTCAGGTTTCTGGTCTTTAAGCTGCTATCACTGCATCTGTATGAAGATGCCTTCGACGATCGAGTAGGCTCTCCTTTCTCTCTTAATTTGGCTTGAGACTAAGTGATTACAGTCTTACTGGATCCTGCTTGAACTGAACGACCAATACGATGGGATCATAACGGACATCCTAAGTAGCAAGTATCCCGACTCGAAGCTCTTCAATCTGTTTCGCTGGGGACCCCACAAACGGCTGCGGGAATTTCAGGTCAAGTGGCGGGACTTTCATCGCTTGATCATTGAAAACGCGCGTGCTGTGAGTTTTCGTTTCTGTTGCTACCGAGTCCCAAATATCTGGCGTTGACCATGAAATCCATCCATCAGGGAGCCTGGGCATGTCCCATGGAGGTGATCTACCGCGGAGTCGATCCACAGAAGGATTTCACCGAAGACGCGGTACGTAGATGTCGAGAAGCCTGTAAGTATATTGAGAGGATGATTTTTACTGATGGGTCCATTTTCTTAGTTTCTGGCGACAATGACGGAGATTCTGTTCGCCAACGTGAATATAAGTGCCGAGGTCTTTCACACTATCTTCACCAACCTGGCAAGCAAAACCTCGATCCAGACCGCGCTGCGCAAAGAGATCCAGGAGTGGAAGTCTAAGCCTGATTTTGACCTCCCTAAATATCTGGCGAAACAGGATACCCTGCTCAATCGCGTTCTTATGGAAGGCATGCGTATCTCTCCAGCCTTCTGTCCGTCACTTTCCCGGTTTGGTCTCAATGAACGTGCTTACTAATGCAAAACAGGGTTCTCGATGCCTGAATCTACCGCGGATGCCAAGAAGATTGGCCAATACAATATCCCTGCCGGCACTCCCGTGGTTATCGACACACGCCGACTGAATAATGAGGCCATGACCTGGGGTGCAGCAAGCGACAGTTTCAATCCAGATAGGTTTCTTAAGCTTCCGAGTCAGAATCTGCGCTGTGGGTTCATGCGATTCGGCACAGGGGCGGCGTCGGGACGGTGCTTGGGGAAGAATGTGGCAGATGCAGTGTTCAAATTGACGATGATAGAGGTGGTGGAACAGTTTCGCTTGGAGAGCGCGAGTGGGAGTGAGGAAAAAGGGCGCAAGGTGGATATCAGATTGGTTTCTCTATAGTAAAGAGAGTATTTTCGTGTTTGAATTTGATTGCCCTGAATTTTCTTCCATTTAAAATCAAGAAATACGATGGTATTTATGGCTATCTAGAACAAAGTGTCAAAGTGCAAGATGGAATACATGGTGGAAACAAGGTACGATACCGGAAAGTCATGTGACCATTGGTACTCGACATACCATACAAAAGTCCACGGGTGCACATTACAGTTAGTCAGCCAGGTCCGGACCCGCGATTATTAAAATTGCGGATTCGTGTCATTTTAGTTAGTTTTCAATATCAGTCATTTTGTACTATACATTTCCATATGCCAGATTTCTGTCACAAAGAAAGAGAAGAAACCGAATGAAGAGCAAGATTGGGAAAAGCAGTCAGCCATGCCTCACAGAGAAACAACATTCGAAGAACTCTGTCCACGGGTGAAAATGCAGGGGCTGGAAGCTAAATTGAAGGAACGCGCAGAAGGATAAAACCACGGGAGAGGCTCTGACTACTAAAAGCGGGAAGCGAGGCTCCAGGTCCAGGCGGCTGACCAATCATGTGTCTCACCGACCGCCCTCGGACTAACGGACTACTCATCCCAACCTGGTCTCGATCCGCTTGCACTCTGTTATCTTTCTTTTCTTACTAGGCCAGAATCAGGTATCTATATTGGGATTCACCACAGGGAAGGAAGAACCTCCAGGTATCGGAGTAGACATTCGTTCATCGTCATTGGTTAAACTATCTCCATGGTCTCTCTCCACACCCAGATGTCCTCTTTTCTCCTAGTCCCCCTACTTGTACAGCGCAACCAGGACGCCTGTCTTATTTGATGGCCCAATCCGCATGGCGGATACGAACGGATTCTCATCGCGGGGCTCGATTCGGCTGTATACCTGGGCCAGACGCGCAATCAGATATGCGGACTCCGTCTGGACCATCATGTGCGCCGGACAGCGACGCGGACCACCGCCAAAAGGAACAAATTCCCAGAAGTGGGTCCTCTCCTCAAAGCGCTCAGGCCGGTATGCATGGACGTCTTCACCCCAGTATAGCGGATCCTTCTGCATGACAGTTTTGGTAACCTGCACTATATCGCCCTTCCGAATGAGGATCGGGGACTGACCGTCCGTACCACCGCCCAAGGGCAGCGTGGTGTCGTTGACGCACATGCGCACCTGGGTAACGTTGTTTGGGTTGAGCCTATGGGTCTCGTTGATGCTGGCCTGCAAATACTTCATGCCCCGGAGTGCCTCGAAAGTCAACGGGGCGTCTCCGTGAGCCAAGACCTCGGCACGAACCTTTTCCCAGGCCTTGGAATTGCGCGCCAGGTGCCAGATGACATTGGCAGTAAGGATGGAGGTGGTGTCGTTGTTGGGTACGAAAAGGAGGGATAACTGCGAACGAAGCTCCACGCGGTCTGGACAACCAAGTGCCATATGCCACAGTAGGTCAAGACGTTCGGGTCCGACATCTTCGCCGGCTTCGATGCGTTTCTGATGTTCTGCAATATCCGCGTACACACGGTCCAGCCGCTCGTCCATGAACTCATGTATTATCTTGATAGCCCGTAACCACCATGACCAGTCAATCAGGTGCATGACCCTATACAGCTGCAGCCGGAGACGGGTGCCACGCAGCACGTCCAGCATGGCCCAGGTGACACGGGCCCGCTCAGGGTGTGTCAAAGCATCCATGGGAGCTCCAAAGACAAAGTTGGTGGTGACATCAAGGAACTGTCCGGGCTGTCAGTGGGGAGTGAAGAACAGGAGAAAAATAACAGGAATCGTACCCATCGCTGAAGATGTGGTTGAATGTTGAATGTCTCTCCGTCTGGTGGCATAATCCGCAATAGATGATCAGTGTATGGAAGAAGTCGCTGGGTATTCGCATAGACTTCTCGCATAAAGAATGGTTTGATCAGTGAACGACTAAACACCCAGTCCTCGCCATCGACCGAATTGACACCACGGTCAGCAAAGGGGTGGCCCGCCTTTTTACCCCGACGGAGAGGGCTGATGCCGAAGTCCTTCCAGTTGATAGCCGTCAGAGATTTGAGATTTTCCGGCTCGATCGTATGAATCACACGCGCTCCTTGGAAGATGATCTGGAAGGTCTTGGGCTGGCCCTCGTGTAGATCACTGAGCCATGGGATGTAATAGTGACCACGCAGGGCTTTCCACTGCGACCATACCAGATCAAGGCCCCAGAAGGGATCCCACTGGAACCGCGAGGGGACTGGCTTACAGCCCCAGGCACGGGCCTTGCGGTAATAGTGCACACGTAGGACAAGAGATCGGAAGAGGATGGCAAGGAAGCCAGAACAGAGCAGGAGAACCGGAATATTTTGCACGGGGAGATTGTGATACTGCACCAGCATGTTGGACTCGCGTTGCTGTTTCGTTGCTCATTTGCAGGGCGAAAGTAACGAAGCGCTGAAAAGATTCAATGCTGGAGTCCGGTTCTTTAACTTGAATATATTTGTTGCGTGCGCTACTAGTAGGTTCAGTCCGGCATTCCTTCCCCGCGGACCGGCCCCGGGGGTTCAACTTTGAGTCTTTTGACTCCGATCGGAAATGGAGACGGCCTACGGACTTTTGAAACGACGGTTGAAAATTGTTCGTGTCCAGCCCGATAGACCCCCCCAATGGATCTCCTATCGATTTTCCTTCTGTCCCCGAGCAGACTGGAGGTCCGTCCGGTGTATCCTCATTGGGAGCGGGTCTCCGCGTGGCAGGCCGCAGGGATCCGTCTGCATTTACTCCGTTCAAATGTTGTGAAAAGCACTTGAGGCTGAGACTGCAGGTGGGTCCGATATGCCTCTATGAATATACATACGTTCTGCAGTCGCACCTGATACAGTTTACCACATGTTCTTCTTTCTCAACAATAAGAGAATCCAGGACTCTTGCCGCAAAGGGCAGTGCTACGATATTCCCATTATTCCCATTTTTCACCCTCTTTCAACATGGCCCCTTCTATTCCTGAACCAATTGCCATCGTTGGCTCCTCGTGTCGGTTTCCCGGCTCCTCCTCCTCTCCATCCAAGCTCTGGGACCTTCTGCGCGAGCCCCGGGATGTCCGTCGCGACCTGTCCCAAAACCTCAATCTACAACGCTTCTACCACCCATCCGGTGACAATCATGGCTCGACCAATGTCAAAGGCCAAGGGTATCTACTGGTCGAAGACAGCCGACTCTTCGACCCAGCAGTCTTCGGTATCACCCCCTACGAAGCTGAGACCATCGACCCCCAACAACGCATCCTTCTGGAAGTTGTCTACGAGAGCATTGAGAGTGCCGGGTACACTCTAGCCCAGATGCGAGGCTCCCAAACCTCGGTACACGTCGGTGTCATGACCGACGACTATCATGACATCCAGCTACGCGACGTCGAAAGTCTCCCGCAGTATACAAGTACAGGAACCGCGCGGAGTATAATGGCGAATCGCATTTCATACGTCTTCGACCTGCATGGGCCCTCAGTTACAGTTGACACTGCGTGCTCCAGCTCACTGGTTGCCCTTCACCAGGCGGTACAGAGTCTCCAGCTTGGTGAGGCTACCTGTGCCGTCGTTGGTGGTGTTAACCTGATCTTTGACGCTGCAATGTATGTCGCCGAGTCCAATTTACACATGTTGTCCCCTGATTCTCAGTCACGCATGTGGGACAAGACTGCCAATGGCTACGCCCGTGGAGAGGGTGCCGCTGCTGTATTATTGAAGCCGCTCAGCCAGGCCCTCCGTGACAATGATCATATTGAAGGTCTTATTCGCGGCAGCGGGATCAACTCAGATGGTCAAAGCCCTGGCATTACCATGCCCACCGCCGCCGCCCAAGCAGCCCTTATCCGGGCCACCTACCAGCGTGCAGGACTTGATCCAATCAAGGATCGCTGCCAGTATTTTGAGTGCCATGGGACGGGCACTGCTGCTGGTGATCCAGTTGAAGCACAAGCAATTAGTGAAGCGTTATTCGGGGAGGCCACCTCCACCAATGAGATGAGAGACACACCCCCTCTGTATGTCGGCTCAATCAAGACAGTCACTGGTCACCTTGAGGGTTGTGCCGGACTCGCAGGCCTCCTCAAGGCGCTTGTCTCGATCAAGAATCGCATCATACCTCCCAATATGCTGTTCAATGAACTGAATCCGAAGATCGAGCCATACTACGGCCGCATGCAAATCACCACTGTACCCATCCCATGGCCCAAGGTTGCCCCCGGTGCTCATCTCCGAGTGAGCATCAACAGCTTTGGGTTTGGGGGTACCAATTCTCACGTTATCCTGGATAGTTACGAGTCCTCAGACCAGGGGAACGTCGAGCTTACTTCTAAGAAGAATGCGTTGCTGGGGCCTATTGTGCTCTCTGCGCACTCAGGTGCTTCGCTCCTGGGAAACGCAAAAGGTATGCTGCAGTATTTGAAGGATAATCCGTCTGTCAATTTGTCCGACTTGAGCTACGTATTACAGACCAGACGAACAGCGCACCGGGCTCGCGCGTTCTTCTCCTCGCCTTCACAACAGGGGCTTATCAACGACCTACAAAATTTCGTTAATGATAACGACAAGCTGTCGAAGAAGGATACGATTGGGATCCGTCACCAGCCGGTCAACCCTAGTGAAACACCTGGCATCCTAGGCGTGTTCACCGGACAAGGCGCCCAGTGGCCGGGTATGGGCCGCATGCTACTGGACCAGTGCCCGCTCTTCCGGAATGTGCTGGAACGATGTGATGCCACCCTTCAGGCACTCCCAGATCGCCCAGAGTGGCTGTTGGCAGATGAACTATGCAAGGATGCCGAAATCTCACGCGTGGGTGAAGCAGCCATATCGCAGCCGCTGTGCACTGCCATTCAACTGGGCCTGCTGGAGGTGCTGTTTGCCAGTGGAATTCACTTTGATGCCGTCGTTGGCCATTCCTCGGGCGAAATTGCCGCGGTCTATGCCTGTGGAATCATCTCCCTGCCCGCCGCCATGCAGATTGCTTTTTACCGTGGCCAATACGCCAGTCTCGCGCAGGGTGTTAACGGGGAGGTCGGTGCTATGATGGCCGTGGGAATCAGTCACAGAGAAGCCCAGCAGTTCTGCCAGAAGTCTGACTATCGAGGCCGCATCAGTGTGGCTGCCAGTAACGGCGTTCAGAGCGTCACATTATCTGGTGATAGCGAGTCCATTCAGCAGGCCAAAGAGCATTTTGACAGCGAGAATGTGTTTGCTCGCCTGCTGAAGGTTGACACCGCTTATCATTCTCAACACATGCAACGCTGTGCTGGTCCGTACCTTCAATCTCTGGAGGCCTGCAACATTCAAGTCAGACAGCCACGAAAGGGTTGTTTCTGGAATTCCAGCGTCCGGGGTGATACCGAGCTCTTCCGTGGCAACCTCCAGTCCCTCAAAGGCCCGTACTGGGTTGATAATATGGTGCAGACCGTGTTGTTTTCGCAAGCCGTGCGATCCTCCATCTGGCATGGTGGTCCCTATGATATGGCGATTGAAGTCGGACCTCATCCCGCCCTGAAAGGGCCAACAGAGCAGACGCTGCAATCTGCATTTGGCGCTACCCCTGCCTATACTGGTGTATTGAAACGTGGCAGTAATGATATCGAGGCGCTGTTTGACGCAATCGGCTTTGTCTGGGCCCATCTGGGACCGCAGTTCGTCAACTTCGAGGGACTCTGGCAAACCTTGGCCCCAAAGGGTAATCAACTAGACCCCAGGCTTCTAAAAGATTTACCAAGCTATTCCTGGGATCATGAGCGAGTGTACTGGCGAGAGTCTCGCATCTCCGCCCGATTTCGCAAAGGAAATGATGTGTTCCACGAGCTGCTTGGCCGGCGCACTCCTGATGATACCGACAGGGAGCTGCGCTGGCGCAATATCCTTAAGCTCAGTGAGTTGCCGTGGGTGCAAGGACACACGATCATGGGCGAGGCTCTGTTACCCGGTGCCTCATATGTGGCCCTGGCATTCCAGGCCGGTCAGGCCATTGCAGCTGGCAAACAAGTACAGTTGATGGAGGTCCAGGATGTCGAGATCCGTCGGCCCATCGTGGTACCGGATTCGCGAGAGGGCCAGGATACAATCTTTACAGTCCGCCTGCTCGAGGCCAGTGATCCCAATGTGATTGAAGGCCACTTCTCCTACTGCTATTGCTCTGATATCAGTACGGGAGCCATGGTCCAGACCTGTGACGGCCGGTTGATTATCCACCTGGGAGAGACATCGGGCGACGAGCTACCGTCATGTACCCCACCACCGCCCAATTTGCTTCCGGTAGACACTGACGAGGGGTATGACGTCCTTGCCCAAGCGGGTTTACTCTACACCGGTATCTTCCGTCGCTTGCAAGATGTGGAGCGTCGTCTAGACTTTGCTGAAGCGAAGGCCCAATGGTCGACTGAAGAACTTTGCGGCGAATATGTCGTCCATCCTGCTTTGCTTGACGTGTCGTTCCAGAACATTTTCCATGCTCGTGCTGACCCAAGTACCGGGAAGCTTCCAGTCTCTGTGTTGCCAGTGCATATCAAACGCGTGGCAGTGAATCCCAAAGCCACTCTTGGGGCACAGACGGGTACCATTCGCACCATGACTCAATCGTTTGTCACCTCCCGTGACGGTCTTTCCCTCAGCGGTGACATTCACGTCTATGATGCCATGACCGGAGAAGCAGCTCTTCAAGTAGAAGCTCTCTCGGTCAAACCCATCGCTCCTCCGACGGCCGATCAAGATACACGACTCTTCTTTGATACTGTCTTCATGGCAGATCCGTCGCTTAATCTACTTGAGCCGCAGCGTAACCCGGTTGACGACACACGAGACATGGCCCTCGTATCGGATATTGACCGCGCTGTGCTCTACTATGTCCAGCGCGTGCTTGAGCAAGTTGACCCCGAGGAAGTCGCCGGCTTTTCATGGTATTTCAAGCGCATGCTGGACGCCTATGAGCACTGGGTGCAGCTCGTCCGCGATGACCGTCATCCCGTGGCACCAAGTAGCTGGCTAGCCGACAAATTCAAGGTTATTGATGAGATCTACACCCGCTGGCCCGGGCAGATCGAGCTCGAGATCGCGCGCGCAATCGGTGAAAATATTGTGGACGTGATGCACGGTCAAACGCAAATGCTCGAGGTCTTAATGGACAATGACCGACTCGGCCGCATGTACTACGAAGGCTGTGGGTTCACCATCGTCAATGCCGCCATGCGGAATGTGATGCAGCAGATTTCAAACAAGTACCCTCAGGCCAAATACTTGGAGATTGGCGCCGGAACAGGATCAGCGGTATGAATTGTACACCCTGTGTCTTTAATACCTTTGTTTTTGCTAACGAACCTACACATATAGTCGCACGCCATCTTGAACTCAATTGGTACAAGTTTTGAGAACTACACTTATACAGACATCTCCACTGGATTCTTTGAAAATGCGGCCAAGCGCTTCGCCCAGTTTTCCGACAAAATGGTGTTCAAGACATTGGATGTAGAAAAGGACGTTGTCGCGCAGGGCTACGAGTTGCACTCCTACGACGTGGTGGTCGCCTCGAATGTGCTACACGCCACAGGCAGCATGCAGGTTACCCTCGAGAATGCCCGATCTCTCCTTAAGTCTGGTGGCTTCCTTCTTTTGATAGAAATCACCGGCATTGAGATAATGCGTGTCGGCTTTATTATGGGCGGACTACCAGGTTGGTGGCTTGGGGCAAAGGAAGGCCGCCGTTTCCACCCCGGTCTAACAACCGAGGAATGGGACCGCACCTTGCAGGACACCGGATACTCCGGCGTGGATCTGGTCTTTCATGACTTGCCTGATTCTGACAAGCACTGTATGTCTTTGATGGTCAGCCAGGCCGTCGATGAGACCGTGCTACAGCTACGCGAGCCACTAGGATATATTGAAGATGTTCCCAAGACTGATTACCTGCTTGTTATTGGCGGCCGTACACTGCCTGTCTCGAAGCTTACGAGTACCCTCCAACGTCTTGCTAGGCCATCCTGGCGCAGCCGAGTGGTTGTTGCCCGCGATATCGAGGCGGTTGATTTCTCGCTCCTCTCATCCCGCATGGACGTGGTGTGTCTGCAGGAGCTGGACGTACCGCTATTTTCCAACCCTATAACACCGAAAAGGCTCGAAGCCCTACAGGCCATCTTGCTGCGTTCCAGGAACGTGCTCTGGGTTACCAAGAGCCGACGAGCGGAGAACCCTTACCAGAATATGTTCCTGGGGATGGCCCGGGCTATATCGAAGGAAATGCCGCACGTCACCATCCAGTCACTGGATGTGGAGTCGATCACTAATCCAAACAATGTGGCACGCACTATCCTTGAGGCCTTTGTGCGAATGAACATTTTGTCCGGAGTGGACGAGCAATCGTCGCTGCTGTGGACTCGCGAGCAGGAACTGGTCATTGAGGGCGGCGAGACACTGATCGCCCGTCTTCGTCCCAACCAAGAGCTGAACGATCGATACAATGCTCGCTATCGCACAGTGACAAAGTCCGCAACTCGCCCCGGTGCAGCAATCCGCCTCATTCAGCAGGGTGATAGACTGGCCTTTACCGAGACTGATGAACATCATCCTGCCGATGCCATTGACCATGTGACGGTTAAAGCGTCTTTCTCGCTCACTGTTCCCGGTGATAGCAATCAGGGTGCAACCTACCTCATTGTCGGCCGTGAGGTAGAAGTGGGGACTCCATTGTTAGCGATTTCATATGTCGATGCCTCTATGGTAAGCGTTCCGCAGACGGATACGATGCCAATCGACGAGGCGTCTTGCAACGCACTCTTCCTAGAGAGATTCCTCGACCACATGCTTAGCGATACGTTATTGAGCCTCATTGCAGCTGGGGAATCTGTAACTCTCTACCAGCCCAGGCATGGCCTTGCTGCAGCCATTGCTGCAAGAGCTGAGGACCGTGGTATTGATGTTTTCTTTGTGTGTTCCTCCTCCGGAGGCGCGGCGGTTCCCGAAAACTGGATCCGGATGCATCCTCACAGTTCTCCTCGACTTATTCAGAGCCTGCTTCCTCGCAAAGTCTCTTTCTTTCTGAACTGCTCCGGATTCTCCAACTATCTCACTTCCACTATCCAGTCAGTACTGCCGTCTCCTTCGGCAGTTCTAAAGCTGGAAAGCGGGGTGTTCCAGACAGGGCTCAACATTCTGCGAGGCCATGGCTCACTTGCTGCCGGATATGACGCTCTGCGGAGTCGTTCGCCCATATTGAATGCAGAGTTTCCTCTTTCAGGTGAACTCCCGGTGTTCAATATTGACCAGATTGCTAGTGCCAAGGCTTCCATGCTAGAAACTACTCACATTACTTCGTGGGAGAAGGCCACCGACTCTCTAACCCTCGTGGTTCAGCCTCCCGACCTGACCACTACGTTCGACGCCAGGAAGACCTATCTGATGGTTGGAATGGCCGGTGGCCTCGGTCTGTCGATCTGTGAGTGGGCGCTGAGACATGGAGCGAAGCACATGGTTATCACTAGTCGGAACCCTGAAATCCATCCCCAGTGGCTGGCGGATGCGCGACACAAGGGTACCAATGTGCATGTCAAATCGATGGACGTCACTGACCGAACCTCGGTCAATACCACGGTGCGCTGGATTCAGGACACTCTGCCCCCTATTTCTGGTGTTTGCAATGCGGCCATGGTGCTGACAGATCGGATGTTCGTCAACATGGACGCCGACGCGATCAACCGGACGCTGAAGCCCAAGGTTGACGGCTCCAAGTACCTGGATGAGGTATTTGCGGATACTCCTTTGGACTTCTTCATCCTGCTATCCTCCTGTGGCGCCATCATGGGCTCCAAGGGCCAGTCAAATTATCATGCAGCCAATATGTACATGTCCGCCCTGGCCACCCAGCGTCGCGAACGTGGGCTTGCCGCCTCGATAATCCATATTGGTTTTGTCACCGATGTCGGCTACACGACCCGAAACAAGGGCACCCTCAAGGATGTCTGGGCTCAGTTCGAGTTCAAGTTCCTCTCGGAGATGGATGTACACCATGCCTTTGCAGAGGCCATAGTCTCCGGCAGACCCAACAGCCACCGATCATGCGAGGTGGGCGTCGGTATGAACCCTCTGACGGAGCCCTTCACAGCAGACCACAAGCCGGCATGGACACTAGACCCGCGCTTCTCGCACTATCTTCCCACCACGAACCTCCGAAATGAAGTGGTGGCTCGATCCGGACAGGAGGATCTCAAAGAGCGCTTCCTGGACGTGAGCACTGAAGCAGAGGCTGTGGAGATCACACAGGAAGCTTTCTCTAGCAAACTGGAGACCATGATGCAGTTGCCCGCGGGCAGTGTCTCGGTCCAGGTGTCCCTCATTGAATTGGGCATCGACTCCCTTGTGGCTGTGGACATTCGCACCTGGTTCTTGCGCGAGCTGGGTGCCGATATTCCCGTTCTAAAGATCCTGGGTGGTGACTCAATTGCCCAAATCTGCACCAATGCTGCTAAGCAGCTGCTCGCACAGAAAGTGGACCAGGAGGCCTCCAAGCGGGAGGAAGTCAAGACCGAGAGTACAACTTTGAACGTGTCTCAGGGCTCATCGCAGACCCCATCCGAAGGCCCCGAATTCACGGAGACCAGTTCAGTCGGCGGTACCGACAATACTCCTTCATCATCGGCCAGCAGCTCTCCCAGTGTTGCTGATCCTGTGGAGAAGAGAGACAAAGGGGATGCCAGTATTGACGAGGGACCCAATTCGCAGCTTGATGCTGATGATTGTAACTATAGCCCAGGTATAATCGAGACTGAACGTCTTTCCTCTGGCCAGTCACGGATATTTATTCTCTCGCTGTTTCTCAACAATCCCACGGATTATAATCTAGTTTTTCACTTCGAAATCGATGGTTACCTGGACATGGAGCGTCTCCGCGACGCCTTCACAGTCACCACGCAGCATCACGAGTCACTTCGAACGTGCTACTTTGTACGCCAGGAAGACAACCAGCCCATGCAGGGTGTTCTCGGCTCTCCTGTGGTGCGTTTCCGGCATGTCCCCGATGCCACAGCCGATGACATCGCCGCCGAGGTGGCCCTGGGCAAGACCCGGGTCTGGGACCTTGAACGAGGCGAGACGATGGCGATGGCAGTATTTTCACCATCTCCGCAGTCCCACACCATGGTCTTCTCCTATCATCATATCGTCATGGACAGTACTGGGTGGCGCTTCTTCTTCCGGGACCTGGCCTCCGCATACTGCATGGAGCCACTCCAACATGCCAGTAAGACATATGTGGAGTACACACGGAAGCAATTTGGCCACCAACAGACTGGACACTTTGAGTCGCAGCTACAGTACTGGAAGCAGGAGTACTCTTCCGTGCCACCTGTTCTCCCCTTACTGCCCATGTCCAAAGCCAAGACGCGCCCTAACACACAGAACTCCCGAACCACCTACGCGCGGCAGGAGATCGGCCGTGAGGTTGCGCAGGCAATGAAAGCGGCATGCCAGAAACTGCGTATCACCGCCTTTCAATTTCACCTAGCCGTCTTCCAGGTCATGCTCTCCCAATTGGCTGGAATAGACGATATCTGTATCGGGGTGGCAGACGCCAACCGGCTGGATGACGAGTTTGCAGAGACGGTGGGATTCTTTATGAACATGCTGCCCGTACGCTTCCATGTCTCTGCGGATGCCAAGTTCTCCCAAATCGCCCAGACCACGGCTCGGAAGGTGTTGGGAGCGGTGCAGAACTCGGCCGTACCCTTCGATATGATACTTGATGATCTCCATGTGGCGCGGTCTTCCTCCCATACCCCCTTGTTCCAGGCCGCCGTCAACTATCAACTGAGGGTGGCCAAGAAGCTACCTTTTGCTGGTCATTCCCTAACACTACTTGATGCGCAGGATGCCAAGAACCCCTACGACCTGAGCTTAGGCATTGTTGAATATCACTCCGATGGCTTTATCCTAGATATGTCATGCCAGGAGTCCTTGTATGACGAAGCTGCCACTCGCACCATCCTAGACACTTATGTCCGGATACTGGAAGGCGTGGTCTCAAACACATATATGGCCGTTGGAAAAATTCCCATTCACGCTCCCACAGCTGTGACTGACGCTCTCCATCTTGGTCAGGGCCCTCAGGTTGACTTTAGGTGGCCAGCGACGTTGTCTCAACAGTTTCAAGCAATCCATGAGACAAACCGGGAGAATGTGGCCATTCGTGACGGGGATAAATCACTCACGTACAGTCAGCTCAGTGAGCGTGTGAACTCTATCGCATCTGCCCTCAAGACTGCCGGTCATACAACTGATTCGCGGGTCGCCGTCTTATGCCGGCCCTCCGTCGACTTTACAGCCTCGATGCTGGCCATCTTGCATATCGGTGCGGTCTACATCCCACTGGACGTCAGTCTTCCTCCGGCACGTCACGCAGCAATCATCGCCAGCGCTCGACCCAGTGTGGTGCTTTGTCATGATGCCACTATCGAGCTAGCCAGCCAACTCAGTACCGGGAAAGAAGGCACCCGCATGCCCATTATCAGAGTGGATGTTGTTGGGGTGGCGAAGGAGGCAATTCCATGCAATGCCCAACCTGAATCTCCAGCTGTTTTGCTGTACACTAGCGGCTCAGTCGGAAAGCCCAAAGGAGTGGTTCTGACACAGGCTAACTTTGTGAATCATATTGCGCTCAAGTTCCACGAACTAGGTCTACGTCCCGGATGCGAGACGATCCTGCAACAGAGCTCGCTCGGCTTCGATATGTCTCTTATTCAGACCTTCTGTGCTCTATGTACCGGTGGCACGTTGGTGATTGTGCCGTACGAGTCACGACGGGATGCGCTCTGTATCACTCAGCTGATGAGCAAGCACCGGATCACCATGACCATTGCCACGCCGTCCGAGTATCTCACCTGGCTGCACTATGGACGGGAATCGCTGGTGCAGTGTGCAGACTGGCGTTGGGCATGTATGGGCGGCGAGCTGGTGCAGCGCCCCCTACTGCGCGAATTCCAACGACTGGATCTGCCAATCCTTTCGTATCTGAACTGCTATGGTCCAACTGAGATCACCGCGGCGGCGACTTTCCACCGTATCTCACTGGAGGAAGATGTGTCCGAATTCCAAAGCACGGTGGGCAAGGCAATTCCAAACTACACCCTGCGCATCGTCGACTCCTATGGGCGTACTCAACCCGTGGGATTCCGAGGAGAAATCTGTATCGGGGGTGCCGGGCTGGCAATTGGCTACTGGGAGTCGCCAAAAGAGACAGCACGGGCGTTTTTCACTGACGGGTCATCAACCCGATGGTATCGAACTGGCGACCAGGGTAGATTGATGGCTGATGGCTCAATCATTTTTCTGGGTCGCCTAGAGGGGAGTACCCAGGTCAAATTGCGGGGTCTTCGCATCGAGCTGGAAGAAGTAGAAAAAGCTCTTCTAGAAGTCGGCGCGTCGCTGTTTTCAACGGTCGTGGTTACCGTGCGAGATGATGCGCTGGTGGCCCATGCTACGCTCTCCATGGACCAGAAGGATGATATTGAGCCTGCCATGATTACTGAATTGTTGGCGGGGCTGCCTCTGCCGCAATACATGTGTCCGTCTCAGGTGATCATTGTTGACGACCTTCCTCGCAACAGTAATGGCAAGATTGACCGCAACGCTCTTACCACCTTGCCCTATTCTGCACCCAGTCCTGTTGTATCCAATCCGCAGAGTGTGCCCAAGTTAAGCCTTCGGCAGAGTGAATTACGCATTCTGTGGGAGAAGGTCTTACCCCCAACCTCGCACCCGCTGATGGCAGAGTCAGACTTCTTCCTCGAAGGTGGAAACTCGCTGCGGTTGCTCAAGCTTCAGCACGCAATCAAAGAATCTATGGGAACCTCCATCTCCACGCGTGAGCTGTATGAGGCATCGACCCTACAACAGATGACTATGCGGGTTGACCTTCACCGCGACGGCCAGATAATCAAGAACGAATCAATTGACTGGGAGGCCGAGACTGCTGTTCCTGACTCGCTAATTACCGCTGCTCAAGATGCAATGGGCCCCGTCAAACGATCTCCAACGGACGGTGACGAGGCCATCGAAGTCCTGGTGACCGGGGCTACAGGGTTTCTCGGTGGGTGTATCCTGAAGGAACTGCTCCAGGACATCCGCATCCGCAAAGTCCACTGTGTGGCCGTTCTGCCGGACGAACAAGGTCATCTCCCCTCTGATCCCAAGGTCGTTCACTATATGGGCAGCCTTTCCTCTTCCACTCTGGGACTTTCCCCGTCAGAGTGTCTCTCACTGCAGGAGAGTATCAATGTGGTCATCCACGCTGGCGCCAACGGCCACTGCCTCAACAACTACACCTCTGTCCGGCAGGCAAACGTGCACTCAACTCAATTTTTGGCCTCCTTATGTGTTCCACACTCTATTCCCTTATTGTACATCTCCTCGCCCCGGGTCCCACTGCTCACAGGTAACACCGCCCCTCCACCAGACCCCGTGTCCACTCAGCCACCCACCACTGGTGCGGAAGGGTATACCGCATCCAAATGGGCCAGTGAGCAGTTTCTGCAGCGGTTGTCCCCTCACACATCTATGCGGATTGAGATTCACCGTCCATGCGTGGTGATTGGCGATCAAGCACCGGCATCGGATGCGCTCAATGCAATCCTGCGCTACTCACTGCAAATGAAGTGTCTTCCAACCTTTTCCCGCGTGGAAGGCTTTTTCGATTTCAAGAAGGTAGAGGAGGTGGCGCAGGACCTGGTCTCGTCCGCGATCACCATGGGCCGTACTCGAGAGCAAGCTAAGGCTAGGGACGAGGTTAAGGTGCGCTTCCGACATCATTCAAGTGGGAAAAAGGTCCCCTTTGCGGCGATGGCGAAGCATATGGAAGAAACGTATGGCGAGGAGTTTTCAGAGATGGAGATTCTGGATTGGATTGCACGAGCCCTGGATGAGGGAATGGATCCGTTAATCTCGACCTATCTGGAGAGTTTGGTGGAGAATGGCGAGACACTCAAATTCCCGTATTTGGGAGAGGTCCATTCTTCCTAAGTTGACGGGTCTTCATTTCGATGTCTGGTTTCGAGTCGGTGTTTTGGCGTTTGTTGTTCCGGATGGGGCTGGAGTTATCTGTTCGTTTTCTGTGTCTTTACATCCAAATGCCCGGTTGATACTATTCAGAATGATATATACCTATCTCTTCTCTGCTGGAGTAAAATCATTCAAATGTTGATAGAACTCTCCTTTCGACTTTAAGCTTCCACCTTGGCTAAGTAATCGATCTATATAATGTTGTATTTTGTACCTCCAAAATTGAAAGGAACGGGAAGCCTCTTTGAAATACGAGATTTTGTACTGCAATAGTACACATGTGCATGATCTTATCACTTAAAAAATAATGGAGAAGGCCAGATCATGTACTACTATCCAACATATAAGACGACATCTGAAGATATAGTATCATCTATCCCATGCTTCTCTTTCAATGGCCCTATACTAAAATTGGTGAGGTACGGATGAGTCCTATTTTACATCATGTGTCATACCTTAATTGTGAAATATTCACCTAATCAAGATACATCGTTATATGATGGGCTTTTAAGTTTCCAATTGTTCTAACATTGTATAATGCTACCTTCGTATATTCAATATAATATGTGAGAGTTCTTCATCTAAAGGTAGCAGCAGACAAATATTTCTCTTCCCTTTCCGGACGTTCTTTAATGCCTCATATCTTATGCAGGGACAAAAATCCCCATCGGTCAGCCAGTTGTTCCAGAGAATCCTTGACACTGACTTGAAAGTTTGTGGCATGGAGTGCTGGTCGGTGTCCTACATCGGCCAGATCGATGAAAAAGCTCATAACATCGCGACACCGCCTCAACTCAATCAGTTGACCGTCGCGATCGGCGATGAAAGGTTCGCCCTCCTTGTACTTGATGAAGTGAAGAAGCTCAGGATGATCGGGTGCCACATTGTTGAGGGCAACAGGGCGGTGATGCGGTTGGGCATCGACTCGATCGGTAAATAATGGGTTGCTCATCATGGAGATAACACTACCACTGGTGCTGGTGCCAGAGCTGCTGGTCGTATCTTGAACCATCTGTCCAAGCATGACCGCAGGCAGCCAGTTGTGGGGATGACGTTTTATTGACAGGAATATGGTGATCAGCGCAACGCGGTACACGATGGCTGACCACCAAAGTGGCTGGTCTGACGGTAGCATGAGCCGCACAAGGCGCAAGATCTGCCCGCAGTGGACAAGGGCCTCTTCTGAACTATCTTCGGCGATAGTTGACGGACAGGCACCCAAGGGACACGGGCCAGACCCGCGAGGGTTGGGCGGCGGGGGTCGATCGGGGGGTCCACGCAGCAGGGCGTCTTCGATATTGGGGAAGCTGGTCATGGCGTTCAGGGCTATGAGATGGTACATGACGAGCATGGATACGGCTGCGGGGGAATTGGTTGTCGAGTGAATGGCTAGGTCAAACCATTCGGGTAGAAGAGCCTGCACTTGGTCGAGCTGGGCGTGGATTGCTGGGTGGGAGAGTCCCTGGCTACTCTTGCGCCATCGCACGGGGCAGTTGGGGAATGACTGCAGCCACTGCCGCAGATAACACACCATACCGTGCAAGGGCACAAGTAGTAGGCGCAGATACTGCAGAGGAAGCGTCGGACGTCCTGGTCGGAGTTCGTGGTTCATGAAGGATGTATACAGATCACGGAGGCAGATCGGGGGCTGGTTCCCGAATGCCTCGGGCGCTAGAGCTGCCCAGTCTCCTTCAGACCTCGCTTTCCACAGTCTCTCGCTGGTGGGCATTGACTGGGTCATCATGTCCACCGAGAAGTTCGGGGGAGTATTGTAGAACAGGCTCCATTCCTGGTCTGCTACCACCCACGCGTACGTGAGTCTAGTCTCGTTAGTCCGTACGATCAATAGTAGAACAGTAAGTCAACACACTACTGACCGCGATTGCATCTCCTGCCCCTTCCAATGCTTCCATTGCTGGCTCAGATTCAGGTTACTGTGTAACTGCTGAGGGGGGGTATTGGTTTCGAATGAAAGTGGGCCTCCGTGGAGTAGCTACAAATATTCTATTAAGCATTGCCATTTCCCCTTGAAAAGCAGCGATGAAAACTTGCCTGGGTGTAGACTTGCCGGTGAGCGCAGATGATCTATCGTCAGTGAAGTGAATAGTCAGCAGTTGAACTGAAAGAAGAAAAACAAATAAAATAAAATGAAAAATAAATGGATGACCTACCCGCATCAGCCATCTTTCACCAGACCACATCCCCAGATAGAGCAGCAGTAGGGCACAATGTGACAATATATCTGGCCTCGTGTCTGATACGTCGTCTTCCATCAGATCGGGCAAGGCAGTGCGACAGATTTCTGCCATCCCGATGGCGAAGGTGTGCATTTCGGGCACGGGACTAGCTGTTGCCCCGATGGCGATCATCAGCAAAAGCAGTATGCCGGCAGCCTTGAGGTCGTGCTCAAGATGGGTCATGATATTATTGGGATCTTGCAATTCACTACTCAACAGTCCGAAGTATTGGTCAAAGCAGGAGGTATAGGCTCGCAGCAAGCTGTCTAGCACTTTTGCTGGGGGCAGGGTCACAACAGTAATATTTCCGGTGCTAAGCCTTCGGCCATTGCGACCATTATCCCACGACTGAATGCTTCGAGTCTGTAGCAATAGAAGCTGGGTGACTGCAAGGAGGCTGTCACGTGTGGTGTCTGTGATGGGGTTCACAACTGGCGGGGTGGTAAAGGAGGAGGCCCTGGCCTCACTGCAACTAGTAATCCAAGGCTGGCGCGAGTTGAGTGTCTGCTCAAACCGTTGCATGCTGATACGCATCTGGCTACTGAAATCCTCACTCCAGTGCCGTGGCTGACCTGGACACAGGGGCACAAGGCGGTTGTTTCGGCCGTTGACACCCCGCCCATCCCTGCTAGGTGACTGCCGTGGACTGTTAGTCGGTGGGATAACGACGGACTCCAGGTAGGTTGTCCCCAGGTCATCACTCGCAGAGTAACCTATGAGCTCGTTTATCAGGTCCAGATCGGGCGATGATTGATGTGTGACATCCTGGTCCAGTGCCATGTTCAGAGGCATATGCAATGAGGACTCGGGATCGATCTGGTGTAACCACTCGGTCGACAGGTGTGTCATTTCATCAGTACTGGGGTAGGAAGTACCGGTTGATTGAAGCTGTGACGAGACATCTGGACTGCCAGGTCCCATGTCGGCTCCTGTTACCATGGTGTTATCCGCATCAACGGGGTTCTGCTGCGCATCTCTTGTGGTCTGCTGCTCGTCTCTGCCTGGAACGTCGCCAGGCTGCAGCCATCGCAATTGTTGTTCAGCTGGGGTGTGAATGGCTCGACGAGCAGAGCGAGGGTGGCAGACGAGTTGTTTACTGACACAGCGGGAACAAGGTACCTACGATACGACTCATCTTGTGGTTAGATAATTGTGCATTGACTCATTGGGGGGGACGGTGGAACTGAATTGGCTGTCTACCTTCCGATCACAACGGGCTTTCGCCTTGGAGCAATGTGAACATGCGATGTACCTGGTCTCGTTTGGTTTCATAGTCGCCGTCGGTGAATTAAAAGCTCTATGTTCCAGGATCATGCGCACGTGGCTGTGGGGCAGGCGAGGAGACGTAGATCAGGAATTCAGAAGAATATAAACCCGGCAGCGCCCTGGAAGTTTGAGTGTTGGTAGCGGCGGTTCAAATGTTGCCGAAAGGCAGCTCAATCCAGAGACTAGATCTGAAATCTCGATGTGAGGATGGATCAGATTGCCCACGGCCTTGGAGGCCCCGGGGGCTGAGGATTCTCCTGGGGGCCGTCTTACATGGCGGAGCGATGCTCTGGGATTGTTATCCCAGTCACTAAGCACTAACGCTAACGTGAAGTTGCGCTAAGCTGCATTCCAAGGTTGTTTTGGTGCCAGTGGTGACAAACCCCTCTCTCTCTAAAGGTTCCTGTTTAGGGCCTAGGGGGCCATATCCCAGTCTGACAATATGTAATTTGTTTGGCTTACTATGTTCAAAATATTCCGATTCCACCAATCAGCTTAGACGGTCTATTAATCTGAAACATAATATGCATAGCACGGATCTATCTGGTAAATCTCGAACATTTGAATCGCCAAAAGTCCTACTTAGAAAGTCCGAATTACCTCGATGGCCTGAGATAGATCTTTATAGGTACCTAGTGACCTGATATGGGCAGAATTTCTTATCCGACCAATAGGATGTACGGGCGACTAAGTGTCTCTCATTGGATATAACCTGACCGCTGAATTTACCGCTCCCTCGAAGCAACATGTTAATTTTAATCTGTATACTAATTTCAACTTCTCTGTTATTTTTATGCATATATACATTAGTCGTTCTAATCAATATGCCTAGCGGTCGACCTGCAGTTTATCTTGAAGCTTACAAAGATGAAATCATCTCTATTTTTTATTCCGGTGTATCTTTCAATTCTATATGCGATACCCTACCCGCACGGCCCAACGTTGGACCGAGTAGTACTATACCCTATACAATAAGGAGACGCCTTGAAATATAGGGAGTTAAGCGGATGATCCCAAAGCAACTATATATAACTACAAACTATACTCTATATTCAAGATTAACGACGCTTATCTTCTAAGTTGGCATTTCCGTCAAGTAACTTGCTGCGACTCTGAAGATGGGTGGGGGGCTATCACATTAGTCCTCGAACGCTTCAATTTGACATGCTTCAATTTGATATTACTAGTAACTACATAATTAGTTTTTGTATAGTGAGAGTGGATCTAAAATACTGCCCGGCAATATACTCCAATGAGCGAGTTGTGCCCCGGTGGCACACTTAGTCGCCCGTAAGGATGGAAGCCTGGTCAGAAATGGGGGCACCTCCAGGGCTTATCCACCGCCTGTCTAATCTGTATCGTGGAATTGGCCGCCTAGGGACTTAGCTACGCTCCGCAATATAAGCAATTAGTCCCGAGGTCACGTATACTAGTACAAGGATCTCTTAGAACTTGCTAGAGTGATGGGAAAAGTCCAACACACACTAGACCAACATAGGCGCCTCAGAAATGTGAAACCCGCGGGCCGCAGGGCCGCATTAGCGTTCATCTAAGCGGTGCCCACTAAATAGTTAAGTGAAATCACACACATTAGAGACAACTCTGGGCCTTGGCTAGCTTGTATCCTCAAGCCCGGAAATGCTAAAAGAAAGCGAGGGCGTATATGCAGCTCAGTTTAACCATAAAGGCCATTAATGAGGTTGAAAGGATTTATCCTCGCAATGGTTTGCCATTTCCGTGGGTTCCACGTCCAAAAAGCAGAGACTCGAAGGTTAGATTGTTCCAAAGCAACTCCATGCAATACATTCCTGTAAGGCCTCGAAGGGCGCCTGAGGCTGGCTTCATTATAGATGAGACGATTGAGGTCATTTCTTTTGAGGGGGCTAAAAGTCTATAGGAGATCGCCGGATGGCCGAAGCTTGCCAAGGGCGCCCCCAACCCGTTGCTGTGGGGCGCCGGCTGCCCGGCTCGTGCGCTCCTGGTCCAGTGGGGAGATGCTGCAGATGTCCCCCACAGGCCACGTTGTCAGCCTGTGAACCATTGTCCTATTTCGGCACACATTTACCAAAGCCCTCTACTCGGCAAACTGGTTGGCAATGCTTGTTAGAAATGTTAATGTATTGTCCCTTCGAAGTTATGAGCGCAGAACCGATTGATCTAAAGAGTGCAAAAACAGGAGATACCACCAAAGAGGACTGATGTTATCGGATACATTATCAATGCGAAAGCCAAATTTTCTTAACATTTTGGCGGATTTCTTGTTGGTTATTCTAGCAGGCAGGTGAGTTATTTTTCATTCGACTTCCAAACTCCCCCATGAAGCCGGGGACTAACTGAATGTGTCAAAGCGATACAATGCGCGGCGTCATACCGCACATGATGTATCATTTGCTAGATAGCCGGAAAGTCTCAAGCAACTCATAGCTGAGCTGACCTCGACTGACATTCGTGGCTACAAAAACTCGCAACAGCTGCCGTATCTGACCGCATGCATTTATGAGGCGCTCCGAACCTATGCTCCTGTTCCTTCAGCGGGACTTCGACTCGTCCCACCGGGAGGCTTTGTGGCCGGAAAATTCATTCCTGAGGACACCACAGTCGTAGTGTCACAGCACAGTCTGTTCCGAGGTATGCTTCTTTACTACTCTGTAACGTGCAAGAAGGGCAAATTAAACAGGGGTTGTTAATGGCGCCAGCAGATGCACGGAGCCTCGTATATGCCACTAAGTGGATTCCCATGCGCTTCTCCACGCGTCCTGATTTAATTCCCGATAAAGGAGCATTTGTACCCTGGAGTACTGGTATGTGCTCTTTACAATCCTTGACCCTACCGCTTTTTCATTTTTTAAAATCATTCCCAGGTCGATATTCGTGTTCAGGTAAACAAATGAATTTGATGGAGCTACGTGTTGCGACCGCGGTGGTCTTCACCAAGTTCGACTTCGAGTTTGCTCCGGGTGAAGACGGACGACGATTGTTCACTGAGGCAACTGGGGCTATTTCACTGCTGCAGTGGGGGCCAATGCAGCTAGTCATAAAGGATCGGTCTCAACTAAGAGAAAGTAGATTAGAATCCTGAGGGTCAACAATACGGAAGCAAGGTGCCGATTATTGCCAAAATGGTTGGAGGGGGTGGCTTTTTGAATGCGGGGGCTAAATTGGGGGCCCATGCCTGGAGTTCAAAGTGACGTGATTTCGATGTTTATTGCGCGAACGGAAATATTAGAAGAATTTTGGATTTAATGTCAAAGTGCAAGGTGGAATACAGAAAATTGAGACACGGGGAAAAGTTTCGTTATCTCCAGGTATTCGTGAAATACAGGTGCCATATATTGAATATAATAGAAACACACACGAAAAGCTAGTGCTGCCAGGGTTGTTATGAATGGCCGAGCCGGAAGCATAGAGACCGAGAACACACTAGGTCAAAATTAGTTAGCTAAGTTTCTATAGCTATCTATGAGAGAATAAGAGATACTCACTAGAGTGATACCAACACCAATCGCAAACGTGTTGAGTAATGTCAGCATGATTTTCTTAGGAGAAGAAAACCACAGTCCCTTGTTCATATGTAGCCAAAACATTCCGGTAAATCCAAAGGTAAACCAGCTACCGAACAGCGCAGTCTGTTGATTCAAACCTAGATTAGACATATCCATTTCAAAGATAATGCACAGCCAACACTTACAATTAAGCTGAGAAGGTTGTTGAAGACTGGGATCGCTTCAGCGATGACCCAGGCGATGACCCAAAGACCGAATGCAATACCAACCCAGGAACCCATAGACACCCAGTCCCTTTTGTGCATCCGGTCGGTGCCAGCAAAGATGCGGACGTAAAGCGATTTGGCTGCAACATGGCCGTTGATGACTCCAGCAATTACAATCTTCTATAGTCAGCTTTGACACTTAAACACGGAGAGTGAATCATACTGTAGGAAGGGCAATTCCGTAGGCTATCCTGGAAATCAACAGTCCAGCTGAGCCTAGGGCAGGGGAGGCAACATCTGCCCCAGTAAAGCGATATATGACAACCGCGGCGACGATGTAAAGGGTCATATCAATTGACTGTAGAAGTGCAAGGGCCTTGGGGAAGTCCTTTGGGTCCTTGAGCTCTGCCATGAACGTGAAGAAGGTATTGTGGCTGACTGTAGACGGTTAAGCTGGTGTTTTTTGGTTTCGTTGCCAGTCGTGCTCACCATATGAGAAAGCGATGTTACAGGCCGACATAATTCCAGTGACAAGGTTAGCCTCAACAACTGGCTTCACAGCGGCACCATCGTTTTGTATTCCGAGGGCGATCATCGTAACCATCACGGCGGTAAAAATACTAATGAAGGCTGGTCATAGTTAGAATTTAGGAACTGTAGATCAGACACAAATGGTTTTGTAACTCACAGACAAGTGAAAGCCAGGACATTTTCTCAAGAGTTCGAGGAAGAGAAAGAATCAAAGATAGAATCAGTCCAACAACACCGAACACAATCGAGCAGGTGCCATGACCAGTAATAGAATTGAGAGCCACGGTGAAAGTCAGGATGTGACTGGCCATAAGGAAGATCAGAAAGAGCAATTGACCAGTTTCAAACAATTCTCGACCGAACGGACCCATCAGCACCTCACCGGCATCAGCCATACTCGAAATATGAGGATATCTCCATTTGAACTGCCCAATGACATAACCTGTATAGGTAGAGAGTAACCCAAGCCCAATGGGAATGATAAGCCCTGGAACCAGACCTATTCCAGCTATAGCAGCTGGTAAGGAGAGAATTCCTAGGGAGATGGTTTCGGCAACCATTAGAAGACCTCCTTGCCTAAGACCATCAGTAAACGAGAGAGGAATTGTGAATAGTTCGTCACATACCACCATTTCAGAACCTTGTACTTAATTTCTGCATTTGCTTCATCCCCAAAAGCATCCTGTCTTTGTTCAATAAGATCAGGCTTGTCTAATTCCCCGTGTAGGCTTTCTGTATCTTGAACTGTCGGCTCAGTCTCGATGGGACTGGGTAGGTCAATAATTTCAGATCTCATATTGAAAGTCCTAATAATTGAAGGGTAGGGATATGAAGAGTGTATAATTTTAAGCAAAATGGATATCGCCAAGTAAAGATATAAAACCATAGGGAAAGGCATTCCCCTAGACCCCGGGGGGTTGCGGGGAAGCCCAAGGATTGCCACTCTCCTTCCATTTACAGATATGAAGATTGACTAGTACAAATCACTAGATACAGGAGATAGTGATAATGAGCAAAGGATTTCATCGACGCCCTTATCTGTCTAGACGGAATCCCCTGGCTTTTTACCCTAGGATAAGAAATTATAGGAAATTAGGCCGATGAACTAGTTCTTCAATTGAATGGTTTGAGCTGGTACTTATTAGATGATCTCCCCAGATGTTTACCCCAGATTTCTATTACACCTCATTCTCGTGAATAATCTACATTTGTAATTGCAGTGGCCCGTTCGGAATCACCTTCCTTTCCCAGAACATTTTCCCTCTCGGAGTTTCGGCGTCCATGACCAATGCCTTAAGTGTCGTTATCTATAAAGTGAAAAAGAAATAACGCACCTGTATCCATTAGACCCACGGCTCTGTCGATAGGGATCTATGAGGGAAATTTAATAATAGCAGCTCCCTCGGAAAACGGAAAAGCAGACAAATCCCAGATTGATACCGAGGGTACCTTGATAATAACACTTCCAGAGGGCAAGTGATTCCGATAGGAAGATACATGTTCAGTAGGAGAAGATATTATATTAGACGGGCCCGGGAACGACCTGTGGTAGAAGACAGACTCGTATGCATCTTCACGCTCTTAACTGCTACTATGTAGCTAGTGATTCCCAACCCGTCACTTCCAACTTTCCAACCTTGGAAGGTTGCCATATCTTTCTTAGTCATTCTAGTAATATATAGTTGACATTTAGTGTCAACATTTTAACCATACCGTTAGCTTCAGCATAGCTACATTCATATCTTTGGGATCGATACATGAATGGATTTGCAAAATTCACACATTATGGATAGGTTCAAGTAGCTCGGACGACCTTCTGGTACAGAAAATTGACAAACGCATATAATGAGGCAAAAACCGCCCACCGAACGAAAAAGCTATCATGTTTGAAGATAGCATCTGTGATCCAGAGAGTTACCGTGGAAGTCACGCCGCTAATCATGGCAGTCTCGGCAAAACTTCGCCACGAAGGGCTTTGAGGCCGAGCATGAGTTGGAGGGACGAATCCGCCATTATCTTCGGTCTTCATATTGGATCTAAATATTCAAGGTTAGTTTTAATCCAAGTTACTGATTCAATGGAAATTGTTACTACCTTCAAAGAAGTGAAAGGCTTATCTTCCTCCCAATATTGATTGGTGATATGTGGGATATCATGTGAAGCGGAGAATGGAAATGGATAAATCAAACGATAATTGTGTCGTCAATAATAATATGGATGGTATCGGTTTGTTCGTAAGATCGAGTTGGAACAGTCAAGTCCAAGCCCTGGTGCAGGCTATGGGGGAATTATTATAGACTAGTGGCTTCCGCCTGAAATTTCAAGACCGTGCGTGGCCCCTGGGGCCGATGCCCGAGTCTAGAAGATCCGAAATAATTGAAACGAGAAATGTTTCACTTAGGCTGCCCAGGTATAATTTTGGCGTACTTAAGCCTACACTCCTTCCAACCACCTGGGCAAGGTTTAAAACACAATCTGTATCTAGAACAACTCACTGAATAACTCACTGTCCTTACACGCGATGTGCCATATAAACGTGGCGTAAAGCACAGGCAGCAACTTGCCTGTGGAGATGTCGCCTGAACCTTCGGACCCACTATCCCGCAAGGCGTTGGCCCAGAGCGGGGCTTACATGAATACGTACTTGGTAGGCTTATTCGAATCTAGAATCTGGGCATTGAAATGAATTTATATAAATGTATATTATAAGCGCGTACCCTCGCTACTAAGAAGTGGTAGCTTCATATGCGGGCCGTGGGCATTATCTACTACCGTAGAGTGCAACTGCTGCCTAAAATGACAGGGTTGCATTAGCACCTACAAAAAGGAACACTCAGCACCATGAGACCTTTACGCCTACTCAACCTCTCCTATCGCAATGTCGTCTTCTATACAGCTATTCGAGAGATCTTTTGAGGCATACCGCCACCAACATGCCCCGATGCGTGCCACTCTAATGCCCAACGCCGATCCAGTTGCTTCTGGATCAGCGATAATTTTTCCTCAATACAAGCCGGAAGACTTCCTGGGCTATCCGGTGATAAGAGCCACGGTGCACTCCGAACATCCTGGTTACGGCTCATCTGACACACATCCCTGATGCTCTCGTCACTCGACAGGTCACACCCATCATGGGATTCACATGGGGGTTTGATGTAGTAAATGGGACCAAGACCATCGTTTCATTGGAAGAGCTGGAACTGAAAACGTCTTGGAACGAACGCATCGGTGTATTGCAACAGAACTATTCAGGTTGGAAATTTGATTCGGCGTAATGCCAGTGACCAAGAGATATAGCACCAGCTATGTACTTGGTCAGTCAATGACAGTTCAACCTGCGCGGAACATAGGAAGTTTTGCATCAGGCACAGCGGGGTATCCCAGGCAAAAGGATACGAACACAATGGTGGGACCGAATGTTAGCAATGTGACATCCGATAACCCATACACTGTGGATGATGGGGTTGCGAATAGCGACCAACTTATTCCAATTTATCCGGTCTCAGTTGACACGTTGTCTAGTAGCATGGCCTTTTTTGGAGAGTAGATCATGCAATTGAATTCATACGTCGCTTTTTTTCTTCATTTGTTTTTTTTTGCCCCCTCTTTATAGAAATCGTGGGCGGCTCGGATCCCGCATTTTGCGGGTTTTCCGGGTCCCCGGCCAACCCTGGAACCCACCTGGGCAACAGCCACTAATTTAAGATTAAACTTTCTCTTTCTGCCCGCATCTGAAACCCAAGACCCCCTCGGGCCGGTTATGTAAATACCAGATGATCATAACCATCAGCGTCTATTAACGCAACCGTACAATGAACAACACAAATGGGAAAACTGATGTATCTAGCTAACATCAATACGGTGGCGATTGTTATGGCGTTGTTGTTTTTTATATCAGAAATATAGATACTACGAAAAACTCGTTATGCTAGAACATGGATTGTGTAAACAATGAATCAGACTCACAATTCTGTCACTCCCCAAGCAAGGGTAAATAATTCATTAAATCCTGAAACATCTCAGACTCGTCATAAAAGTGCTCAACGGCATCTGAATGGGAATCAAACAGACCCTCTGCTCTGGGTGAAGATTGCGATAATTCAGTCCTAGGGCCAGAAAACAGATTGTCCATGGGCTCCATCCAAACTGTATCAGACACCCCGACGGACACATCAAATCCAGGTGTACTCGATACGGGTAAAGCAGAGGGTGAAGGTGTATGACTTGCTCTAAACGATATCGAGTTCGCCTCAATGGCATCTTGTGTGAGAGTCATAGATTCGTCGACGTAACGTAAGAGTTGCATATACTCTCTCGGCCGTAGCTGGAATACGTGTGATGGGCATTTAGTGTCAAAACGCTTATCTTCTCTGGCTGGATTGACAGAAGACGAAGTGAATTCCTGACAGAGCCAAAGAGCACCCCACATTAACCTCAGGACGCGGCCAGTGTAATACCTCATGCTGTATTGGCGGTTGACTTCGGTTAATAGCACCAATATCGTTTCTTGCTGTACCTTGTCTTCGGAGGTCGATAGCTGTGACTGCACGCTGAGCAGAATTTGGGGTAGCATTGTATATGCCACACTGCAAGCTTTTAGATATTCTGGTTAAAAGGTTTGGATGAAAGATGGATACGTACGCACTGATGGGTAGTCTATCGGCAACCCTGTTGGTCAAGAGCTGTTTCACATTGTTTGTTATTGACTCAACTGATGTTACTAGCTCTGATTGGCAGCGCCCAAATCTCTCCATGTCTGTTTCGTCGGTCAACAAGCACATGCGGTTGCAGAGAGCAATTCGAGCGGAACTTGCAACATATCGTAAGTGCATTGTCTCGAGATTACCAAGCAATGTTGTTGAACTTACTGGTGGTATATCGCGATGAGGTTGGTATATAATGCTATAGACGGGTGGGAATAGAAGCCTCTGCTGTCTATTTGCCCCATCCAGTCAAGCTCCCAATTGAGCAACAAGATCCTGGCCCTTTCCAGCTCCTCCATTGCGGTATTTTGGTGGTTTGTTTCTGATGCTGACGCTTTCGCTGTTGGGTAGAGTGTCAAAGTCAGGTCGGTTACAGCAACGACGAATTGGCACAGGCTGGCCAGCACATGACCGAGGGCGGATTTTGTGTCAGGCTTGTAAGCTTCAGAGTTGGCAATCTCATGCTTGAGATCTTCTAGTGTTAGACCATGTTGCTTCAGATCAAAATCCTGCGGGAGAATTTGGATCGGACAGTGCATTCCAAGGGATATGATGCGATCGCGAATCAGACAGCACCACCAAACTCGTTTCATCTTGGGCATGTGCTTTTTGGCCAGGTAGTGATACCGGTTGATATGATCAAGTTTGGCATATTTGATGGCGATTCCCAACCATTCAGAGTTCGCCGACGGTGCTAAGTCGGAGGTGTAGTGTGAAAGTAACAGGGACGCCTGGCAAATAGTCAATGGGTCGTCTTCAATGTCACTTTCATACAGTAGCTAGAAGATAGAATACTGTTTAGCGGCTGTTCGAATTAAGTTGAGGGAAAGCGTACCTTGGATTTGAGGTACAATGCGTCTCGCAAGGAGATTAAGGAGTCGTAGCCACACCGTTGAGCTGCCTCCACTGGTATGAACTGATAACGTATTAGATCATGCTTCCGTGGTCTGGAGATTCACCCACACAGCTAGCAGCAAATAGCATTGTATAGAAGAGCAAAATTGAGATTCCATCACCATGGACACTTAAAAGCCGGTATTCTTGCCAAAATGTTGCCTCATCGAGCAAGGGAAGGAATGGATGCACGTATAAAAAGTAATTGTGCACAAACATATCTGTCACACTTTTGGTTGGAAGGTGAAGGCATCCTTGCGATTCAAGAACGGCAACTTGTGTTGGTTTCAATTGTCTTAATCTAGTGGCTTTGATGAAAGGGTAGAAGGAAAAGGGTAGCGAAATGCTAGAAAGAACATCTCCTAATAGATGCAAGTCAGTTGTGCCACAAATAGCATTTGGAAAACCGACATCTGACATACCACAGTTTGATTTGGTGTTAGAATATCTGCGATATCCGGATGCCTTGAAGTTATGTTGCAAATGGCGTACTATCTGAGCGCCTTTGTTATTAAGCGTTGGTCTCACTGATTGTTTAACCAATGCGCCATTTCGTGGACCAGCCCATGGTACACAATCATAATGATCCAGACGGCAATTCGTACAAGGGAATCCATTCACAACACCATCGCACCGGACCTTCCGACCATGACAGTGTTGGCATGCACGCCAGGCCCGTTTTCTGTAAGTCCCAATCTGGCCGACCGATTGCATTTTGAACTTTAGCACTGTTGATAAAACGTGGAGTTGAGGGATGAAGTTAGAAAATCCGGGGTCTGGGGGTGGGGGTGGGGGGGAGTATGAATTTGTGGGGAAACAGAACATCCGAGATGCTCCTCGGCAATGCTAAAGCTTCCGAGCCACATGTGGCGAATTGAGAGGCTGTATTGAGTATAATCATACATATAGGGGTTGTATGGAAGAGATGTTGATATTAACAATCTGTCAAGATCTTCCAAGGTTGAGACCTACCCTTTTCACCTTCGGAACTTCTCCAATATTATATTCCAGTCTATGTTGTATTAACAGTATGTCCACCTTCCCATCAGCCCCATGTATAAACCTGCCAAATCAAATGGGTAACTATGCAAAATAAAAATCAGTCTTCCTCTTTCAAGCGCAAACGCTTTACGCCTCCCGACTCTCGCCTTGACAACTTCCTTTTCTCAGGTCGTGATCGCTTAAGTGGCCGAGTACGCAAAGTAGCACGGTGAAAGTCGATAATCAACGCTCGTCCAAGCTCCTTATTCCAAAGAATATTGTCATATCGAAGATCATCATGAACAATGCCCAACGCCTTGATTTCCTTCGTCGATCTCCGGATTTCCCGGCTAAGCCATGGCTCTATCTCCATCTCTGCAGTGTTCTCGCCTCCCCAGCCCATGACTAGCATATGTCGAATCTCTCCAGCCCCGTGTAGAAAATAGATTTTGGCCAAATCGATTGTACCGAGGAAAACTGGCACCGCTGAACCTTGCGCTCTCCGTAGGATTCGATATACCTGCGCTTCGCTAGAGACTTGTTTCCATAGGTTCGATGTGGTTCCTTTCCCGATGACTGTATAGCCATATACGATGCAAGTCAGTTTGAACGGTGCACCGTATGACCCGCAACGTCCGAACGGTATACATCGGTCGATGTTGTCGTCCAGTTGTTCATTTAGTAAACGTACTAAATCATCTGAGGTGATGGGATGTTTGAGGTCATTTGGGTCCCGACGGTGAAGCTGTACGTTTGGACAGCCGTCATCTAGGTTACCCCCGGTCTGCAGCCCGATGAGACACCTCTGGGTGCAGAATTGTGCGTCGCGTCGGGACTGACTATCTTGATATCTCCTAGCGTCTTCCTCCCGACCCGCTCGTTTGGTAGATGGGGAAGATGTGACTTGGCTGAAGCCCCGTTTGCGTCCCATTGCTTGGTTGGAGTCAGAGCCTGACGATTCTGGCGACTGCGTGCGGTGTCGGTCATTTGGGGGCGCACAGGTTCCTCGTGGCCTTATAGGCACTCGACGGCGCTCTGCTGCCGGTTCCGGCGGAGATACTGGGGGGGATGACGGCGGTTCATAAGATGAACCGGATTCTGGACTCGAGTACTCCAGATACGTGCTATCGGAATTGGGAAGAGGCTGTGATTCTTTGGGAACCTTAGAATGGGTGCGACTAAAGTTGGAGCCCCAGATTCGAAGATTTTGGCGGGCACGAGATCTCCATTCATGGTCACGTATAGATGAACGGAATGCCATTAGGCACAGACATAGCACTCTGGCAATAGATGTCTTCGGCTCTTGGAACCCATTCTCGGCTTCTGGGTCCACTTCTGTATTAGGATCACAAAAGTGATAGTAAAGGGTTCTAGGGTTATCATAAGGGACACGAAGAAGAACACGGGCGATCCCAGTCGTCACGTAGGAGTACTCGAGTCCCTCCTGAATCATCACATGATATTCTTGAACAATAGCGGAGCAAACGAGTCGCTCTGCATCGTACCTTAACTTCGCTTCCTTGTCCGTTGGGATTTTGTTTGACCTGACTATCTCTTTGTACAAATCCATCTCCCGTAGTCCTAGGTAAAAGGCTTCCACGGAAAGCTTGTGAGGCGGCTTATATTCGGCTGTAGCAAGGAGGGTGTGAGAGTTTCCGTCGACCCGGTGGATGAAAAAAAACGAATCGGCTTTTGGGCGTTCGATTTGCGATGGCTGACTTGCACTCGCTTCGACACCTTCATCTGCCTCAAGCAAGTTTGTATGATTCTCAAACTTGATCCCATCTCCAAGTCCAAACTCCTCTCGCGCGGCATCAATGCTGCATAACTCCTGGATTATATTATGGACGTAATTCTCCACAGCATTTCGCTCGTAGTTCTCGACGGCTTGCTCGCTGCTCATTGACCGATAGCCGAATTGTTTTGCATTTTCTTCGAGGGCATTCAGCGGTGTAAACAATCGTGCTTGGCCCTCCTCAGCTGGCTGTAGATAGTTGCACACAGAAGTGTAAATCTCTTTCTGTCGAGCTGAACAGTCTGTCCACACTTCTAGTCGCGATGGGCAATACTTCCCGGTTGGAATGGGTATTGTCCCTGTAGTCGAGCTAGATGGCAATTCAACTCTCAGTGGTCGCGATAATAAGTTGTGGCAAAGTCGGATGAATTCCACGAAAGTTGTTGGACGGTTGCGCTCTCTATCCAATCTCCCTTTCTCCTCTGCCTGCTTCCGCCTCTCTTCTGCCTGCTTCCGACTCTCTTCTGCCTGCTTCCGACTCTCTTCTGCCTGCTTCCGACTCTCTTCTGCTTGGTTTGTTCTCTCTTCTGCCTGTTTCCTTCTCTCTTTCTCCTCCAGAAAGAGTTTCTTGTAGTCGGGTGAGCTGTTGGCCATGGAAGCATTAAGGAAGAAGGAGTTGAAGGTTCAGGAAGATGAGGCTAAGAGGGGATAGGGACCCACAGGTGGACCAGTGGAACCGATGTGGGTCACTTATCAGCTGATTCGGCTAAATTATTATCCGGGCAAGTTTATTACTCCGAGGTTCCAAGGTTCAATCTTATGCTTACATGCACGTCAAAACATACCTACCTAGGTAGGTACATATGTACATTAAAAACGATATTATCGCATACCTGGCCGAATATTCTTGTCAAACATCAACAATCACGTAGGTACTTCGGATAACACATAGAAACAGAAAAGGGCCAATTGGTAAGACAATTATAAATATACACTGAGCACTAATTTGCAAGACATTAGGTACATGAGTGCACCCACGTCTATTTAATATGAGAGAAAAAAAAAGCAACTAGCAAGATGTCTGGAGAACTATTCAGTTGTCCTGTAACAGCCAGGTGGCCAAAAGATACCTTGAAGCCATGGGTGTTCAATCAACTCCCTTGGGGTCTTTCGGTCTTCTGGTCGCCAGGTAATCATTCCCTTCATCAAGTCTAAGAACATCTCTTTATCTTTCCCTTCAAGACGTTTCTCCAAATCTCCAAAACTGGTCGTATGAACCTCGCAGCCCTCAACTATCCAATTCCCTGTGAGAGAGAGAGAGTTAGTAGATGCCTGGCACTCAAAAAAAAGGAAGCCCACTTACCATCTTTGTCAAAATACTTGGCACTGATGGTGTCAGGTTCTATGAAATCAGGAGGCGGTGGTCCCAACAGTCCTGTTATGTACGCAAGATGTGCAGACGTGGAGTAAGCATCAACGCTCCCTTCGAGGGGAAACAATCGACTGCCCTCGAATGCACCCCAGGCCTAATTCAAAGCAAATTAGAATTATGAAATCACTTGAAATAGTTAAGGAGCACTCACCCAAACGCCCAAGTTCCAAATATCAGCCGGATAGTTCCACTCCTTTTCAAGCATCACCTCGGGTGCTCGATAAAGAGGAGGCTGGAGAGGCTGACCGTTGCGTGGGGCGTCTCCTAGTTGGGCGGAGCCGAGATCTCCTAGCTGAACCTTACCCAACTGTGATGCTGGTTCAAGTGGCCGAGAGCGATAAGTGGTATAGCCGAACTCAATTCTTCTTGCTGAAGGGTGCTCAATCTCAGCCTGGACGTATCTGTCAAGTCTAGTTTTGTCCCCAATCTCTTGAAAGATATTGTCCCCCTTGATGTCTATGCAAAAGAATTAGTGATCTATCTTAGCCGTTCGAGTCAGGGCCATTCCATACCCCCATGAATAAGATTGCATTCTGTGTGCATATAGTCCAGTGCTAGCAACATCTGATATATCGCCGACTGGATAGAGAGCTTATCCAAGCGCTCGCCAACCGAACGATTTTGAATATCTAGCAAGCTCTCCCCAAGAGGTTCTTGCAGAATGGCCAAGTGCTTGAAGATCTTCCACCTAATAAGTTCAAGCTCGGCTATCTTTGTCCTTACTCGGTCCGATCCAAGATGTTGCTGATTTCCCTGTTTGATTTTGTCGTAGTATGCAGATTCTTCGTCGGCAAGCATATCATGCGAGAAAATCTTCAATGTCATATAGTCATTCATTCTGTTCCGATTAGTATTGAGTAGATAACCAGTAAATGGAGAAAGTATTAGCTTACTCAAGATCTCGAACCAGCCAAACGGTAGATGTGGTTCCCCATCCGAGTTTACCGACAACCTGATAGCAGGAGAGTAAAATGTCACCGATAGCGACAGGGAGATAGAAGTTTTCCCCCAAAACCGCTTCCATCTGTTCTTCTTCGATTTTCTCATCGGCAGGAAGAGTTTCCCACCCAGCTGTTGGAAAAGAGACGGGAAACTTGAGAGACCTTCTGAAGAGGCTCCTCAGCCATTCCAAATTGAAGAGCTTCCTGCCGAAGAGTATCTTCAACCATTCCAAAATAGATGTCATGGTTTGCCAGTAGACTTAGATTTAGGGGAAGAATAGTATGAGCGGTTCTTATTATGTCCAAATTCCTAACAAAGGAAAGCAGCTCATGACCACCAGGAGTTAGGGCTTTGATGACTAATAATCCGACTGGCACTTCAGGTATCATTTCTTTCATCTTTTCATCTGAGACACGAAGCGGTGGAGGTCAACTATTTAGGGATATGGGATTTGATGAAAGATGCCTTGGCTTGCTACTATAGACTAGACCCCCGGTTTCAGCAAAGACAGGGCTGGAGCAGTATGATGCTTGCTGGTATGCTATTTCATTGGACCCCTTCTGTCAGTTTGTTCAGCCCCCCCCCCCCCCCCCCCCGTCTATATATAGATTGCACAAAGGTTTCATATGTACTCAAGATTTTCCTTTCAGTTCTAGAGATTTGAAAGAACTGTGGCAAAAGCTCACTCGCCCCCATGTCCGACTCAGGATTGGGGTTATGGTCTATCTAAAAGATCAGAACTGTAACAAGATACTTGCCCACCATCTTTTCTTTAGTTTTGGTACTGGAATATAATTTATCTGAAAGACTTCTCCATACATCAATTCGTCTGAAAATTGTCTGCCACAATGTAGATACAATGGCATTGTAACATGTTGCTACCGCTACCCTATCCGGGTCACAAGGAAAAGCTCAGTTGGTGTTGATTGACTACTGAGTCTCAAGATCCCCCATTGATTCTCAAATTGGCCGAGTGAACTTACGCAGTTAGAGAAACTACATTGGGACATGTGGACAATGGCTTTTGGCCCATAGAAGTCAGTCATGTTTCTTGATCCAAGTTTTGTGTTGTCCCAGGATGATACAACATCATTGTGTCCATATTTCAGGAAGGGAGATCTGGAGTTAGAACAGCAATAAAAGTGCAAGCAGTTTCCGTCAGATGTAGGGCATAGACAGGACCCCGAATATTACCAGCCATCCTACATCGCATCTTTGCTTGTGGACTGTACTAGAGCAGACTCTGGTACCATGGATTGGACTCTTGTCGAACGGGGTAGGAAGGCGCGTACCAAGCAAGCAGAAACCACTGTCAAGTTTACTGGCTATGACCGAGCCAAACTAGAAGAGTGTTGGATTGTTGCTGTCAACCGGTTTTTCGCACCTGGTGGGGGAGCAGAACAGGTATGAAACATTGCCCCCTATCCTCATATTACAGGGAATCCTTTTTTTTTTAGACCATGTTGGGAAATGGAGACGCTTGGACATTTTTGCTAATAAACCATTTACAGAAATTCGGACTAATCTCAACGGCTGAATTAACGCAAGTTTATCTTTGGTTTGATTTGATGTCATTTCTTGTACAATTCTAACTTGCATACTAGGGTCTTGGATAATACAACCTCGAACAATGACCCCGTCCACCGATCATCCTTCAATCCTAAAGACGAAAGACCCGTTCTGACTTTCATTGTTACTGCAGTTTCTGGCGAGAAGAAGAGGTGCCATGTTATTGATACCGGGAAAGGCACGAAATGGATTGGAGACAAAGAACAGTAGGTTTCGTGGCTAAACGATTGTGAAATGGCGAATTCTATATACCGAGATTGTTTCTATATTACTTTTGACCATTTCAGCTGGACTCAGAAATAGGCAGATAATTAGAAGTTGCCTGGATGAGCTCAAACCCCCGTGGACACGGCAACTCACTGTGCAAAATACTAGTCAAAGTAGTCTATGTCATAAAAGAGCCCCTAGGAAATGAGTCAAACTAGTGTTATCTTAGATATTCGACACAAAGCAAATGCCAATAATAATCCAACAAGACAACAGGGAAGTACTACACAAACTGAAAATCCCGCGAACCATCTCCAAGCCATATCCGAATCTCCTCCAAAGCAGTAAGGCCATTCTCAGGATGAGACAGCTTTACCGTCGTCTTTTAGTAAAAGTAAAGAGCTCAGATAAAAAGACTATGGTATCTTTCAATATAGATAACCAGATAAAAGGGACTTCGCAGACGAAGTTTCTTAAAAGGTCTATTACAGTATGTTTCCCGAATCAAATCATCCTACAAGGGACACCACATACATAGTTACTTACATTTAGATGCAACTACCTGCATAGGAACAATATGGATTAGTTATAGCAACTCTATCACCAACATCACTCTCGATCAGCAAGAATCCCCTCCTCAGTCTCACTCCCACCCCTCCGACGCCTAGGAACACCCTCATTCATGGCATTGACCTGTTTCGGCACAGACACCGGAACCGAAGCATCACTCGGTCTACGTCGCCTAACAAGCTGATATCCCCTATCAAGCTCAATTTCAACCGCCTCTCGAACCTTCAGCGCACTAATCGCCGGCCAAACTCCCCTCTCGCCCTTAAGCGCCCACTCAGAGACGCGGTCTTTTGTCGGACTCTGGAATAGTTTTCTCAGATCCCAGAAACACAAGTCTGGCACGATAGTTAGGTTCGGCCCGGGGATTGTCTCGTCGATGAGGAGTCTGCTCAGCGGGGCGGGTAGCACGCCTAGGTAGTCGAGTTGGCGGAGCCGGTGGCGTAGTTCGACGATTATTAGTCGCATTGCGGAGCGGGAGAGGTTGTTCCAGCCTGTTTGGCGTCGGTCTAGGAGGTTCAGTTCTGACCGCAGGAATGGGACTAGGTATGGTCGAGCTTGGGAGACGATGAAGTGGTTGACGTTGAAAAGTTCCGAGATTCGTGAGAGGGGGGATTCGCCTTCGTTGTATTGGACGTGTCGCCACGGCCGGAAGACTGCGTCTTGTGTGTGTGGCCATGGGATTATTGTGCCTGTTTCGTCTTTGCAGTAGATCGTCACTGGTGAGTAGAGGCCTGAAGAAGAGGCGTTGGACGCTACGGCTGCAGACCAGATGAGCTGAAAACAATGTTAGATATCACTGACACTGGCAAGGAGAAGGGGGGAAATACATACCACATTCGGCGCAGTCAAGTAATTCAACAGATTAGGCGTCCCGTTCTTCCCCGTCGTCGCAACAGTGATATTCAAAATGCGCTTCGACCTCGCATACGCCTCTTCGAACGTAAGATCCCCAACATTAGCCCGAACACATTCCTCCAAAACACCAACGTCAAACAAATACCCCTTCCTCAGCAACCTCCTCATCCTTCGATAAAACGTCCCAACCCAACTCGAATCAGAGTTGCTCCCATCCCCACCATTCACCATCTTCCGCCTCTCAAAAGCAGAAAGATCAATCCCCTCCCCATCAAGTAACGGTAACAACTCATCCTCGGAATGAATCCCCACAAGCGCAGCAATCATCGCCCCAGTCGCAGTGCCCGTAATTATCCGTGGCAACAAACCCTGTAGATGCAGTGCCTTCACAACACCAAGATGGCACAGTCCGAACGCAGACCCGCCCTGCAGCAGCAGCGTTGTCCGCCCAAACGCCTGCCGCGTATCGTGCAGCAGCTCCAGCTTCGCTTGCGAGCTAAACCCGCTCGGGTGCATCGGTGCTCCTGGCACCGATGTCACGTACTGGATTGACAACGCTACTTGCGTGATGTAATCGTCAATTAGAAGCTTGGTTCCTGCGTACGCGTGCGTAAATAGCTTCGTGCTGGTTATGTTGCCCAGATTTCGTACTAGCCCCGACCGGAGCAGGTTGACTAGCGTTAGAATGTCTTCTGACTCTCGCGCTCTCATCAATGCTTCAAGTCGGCCGAGGATTAGTCGGTAGTCGTAGTGTCGGCTGACGGGGTTTTGGCGCCTGCGTAGGTGGTTAGATGGTGGTTTGGTACATTGGGGTTTTGAGCTGGGTTCAATAGGTGTGATTTAATTTCATACCATAGATCTTTACTTTGTAGCTCGTCGAGCTCAAATGCCGCCTCTTCCCACTCCTCATAGCTCTGTGCGTTGGCTAGCGTATGGAAGAGACGATCTCGAGGGGATTTGGAATGCCACCATGATAATAGTTTCTAGGGGACATTTATTAGCTCGAGATCAGATCGAAAACAGAATCCGATGGTATGTCTTGTGTCTCTTTCGTATTTTGCCATCTCAGGCTCAGAGCTCTCCCCGCATACAAGACACCCGGGCTGGGATTGGAGAAGAATACTCACGTCTCTCCAGAACTGAGCAACATCAAGCACCATATTCCAGATTGCACCAGCGATCTTCCACAATCCGAGCCACCAGGACCCCATTTTGTTCATTCGACGGATATGTCTGCGTTGTGGCTGGAGAAGGGAGAGGTGCACATGCGGGCCGGTATTCGCTTTCACATGCTACAACGTCACCCACGTTACACCAGGGAATTGGAGGTTGAGATCGAGGTAGTGATAGTCGATTGGTAGTAGATTCAGTGATCAATTGTGATCTGTATTCGAGTATAACTGTGTTATGGAGATAAATTGGACTCGATTGGTCTGAGGAAGGAATTGTGTTGAAGGTTGGAAAGTGGTACCAGGTCGATCCAGATTCCCCCGGATCTTCATCTTCAACTACAACTGGCCCGTGACAAATACATGTACATAACATTTCTCTCTACTTAATACTTATAGTATTAAAGTAATGAAGTATAATGGAATTGCCACGGGCGCACATTTCTACATGCCACATACAAAGACGTTATTCGCGTAAGGGAATCAGTGAATTTCAAAAGGGTCGTTTTGTTTTTGACATTTCGCTTTGCTTCCCTATATGCAAGTAGGCGAAATTAAAGAAACCTCTCCCGGACACCCCATACATTCCCAAGCAGTACATTTACTCTTCGATGATGTTGCCCTTCTCCGACACGTAAAGACCGTCCAAGAACTGCAGATGGTTAGTATGAATTCAGAGACTCGGGTCGTCCCGGTGAAAGTAATTGTGTTCGTATAACTAACCTTACGGATATCCTTGTTACGGACACGGCAGATCTGCTGGATGTCGGCGGCGGACTGGGACACACCCTCGAGGGAGTTACCGGTGAGGATGAGCTCATCCTTGACGTTGGCGGAGGGAGCAATGTCGACATCGGGCTGAGCAGTGATGCGGCGGACGTACTTCTCACCGAGGAAGTTGCTGATAACAAAACGTTAGCGCGAGTTCCTTCACAATTGACTTTCACGGTATATTTCCGAATATCATATCGAGAAAAAAAAACGTAGGTTCGAGGGTTCCATACCGGATCTCCACAATAGAGCGGCCAGTCTCTGGGTTGGGCTCGATGTTGACGTTGATGGGGAAGTGAGCGTAGACGTAACGCATCTTGTACTTGAAGCCACGGGTAACGCCGATCATCAGGTTGTTAATGATGGTGCGGACGGTACGGAGGGTAGCAACACCCTTGCGGGCACCGTGGTGCAGCTCGATGGAGATAACGTTCTGCTCGGGGCGGCCGAAGGTGACGGCAATGTGGGAGAGATCCTTGACGAGCTTGCCGCGGGGACCCTCGACAGTCACGACGCGGGAGCGAATCTGGACCTTCACTATAGAGCAAAAAAAGATTCGGGTTAGTTCATGGCCATTTCTTTTTTTTGTGAAATTCAATATTTTGAAGAATCAAAATCAAGAATTGTCCGGTAGGTGTGCGAGTCGCCGATCCCACACAACATTCCCTCCTTCTTCTGCTGCATTGTTGCTGGATATTGATCGTATGTCGTGCTAGGCTTGTGTGTTGAATTTCGTGCCCTCAAAAGAGAAGTTGTATTGTGTGCGACCGGCTTCCTCCATCATAAAAAAAAAAGAAAATTCGCTCACCATTGTCCAGAATGGGCAACCGTTCCTCGGAGTGAATGTACCGCATCTTGACGTGACTTTTGGTGGTTGCCGGGGGTGTAGATTGTCGATGTCGGGGAGGTTCAAAATTCGAATGGACTTGGTGGTGGAGCGAAATTGGATGTCACGGGGTTGTGCGTCGCTTAGGGCCATTTTGGGTCTAGCGCAATTAGGGTTCCTTATCAGCTTATCGTCTTATCGTGGCTTGTACCAGTACTTACTCCACCGGTTTTAATTGAGTGATTGCCAAGTAAAGGTACATGTGGTAAATATTAAGCTGGAGCCTGGAGTTCCTGAGCAATTTCGCTACTATGTACAATGCAATAAGCTGCAACAACCATATATCTCCTCCCGGCCCCCTGATTTTCTACCAGGGCTATGAGCTATGGCTATCGAAATCTGAAACTTATTTTACAATACTAACCTCATAGTGGTTTCTCAACCTCCTGGTGCGACACATTCACGATCCATTTCCCGCCCATTTGTCGCAGCGTCGAAGCCAGCTCGTCGCTCTGATCCAATGCCGCAATATCGTCCCCACCACCTATACTCTTCCCGCTCACGAGCACATTGGGCACAGTGCGACGCCCCGTACTCTGTGCGAGCAGAGCCTGCAGATACGGTCCAAGCGGGTGTTTGTCCAATTCGACCACGAACGGTTTCGGCTCAATAGAGTAGTGCTCCAGCAAGATCAACTTGGCTTTCTTGCTGTAGGGGCAGTAGGATTTGGAGAAAACGATGACTGGATGCGGTTAGTCTTGGTTACGGGCAAAAAATGAACAATGAGGAAGGGAGCAGAAACATACTTGGAGCCCGCTTAAGAATCGCATTAAGCTCTGTTGTCGCCTCGGCCTCTTTCCTCTCTTTTTCCTCGCGCTCTCTCTTCGCTTTTTCCTCGCGCTCCTTCTCCTCCTCGCTCTTGATCTCCGACTGGACGTCTGACGGCCTATCCTGGCTCCCCTTCTTAGGAACGGTCATCTTCGTCCGTCCGGCAATCGGGATCTCCTCCGTATCTTCATTCCCTGTAGCAGGAGGAACAGCAGCTTTCTCGACCTCAGCGATAGGCACCTTATCACCTGCACCTGCACCAGCGGCGTCATTCTGTCCGGGCGCATGCACGGGATGCTGGATCTTCTCTTGGGCCTTGGCCTGTTTGGCTTGCTCTTTCGCTTTCATTGCGTCGAGGGTTGACCGATAAAACTTTTGGTTTTGAATTTTGCTTGCGTCGCCCTGTGGATTCGATTGCATCGTATCAGATATCTGAAGAAACGGGGCGAAAGAGGGAGATCTAGGGACGTACAGTGTAGTAAAAGACCATGAAAAGAAGCGCGATGACCGCAACGACAATCAGTCGAAGCCGCCGTTGTGAAGAAGGCATGGAGAATTGTGCTTATAGCCGTGTGGCTTGTGACTTGGATCAAAAAAAGAAGTTGAATCCAAAATGTTCAAGTGAAGTTCGAGGTAACTCGGAGAGAACGTGACGTGTTCCAGAAGCCAAGAATTCCTCCGTTCCCGGCAAAGCTAACAATTTAGGGTATTGGGAGCATTCGGCACTTGCGCATCTGATCCAGAAACTTCCAAAACTGACAATCAAAAGATCAAAGGCCCCAAACAGGTCAGGAGAAGTGGGGTCAAGGGGCCAAGGGCATGTTATCCCTGATTTGCGGGTTTGCCCCGTCTGAGCGCTGATGCTTGGCGGAGCTATGATGTACATATTATGCTTGTTTTATTATGTCTTACTCTTATTTGAATCTTTTACTATGTAGATCAAAGTGAATTATCAATATTGATTAGAATATGGCATGACTGGGTATTATGCTAAATCAGACGGGCTCTTTTGTTCAAAGGCAAAACCCATGTCGACAGTAAATCATAGAGAGGGCATGAACCTCGCACCAGTAGGTGTATGTGGATGGGTAAGAAATAGGGTAAGAATAAATGATAGGATATAGAAGTTCAAGGGAGTAGCTGAGAACAGTGCGGACCGCAGACCAGCTGCGGCCTAGCCTGTGGAAACGAGAGTGAGGGTAATTAGTTGTAGTGGATGTCGAAGACTTCAAATAAAAGGGGAAAGGACGGCAGACTGGGGAGATCAAGTTTGAATCGACAGTCCAGGTCGTGTAGCATGGCTGGCAGTGGCTCGGCGTTTGCCTTGGACAAGGATCGTCCAGTCCTCCCACTCCTTAGCAATCTCGGTCAAGACATTTCCCATGACACCAGCAGATGCCATGAGGCCGTGGCCTTCCCCTTCGAGGATCCGGACCTCGCAGCGGCGCATTGTCTTGCCAAGCCACTGGACATTCTCCACTGGAACGCGGGGGTCTTTGCTACCATGATGGATCACCACTGATCGTGTGATGTCCACATAGCGGAACCCAATCGTTTGGCGACGCTCGAGGCAGATCAACAAATCAACCGCCGGGTTGGCGTTGGTAGTAGCCAGCTCCCAGATCTTGTAGGTGAGACGAGTATCATAGTCTCGCTGCCGTTCGACTTCGTCTTCTGGAGACTTTGCGCGAGACGCGAGAGTGGTGTCACTTTTTCTGTGCGAAGCGATGGTCGAAGCGGACGGTTTGATATTCGGTACAATATCCACTCGCTGGGTCTGTAGGTTGTTTTCAACGGAAGGTATAGGCGGTACTGGAGGGATGGCATTCGCATTGGCAGTTTCTTTAGCGGTAGCCTTGCGCTTGGCCCGTCGTGGGGACTTGGGTAGACTGGTGGTGATGCTGGCACTAGTGGCACTCATAAAACTTGAATTGGCCACTTTGAGAAAGGACGTGGGAAGAGCACGGAGAATTTTTTGGGAGTAAGGGACCGCGTTGGTGGGCGCGGGATCCTTCTTCGAGCCGATAGTAGACAATTGAGATGGGGGGATCCATGGGGCTAAGAGATGAATGCGGCCACGAATGTGCTGCGGGATTCGGAGAGCCGTGGCAAGAGCATAGATTGCGCCGGCGGAATGGGCAAGAATGGAAAATTTGGTCACTCGAAGGTGGTTGCAAACGATTGCAACATCATCTGTTACTGATTAGCGCGGGATTAGAATCTCTCGGGGCAGTCTTGCTTACCGGGCCAGCTGAGAGGGGTGGTCGGCTCGTCTCCCTGGTGCGGACCGCTCTCGCCAACGCCAGGGCGATCCAATGTCACCAGTCGTAGATTGAGCGTCCGAGCCAACTCATCATAAAATGCCATCAGATACCGAGTGAGACCCATGCCGACACAGCAAAGCACGACATGGCCCTTCGGATCACCGACTTCAGAGAACGCGATGGAGCGGCCAGTGGTTGGGTGGATCACTCTCTGGGTCAGCTTCGGCGAAAAGATGTAGTCGCCAACAGCAAGATCAATTGAATCCGCACTCGATGGTCGTTCGGTGCTGTATGAGGGACGTCCATTCGACACATGGGACAGATGACCGGATGGAGTGCGGCGATGGGTAGTTGGTGTGATTGGCTCGAGAGACTGCCTGTATCTAGCTCTCTCAGAATCCAGGTTTTCGGTGGATGACTTGGGCAACTGCGGTGGTAGGTGGGTAGATTTTGGTGCGAGTGGTGCTCCTAGTCGGTTCCCGCTGCGACTTTTCCCTGTCATCACGTTTGGAGAAGGAGCACTGTTGTTGAAAGATGGCCGATCGCGGGCTAGTCCATTCTGCATGGCCTGATCGACCTCATAGCCTAGAACGCGCGAGACCTTTGAAGGCTTTTCCCGCTTCACGGGGCTCGTCTTAGTCGGGGATTCAGGGCTGTTTGCCACTTCCAATTCGGTCTTGATCTTCTGTTGCTGGTCTTTTAACTCCTGGATCCGGCGGGTCACCTGTTCTGCGTCATTGCTCGTTCCAGGTGTGCCATTGTCTGTGTTGAACTCCTTGCTGGCCGTGGAAGAGTATCGACTATGACGAGCAGACCGGTGCTTTTTCGAGCTGGACGACTGGCTATGCCGATGTCGCAAAGAAGAGTCGCGAGCTGGAATGATTCTACCACTTCCAATTCCGCCGGGAGTACTAGCATCTGGGGTACCGTGGAACGATTGATAATCTTTAGTGGGTGGAGTGCTCGCGACTTTCTCTTCGTATGGCTCTTCCTTGACATCCGCAGGACGAGCCTCCTCTGTAAGTTCCGCCATGGAATGTAATGATCGCAAGCTTGTTCGGTTGCGCGGGACGTTGTGTCGTAGACTGTCGTTGTAGCTGGTAGTTTTTCGCAGGCGCTCGACATGTGGATCTTTTTCGCCCATGAATTCTCGTGATGACCTCTTCAATAGACTAAATTGACCCTTTAGGCTTTTTGGCCGCCCTGCAGAACTATTCGAAGCAATGCTCGGGGGGCGGGGGCCAGGTTCTGTACTGATCGTTCCGAATGAGGAAGACTCTGGGGCGGCCATCACAGATGTATAGGATTCCCTCGAGGCTGGGCGAGTGGAGGTTGAGTCGGTCGTTCTGAAATGCTTGAATCTCGGCGATCGAGGGGACTTTGGTGACGGGGGCGCCCTGGCCATGCGAATGACAGGGGACGAGGCCGCATCGTCGGGGTGCAAAAATGGGTTTTCCGGTAGCCCAGGTGGCTCGACCGCTGGCTTGTAGGCACCGTAACTCATTCCAAACCCATGTTGCTCGGACGGAGGAAAGGAGTCAACTGGCGCTGTGCGCGGTCCTTCTGGCGCTGGATCTGATTCGGTATCGAACTTCGGGACGGTGTCAAAGTGCGAGTTTAGAGGCACGGAGATGGTAGAAAGGGAGGAAATGAGGGAGGAAATGACTTCAGGCGAGGTTGGATCAGTTCCATTGCGCGAAGGCAGCGATTTACGACGGCGGCGACGACTAAGCAGGGCCGATTCTGCCTGGATGGGGTTTTCGTTCGACATAGTTCAATAGTCTAAGGGTGTAACCCTTGGAACAAACAAACTTCACGGATCGGATGCAGGTTAAAATGGGTACACGCATGATCTACTGCATGCGAAAGATGTTTGATAAGGGTTTCTGGTTCGTAAACAATTCCCCCCCTACAGTATTTGAGATGTTGAGATTATTAAAAAAAAAAGAAAAAGAGTGAGAGTGAGCGTAACAAGATTAAAGGAAGGGATCCCGGTTATACCGAGTATATGAAAAGAAAGTAAAAATAAATAAAAAATAAAAGATATTAACTTAGTAAAGAGAAAGAAAAGGGAGTTGCTCTTATTTTTTTTTGGAGATCTCTTAGCGTTCACGCCTTTTTCTCCACTGGGGGGGATCTTAATTTGCCGATAACACTAGGTTTATGTAGGGGGGGGGGGGTAGGAAATATATGATACTGGAGATATCAATATCGAGAGATACTATGGAGTACGGAGTACAGATATTATAATATAATATATAAGATTCTTCATTATCAACCTTAAGGTCCAAGTATTTGAGATTCCACGTGGATTCTAAATTACTCCTTCTGGGAGACCCCCCTTAATAGGCGCAGGCTAGATAGGCTATACGAGGATGATGCTGATCAACTCATATTATAGAATACGAAATAGATATCCAGCTGGTATCCAATTAATGTTATATTCTCCAAGTTCTATGTTGTACAGATGTGAATATAAAATGATAGAACGTGAAATGGTAAACACATGGAAGAATAGTAGTAAACAAATATATATAGCGGATCTATATATTCGGACATATAATTGCCAATCATCACCAAGATACCAATTAAACGTCTGATATTGACCACACTATATAAGTTTATTTACATGTATCTATTTTATGCATATATCTAGAAACCTAAACATGTCAAAATTAATAAAACAACACAATAATATATCAATGGTCAACTCCCTGGCCAGCTGATCGAAGTAAACATAGTTGACCGCCCACCATGGCCAGATGGCAGTATCCCCCAGCCATTGCCTATCTTACCCCAAAACATCATTGAAACTCCAACCGATATTTGGGTCTTACTCTCGTTAACAGCCTAGTTCTTTATATCTTGCTCCTAAAATACCCAGGTCCCTACTATCCTCTAGACATGAGGTGACCGCGCTGCGAAACAGCCATTGCCCGCAATGGACGCCTACCCGGAAGACTACGTCAATCACAATCTGCCTCTAATCCTACTTTCAGGACTGGAGGCAGATCCCGAAAATGACACTGAAACATCCTCGAGTTATCCTCTGCTACTAGAGAAGGGGACCCATATCTTCTCAGATTTCCCACCTCTGAGCGGGGCTGTTGCGGAGGAGCTCCGGAGCCTGCTTCTAGAGGAAGATAGCTCTCAGATGCCATGGAAGTCCAGAGTGACTGTAAGCGGGAATACTACGATAGCGAATATTGGTTACCGCATTAAAAGTTCTGGCCGCGTACGTTGATACTCTATGATTCCAATCCCGTTGGTTTCACAACATCGTACTGCGGACTGCTTGCTAACACCGATACAGTCATGCAGACTCCCTCCACGAAAAGCTGACCCCCCTATCCCCTCATCACCAACTACCCCCAGCGATGACCAGGACAATGAACACTCGGAACCGAGCGCACACTATGTCCTCCACTCGCCCATATCGCCTTTGTCACCGGGTTCCCCAACTTTCCCAGATGGCTTGCTCACCCCTCTATGGGTAACCAAACACCAAGACCTGGTTCCAGCAGCAGTGATCAATTTCTTTCCATTCTCATTGGACCCGAATATGAACTCGTTACGAGACAATCAACTCAAGATCGAGATCAACAGCTTGAAAAAGGAATGGCAATCCTCCGGGTACAAGACGCGATTTGTGGTCGTTTTGATATCAGAAGAGGGAGAAGAAGGCGGCTATGAGGGCGAGATTGATGATCGCATCGCGGGGATTCGGCGGGCAACAAACCTTGACTCCAGGTCGATATTTGTGATCCCACCAGACGCGATTTCCTCGGAACTGCAAGACTTTGTGAAATCACTCTTCTCTCTACTGCAACCGTCGGTCGTTGAATACTATCGGGATCTGTCCAAGCATGCCAGGCGCAAACGTAACAGGGGCAGTATCCCTCCTCCGACTGCACCGCCAACGACCGGAACTTCTCAGACCCTATCATCTCAAGGCTGGAACGTACGGTATGAATTCAAGCTGGGAATCCTTGCCGAGTTTCGCCAAGAAATGGATGCAGCCTGTCGGAACTATGAGAGTGCGTATGACACTCTATTTGGACATGAAGTTTTCGAAATTATTGCGGGCTGGAATCCTCGATTCAACGATGCGCGCCTCTTGGCCGACGCCCTTGCCATTCGGATTATACGCTGTCTGTTATGGACGGCTCAGACGACCGCCGCAGCTCGGTTTTGGGTTGACCACAGAATCCGTGTAAAGGATATCGTCAATCGCAGAGGAAAGGGCAGTAAACACTACGGATGGGAGGCGTGGGAGGCGCGCTGGTCAATGGTAATGGCACAGCTTATCCGCCGAGCCGAAATTCCGTCTCTTTCCAGCGAAATCTCTTCTGAACAGCCCGGCGACCTCTATGCGTTACCCGAGAAATCGATTCCAACCGGGGAAAGAGTCAGACCCTGGGAAAATCTCCACCACGAGGGCTACTGGCTACACCGTTCAGCGAAACATACAATGATCCGACGTGCGCTTGCCCATGAAATTCCCATGGAAGATCGCAAGACCCCCGGTCAATCACCCGCCTCACAACTTGCAAACAAATCCTACTTGTACGACACATATCTTGTTCCCGATACTCATGTGGAAGCACCCCAAGAAGGACGAACTGGCTTCGACCACTCTGGTCTAATATTGAACACGCTAAAGGCTGCTATTGAGGAATTTGCAAAACGCCACCAAACAAGGAAAGTTGAGAGCTTGAGTCTTGAGGCGGCCGAGGAGTATATGCGCATTGGTTCGTGGTCCGATGCGCATAGCCTTCTCCAGCCACTGTGGTCTACTCTTAGCTGGCGCCGCTCAGGGTGGTGGCATCTGATGGTCAATTTCGGATGGGCACTCAGAGAATGTGCTCTCAGGGTGCAGGACAGTGAGACAGTCTTGCGAGTGGACTGGGAGCTGCTGAACAAGAGTGAGTTAATTCCATTTATCCTGTGCGTATTGTCTTCAATGTTAATATTCATTCCGATAGCTTTCAAACCAAGACCTGCGTGGCATTATGACATCCACAGGAGTCTTGAAAGTTTGCCTTCAGAAAAGCCAAAACCTTCTCTTATCCTTCGCGCAGAGGATGTATTAACAAGTCGTAAGTTGGCAAGCCCGAAATGCAAAGATTGCACTGACCCCTGTCTTCAAAGTGACCGCATCATTGGTGTTCGAGAAATCCGATGGCAACGTTGGGGAACCTCTACAGGCTCAACTTTCCATTACATCCTGTGCTCATAAATCCTCGGCTCCTATCCGGCTTTCAGAGGTCAAACTGGTTTTTGAAGGATGTCTTCGCCCAGTAAAGGTTCAATCTGACCAGAATCAGGATGCTGACACCACAACGCCATGTCGCATCGCAACTCTTCCACTCCGCGAGCCGAGCAACCCTGATACCGTTGTCCAATCCCCAGCCGGTGGACTGACCGCATTGGTGGGTATAGCAGATCTGACTCTGGGGCCCTCCCAGACCAAAATCTTCAACCTCACCTGTATTCCTCGCGAGGCCGGTGAAGCCAGGGTTGCTTCAATCACCATGTTGATCGAAGAAGAACAATTTGATTTGGGCTATGCGATCACTGAGCCAGATCAGCGTGAATCGTTCTGGTGGCAGCAGACGCAAAAGGGCGTGACCCGCAGAAGAGTGGGCAAGGATCGGGATACTGGCAGATGCAAGGTTATGCCTAAGCCTCCCAAGATTCGCCTAACAACTCCCAACCTGAAGGAGACCTACTATACCAATGAACTGGTGATGCTTCAGATTGGTATACACAACGAAGAAGACGAAGCTGCCGATGTATCTGCTGAAATCAGACTCTTCGGCACCGAGTCCACAGCTCAAATACAGTGGCTCGACGGTGATAGCAACTCCGAACCCCTCGAATCATGCGCCAGCACCCCGATTGAGGGGCCGTCTCACTACTTGAAACGAGCTGTGGGTGTTCTGGAGCGCTCTTCCAGCAAAACACTTACAATCGTGCTGGCTGATACCCAGGAGGCTACGGATTTCACGTTGGAAGTTTCGGCTGTGTACCATTTGGTGTCTGATATCCAGACCCCGATTATGAAGAACATCACCGTGGACCTATCATTTATTCGGCCGTTTGAAGCAAACTATGAATTCTTGCCTGCAGTTCACCCTCAACCATGGCCCAATTTCTTCGCAGTTAGCGATAACCTACTCGAGGATGGCTCTGCACCAAGTCCAGCAGGCCTGTTCCAGAAGTGGTGCCTCAATTCCAAGGTAGTTTCCTTTGCACTGGAGCCGCTGGTAATCGACAAGATCTCCCTGATTCTTCTCGAAGCCAACGGGGGAGCCATTTGCGAGGTTCACTCGGAAGAGCTTGTCAGTCCAGAAATGGCCCATCTCGCACCAGAAGAACTGCGAGAATCCAACTTCTGTCTCGATATCCAGAAGCTCATTCTCGGAGACCGTCGACCAACTGCACTCACCTGCGCATTGGAGGTCAATTGGCGTCGGCAGTCATCTGAATCTGCAGCTTCCTCTGACGCGGAGAACTCGGTTACAACCACCGTCCTCGATATTCCCCGATTCGTCGTCCCCATGGGCGAGCCTCGAGTCCTTGCATCGGCTACCCCATCCAACAATATGCCAGGGTTGATTCATATGGATTACGTACTGGAGAACTCCTCCACCCACTTCCTCACCTTCAATCTGGTCATGGAAGCCAGCGAGCACTTTGCCTTTAGCGGGCCGAAGACTACCGTTGTGCAGCTTGTGCCGCTGAGTCGTCATACAGTGAATTTTAATTTGTTTGCGGCGAAGCGCGGCTTATGGATTCAGCCACATCTGGTGGTTATTGATACCTACTTCAACAAAACGCTTCGAGTCCTTCCAACGGGAGATATGAAATCGGACAAGAAGGGGGTTCTGGTATGGGTTGATGCCGACGATTGAATAATATAACTAGGATCTGAGATAAATGCTGTAGATGAATTGGACTGTCTCATAATAAGCAAATATTGTACATAAAATAGACATCCTCAACTTCATACTTGCTATGTACAGAGGGTATGTCACGTGTTCAACCCTTATCACATAACCCGAATTTCCTAATGGGGCTAGCGGCGATCGGTCTTCCGCATGTCTTGCCGTCAGTTCATCAGTCACTCAAAGACATTACAGCTCACTTCCCTTGATCTCTGCAGTATCTATACCTATAATTGAGGCATCAGCATCGAAATACCCAGCCTCTTACTTTTCTCCTTCTTGGGAATCCGTTCCCACGCCTCATTTGCCCGAGAAACCTCCTCCAACGCGCAACCAAACCTATCTAACCCGACAGCCTCGTTGCTAACACCGTAACTATGGCGGCGCAAGCGGCGTTGATCGCTGATACCATCATCGGAATGAAGCGGGCCTTGCGCAGAGAGCGTGATGGTAAGTTATTGACAAAGCAGTCTGTCTCTTCAAACAGAATTATTTTCTGACATCTTTCTTCACTAGATAATGGCCCGGACGACCCGATCATGGCGCCGACGAACCGGGGGAACAAAATGCATGCGAATGCTAAGTATGTGAGCGAGGGTGCATTGGGCTACATCAACGCCGAGGATTACTACAAGCAGGTGCGTGGTTTGCCGATCTCGGGACTTGGGTGCTGTGGCAATGAGATGGGACTAGGATTTTATGGAAACTGACTTTTGACCGGTAATTAGAGGGTCGATCATGCTGGTTATACGCGCTACATCCTTCAGCCGAACCCGGTTCGCTATGATTCAGAGGGAGACGAGCTTGATGAGGATGATGAAGATTCCGAGGCTGATGCTGTTGCCGCTGAAGAGAACCCGTTCTCTGGCATTGCGCTTGAGAGTAGGTTCTTTCTCTCCTTTTTTGAGTACTGTCTGTGGCTTCATGACTGACCTGATTCTTTTTTTCTCTTTCTAGCTCTTCTGTGTCCATTGAAGCATCCTTCCGAACTCCCCACCCATCCTTCTATGTCCCAAGCATACACGTCGGAAGCCCTGGAGAAGATGACAGCGGCGGTCGAACACAAGCTCCGCCAGGAACGAGCTTTGCTCTGGCGCGCCAGGAACTTGCATAGGCAATTCCTCGGTGATAGTGGTTGGATGCCGTGCGGTGCGCTAGAGACACCCAATGATCACTTGATCTTCGACCCTAGGCTTGCTAGTAATGACCCGAGCGTATATGCCGGTCAAAGTGCAAGTGGGGCTGGTACTCCGTCCACCGCTAGGGACCTCAATGGCCCACAGGATGCGGCACAAAAGGCATCTGCATCAATAGCCACACAGGACTCGCAGCCGGCACAGAACGGGACAAAAGACCAGCCCAGCCCAGCGCAGAATGACGTGGAAATGGCCGAGGTCGCAGCACAGGGCGAACCTACCAAGAACGGCCTGCAGCTTAAATCGGAAGAGACCGATGCCACCGTCAAAGACCTCCCACCTCACCCTAACACCTCGACTCCCGCCCAGGAGAGCAACAACAGCAATGCAGCCGGGGCAAGCACAAACCCACCCCCCAACGGGAAACAAGATATGGACACGACGGAAGATGCCGACCGCGTCAATACAACCGAACCCAACGACGACGCAGAACAAGACCTCGAAATGCACGACGGCGACTCACCAGAACCGCCACGGCGAATGACAACGCGCGCGCAAGCCAACGCAGTCAATCCAAATGAAACTGAAAACGGCTCCCCACTCTCCGACACGGCCTTCCCACTCCCAACTCCGCATCCCCTCTTCCTCGTCCCGGACAACATCCGCCCCGATCCCAACTTCGGCCTCCCCGCCGCTGAAGCCGAGGAAACCCGCCGCCTGCTCTGGTCATATATCCAGAAGCAGGAAGAGACAGTGCGCGGGGTTGAGCACATGCTCGATTCGCTGAATAGATCCTGCCGCATGAAAGCTGATGTTCTGGAGTGGTGTAAGGCCGAGGGACATGTTGGCGAGATGAGTGATGGCGAGGACTGGTATGACCGTGAACAGTGGGGACTTGCTGAGGGAGAGGACCTGAAGAAGGGGACTGATGAGGATGAGGTTGAGACTGTTGATGAGAGTCGGACACAGGGGAAGAGGGGGAGAGGAAGGCGGCAGTGAGAGATGGGCCGTTGGCAGTGCTATTCTACTTTGCTTCTTCTCTTTTGATCTTGGGCCTTCTGGCATTTCATGTCCTGGTCTCTTCCTGGTGATATGAACTCTACATACTACCCTGTCTCTTGTCTCTGTCTCTTTGGGTTCTTTGATTCATGTGGCGTCGGTATATACCCTCATTTCTATAATAATCATGGTTTTGGTTACTGTTTCTGGGTTCAACAATGACATCTTTCATTAATCTACATATAAAAATAACATCTGGAATGGCTCCTGGCCATTCCAGTAGGGCACGCATGCCCACTTGGAGAGGAGACAATGCGTGCATGGTGACTGTCCAGGGGCTACTATCTTGCTTTTGTCCTTCTTCACCCTCATCATTGGTATTGTTGTTGTTCTGGCCCTCAATCTCGGCATCATCATCATCGGCATCATCATCGTAGCTTTGCTCATTGGTCTGATCGTCGTCTTTCTGGGCCTCGTCCTGCCCACCCATGACAATCTTGAGTTCATAACCGCCATGTTTCTATGACTGCAGACGTTTTGGCATTTGAGCAATAATGCGGCATTGATGATCACTGCCACAATTCGGTATCTGTACTTCTTCCCCTGGCATAGTCGAACAATGTCCTCTATGGAGGGGAAGGGTTTTCGGTTCATGCTGTCAGATTGATCGTCAACTTGACGGTCGAATTCCGACTCTCTGCCTTTCGGCGACTCTGCTTCTTCTGCTTCCCGTTTTCCAGGACTTCCATACCAAGATCCCGCGCGCAAGGTCAATGTCTTGTCTGGGTATGGCAAGTCGTGGTCATCACACCCTCATATGAGGGAGTGCATCAGGCATTCTTCTTCGGCTTCGATTTGGGCCTTCCACAGTGGTACCAGTGGTTTACTGGTTCCTGGGAATGTCCACACAGTTTTTGTCCAGGTCGAGTTTTCTCAGCATACCGAGGTATACGGTGACACCATGGACCTGGAGAAAGCTTTTCCTTTTCCTTTTTCTTTCTTTCTTTTTTTTTTTTGAATTCACCGACTAGGGGAAGTAGATGTTGGACGTGCTAAATGTTTTGTATTCGAGTCTCGGATGTGCTTCTTCTGTGGGTATGTTCGTCTCCTCAGTCCCTCTTCTGCTTCACGTGGTTTTGTTTCATTTCATCTTCCTTTCCTGTTGTTCTGCGTCCTCGGTCTGCCATTTCTTCTTCCTTTTCGGGGGACATAGCAACGCGAAACATTGTGGGTGTTCACCATTCCTGTCTCAGAACTCCAATCCGTCGAGTGTGATTGAGCCAGGGGGCACGTCTCTTAAAAGATAACCTTGGACCTCGGATGTGGTTTCTCAGTGCTCCCTGCTTGCGTGTTTCCACCATTCCTGTGTCTGAACTTCGAATTATCGAGTTTGTTCCTTCAGGGTAGCGTCTGGCTCAAGAAGACAAGTTCATCATTGATTTTCACTAGGAGTTCCAAGGCTGTTCGTGCTGGCTTGCCTTTTATCCCGCGCAGGATAGAACCAGCCCGCGCGGGATAGTCCACCAAGCTTATGTCGTGAGATAGATGATTCCATAGCATAGGGGAAACGCACCTAGTATCATCCTCGCCGTGAAGATCCTCCTCCCACCCTAAAGCCTCAGCGAAGGAAAGACCAGTAAAGAGCAACACGAAACACTCTTCCCTGATTGCGTTTGTTCACTATTCCTGTCTCTGAACTCCAATCCGTCGAGTGTGATTGAGCTAGGGGGCACGTCTCTTAAAAGACCACCCTAGACCTCGGATATGGTTTCTCAGTGCTCCCTGCTTGCGTGTTTCCACCATTCCTGTGTCTGAACTTCGAATTATCAAGTTTGTTCCTTCAGGGTAGCGTCTAGCTCAAGAAGACAAGTTCATCATTGATTTTCACTAGGAGTTCCAAGGCTGTTCGTGCTGGCTTGCCTTTTATCCCGCGCAGGATAGAACCAGCCCGCGCGGGATAGTCCACCAAGCTCATGTCGTGAGATAGATGATTCCATAGCATAGGGGAATCCCACCTAGCATGATCCTCGCCGTGAAGATCCTCCTCCCGCCCTAAAGCCTTAGCGAAGGAAAGACCAGAAAAGAGTATCGGTAGTTCCTGGAGAACTTTATCGCTCGAGACTTTGTCAAAGGGCGAGGTATGGTAGTATCTTGGTTTAGTCCACCCCGATGGGCCGAGGAAGGTCATGCCTAGCGAATTTGACATGTTGGAAGTCGCTTTTGGCTTGTATCGGTTCTTGATTTGTCTTTTTCGTTTGCCAAACTGCGGGCGTGGCTTGTGCAAATTCATCCGATGACTGTAGCCATGGGCTACTTCTCTCATGTGTTCTTCACTTGCTCATCACATGAGAGCAGGTGCAAGTGGAAGGGCAAGCCGGGCATGCATCAGATGGTACATATGCAATGGTATGAGCCTCAGGGGGGCTGGTGTTGGCGGAAGACTGGCAGTAGGACTGGTTCTCTGCTTGGGTTTTGCTGCAGCTTGCCGCTTTTGGGCCTCAAGGTTTTGACTGAGGTTGAGGACCCGAGGAGGAAAGAGGAAGGAAGAGGAAAGTCGAGCGAGCGTACTATATATGTCCCGAAGACTAGGAACGCGCGTCTCTAGGAACGCGCGTCTATAAGCAAACGGCCTTCTATTATGCGTTGCATAGTCAAATTGAGGGATTGAGTATAGACCGAGATCAGGTGAAGGCATTGGGATATAGTATAGCACTCACACAAATGAGCTAATTACCAGGTCCTCTTAACAAGGGTACATACCCTAGTGGATGCTTGTGTAAATGCGTGTAAAGCGTAGTATCCTAGCGTACCTTCTTTGTATATAATAGCTATAAAGTCTCGTTAAAACTAATATATGATCAAAACGATTTAGGATAAAATATCATATTTAGAAAGAGTGCTTTATAGCTTTTTAGGGCTTTTTAACTATTACTAGGTATATATTTAGTCTTATATAATATATATATATATATATATATATATATATATTCCTTTAGTTTTTATATTCCTAGTTTAGCTAGGTTTATTAAAGACTTATTAGAAGATAGTCTGACTTCCCTTTCTAGAATAGGTATAGTTTAGACTTCTTCTTTTATAGAAGGTAGCTAAGTTTCCTTTTCTAGAATAAAGATAGCTTAGCTTCTTCTTTTCTCTAGAAGAAGTCTAAACTATCTCTAACTTTTGGGTCGGTCTAATATATGGTCTTGACAAGAGAAGAAAGAAGAGAGAAAGAAGGATTGATTCTCTACGAACAAACAGAAGCTAACTAAATGCCAGGCGAGAGCCAAACAAACCAGGCATTGAGGTAAGATGATCTATCTGGGCCTTTATAAACATACTATATCTTTCTTAAATGCTTAGATTGTTGTTCAGTGGTCATCGCTTTGCTGTTCTGTTCTTCATGATAGAAGAATAGTGCATGGGAAGTGGTGGAGAGAACATAATCGTACAATATTAGATGTGTTAGATTCAAAGGTTTTTGTCTGAAGCATCTTTTGTCTGCTGTAGATCTCTCTCCCTCTTTGCCCTAAAGGAGACAAACACTTTCAGAGTCCCTCGTACATCCTCAGAAATCACAAGTGAGCAACAAAGGTCTACTAATTCAGTTGTACTGCAGGTTTGGCGCGATGGGTTGATTGAATTATATCTTTGGTAGTCGCGTAAGGGAAATCACAGTGGGGCCTTGTCCCGTTATACTCATCCCCAGTATCAAGGACAAGGCAAAGATCTATCGTCTACAGGTCCAGCATCGTTGAAGATTCGGATGCATCCATGTGCTGGAAACTTGTCGTGGGCAACCATAGACTTTTTGGGTGTCAAGTTGTCTGAAGCAACCTGGCCTCTCTTTTGGTGTGCGGATTGTGGATGTTGAATGTCCTGGCCAATCCTGGTATACATTCATGGCGTTTACTGCTTCTTGCCGCCCTGCTTCTTGGCACGCTCGCGCTCACGCTTGGCATAGATCTCAGCAGTGAAGGGGCTAGAGACAGTCAGTTTAGTTCTAGGAATGCTTCAAAAATGACTACTTACTCTTCCCAGCCAAGAGCGAACCAGTACAGGACAAAGACCTGGGCAGTCAAAAGAATACCAGCAACCTTGCCTTGGTACAGTGCAACACCAAGGAAGTTCAAGGTGCTACCCCAGTACATTGGCGAGCCGGTCACGTTGAAAGGGAATCCGGTGACGGGAGCGTCCATGAGAATACCGAAGTAGTCGCCAAGGTAGGTACCAGTCACACCAAGAGCCCACATGCTGGAGAGAACCAGGACAGAACCGATAGTAAACAGGATACCTCCAACGATGGGTTGGTGGACAGGAGCGTAGAAGGGCTGGTCAGCTAGAGCGAGTTGGTAGACATGGTCACGGAGAATCCCGAGAGAAAAGATGGTGACTGCAAGGACGTAGCAGCCATTGTACGCGCCTCCAAAGAGGCGGGTCAAGAAGTGGTTGCGGTACTCTGTTTAGCGGTTAGCCAAGGTCGAACGCAACAGTCCTCGGGTGGAGTCGGCCAACCTGCGCGGGCAACAATGCTAGAAAGCTCAGATTAGCTATTTCTCATGGAAATCATTGCCATTGTGGGTTTCTCAACCAATATTGTCACTCACTTCCAGAAAATTGGGTTAAAAGCAATAGTCGCGGCGGACCCTGTTGGGGTCAATCACATGCAAATTGTTGAGATCCTGTAAAGACCAACTCACATAGTAAAGGCTTGGAGGAAAAATCGACAAAATCCGTAAGAGAGGCCATGGCGCAAAATTCGTTAAACCAGGAAGAGTGAAGAGAAGAGAATAGGAAGAAGGAAGAAGAAGAAGAAGAGGGGAAAGACGAAGTTGAATGTTGGGCCCCCCGGGATTAACAGCTTAAGTAAACAAAAATGACGTCCACCCGTGGGTTCCTCCCGCACCGGTCACGGGATTGTGTCTTTCTCGACTCTTTGCTTGGCTCTTCTTTCTGATACCAGTACAGCTGAGATTCACGTCTTTATATCTTCTCTTCTGACTCCTAGCGACATTGTATCACCACATATCGATTTCATTCCAGGACGCTCGGTAAAACGAGAGCTTCATCGCCAATCAGGCCCAGTTGACCGTGACCACATTACTATGCCGAGCCGTTCGCTCCCAAGTTCCCGGGAGTGATCGTTATGAGCCGTGGAGCTCTGACAAGAGAGTGGGGAGAATGGCCCTTAGTCGCCGTGACCTCGTTCTGGCGGGCGTTGGCGTATTCATCGCTTGGGGTCTTGTGGTTCGCTGGCTGCCGATCCTCCGCTATCTAGGATATGCCGTGACACTGGGTGCCGTCTTATCTTCCGTAGGACTTGTTGGACTTGTCGCGTTGACAATCCGGCATCAGAATGACAAAGTCAACACCAAGAAATTTCCAGTGGCTTTCATAAAACCCAACCAATGGCGAAAAGAAGTGCTGAATGTCCGCCGGAGCACGCGATACCGGCCCCGGCCACTCTATCCTCAGTCCTTTGTCGTATCGGAAGGAATCGACGAACTTTTATCTTTCATAACCCGAGACTTTGTTTCCTCGTGGTATCACAGTATCAGCCCGAACCCCATATTTGTCAATGAAGTTGATCGAACGATCCGTGTCGCCCTTGAAAACCTCCGGGATAGGTTGGTTGCGGAGGACATGGTCTCGCTGATCGTATCGCGCATCTTTCCTATCGTGACATCGCATCTCAAGGAATTTGACATTGCCGAACGTTCAGTTCGGGGACGCAATCTCAATCGAAATGTGACCGAGTCTGGAGAGCTTGATCTGGCCATTGCAAACAAATACCGTGAAGGTCGCTTACATCCTGCTGTTGCAACATCTGCGTCCGATCAAAAGTCTGTTCAACAGGAGTACTTGCGCAAGCTAGCGGTTGGCCTTTTACCCCAGCTATTCCCGGAAAGCGTACTGAACAGTCGAATCGTGTCGGTTCTGATTCGCGAAATCATCTCATGCGCTGTGCTTATTCCGATAGTTACTTCATTATCAGATCCAGACACATGGAACCAACTAATGGAAGCATATGGCCGTACAGCTTTGCAGGATCGGAAGACCGTACGCAAACTGCGCGCCGCTTTGGACCAGCATGCGTCACCCACACCTAAGTCCAAGCGTGGGCAACCATTCCCACGACTGTCCGCAACCGATTCAGAGCGAGCCTTTGAGCGCTTCGTGAGGGCAATCAGGAAATGTAATAACCTTTCCGATGCCCGTCGGTTCCGTGCTCTCGTTTCCAGTCAATTGAAGCAAGAGAGTGTGGTCGAGGGCCAGGATCAGGTCTATTTGAAGCGCCTCGAAACAGGCAAACGTGTTCTTGATCAGAAAGTGGCGAAACTTGCGAGACCTGGCGAGGACTCCCATGTACCTCCAGCACTAGACCTTCGACCCGAGATCCCACCCAAAACGCATGAATCGTCACTGGTTGACGTGATGCACAGCGCATCTGGACTTTCTTATTTCATGGAATTTATGGACCGACAAAAACTAATGTCGCTTGTTCAATTCTGGGTTGTTGTAGATGGATTCCGCAACCCACTTGAAGATGACTTTGGAGATGAGGCGGTGCCCACTTCATTAGCATGGAAGCCAGCAGACAGAAACGACCTAGCCCTCATCAGTGAAACCTACCTATCAAAGCCCGAACTAAAGGTCTCTGAGGAGTCTCGCCGAGCAGTCAAGACATTCCTGAGTGCAGGAAAGCGTGCCACCCCGGAACAATACCGAAAAGCGCGAATGGTGGTTCTGACAACTCAGTCTGCCATTCTAGAGCATCTCCAAGATACTTATTATCCAAAGTTCAAGGAGTCTGACCTATACTGGAAATATCTTGCATCCGATGAAGCATCCGCTGCCCAGGCACCAGTTCGTCAATCCTCTCCCATAGCAGTCACTTTTGAAACTCCCGAGAGGCGACCTCTCCCCCCTTTATTGTCACGAACCAGCTCCCAGCCGGGATTGAGATCATCCAGAGATTTGCGACGAGCCGCTGTCTCGTCTGGTGATGTGCGGGGCATGGGGAAACTGTTTGATGATGACGATTCACCACGACGATCAATAGATTCGGAACGATCTACTCATCTTTTCGATGATGACTATGACACTGACAATCTCGCCACGTCCACCCATAGTTTGGGCAAGGATTCCCAGAATGGCGAGAATGATGCTAGCCAGAGCCAAAGCCAAGTCCTAGAGACGATGGAGGCAGCGCTTAATGATATCATTACCAATGAGCCGAAAAATGGAAGAATCGAGGACCTCAAAGGAGATGCTGCCGGTCTGTTTGGGCCGGAGCGTCCTGTTCTTTCGTCGCGCAGCTCGTCCGAAATTCCCCAGGTTGACAACCGGAATGAGAGAACCAAGAAAAGCATCGCATCGCTTGGTCTGGTGGATCATGCGTCGCGACTTGGTGTATTTGATGACGACTTATTTCCGGATCAGCAAAAATTCATCGAAGATGAATACGAAGAACCAGACGGCGTGGATGAAAAAGACTCAGCAGATGAAGTACACGAAGCTGCACCGGGTGACTTGGGTCTAACAGAAGCGATTGAGGCGCTCTCGGTGGATATCGACAAGCTTGCAGCGCAGGACTCCGTGGTCCAAGCATTGACACGCAAAGCAGAACTGACAAACAACACCGCGGAACTGAGAATCCTGCGCAAGTCCAAGGCCAGCATCCAGCGCGAAATGCACCGCAAGGAAATGCAGCGGCAACAGTACATTCTCCAGGAAAGCGATAACAGCTTGTTTGGGCGGTCGACTGTTAGCCTCAAGTCTACTGTTGTGGGCAAAGAAGAGGATGATGGCCGTGAATTCGCAATGTGTAAGAGAACCTCCTAATGTACCGTGTGTGTATCCAGGCTAACTAGTTATTATAGACGTCGTGGAGGTTCGAAGAAATGCCGGCGAACAAATGCCCGCTGCATCGTGGGTCGTTGCCCGACGATACAGCGAGTTCCATGATCTGCATCAAAAGCTACGCCAACGCTACCCCTCTGTCCGGCACTTGGAATTCCCCCGGCGACGCGTTGTGATGAAATTACAGAAAGAGTTCCTTCACAAACGGCGACTCGCTCTCGAAGCCTATCTGCAGAAACTCCTCCTACTACCAGAGGTCTGCCGCAGCCGCGATCTACGTGCATTCCTCTCCCAGCGTGCCATCCTTCCCCGTAAGGAAAATGTCCGCGACAACGAAGGTGAAACCAAAGACCTTGTTACACGCATCTACAACTCCGTCGCAGATGGCATGGATGACTTCCTGGGCAACTTTGGCGTCCTAGACCAACTGTCTACCGCCGGCCAGAACCTCATCTCAGCGGCCACCCAGCAAGCCAGCAACACGACAGTCCCAGACTCCAGCCTCGCAACCGAAGATGCCGTCACAGCCGCCGAAGCCGAAGCCGAACTAAACGCCTTCGAAGATCGTGAACTCGAGCCATTCATCAAGCCCATCTGCGATCTCTTCCTCGAAGCGTTCGAGCTGAACCGCGGCAACAACTGGCTGCGCGGCCGTGCCGTCGTCGTCGTCCTGCACCAGCTCCTCGGCGGAACAATAGAGCGCAAGGTCCGCGACGGAGCGCGCGGCCTGACGCAGGATGACTCGCTTATCAAGTACCTTGCTCTCGCTCGCGATACCCTCTGGCCCGGCGGCGTACTCCGTAAAGCCCCACCTCGTTCGGCCGCAGATCGTCTCAATAGTCGTGCCGAGGCCACTGTGGTCTTGGCTACGCTCATCCCGGATCTGGCGGGTAATGTCGTCGGCAGAGCTAATGCACAGGCTGCAGCCCGTCGCATTTTTGCTACGCTGAATAACCAGCATCTTAATACCCATCTTGTTTTTACGATTCTTGACGAGATTGTCCTGGTTCTCTTTGGGAGTTCGGGTCGTTCTCGATGAGAAGTGAATCTTTACTTCTTCCTCATTCCAACCACTGTATATACTCGATTACATCCATCTCTACAATCTCTACCTAATTCCAAACAATGTCCATCTCAACAACATCCAAAATTCAAATAATCCCGCCAAGATAAAAATAACCATCACGTGTACATGTGATGAGGCTCAATTGTGCCCAATCTGGCAAAGAGCCCCTATAAACCTCCCAGGCTGAATTTCAACAGCTTATATTCTGATTCTTCTTCTTAACCCCGATGGCCCCTCCCCCAATTTCAGCCCAATCCCACGCCCTATCCATCCCCGAAATCTTCGAACTAATCCTCCTCAACCTGGACACCCGCACCCTCCTCACAAAAGCAACCCGAATCTGCCACGCCTGGTCCCATTTCATCAACTCCTCCCCTCCAATCCAATGGGCCCTATTCTTCCGACCCCTCGAAAATGGCTTGAATAAAACAAAAACAAAGATCCAGAACCCACTGCTCGCAGAAACCTTCCCGTCAATCTTCCACCGATCCGGGTCTAGCAATGGAGGAAGTACCAATAAAACAAACGACCCAGAAGCCGACACAATAGACGACAAAATCAACTCCAAGCTCACATTCACCTCCTTCGACATGGTCCGGAACCCGCATAAATGGGACGCATATATCAGACCAGAGGCTAGCTGGCGCCGTATGCTGGTCCAGCAGCCGCCAGTGTATACGCTATCGCTACTAAGGAGTAATGTCGGACATGGCGGACAGTATTTGTACATCTATGAGGCGTTGGTGAGTATCCAGGTCTATTTATTTACATAATATATTACGTATAGTTTTATCTATATCTACATAATGATCTTTGTATTTGTTTACATTACACATATATCATATGTTCATTCCCCTGCAAAAAAGAACCCTAGCTGACATTCATAATTCACCCTAAAGGTCGACCAAAAAGATCCAGCCGGTGGCCTGCGAATGGATATCGTCTTTGAAGCACTTTTTTTCGGTGATAGGTGGGATCAGGATGAGTACTCCGCGACGGAGATGGTCTGGGGACGGGAATTCCTCCCTCAACGGATTCGTGGAGACCTGGAGCTCTTTGGTGTTCAGGATATGGATTTGGTGTTTTATACTCGTCTGGGCGAGACGTCCCGGGGTCGTGGTTATTATGTGACGAATCTGGAATGTGATGTTGTGAAGAATGTGAAGGCGGCATATACTAGGCTGGGGATGAAGCCGAAGTACTCCGATGAGGCTTTTTTGAGAGGGCGGAAGTCTTGGGGGTCGCTTTGGGATTAGGATCTGTGTAGGGGATGGAAATATTGTCTGTCTTCTCGTCAATCTATAGGATATGCCCATGTACAATATGAAGTTGTGGATATCAAGGTATAGCGTGGCTCGACATGTCCATTCGGACCTCGATGTATAATATCTCCCATACAACATCTACATTGGAAATTGGATAGCCGGAAATTACTTAATTCGATCTCCACTAGGCGTCAGAAGGAGTGAACGGCACATACCGGTCCACCCAGGGTAGATACATAAAAGCCGGGCCAGACAGAAATGACAGAAATAAGATAGACAAGATAAAATCAAAATACGAAATCCCTCGCGCCCCTCCTAATTCTTGTTTCTACATTGGAAACGCAGTGAACACAGAGCAGCCGAACAGGACTGTGGAAAAGCAGAACATCAAATTGCAGGGGGGGGAGTCAATAGTCCCCGGTAAGAACATCCATTATCATGATTGGTAAAGTGAAGGGATAAAAGGTAGAAGAAATTGAAAGAGGTCATCCGGGGACACTTGTCTGTGTTCATGGTCATGTCATGAAACACCCGGGTGGATGGGCTGATGCCAACCTATGCCTCGTCCTTGGACTTCTTCTTGGTCTTTTTGCTGGGCTGTGGTGCACCCTCCTTCTTCTGGTGCACGATCAATCGGGTCCAGCACTCTTCCTTGTCCCACTCGAAGCCAGCGAGGTAGGGTTTGTCGAGTTCATCATCCGCCTAGCGGGGTCACGTCAGTCATCATGAACTCGCTATGTTCTATACTGTAGAGCCACTGACCTTCTTCTTGAACTGCTTGTAGATGGCATCTAATGCGTCCTTGATTGTGACGCCCTTGAGGTTCCGTGCGGTGACTTCTAGGCCAAGGGGGAAGTGTAGGTCAATCTTCTTGACGGGTGGAGTGACGAGGAACATTTTGAGGATCTCTTTGTCTTCAATGGTGGAGGGGGAGGTGTTGAGTTTCCTGGGACAGACATCAGTGAGACTGATCTATATGTGAGGAATTGAGAGGAGAGACTGACCACCCAGTCTTCTGTGTTTCGATTGGTAGTTCAATTTCCTTCTTTTGCTCTTCTGGAGTACCGTCAGTATAGTTTCCTCCACTGAGATTGATGATGTACTTACCCAGGTCCTTGATGTTCCAGACACCTTCTACCGTTGAGGAGGCCCGCCTGTGGGTCTTAGTCTTGACCTCCTTCTCGATCTCCGGTTTCTCATCGGATATGGACAAGCCAGCGATGGCGGAATCGACTTTGGTTAAAGGAACAGACATGGTTGCAGAGTGTGATCAAGTTAGAGATGGGGAAATCAAGATGGGATGAGGAATATACTCTCAGATGAATCAGGAGATGAAAAGAAGATCAGGAGATGGAAGGAAAGAAGAGGGGGAAGGGCAGGTGACCAAGGTTATGTGAGAGGGGGTACAGAATCCATGTCATGGATGTCATGTTACTTGGGTTTTGGGTGTTTGTCTCTATAACAAGGAAGTACCCTTTCTATATCTTGTTTGGTTTCACCATTCTACATAGATATCTTTTTTTATTTTTTATTATACTCCTTATAACTATTTGAGAATTATTATAACTATTACTATCATCTTCACCTAGATACATATAAATATCAATATAACATATCGACACCGGCCTCCCCCGGATTGAACTGACATCAACATTGTCAATCTTGGCCAATCTTAGTCCTGCACCCCGCATTTGGGCTCCACTTTATTGGCAGATCACTCTTATATACTCCGTAGTCTAGTACTTTATCATATTACTATATTACTATATTACTATATTAGTATATTATTACTATATCGTATGATTGTCACCTGATCATAGGTACTTACTTCAATCGTACCACTCTATGAAATTGACCACGTGAGGTCATTTCGTACTGCTAAACTCAATGCTTCCACTCCTTACCTAGCTAGGTAGCTACCCAGGGTACTTATTCTGAATTAACATTTCTTCCTGTATGGCCGTAATTAACCATCTCATCACACTGATATGCACTCGAATATATTGGAGAGTATACTGTCTATATACCTATCATCTACGCCCAACAACCTCTAAACCACCAAAATATAAAGACATCACTCAATATTGGTTAACCTGAAATTCATCTTTACAACTCACCTAGAAAATCAGAGGATACAAAGCTGTTGGGCAAACGGTCACTTATGACTCGGGATAACTTTGTTGCAGACATTCGTATAGACTGGCGTAGTGCGGAGAAAGCAAAGGTCGAATCGAGTCTTATTTTTAGTTAAATCTCTCGGGATGTCTCAAACTGACCATTGAGTAAAACTTCATCCAGTAAGATCATCTATCAAAATGATTACCAAATGGATAACAGCAGTCCGACAAGGCTGCCTTGGTAGTCGTGACTCATGGTCTCCATGGACAGCTACATGGCTATAATTCTGTCAATAAAATGAGTGTATAAATAAAGATCAAGTACACCCAAGTGATTTAGATTAAAAAAGGAGAAAGGTTGGAAGATAATCAAGTGAAGGTTGGAAGTATAAAATCCACAGACACAAAGGCGGTGAGGTATATTTTCTGCCGGCATCGCGCATCGCTTTCTGTCGAGCTACAATTATCATCGACTTCTCTCTGTCTCTTTCCTTTCTTCCACTGAGCTCGACTTTCTTTCTTCTCTGCATGACTCCTCAGCTGTGAATTCAGCTTTGCCTTTGTTTTCTGTTCCCATCATTTCATCCGCTCCTCGATACCCTTTACCACATCACACCTCTCGCGCCCTTCGAAATGTCACTTTTCGGCGCCGGCGCGTCGTCGGCCTCGGCGGGTCAGACAAACACCACCGGTGACATTTCCAAGGACGTCGCCCTCAACACTCCCCCCGAGGATGGCATTTCGGATCTCCGCTTCTCGCCTACCAGCGAACACCTAGCCGTGGCCTCGTGGGATAAGAAAGTCCGCATCTACGAAATCAACGACCAGGGACAAAGTGAAGGAAAGGCACTCTTCGAGCACGAAGCTCCAGTTCTGAACTGCTGCTGGTCTCCAGTAAGCTCACACTCCTTCTCACCAATCCCCACATATTCACCCCCAACAGCCCAACGTCATGCACAGAAACTAACATCATCCTTTTTTTTTTTCTCTCTTATAGGATGGAACCAAGGTCGTCGGTGCTGGTGCCGACAAGGCAGCCCGCATGCTCGATCTCGGCTCAGGCACGACCACCCAAGTTGCCGCCCACGACGCCCCAATTCGAAGCTGCCATATGATCCCCAATCCCTCCGTGGGCGGAACCCCACTCCTGATCACCGGCTCGTGGGACAAGACAGTCAAGTACTGGGATTTGCGCCAGTCAACCGCAATCGCTTCCGTCGAGTGCCAGGAACGTGTCTACACCATGGACGTCAAGAACAAGCTTCTCGTCGTCGGCACCGCAGACCGTTACATCAATATCATCAACCTCGACCAGCCAACCAAGTTCTACAAGACTATGCAATCACCCCTCAAGTGGCAGACGCGGGTAGTCAGCTGCTTTTCCGATGCCTCGGGCTTCGCGGTCGGCTCCGTCGAGGGCCGCTGTGCTATTCAGTACGTCGAGGAGAAGGATTCCGCCTCAAACTTCTCCTTCAAGTGCCACCGTGAAACCCCGCCCGCAAACCGTGATGTCTGCAATATCTACTCCGTTAACGCTATCTCTTTCCACCCCATTCACGGCACTTTCAGCACTGCAGGTGCAGACGGTACTTTCCACTTCTGGGATAAGGATGCGAAGCACCGTCTCAAGGGTTACCCCGCTGTCGGAGGCCCTATCACTACCACCGCTTTCAACCGTACTGGAAATATCTTCGCTTACTCGGTCAGCTACGACTGGAGCAAGGGTTACTCCGCCAATACCCAGCAGAATACCAACAAGGTCATGCTGCACCCTATCGGACCTGATGAGACAAAGCCCAGACCGAGCACGCGCAAGCGTTGATTTGGACCTGAGCTTTTTCTTCTTTTTTTTGCGTGGGATAGGGGGGAGGATTTTCTTTTCCGCCAATCTCTTTCGTGTCCCATCGCTACAACGAGCATGTAATGAAACTTTTACCATATCGGCGTGTTTTGATTAAGTGCAAATGGGATTTCTTTTGCCAGCCTGGCTATTTTCTTTTCTTGGAAGGGTCTCTATTAGGACATTGGAGATGTAGTTCTACTATGAATATAGATTGTAGAGCTAAGTACATGTGTAGGGACAAGTAGACGGGACGTCTAGGATCAAGCCATCAAAAAACAAAACACCTTCATTGCATCCATGCGTATGATACCTATAAAAAAGGAAGAATTCCACCAAGCCAGTTGAATATGCCCAGAAGATGATCCCCGTTCATGACCCATTCACAACATCTCTCATAGAGAATCATAAAAAAAAAAAAGAAAGCTCCTACAACACGCCTTACATGTATTTTCTTATCTAGATCACCCTGTTGAAGACCTGACCATCTACGAGGTAGGCAGAGTAACCTGCGCCACCCCATCAGCAATCTTCTCAACGGCCTCGTCATTCTTGCCTTCGGTCGTAACGGAGACCTTCTCCGCACCACCCTTAGCAGACCCCTCAACACCACCTTCAGGAGCACCAGCACGGCCCTTCTCCTTCTTCTCCTTCTTCTTAGCCTTAGCAGCAGCCTTCTTCGCAGCCACCTTGGCAGCCTCATCCTCCTTCTTCTTCCGGTCAGCCTGCGAGCCACCGAACATCTCACGCCACTCATCCGCCTTCTTGGGATCAATACGTGTGAACAGGTAAGCGGCCTTGCCGATCTTGTGGCCGGCCTTCAGGGAAGTAGGCTTCCAGCCGGACTGGATCTCTTCCACAGAGGGGATGTATTGGGAGGGTGCGTTCAGCTGCTCCAGAATCGACTTGGAGGTTGCAGGCATGTACGGCGAGAACACGCTGGACAGCAGGTGGATCAGGTTGAGCACTGTGCCGACGACGGCAGCGGCGCGCTCGGGCTCGTTCGCAATCAGCGCATTGTCGAGTCGGTTCGCCTGGATCAGTCCGTTACCCGCCTCGGCGATACGCATGGCTGTCTGCACACCGGCACGGAGGTGCGCACCTTCCAGATCCTCGTGGTACTGGCGCAGGTGTTCGGTGACTTCCTCGAGGAATGGGTTGAAGGTCTCTGGCACGGTGAATTCCGGAATGACGGAGCCGTAAGAGGCGGTGACGAGCTTGATGATGCGGTTGACGAGGTTACCGAGCTTGGCGAGGAGCTCGCCGTTGTTGCTGTCCACGAAGGGACCCCACTCGAACTGAGTGTCGCCGGTCTCTGGGCGGTTCTTCAGCAGGAAGTAACGCCACACATCGGCCGAAACGCCGGTTTCACGGGCGTTCGTGCCGAACACACCCACGCCACGCGACTTGCTGAACTTGCCGCCTTCGTAGTTGAGGTACTCGGTCGTGCTCAGGTGGTGCAGCATGGTCCACTTGTCTCTCGTACCGATCTGTGTGCCGGGGAAGATCACACTGTGGAAGGGCACGTTGTCCTTGCCCAGGAACTGCCACAGCTGCACATCCTCCGGGTTGCGCCACCACTTCTCCCAGTCGTCTGTGTAGTTGGCTGTGATGGAGGGGTACCCGATGCAAGCCTCAAACCACACGTAGAGAACCTTGTTCTCGTATCCCTCCAGCGGGACGGGAACACCCCACTTCAAGTCTCGGGTGATACCACGGTCCTTCAAGCCCTCCTTCAACCAGGACTCGGTGATAATGCGGGAATTCCTGGGCCAGTTACCCTTCTCAATAGCGGGGTGAGCCCATTTCTCGATCTCCGGTTGGAGCTTGTCGAGCAGGATGTGGATGTGTTTCGTCTCGCGGCGGACGGGGGAAGCGCCGTCAAGCTTGCAGCGGGGGTTGATGAGATCAAAGGGATCGAGAAGGTGACCGCACTTGTCACACTGGTCTCCACGGGCATCATCGTAGTGGCAGCGGGGGCATTCTCCCTCCACGAAGCGATCAGCCAGGAACGACCCGTGCTGCTCGCAGAAGGGCTGTTCGGCGGTGCGCTCGCCGAGGAAGCCGTTCTCGTGCAGGCGCTTGAAGATCGACTGCGAGATCTCGGTGTGCTTCTGTGTGGGGGTGCGACCAAAGTGATCGAAGCCGATGTTAAACCATTCGTAGACATCTTGGTGGATCTTGTTGTACTTGGCGCACAGCTCCTCCGGCGACACTTTCTCCTCCAGCGCCTTGGTCTCGGTTGCGGTTCCGTATTCATCTGTACCGCAGATGTACAATGTGGGTCGACCACAGGCCTTGTGGTATCTATTGAGTAACTGTCAGTTTCATGGCGCAATGCTGTATTCTGTGTGGGGTTGACTCATACCTGGCGAATACATCGGCACTCAGCACGGAGCCCACGACGTTACCCAGATGGGGAACATTGTTCACGTAGGGCAAAGCGCTCGTTATGAGGATATTGCGCTCGCCAGCTTTGGGCAATATGGGATCCGTCGTCATCTTGTGGTGTTTGAAGAGGAGAACGTCTTTGTTGGAGGGGCAAAGGCGGGAAAATCAGAAAGTGGGCATCTCGTCACATGCCCCGCGCATATCCCAAAAAAAAAAAAAAAAATTGTTATCAATTGGATTCTTCAACTTTTGACCCATATCTGTCTTATATCCACAATGGAGCACAATATTCTGGACAGTCTCCTTGATCTGGAGGAGCAATTCTACAATGAGGGATATGAGCTGGGCACCGCGGATGGAGCCGCTACCGGATATACCGAAGGCAGCGTTTTCGCTGTTGAGAAAGGCTTCGAGAAGTTTGTCGAGATGGGACGCTTGTATGGCAAGGCATTAGTCTGGGCACAGAGACTCGACATGAAATCGTCCGAAGGCGTCGCGTCGCAAGTGGATACCACAACGGATACTCTTTCTCTTGATCCATCTATCTGCAAAGACATGCCCAGTCTTCCACCACACAGCACTCGACTGGCCAGGAATCTCCAGACACTTCTTGAACTCGTTGATCCGGCTACGCTGGATATGAGTAACACGGAGGAAGCTGTCAATGACGTGGACGAGCGTCTCAAAGGCGCCGCCACGAAGGCGAAGCTCATCCAACGCGCAATGGGCGAGCGCGAGGATTCGACCACCCAGGCTGAACCCAAGGATATGACGACTTCTGGAGACGGGTCTGGAAGCATTGAAGATATCAGTGCATTGAAAATTCGTCACTGAGGGCTTGGTCATGCTTCACCAAATCGGTATGCATACCAGACGGTCGATTCCCGGACTCTACCGATGCCCTTGGATTAGAGCGCCAAAGGCTAGTCCTTCGTTAGTAACAAAGCACTCGCTTCGGTCAACACGTGGAAAAGTGCTCCAATATCTGGAGCGCCATTGCACAAAGCCTGAGAAAGGTCATTCGAAATGATTCATTCGACACTCGTTCTCCCAGGCTTGGTTTACACGCTCCGAATATTAAGGCCTCTCGCTCGTTTGCCACTGAGAAACAACAATCGGGCTCAATTGGAATTCCGAATTTGATGCTCCAGACATATCAAGACTCGTCTACTATATCTTGGACACCAAAGTATAGAAGCCCCGAAGAGTCATCCCGGGCGTTCTACTGACGACAGACGTTCGTGATGTCCAGTGGTTCCATGCAAGACCAAATTGATTATTTACAATCATTTCTGAAGACCCCGAGTTACAAAGGGGAAAATAGTCATGTCAAAATAAATCATAGATTTCCTTTGGATGTCATAATATAGAACATTTCATCAAAAATGCAACCTTTTCTTTTAGTCTTTAGTTATCATCAAACGACCAAAAGACCTATAGCTCAAGGCTGCGCTCAGCCATAGCCATAGCACCCTCTTTCGTCTTGTGGCCACCAATGAACCCACTAGCGTGAACAAAGACCGCACCCTCGGGGATCTTGCTCTGACCATTCTTCTCAGCCTCCGCAGCCATAACACCGTCAAGGTCCTGGTCGCGGACACCGCGCCACGCCTCAGGCAGAGGCTTGCGAGACTCAAAGCTGCTCTCGGAGACGGAGACGCACTGCACGCGCCACTTGGCTCCCTCGGTAGCGTTCTCGGGGTACAGAACGTAGTACACCTGAGCGGCGGGGTCAATCTCCTTGGTTCCCGAAGCCTCGGCCTCGAAGTTGTACAGGTGCTCCTTCCAGGGCACGCCGCCCTGGGGGAGGACGATGATACGGCCGGAGGGGTGGGTGTCCTTGCGCGAGGCGTAAGCGGAGCCGACGGTCGTGCGGGCAGGCATCCAGGATGTGCAGGCGTGGTGCATCTTGCGAGCGAAAGCGTTGCCGATGAGCGTGCTGGCGCGTCCGAAGAGGCTGTCCTCGTCCTGGGGCTCGCCGGGAGGGCTGGTGGGGTCTGGGTTGTTCATGTCGCCAACCATTGAGGCGAGCGTGATGCCGCCGTTCTTGAAGCGCTTCTCGACTCCGGCGGCTGCAAGCGCGGCCTGGTCGTAGGCGGAGATACCGTTGTCGTTGGCGTCAATCGCTTCAATGAAGTCCGTGTACAGCTTCTCGTACAGCAGGTCTACGTCGGCGTGCTCCACGGGCAGGGACAGCTTCTGGGCGAGGATCGCCTTACCGAAGTGCATGTACACCAGGCCGGCGGAGGAGAGCTTGGTGGCGTGCTGCGGGAAGGTCGTTGAGAAGGTCCGCTGGTGGTGGTCATAACGGTGAGTGGCGGGGTCGTACACGCCGCCCACGTCGACGACAGTGTGGCATTTCTCCAACTCGGCGGGGTCGCGCGTGCGGACGAGAGGGGAGGAGGCGTATGTGGGGAGCAGACGGAGGAGGTAGACGGCCAGGGCCTCGTCGGCGTGGAAGTGGCCGCTGGTTTGGTCAGTATATGAGCAGATTGGGCTATATGGGTAGCAATTTCAGGAATATTGCACTCACTTGTGTGTCCCGATCAAGGGGGACGAGGTCTTGAGCTTCTTTGCTACGTTTTCGGCCATTTTGAAGTAGTTATTGAATCTGAGCATTCAAAATGAAAGGGAATGGTCTAAAGCTCTTCACGTATTAATTGCTGCGCTCTGGATGGCTGAGTTTCTTATCTGCGTTGCCATATCGGGCTATTAGGGCTTGAATCCAGGGCTGAAAGCTAACATGTGACTATCAGCTCTCGATGCATGAGATCTAGAATAACGTCCCTAAATCACCTTAACCCAAACGAATCAAGGTATAATTATTGAACTACGTCGTCAAGCGCAGAGGTTGCACCGGGCGTATGCGACTACTCTTGTACCTAAAAGAGATAAATGGACTAAAACTCGAATGGATTTGACAAAGTAAAGCTGGAAGAAACGAGGATGTCCTGCCTGGCTTAGATAGCCATGAAAGGTCGAATAAATCAACTATTTTCTATCAGACTACAACGGCTCAGCTCTATAACACTCGAATCGATTCTAAAAAGAAAATTGAATATCTATTAAACCGCCACCCAGCGCCTAGCAAGAAATACAAGAGAAGAAAGAACCAGATATCCTATGTACAAGTAATGGCTTCAGATCATTGGGCTGTGTGTGCGTGTGTGCGCGGATGGAGCAAGATTCGGCTGAGGGGGAGCGAAAAAAGAAACCAGGAAGCTGTGAATAGGAAGGTTGAGCGTGGACAGCAAAGGGTATAAGTGCCAAACTGGATAAACAGTGGTAATCCGGGGTGGATATGGCAGACACAAAGAAGAAAAAGAGGAGAAAGCAACGGGTTTATCTGGTATCGTCGAGTCGTGAAAAGGGATGTGGGATATTGAACGGGGCGCTGTTTGCCTCGAGACACCGAGACAACCAAATACACCCATATAGAAATCGAGAAGGGTATGCTTGGCAAGGAAGCAAGGAAGAGCAGAGACGGAGTGACGTGAGACAAAGTCCAATCAAAAGCGAGACCGGTGATATATGGCGTCAGACGATCGAAACTATTCCGAAGGATTCGCTCTACCGTAGCTGTAGCAAAGGTGGAAGGTCATTGGCGAAAATTCCCTGCTGAATCGCCGATAGGTGGCGTTTCCGTTGTCAAGGTTGCTGCGGGATAGGTCACTTGGTAGGCTTGTAGCCGACTGGACTCGTGCAGTAATATACCACAGCGAAGGAATCAAGAAGGCCGATTCTATTGGCCTTCGAATTCCTGCTGCGCTATTGCTGGAGCAAAGAGGAAAGCGTAGGCATTGACTTAGCAGTCGTTGACTCTGGCAAGTCGTCATTCAGTCGGTTTTCCAGTGGCCTGCCACTCCGTTGTCAAGATCGTTGGTTTCCCCTAGCCATAGCTCGACCGCGTATAGGGATATCGTGCAAGCAAGATTAATCCACCGCCATGGGTTACCACCACCGTTGCCTTGGGTGCTCCACCATTCACCGCTGCCACCCATTGCTTGTGAGGTTGATGCGAAGTGCTGCATGAGGAGACTGGTGTAGACAGCGATGAGAATGCTCGGGGCAAAGTAGCTCAAGAATCCCAGCACTTGACCTGCTGCGTCGGTATCATCGATGGAAGCCTCTTGGGAAAGCGCACGGGCGCCAGACTCGCGGACAGCTGGGATGATGCGCGTCGATGCATATAGTACGAGCAGGCGGTAGGCGAGCGAGATGAGGACGGAGGGCGTGACGGCGCTGAAAACGGTGGTAATAACGTTGAAGCCTGCGTGGATAATCGAAGGCAGAAGAGACACCGCGTGCATCAAGGTTGTGTACGATGCCATGATAATGGGAGGCAGTGGAGGGAAGTCTCCAACCTGTGAGGGCGAGGGGATTTGTTCCACAGGGTGCGATGGCTGATAGTCCGTGAAGATCTGGTAGATGCAGAGCACGATATAGGCGAAGAGGAGAGAGCTTTCGACTGGATTACCGCGACCACTTCCAATCCCCCAGGCACACAGAATGACGGCGCATGTGACAGAGACTCCAATCAAGGCGGCATCGACATTGGAGATTTCGGGGAATTGCAGAACACGCCAGAGGAAGTAAACCGAGCTGGAGATAATTGTAGCGGACAATACCAAGAGGCCGATCTTAGACAAGGGTTAGTTTTTAATCGCGACATCCATGGGGAACCAAAAAAAAAACATACCATCCAGCTATCGCTGCGTCCACCTCGGTTGACAAGCCAGCGGGTAATTTGCCCAGCAGCCTGGATCACCAATAAACTGCAAAAGCCCTCTGCCAGCTGGAAGACCGGGGTGGACCATCTCAGAAGTCTATCCCAGTTGCCGAGGGTCACAGTTTCCACCAGGCCGTCGCGACCAAAGAGCCATTCCTGAATAGAAGCATCCTGCGCCCTCTTGCCGCTGAAAGTGCGCTCCACCCATCCCGTGCCTGCATTGTCGGCATCAACCGAGAATCGATTCAGCGACCAAATCAAAAGGACCAAGATGACGGCCCATTGTATGAAGCGGAGAACGGAAATTATGGAGGAACGGAACCACGATCGGTCAGGGGTGGTGACCTTCAACAGCGATACCAGGAAGTAAAAGGCCGCTAAGGACAGCGAAAAGGCCAGGCCACATGTCTTGCCGCCCACATCGAAAGCTAGTGGGATGGACGAGACGGTGATGGCGAGGAACAAGGCCGACGAAAAGACTCGAAAGAGCCACATCGGACCGCCGTAGGGGTTGGGTACGCGGTAGGGGATCGAGGGGATTGAGGTGTGTGATCTGAGGCGACTGTCGTGTTTAGAGTCTGGATGGGGGGAGAAAGAGAAGTTAGGGAGGGGGACAAAACACACTGTTTTCTGTTTTTTTTTTTCCTCTCGAGCTTATCGCTTTTCAAGGCACTTCACGTGGGTCACCTAGAAGAGAGAAGTAGAACCCCCTGAAAAAGGAAAGAAGAAGAAAAAACAAGATAGACCAAGGAGATTAAATAGATCAAATCAACAGAACAAATCAAGAGAAATTTCAATGAAAAGAAAAAGAAGCGGAAGTGTCTTTTTAATAAGAGTGTTACAACTAGACTGGCGGTCGGAGCACCCCATTATTCTACCTAGGCTATACCTAGGTACTAATTTAACTATCTTGGGGCCTAGAAACATTAGAAACACTAGAAACACTAGAAAAGAAGCTAATGGTTTTTAGTTATCTGGTATTTTCTTTTTATTATACCAGACGGAGTACACAGATCTTATAATTCCGAATCAGATATCCACATGCTTAACCGAACTGCAACATATATAGCAGATATACTATATATTGTTTCACTCTTTTTGTCTTTTTCTTCCTATATATGCAGTAAAAAGCTCGATTTCTATATGTAGCATGCAAGAATAGCCCACTTATATAGCTTCTATCCTTAACAATATGATCTAGTTAGCTCCATCTAGAAATAATATGTATGTCTTCCGAACTATTGCTACTTACTATATGACGCATTGCCATTTGAAGCATGCATAACACACCATAGTAGACGATAAAAAGTATAGAACAACTTCGATATATAACCTTTGAACGATCAGTTAACATGATAGCCGAATACCTTACGAATACAGGCAGACATAACGTAGACAAATTATTGTGAGATTGGAAATTCAAAGGGACACAAGTGAATTATCATAAACAAGGGCCTTGTCGTATGAACTAGATATGAACAAGGAGAACAGAAGTCAAAAAAGTAAGAAAAAGAAACTTAATGCCACAGATTGCTGATGATAAGTTGAATGGTAAATGGTGATAATTGGAGAAAAATAAAGAAAGCCAAGACACTGAAGAGCAAAAGCAGCGCTTGACTGGGCAGCGAATGTTCCGGAGAACAAAACACCTGCCATATCAACACACAGTCCAAGCACTCTCGCTCTGTCCTGCAGTGCACCCCTATCCCATCCCCCCATTCACAAAAGTCATTTGAAAAAAGAAAAGAAAAAGAAACAAAAAGAAATTCCCATAGCGCCAAGCTTTTGAAAGTGAAATCACAGACCCCCCTTCAAAAGATATGCATGCAACGAATCGCCCTTAGAACAGCCACAGCCACCTAGTGTAGTGCAAGATGTATCATCGCCTACCGACGGATCGGAACACCCTCTCTCGCAGCAGGGGGGCTGACACTAAGTTCCTTTTCACCCTGCACCGATCCAGAGGCCAGACGAGAGCCTGCCTCACCCTCGCTGATACTAGTACCACGGTGTAGGTAGCTACCTCCCTCCTTGATTGGGCTGCGGCCTTGGAACCCGGTTGAGCCAGGGTGTCCGCTGATGCTGCCGGGGATTTGCTGCCCACCTTGGGAGCTGACACTGCCATTGTTGGCGGAGTTGTTGGCACCCGGTGAGGTTGAGGTGAGGTGCGGGATGTTCTCCGGCACTGGGTGGCGTGACCCGATGTTGGTGACGCCTACGTCGGAAGCTTTGCCGGCTTTGCTGAGGGCGTAGTCACCTGAATCAAAGTATTTGCGTTCCTGTAGGAAATTCAGTGTTAGGATGGTGTGTTGGATGGGGTTGGGTTGGTGTTGGGCTTGCCTTGAGCTTGTTCTGGAGGACGTCCTTCTTGGTGGGCATCTTGCCGTAGAGGCGCAGCAAGCGCTGCTCCTCTGGGCTCAGGGACTGGGGAATTGTTAATAATAATCAGATAGAAGAGTGGGAGGACTTACGTTGATGTCCACTTTATTCTGCTGATGGGGATTCATGATGGATGGTTGAAGAAAGTTGAAGTTGAGGTGGAAATTGGAGGGGGGAATTGAAGCGGGAAAGATAAGGCGGGGAGAAGTTGATGTGTGACCGGGAGGGTAAGACGGGAGAGGAGAAATAGAAACAGGAGAATAGAGTAATAGAATAATAGAGTAACAGAATAATAAATAATCGAGGAACAGTCACAATCACAGTATTTAAATAAAATCTCTGTGAGGAATCGGAGACGGTCACTATTGGCTGTGGACGAGATAGATGACGTTCTGGGTCTCCCAGGATAACTACGTATTATGGTGTTTTAATAGATCTATTTGGCATATCTATGTATTATAATATGTTTTAATATGTTATACTATGCTATACTCTATTCGTTTCTATTAAAGTAGTGAGTGGTATCATACTCTACACTATGAGTATGTACCTAGGTCAGGTCGCACATATAACCCATTAATTATTGTATCTTAACAACCTTCTACAGTCGTCCCAATGGTTTCCCATCGTTATCCCAAGGCTCACCTAAAGATAATAGTATAATTGGTTCATCAAATCCATGATAACCTCGTCACCTGCCAGTGTGGAACCGAACCTTGGGCTTCTTCATTTCTTCATTTTTCCCGCTTCTGTGACGTCCCTCTCTTCCAACACCCACCATGACTCAACCAACCTTCGTAGTTGAACATTTGGATCCCGAGCTGGGCCCATGGTCCACGCTCGAATATGCCTGCATCGCCCGCGAATCGCACGACCGCGGGGCAAGATTCCTGCTCAGCTCTGTGCCCACCGAGCTGCAGATGCCCGCAGATTTGGCCGCCACCAAGGGCCTCGAGGTCGAGCACCGTAGTGTCGAAGAGGTCTTCGCCGACCGCAAGGATAAAGTCTGCTTGTTGGACCCTTCCGCTACGGCCGAGTTGAGTCCCGAGGATGGTGATATCTTTGAGGTCTTCTTGTTCGGTGGTATTCTCGGTATGGAATTTTTTTTTTTTACCCCGCGATATCTATATATGGATTGAGTTCGGACTGACCCTTTGATTGTTCACTGCGTCTGCAGGCGACGACCCGCCTAGAGGTATGTACTTATTTTCTCTATGCACCTCGGCGAGAGACTGACTTTGTAGACCGCACCTCGGAATTGAGGAAGAAGGGATATGTCGGCCGCCGATTGGGGCCTAAGCAGATGACCACCGATACTGCTGTGCGAGTTACTCGATTGGTTGTTCACGAGAAGAGTGAGTGCGAAAGAGTCTAGATGATATATGTGCTGTACGCTGATTCTGCCTAGTACCCCTCGAGGAGATTCAATACGTCGACTACCCGGAATTGCTCATCAATGAGCACGAGCGCACCGAAATGCCTTTCCGCTATGTCAAGGATGCCAATGAGCAGCCTATCATGCCCGATGTAAGACGATTGAATTGCGAGACAGAAACAAGAAGCTAACAGTTCAGGGGATGGTGGATCTTATTAAGAAGGATGCCGACAAGTCGATTGATTTCTTCTAAGCTGATACATAACTGATACATGTATCAGTGATATGTACTAGTTGAAGATCCTCCCAAATTAAACGATAATAAGGTGGCTGAAGAAGGCCTGGGCGTGTTTCAATGGGGGAGTTTCACCTTTTGATTCAGGTTTAGGTGGATATATTAGAAAAATACATACATGGATTTATGATTAATTTGAGTAGATATCTATATTTAACATGTTAATATACTAAATATATCTAAATCACTCTAGATGTATCTCCAGTGGATTATAGAGGGATCTATACAAAAAATACAATAATTACAATAATTACAGAATGACCTCTGTCAAGGCAGGAAGTGGCTGTGCATTTCATCCGCTCCACCTGTAATTACTGGTAATTACAATCATTACTCCACAGGCCACGCCAGCCTTAAACTTCCTTTGAACTCCGTCATTCGACTGCGTACACTCTGTACACTCTGTTGACTAACACACCTTAACACCTTGACTTCCCTTTCTTTGGGGGTTTGCCGTTTCTTTGTGAACACCACGTCACCTCAACTGTCTCCTATCCCAATCATCCCGAGGTCCTTCCGTGTCGTCTTACCTGTCCAACTCCGATGATCTGTTGATTGGCACCGACGAGTCCCTCCGGGACATCTATTCGACTATTTATCTCAACCTTGAATCTGATGATACCCACACTGGACTGCTGAAATGCTCTCAATACCATTCCTCCCTTCTTCCACGAAGGGCGGCACCGCTGCGATGTTACTATCCGCATTATCGCTGCTGTTGAGCCCGTTGGTATCGGCCAGTTCGGCTGCTGATTATTATGTGCACTCGTTGCCCGGGGCGCCGGAGGGCCCTTTCTTGAAGATGCATGCTGGGTAAGTCCCTACGATGTTGGATTGCTTCGAACTTGTGGGCCTTTGCTAACGCGCCAACTCTAGACACATCGAGGTCGATCCCGACATCAACGGCAACCTGTTCTTCTGGCATTTCCAGAACCGTCACATCGCAAACCATCAACGCACCGTCATTTGGCTGAATGGGGGCCCGGGATGTAGCTCTATGGATGGCGCATTGATGGAAGTTGGGCCCTACCGACTCCAGGATGACCATACGTTAAAGTACAACGAGGGCAGGTGGGATGAGTTTGCCAACCTGCTCTTCGTCGATAACCCCGTCGGCACCGGGTTTAGCTATGCAAACACCAATAGCTATCTTCACGAGCTGGATGAAATGGCCGCTCACTTCATTACCTTCTTGGAAAAGTTCTTTGAACTATTCCCCGAGTATGCGAACGATGACGTACGTTTGCCTTGTCCTCTACTGCCTTGATTCTATCTCTAACTGTGTTGCAGTTATATCTCGCCGGTGAATCGTATGCCGGCCAGCACATCCCATATATTGCAAAGGCTATTCAAGATCGCAACAAGGGCCTTGCCGAGAACGGAGGCACAAAATGGCCTATCAAGGGTTTGCTGATCGGTAACGGTTGGATCTCTCCTACAGACCAGTACCCGTCGTACTTTAAGTTCATCGAGAGGGAAGGCCTCGTTCAACCGGGTACAACCCTCCAGCACAACCTAAACGCACTCAACGAAGTCTGTCTCTCGAAGCTGGAGACCGCCGGCGCAAAGAACAAACTGAGTATAGCCTCGTGCGAGTTAGTCTTGCAACAATTCCTCGATCTCACCACCGAAAATAATCAGTGTTACAACATGTACGATGTTCGTCTCAAGGACGAGGCCAAATCCTGTGGCATGAGCTGGCCCCCCGACTTGAAAAACATTGAGCCGTATCTCCAGCGACCGGACGTCGTCAAAGCCCTGAACATCAACCCCGCAAAGAAATCCGGCTGGACAGAATGCTCTGGTATGGTCCACCTGGCTTTCACCGCAAAGAACTCCATCCCCTCCGTCAACCTGCTTCCAGGCCTGATCGAATCAGGCATCAACGTCCTGCTCTTCAGCGGTGACAAAGACCTCATCTGCAACCATATCGGGACAGAGACTTTGATCCACAATATGAACTGGAAGGGTGGCACCGGCTTCGAAACCTCCCCGGGTGTCTGGGCCCCGCGTCACGACTGGACTTTCGAAGACGAACCCGCTGGCATCTACCAATCCGCCCGTAACCTCACTTACGTGCTTTTCTATAACTCCAGCCACATGGTTCCATTTGACAATCCCCGCCAGACCCGCGACATGCTCGACCGCTTCATGAAGGTCGATATCGCCAGCATCGGCGGCCAGCCTTCCGATTCACGCATCGACGGCGAGAAGTTGCCTCAGACTGCTGTCGGCGGACAGGCTAACAGCACTGCTGCCGAACAGAATGAGAAGGAGAGGCTGAAGCAGACTGAGATGCACGCGTATGCCAAGTCCGGCGAGGCTGTCCTCGTCGTTGTGATTATCGGTGTGATCGCTTGGGGCTTTTTCATCTGGCGTAGTCGTCGTACTCGCCGGGGCTACAAGGGCGTCTCGAATAATGATATGTCGGACAGCACATCCATTCTCAACCGATTCCAGAGCAAGCGTTCTGGTCCTGATGTCGAAGCTGGTGATTTCGATGAGGCCGAGCTCGACCAGCTTCATTCTCCTGACATTGCGCGGGAGCATTACGCTGTTGGCGAAGCTAGCGATGATGAGGATCATGTCTCGCATCCGGAAACTGGTGAAAACCGTCAGTCTTCACAATAAGTTGTTTTTTTTTGAATGGTTTTCTTCAAGGGGATTTGAAGTTTTTGAAATGATTTTTGGCATGTGCATAAAGTAGACGGTGTTCTGGGGTCTTGATCTCATTCTAAATATGATTTTTCATTCTGATATCTCTTATAATAACTTGGTTTCCTTATTAGGTTGCGGATGGATTACTAACGATGTTCAAGTACTCCAGGGCTCTTCTAATTCTTCTAACTCTCTGCTCTCTGCTCTCTGCTTTCTGCTTTCTTCTTTTGCAAAATGCCAGGCAACACAGCTTTAACCAAGGGCCTCAAGCCCTGGTACAAAAATTTGCACCGAATGGCCCAGTACAAAGAACTCGAGATTCCAGATCAACTCCCTCGTTTGGAGCCCTACGATATGACAATAGACCAGGCCGAGTTGACTTTTGGGATCAAAGAAGCCCACAGCTATCGACTCTGGCAATTTCCAAATGCGATCATCAGCCTTCGTCCCGAGTTTGGTATCTCATCACTGCTTGACTGTTTGACTACTTGAAACTATTCTAACCACATTATCATATAGTACACTACCTTCAGAAGTATGATCGGCCTACAACCAAATCCCGCTGCCGTATCGATGCCCTAATAATGGCTGTCTATCACGCTCTTGACAGCCAAGGGTTTATACATACCCCTACTCGTGTCAAACTTGATTTCGACACTCTATCGCGGAGTCCTATCACATATAACAACCAACCCTACAGTTACATCGGAAAGGCTGATTTTAGCCTTTCTATCGGTGAAAAAGACCACATGGCATGTTATCTAGTTGTGGTCAAGGAAGATGCCCAGCTCAGCGCAAGGCAAGCTGAATCTAGATCACATCGGAATAAACATGGTCAACTCTTGGCCTATATGGCCATGGTGCAAGCGAGCAGAAAACGTAGAGGTCAGTCGGATTATACAGTCTGGGGGGTTGTGAGTAACGGCTTGAATTATTGGTTCTACCAGCTGGATATGCAGGGTGAGTGGTCCTCGGTGATGTTTCAATCAAGGCGAGAAGGCTGGCAGAGTATTGCCAATATTTTCGCTACATTCATCTTACATTCCATCGCCTCATATTCTCCTCTGCGTCCGAATCTGGCTTGATGGGTGAGTCTGAGGATAATACGGTAGCTTTTACCTATGGGTTGATATAGAGCTCTATCCTTCGCAATGTCCCGGTGACATATTGATTATATATTCTTCATTTGTCTGGCCTCTAAATACACCAAGCCTTTTTGTCTATAAGCAATTCAGATCCAACATATGCCAATTCCAAAAAGAAAATCACCGCGTCACAGTCCAAACCTTGACGCTCCCATCATCAGCCGTTGAAACAAGCACCTCCTCCTCACCACCAGACCCCCGATCCGCCCTCTTGGCCCAAGCAACATGGTTAATCTCGTAAATCCCATGCGCTCCATCCTGAACACCAACAAGCACCCACTCCGTCCGCAACACATCACCAGACGTAGTATCCATAGCATCTGAATCAGTCTGCTGCTCCTGCTCTAGCGTAACAAACCGCTCTTCATAAATTGCAATCCGCCCATCTGCACTAGTCGAAGCAACAAGGCCAGTTCGCTTACTCCACGCAACAGCATAAACAGGCAGTTCATGCGCATGCGGAAGCACAGCATCCTCCTCCCAAACCTCATCCGTCCCAGTAGGCCGGATGATACTCGGGATACCCGTCGCCGCAGAAGACAATGCCCCCGTCTGCTGCGATTCCTTCGGCTGGCGTCGCCACACGCGTACAGTGCGGTCATCCGAGCAAGAGAGAAGGCGCGGACCGGAAAGCGCTCTCTGGGAACGCCACTGAGCTTGTAAAGTGCTCAGCTCAGACTCGGAAACGGATTCAGAAATAGGCCCGTTCCATTTCCCCTCTGCTTCTTCCCCCTCCCAATCCAAAAACCAAACTGTCCCCTCATGCCCCTTGATACATGCTACCTGGCCCCAATCATCCAGATCCTCCCGCCACAGCCGGATGGTATCGTCGTAGCTCCCGCTAGCAAGACACTCCTCGGAAGGATGCCATGAAACACACTTCACGTCACCCCCGTGCTCCTGCATCACAGCAACGGTCTCGAAGTTGTTATCGCCGTCGTCGAGATCCTCCCAGATCCAAATTGACTTGTCGCGTGAGCATGTCGCCAGCAGCATCCCCGACGCAGACCATGATACGGACTTGATTTCGCTGTCGTGTCCGTCGAGAAGGACTGCGAACCGCCATTCTTCTTCGTCTTCTTCGCCGTCTGCGGTGTCGGTACCAGTACCGTTGGGAGCTTCTGTCAAAGTATCGGTTGGGGTCTGTTTCTCGCCGCTGTTCATCCCAAGCCCGACACCCTCCTCCTGTCCGTAACTATCCCACCGCCGCCAGATGCCGACTGTTGCGTCGAAACTGCCCGTCGCCAGGACGGACTCCCCCGTCATGTGTGGCTTCCATGCTGCTGTGCGGACGGAGCGCTTGTGGCCACCGGTGATTGTGGAAAGGAGGGTGAAATTTGTGAGGGAGTAGACTCGGATGGTCTTGTCTGAACTGCAGGTTGCGACTATGGGGAGGGTGGGGTGCGGGGCTGTGAGCCAGGTTCGTTCTTGAGAGGGGGGTGTTAGGTCGGATAGGTGTGTTATTGTGACTTTTGGAGACATCTTGATTTATGATTTCCCTGTTGAGGATTGAAGGGATTGGAGGGGATTGGGGGGAAAGGGAATGGATGGATGTGGTCGTGAGGTTGGAATTTTGATGTGGGGGGTTGCTGATTAGATAGTGACTTTCCAGGTTTATATTGGAGATATTTTATAGATCGAACACTTCAAGCTTGGGATACTCATATAACTATGTATGATACAGTATAGAAAAAAGTATAGAAATCAAGTGTCATTACTCCATACAAAAATCCTAGAAACTAGTTGTATACCCTGCCAATCTGCCCTGTCCAAAGTCCAACCTATAAAGTCCAACCTCCAAAGTCTAAAAATGGAAACGAAAGGACAAGAACTAAAAGAAAAAAAAAGACAGCATTATATATGTCCCTCTAAAACGCCTTCACTGTGCTGGAACGCCTTCTTCATATAAACCCTCGTATATCGCCCCATGGCAAAGCCAATCCACCTCCCGGACCTTCTCTAATTCTTCCACCAACTTCCCAACCTCATTAACAAACTCCGGCATACCTGCTCCAGCTAGATTCTGACTGGCCGTGGTAGTAGCCCGCACCCGTTCAGAGGCACTCGATGCGCTGAGACGCGATAGGACGTGGCTGCGAAGGCGGGAGAGAATGAGTTTCGTCACCGGGTCCGAGAAGCTAGCCGCGGAGGTTGTGCTTCCATTCGAGTCTGAGACAGAGGTCTCTGAGGTCACCACCGCGAGCTGGGGTGCGGCAGCGAGACATGCCGTGGCGACGGGTCCGAGCACCCGTTTGATCGTAGCTGCGAGCTGGGCGCTCGCAGTGGGTGGCATCGGATGCGTCGACTCCAGGATAGACTGTACTCGCTCTGGGCTGATCTCGTTGAAGTCCAGAGACAGAATCCGGTCTGCTTCAGGTTTCCATTGGGACCGTGCGTCTCGCTTGAGCAGGTTCTTTGCTGTCAACAGGATGGAAGCAGTTGCTACAATTTGGAATACCCTGGCGTGCAGCCGTTCAAGCCGTTGGCGATCGAGGCTCAGAGTCTCTGGAACTAGATCCTCGGACACGATCGCATTGCTTAGAACGGTGTCGGCAAGACCTTGGGCGTAGACTCGCGCTGGTGGTGGGTGTGGTTCTCCTTGGACACCTTCCGGGTCTCGCTTCTTCATCTCATCAACGATGATCTTGCGATGAATGCGCCAAAATCGTCGGGTCTTGCCCAGGCTGATGGTTCCGTCTGCAACGTCTCGGTCGAATGCCCGCTTCTCATAACCCGGAGCTTCTTCGATGAGCTGGGGTGCAGCAAGCTGGATCATGAAATTCGTCTGGTCGAGTGATAGCAGATCAATTATGCTCATCAATCGAGCCAGCCGGTCGATGGCATCGCCTGAAGTATCCTCAATGTATGCCTTGACCACAGGATCCCGGTAGGGAGCGCATAAGCGTGGTAAGATGTTGTTCATGAACTCGAAGAAATTATCATAGGAGAATGTGCCAGCCTCGCACTGTCCCTGAACCAGTTTTGGGTCTAAGACTTCGCTAATTATCACGTAAAGGGAATTGCCCCGTTGGAGTGAGCGCAGCAAGCGATCTTGGATCACTGTGGCCATTGCGACAGTCCAGTTGGTGCCGTGTCCAGATTCGACGCCTTTTCTCATTGTGTCGCACATCTGCTTCATAATCTGTCTGCGCGGTTCAGTGTACGGTGCTTCCTCGATCTTGAACTCTTTGTTGATGAGGAGTTCATGCACCAGCTCCCGATTTTCAGGGAGAGGAGTGAGGATTTTGGTGAATCTCTCGTGGGGAGATGTCCGCTGTTTGTCCAGCTCTTGGAATACTGCGGCATCGATGTTGTTGAATGACTCGCTAAGTGGGGATGTGACACTCTGCGTAGCTTCCGTGGTTGGAGGAGCAGTCTCAGCAGACCGAGGGATAGCTTGCTTGGAGGCAGCCCTCTTCTTCTCCCGCTTGGCCTTCTTCAATGAATCTCGGATCAGTTCCATGTGTCGGTCAGGTCCCGCAAGTCTCTTCAGACGGGCGAGCAAAAGGACCTGGTTCTGTCGGATACCCAGTCTGTAGTCCTCTGCAGCACCGCCGGCTTTGTCATTCTTGACCGTCTGCCAGATCAACTCCAATTCGACAAACTGTGCAACCATGATTTCAATCAATACACTAGAGTCGTGCGACTTCCAAGCATGGAAAGCAGAGAAAAACACGTTGTGTGATTCACACAAAGTTTGCAGATCCGCAGTGATTACAGATGGAGAGCAACAGCCTGACGATAGCAGCGCCGTGACCTGGTCAAAGGCTACCAGCAGCTCCCGAGCCTTGGCGATCAGATCTTGCTCCTGGTCTCCATTGCTGCTCAAAACTTCTTTTGGATGAGTGACAATGAGATAGCTGCTGAGGAATGTGCGTACTGCACCCCTCTCACCCAACGCGCCGCCTTCCATGTCTTGCAGACCGCAGAGGCGGAGAACATTCGTCATAGTATCGAGCAACTTGCCGTTAGAAAGGAGAGCACCAACTTCTTCAAAGGACATGTCACGAACTCGGTCTACCGACAGGTTCAACGACTGGAACTGCTGCATAACCATCTTCGCGTTATGGGTTCTCCATACGCGCTGGATCTTCCGCGCAGCCGCATCCTGCGCAACGGACTTGGTGACCTCTCGGGACATCTTCTTTTCCTCGGTGGCTGGCAAGCTGCTAGTGCGTTGGCGGCGGTGAGTTTGCTGGTATAATGTGCGCCGTTTCTCTGCCTCTGCAAACTTCTCCGCCATTTCCAGACGCAAGCGAGCTTGTTCGGCAGCTTTCTTTTCCCGTTGATCCTCGGCCTTCTTCTTGGCCCGTTTCACCTGATCCTCGCACTTGGCGGTGATATCGGCGAGCAGACGCTCCCGGGCCTGCTGGGCAGCCAACGCTCTCTCTTCGAATTGTAGGTTTCTTGTAGCTGCTTTAGCCAGAGCGGCTCGCAGCCTCACTTTCTCCGCATGCAATGCACGATCCGCGAGTCGTGCCTTTCGGCTCTCCAAGATGGACGTGCGACGGAGGTGTTGAGCAATATGATCCGCACTTAGCGAGCCATTCGAGGACCCGGTCGAATTATGGGAGTGCAAGGAGGAGACTGAGCTTCGTCGAGATGAGGCGGCGGAGGAACGGCGGGCCTTGCTGCTTTTGCGGTAGAACCGGGCTGCAATGTGTGGTGGGAGACTTAAGGGAAGGGTCGGCTCCTCAGAGAGCATCTCTATGTCGAGATCACTCAGGGATTCGGGTGAAAGAGGTGTTGGACCAGCATCCGGAAGCTGGATCTCGATGTCGGAGTTGCGACGGATCATAGTACGGAGTGACGCGGGTGCGACGCGGAGCTGATAAAGCGAAGGGAGAATCGGCGGGGCAGTACTGATAAGAGATTTGGATGGTTGTTCACAGGGATTTCACTTAGGTTATAGAATCCCAGTCGAGTGATCTCAAGTCTTTTAAGAAGAATAAAGGAGCAATCTAGAAAGGTTGAAATCAAGGAGTAAAAGACATGCACATCACTCGGCTGGGGGGATCCGTGCCTCGTTCCTCGTTTCAGAATGGGAAATTTAGTAGAAAAAAAGGAGATCGGATGGATCAAGTGAAGTAGATGAATCCGCTCAAATAGCTAAATAAGCTAAATAGCTAACTCAAAAGCAGACGACATGATGAAACCAGGAACGTTCTGATAGAAGGTAGATCTTCTCGAAATGGAATCTCGTGGCTGCAAGCAGAAGCTGAGGTAAGCGCGATGATCGATAAGCCCGAAGATCGATCTTCTCTATTTATAGCTTCCAAGGTTGTACAATATATATATATATATATATATATATCTTGTATGGGTGATTGATGTTTATTTGAATCTACTAAACAGTCCCACCCTCGTCTAGGCTTTGAATGCGTATACATCTCCAACCTTCATTTCACGGAGTGGACACCCACCAAGCTCCGCGATAGCTTCGTTGGAACAGTATCCCAATTCGGCTACAATCTGGGCACCCTGATCGCCTTCTGATCCGGCTATGGAATGTCCTTCCACAAATTGCCCTACAACATCGCTTGGCGAGTCCCCGATATAATGGGGGTCCTCATAATGTCGCGGCTGGGGAATCTCAAGGAACTTCCGAGAAACGTGAAACCATGGCCATCATGAACGGGGGATAAAAGACCCCGGTTGCTCATGTGGAGGATGCGGCCCCAGACCATGCTTCTCAGGGACTGGTGAGGTCATCTGTTTGATCCGAGCAGGTTGGTATGGTATAGGCACCGAGGCTACAGATGACCAATGAAGAAATTTAGTATAAGCCAAGTAAGAAAGAAAGTTTCAATAAAATTGCTATCGTTGCGTCGTGATACCAGTGTACTTTGAAACCCAAAAAATGAACGCTATGCTGCAGCGAAGCCAGCTGCTTGATGTAAGTAAAACCAACATCCCCGAGATGCGTTGGGTTGGCCATTGCTTGGTTGACTCTGTCGAATCATATCGGATCAAATGCACCTTTTATAGTCATCACATGTGTAAGGGTACACAAAATGACGGAGCTATCATCTGAAATCTTGAATCGGCCTAGAAGAACCTTATCTGTTTCCCGGTGCAGCCCAGTCAGGGATAGACACCGGCTTATAGATGCTTCTGAGATCAAACCCCATGGACCAGAATGGGTAGGACTGTGGTCAAGGGTTGAACAGTGTTCATTGCTCGGTGCGTGGTTTGGCCGGATTAATTGATGAGGGCAAAGATGGCTGTTGGGTCACATTTCATACGACGATGATTCAACCCGCGAGTCATCTGGGTTCACGTGTAAGGATCTGCATCGGCCTCATTGGTGGCCGAAAATTTGGATGTGATCTTGATCTTCATCTTCCTCCTCGTCGTCGTCCTCGGTACCATGAGAACCATCGGATTCAGCCGCGTCAGAAGACTCACCGTCTTCTTCATTCCTAGCTTCCAATACGTTTTCAGTTGATTTCGTCTCCCCGCCAAACAGTCCATAGCGGTATGTAAGCTTCTTGCTCAAGAAATTCAATGCACCATAGTCCTCATTCTCGCCACGAGATGGACCTCCAAAGAAGGGCATAGATGAAGGTTTCTCTGATTCACGCTCAGTCGGTAGTCCAAAGTAGTTGCTGACGACAGGCGAGACAGCACGGCCTCGTGTGATGTTATAGGATGATAATCGTCTTGCGGGTTCGTGGGACACGGGGACACTGAGCCGTGAATGAGGAATCGATGTGTTATTGACATTCAATTCTGCCATGGAAGACGAAATCGAGTCATCGTTTTCAATGAGCGAAGATGATCGAGGCCGAGAAAGGAGGTCTTCCCCGGCGTCTTCCTCGGGTTGAGTAGACATATCTCCGTGCAAAATGCGAAGTTGGGCCGTATTGTACGACTCACACCTAGATCCTATCAGCAGGCGTTGATCGTCTTTTTCTCTCCAAGAGTACATACAAATCACATCTTAAGCCGAGCCAATGGTACTTGACAACTGACTTCGAACCGCAATCGTTGCAGTAAATAAGGCCTTTGGTATCCTTGAATTCGTCGGGCATAGGCTGGCTCTCGATGGTGCGATCCAGGTTTCGGAATGTGGATTCCATGTTGGTGATGGTCTTGCTACAGAGGGGACAACGGTAAGAACTTTTAGAGTACTCTGAGAGACACTTGTGGTGTATGCTGTGGCCACATCGCATGACGACGACAGTTTCTGGAGAAGTGAACATGTAGTCGCCACATATGGGACAGTCACACTGGGTGGAGCGTTCAATGCAACGATGAGTGTTCTCAATGCACATAGGAAGACAAACAGAGCATGTCTATAATGTGGTCAGTATCAGTATTGTCTAAGCTATGTCGGAGCCCTTACCTGGCAATGGAAGAAATCCTTCCCCAGTCCCTGTCCAATTCGACATATACCGCAGTCGCTGCAATGATAGATGCTCTTTTTGCTGTCGTTATCCCAGAGCTTGCAAATCTCGCAATAATACTGTGCAGTTTGCTCACTGCACTGCCTGCAGTTCTGCGCTGCAGGCTGTGCATGCCCACATAGCATACAAAGCATGTGCTCGGTGTCTCGACGAATGAGTGAGTGGTCTTCCAATTCGTCATGGCAGAAGCGGCAGGTATACCATTTTTTGCAAGTGTGGCACTCAAGTTTTACATTGCGCTGATAGTGCACACATCCCAGAGTAATCTCTTCTTGTTCTTCCGTGTCGCCGTCTTCCTCCCCAGTTTCAAGTTCTGGCGATTCCGTTTCTGCCTTGGGCACGAAAGTGGGCTGCAGATCTTCAGGTGTGAGATTGAAGGTGCTCTCGTACAGAGGGGCTGATTCGGAGCATGGCGAGCTTGGTCTAGAAGCATTGATCTCCGAGGCCCGGGGAATCTCTGGGCTTGTTGGCAGTCCTAAGCTCTGTGGACTCGATGGAGTTGAGAATACCCCCATGCCAGGGGTGCTTGGAAGCTCACGGGACGTGTTGTAACCTTCTGTCATGAGACCGTGGACCATTCGCGCCTTCTCAACATTGGTCAGCCGCAACTCCCTAATTGCGATGATCTTGCTTCTCAGAACTCCCATCCCATCATCCGCTGGAAGTAAAGAATGTGCCAATCCCTCCGGATCAAAGGCATTGTCCAAAGATCCTTGAGGCTCACCGATGGATATCGCTGAAGCTGCGTATTGTGGCTCATTATGCGAGCTCAGCGCTTCGCTGGGGTGTGAAGCTTGTGAATTCGATGGATTGTCCTCCTGCACGGTGACGTCGATTTCATGTGTGGGATCAAATGAGCCGTCTGTAGTCGCAGCTATGTTTTGGATGGACCTGGGTGTGTTGTGGGTCACTGATCGAGTGTCCTCCGGTTGCAAGTTTCGGCCATCCATCTCTTTGGGTAGGGTTGTGAAGAAAGGAAGGCTATGCAGGGACCCCGCACCCGCATCTCCGCAGTTCGATTTCTGTTCGTGATCTTGGCCCGGCTGAGAAACAAATTTATCGTCACTATCACTCGAGGGGTTTGTCGGTTCGTTCAGGTGGAATGTAGTTTGGTCGTCATTTGGTAGGCTGTTCGGTTGGGGTGGTAAGGGGGATCGTATTCCAATTTGGATCAGCAACGAGGAAATGAAACCACTCATGAAGGGCTGTAAAGCGGCATCTCACTAAATCACTGTTAGATGCTTGAAATTGAAATCAAGCAAAATCAAACCCCAAACTTCGAGCTGAAACAGCAAACATCGTGGCATGTGACGTCCACGGGCACCGCCCCCGATGCTGAATCATCGTCACATGCTCTGAGGCTGGAGCCTGAACCGATTGCACGATTTTTAGTTGGACTCGGTTGGACTTGGGAAAATCAGCGAATATTGGGCAAGGAGAATGGACTATCATTTTGGTTTAGAATTTGCTCAGAGTATTCTAGCACGTAGTTTTCCCAATCAATGTTGTCTTCCTTGCAGAGCCGTTATTACGCCCAACAACCAATACTATCTACCAATGAGTCTCAAATTTGATGACGAGGATTGGCTCTACGACGTTGTATTGAATGCCAAGGCATGCAGAGTGCCATTGACATAATGTGTTGTACACCATAGGATTGTCCGGAAATACAACACACGACGCTGACCCAGAGGCAGGACGGGTCATCGTGTCCTACGGAATCCTTCAGATATGTACCGGTGTTCTGATCACGGTAATACCCGCCCGGTATGTGCAAACACCCTATTTGGGCGAGCTGCCTCGCGTCGATATGGATTCATGCCCAAGGGAAGCACTGAGGCCTAACGGATGCACAATCTGGCGTAGCGGGTCGGATCAGCACCGAGAGAAAAGTCGAGAACTGCGGAGTTCGAATCATCTGAGACATGTCCCTAGACTCTCATTCAAACGGTCAAGTGTCAAATTGTAATGGTCAAAGGCGCTTGTCCGTAACTGGTTCTCTACATGACCTAGTCCCAGGGATCGTGGACTGAGGCCAAGTTAGCGGCGTTCTTCTCCACTTATGTTGGGTGTCACTCACACGCGGGACTCCCTCGCAAGGTGACCTTGCTCCCAGTATCTAGCTAGGAGAAGGTTCTTCAAGATCTTGTGTTCCATGCCCGCAACCTCGGTAGCTCGTTCGAGAAAACGAAGGGTGTTGTTGATTTTGGCAGGATTAAACTCTTCGGAGGGGGAGGAACGATAGGATTGTCGTAAGGATTTTAGAAGCATATGGCGACCCGGCGTCGAATACTGAATCGCTTTCAACCCCTGTCGATAGAGATGACGGTATGCGTGGAGCATAGCTCGTTGATCCACCTTCATGGTCTGGATTGAAGCGTTCATGTCCGATCTATTGGACAAGTCCGAGCCAACGAATTTGCGGCAGATGTGCAATGAAACGGAATCAGGCGGAATCAACGGAGATCCGAAGTGTTGAGTGCAAATGTTGGATTGGCATTGGAGGAAAGGAAGAGAGTAAAAGACGGTCAAAGTTGGGGAAAGGTTGTAGCCTCAGGCAGGACTAGCCCGATCGGGAGAGGTGACTTGGGCCGCAATAGCAATCTTATCAATCCCTCCTCTCTGTCTCTCTCCCTCCCCTCATCTTTCCTCCAGATATTCTCGTTCTTTCTTTTCTGTCTTCTCCTTGCTACTTGCTCCTTTTGCTCTTGCTCTTGCTCGAGGGTTGACTCAAAAGGCTCACACACCAAGGACGCTGTTTCTATTTCGGGCGACCGCGGGGTGCCTTTACTTCGTACTCTTTGCGTTGCTGCGGTGCACTAGGCGTGACTTTGCCCTGACTTGACCAGACGCCCTTCACTCTGCCCATACCAGGAGATACATATCATCTACCCGTTCATACCATACGTCTCATACATATCTTAAATGATGTACTGAAATCTTCATCTTCGCAAGGTGCTGCGAGTAGCTGAACCAGAAGTATGGCCCGTGTCATAAGGAGGGCTGCCTCGGCCTCGGTCAGGCATGGTCCTGGCCGGGCTATCCAAAGGAGAGCGAGAAGACACAAAGTTATTATGGAATCTGTGACCCAAGAAAAGAAAAAGCTTCGGAGTGTGGTATGTATACTCTCTACTTCACCTTGGCCAAGTGATTAACAATAATGGACAGATCTGTTTTGAAGCCCAAGCACCAAGCGGTTACACCTTCATTCCTGCAGGAAATCCGCAACTCACTACAACTTGTAAGGAGCGGTGTCGAGACGAGGGTCTCCAAATCCATGCAGTATCGGTGAGAACGCTATCTGGTTCCTAATGATCATCACTGCTTATTTTCTTTTCTAGACTACCCCACACCATCGCCATCATAACCTTTCCCAGCATGTTCATCGGATAGGATATCATTTTCCTAGTACTGTGGTGGCAGCCGTTTGTTCAGAACTAGGGTTCTACCTCACAAGTACTGGTAAAACAGTACCTAGTACCTTCCCCACGGACAGGATAGAGAATCCTGAGCAGGCTGATTCTGAAATTTCTCAAATAACCCTCAACACAGAAGCACGGGACGCCTTAAAGGATCTTTTCCCAAACATACCAGACAAAGATTTGAATCAGATTATCAAGACCGCTTTTCAAAAGGTACGTATATCCCCCATCTTGATCGGAGAAAAAAAATGAGGACGTGGAAAACCTGATATCGAAAAAAAGGGTCAGAAAAAAGTTGGGACGGCCACCGAATTGCCTTTGGCCCGCAGAGCCCAACTTGCTGTGGTTGCTCACGTTCGACATGTCTACACTGACTACGATCGCCTCCTAAAAACCACTTCATTCCATGAAGCCAGAGGGGTTGTTGAACACACAACTCTAGCAAAAGTCATTGAGTGGCGAGGGGACGATGAGAATGGCCAAACAGTGCTGGAAGATGTTTTCCGCGAGGTGATCGTTATCTCAGACGATGAAGACAGTGAATCAGAAGAAGATGCGGCTGCTTCACCGGGGCATCAAAACACCAGTGTGGAAATACTTCCAAGCGATACTCGGGCCCACGAGATCCAGTATCAACCTATCAACAACACGAGCCCTCTTGGCCGTGATCTTCCACGGGAACTATCCGAGGAAGCGCCGCCTGGGTTCCGATTTGTCACAAGAGCCCCCGCCACAGACACTATCAACCGTCGTGGATTTAACAGGTACAAAGCATGGACCCGCGCTGTCAAGGAATATAGAGAGGGTATACAGGGCATTGAACAACCCAGGTTTTCTGTTGCCCCAGCTGAAAAGCAAAGCCCACGATATGCCGAGCAGCGTATTACTGCTCAGGAAGTACCCGCTGCTAGGCGCCAGGATATAGTTCCCCAGCACGCCGAGGTTCATCGGCGAGTCGCTCCAGGCTCAGCCAATAATGATAACCAAGCACATCGAGTGCTCGCTATTCCACTAATGGACCGACAGGTGGCCAAGAGACATGTAGGTGTCCAGGATAACTATCCTCATTTGGACGCCCAGCAAAAATTCTCCACCCATGAACTGAACGCCAGGCCAGCTGGACTAACTAATCAGGAATCACCCGAGTTGCAAATCCTAGAAGAACTCTCTGGGCCTAGAATTGGGAACATGGCCCACTCGCAGGATGTTCCTCCCCCCAGGATGGAGCCCAGATTCCGACAGGAAAGACTGCCTCCTCAGTCGGACAGGACCAACGCACCTGTGTTCGTGAGCGGGCCAAAGGAAAATCGGCAGAAATTGACCCCAGTGGGACGCCGCACTGACTCTGTCACTTCCCCTCTTCTGAGACCAGGTTCCAACGCACAGGATTCTATCTTGCCCTCGATTGAAAATTCGCGGCCATCAGAAAGCCGGCGGACTGACGGTGCACATCCTTTGGTCAATATGACCAACAAAATGTCCCTCCGATCGGTCACGCCAGGGCGCCCTAAAGGAGAGATGATGCATCACCCAGATGTCATGGAAAAGGAAGGTGACAGCGAACACGCGAGCAAAAGACGGCGTTTGGCATATCGCGAAGGTTCTCGGACCGATCCCCGTCCAGACCCGTGGAGTGCGAGGCCTATGGGGCTTCCTGTTTCCGAAGGATTTGGGTCACATTCTTATCGTCGTGTTGAGCTTGTCACAGACCATCGACTGCAGGACCAGTCCCATTTCCGTCGGGAGTATCAGCCAGTGGAGCAACCCCCTGTTGTAGGACACCCGCGGGAAAGGAACGCGAACTCACACTCTTATTCCAACGCACAGCACGGCCCAGAAACAAGGTCAGTCTCGGGTCGACAGCCCATTAGCGGACCGCACGAGCCTCAATCCCAGGTCGGACTTTCGAATACTAGTGCCATTATCTTGGAAGGGGATCGCACCTTTAGAGCGGCTCCAGCCGTTTCTCATCCTGGACCATGGTATCCTTACCACGGTGATCGTAGTCTCCGTTCAGATCGTGTTCCGAAAGACTCGCGGGCCATTCGGCACACCGGCATTGATGGTGGCCGCCCTTTACGAGAGAATGTTCATCCGGACAGAAATCTATATGCCGAGGACTTTGTCCGGTATATTGACCACCGTGAGCCCCTTCCATATGAATACGCCTCCAGGCGGACAGAGCCCGAAGCCAAGCCCATTGGAGACCCTTCCATGTCAAAGCCCACTGGAGACCCTTCCCCGTCAACCCGAACTAGAAACCTTGGTTACGTTGGTACAAAGAATCTCTCTCAGGCCCAGGTTTCGTCTGATCAACGTGGCCCATTGCCCATAGGACCGCGAGTGGCTCCTTCCCATGACCACCCTCGCACCTTTTCAGATTCTGCCATAGGAAAAATCCAGCCTCACGTGTCCCCCCCTCAGGTCCCTCGTGAAAGACCAGCCAGTGGCGGGTTCAACTCCTCGCGGTAAGCCTTCTTTGGGGGAAACCAACCAGTTCAACAACACACCTTTTTCCCCTATGCCTTGTGAAATTCCTCACTAACGCAGATATAGACCCTCCTACAGTTACCCTCCCTCATCGCAAACTATGGAGCAAGATCGCCCATTCTATGTCCAAAGGGTTGAACCACGCTCGCCCTACTATTCCGTCCTTGATGGAAGACACGTTGTCATCGTTGATTAATTAATTCCACCTTCTATCATATTCCCCTTTTGTTGCCAGGTGTTTTGTATTCGCATTGCGTTGCATTGTTGCTCATGATACCCTTGTGCATATTCTTAGAAACTCTCTCACCATGGGTCTCAATACCAATTTGAATCGGGAACTACGGTTCCCTCATTTTATATCTATTTTGTTGTATCTCGTCAAGATCATTTAGTCATGGGAATTCCAGAGCAACCTTGGAACCTTCCAAAGGTTGGAATGCATGCTGTTGGTATGTTCTGCCTAGCACTGTCTAGCTCTGCCTAGCAGTCCAGTCTAGTCTTGGGCCTGAGTTCCACGAGCTTAGGCAACTTGCCTAAACTCGTTGGAGTTGACTTCCAGGCCTCATGCAAAAAGAAAAAAAAGGGTATATAAGACCGGAAACAGCACGAGCATCAGAGAGGATTTAAACCTCCTTGCTCTCCCCATCCGCCTCTCCGCTGTTCACGGTCTTGCCAGTCTTCTTAATCTTCTCCAGCACATCATCGTAGGAAATAGTAGGCTCGGTGGTGACATTGACCGTCTGGGACTCGAGGCTGACATCGAAGGTCTTGACGCCTAAAGACCAGCGTGTTAGGATCAAAAGGCGATGAAACAGGTTGCGCGTCGCTTACCTTCCAGCTTTTTGAGGACACGCTCCACGGCGCCAGAGCATCCGCCGCAGGTCATAGTCACATTGAACTTGTACTGGTGGTCAGACATGGTGGGAAATTGATTTTGTGTTTGGTGCGGGGTGTTGTTTAAGAGGAGGGGAAGAAGATGCTTGGCGGATAACACAGTGGACTTTTTCGAGATTTGTTTCAGATAAATAACAAAGGGGAAATAGTTAATAGAGAAAGAGAGAAAGGAAGATTATATATATTTTTACTTCTTCTATCTATCTATATACGGAGTATAACTATTCTCGCCTGGTATTCTGGATTTGTCATACTTCATCCCTTGGTGAATGAGCCATATTCGCCATTGGTTGACCAATGTCTTTTATAGTAAGAACTACAAAGTATACTTGTTCTGGAATATGCATATGTATTATGGAATTATTGGATATATAAGCCATTTCTAAAATCCAGCGGCTCTTTTCTTCTTCTTTTTCGGTTTCTTGAGTGTGCGAGTTCCAAAAGCTCCCCGCTCCATCTGGGTCATCGGCATACCATCCGGCTGACTACTGTTGATGTTGATTCGGGGAGGTGCGAGGGGCTGACTGCCCCATGTTCGGACCATAGGGACTGCCGGGGTCGAAGGGAGGGATTGCTCACGAGTCTGAGAGCGCTTCTTCCGTCTATTCTTGGATGTGCGCGCCTTGGAACCCCGCGTCTCCTCGTCTTCGATCCTGTCCCATGTATAGTGTTGGGGATTGGTCCCCACTGGCCAGTGGGAGAGGAGGGTTGCCACCTTCCGTGGTGTTGGACGTGGGGTTTTGAATGTGATGAATGCTGAGAGGCCACCCAGGACTGGGACTGCGGTGTACTTGGATGGCTGGACGGGCGTCGTGTCCCGTCGGGATCCAAAGGCTCGGCTTTTGGCCATTGATGACTGGCTTGCAGGGGTCTGTGATGATAATAATGCGAAGTAGCTCGATTGGTATTTGTTCTGTGCCGCGGCCTTCTCATTTGCCTTTTGAATTGTAAGGTCATCGACCGGATCTGGGGGCCTGGATAGTAAGATGCTATCCAACGAGGTGGAAATTTTGATTAGGCGTGAAAGGATGAGATCGGCAGCAACTCCCCGAATGAGTTTCTCTTTCATGAGTCGTGTCTGCACGGGGATGATGCGAGGCAGGGTAGACATCCAATCATCGATCATTCGATCATATGTATTTAGAAGATCCCTGTCTGCTTCGGCCGACAACTTGGCCGGCATGCCATACCTCCCGTTTGAGGATGGGACTGGTAGAAGCATATACCGACAGTGAGCGTCGGGGTCCCCGTATTCGGGCACCAGTGTTGAGATGAGTCGTTTCACATCATCTGCACTTTCATCAAGACCCCCAGGCAAAATTCTCTTGCCGGTCAGTTCAACCATCGTCCTGCCTGGAGGTCGCTTCGATCCATTCGCCATTTCGCCTTGTAGAATTGCAATCAACCCATCGAATGTCCTTGGTTTGGGCATTCGTCTCTTCTTTTGCTTTTTTGGACGTATTTCCATCATCCCTGTCGCTATTTTGTAGACGCCGGATAAATCCAAGGTCCACTGCAAGTCCGACCTTGTATCAACGCGGCCCATTTTGGGCTTGCAACGACGAACAATCGTTTTCTTTGTCGCTGATTCGTCCCAATCATTCACAATAAAGTCATCGGTGGGTCTGATGTAGGATGTCGGAGCATAACGCCTTCTTAACCGCAAGACACTACTTTCACGAAACAAGTCCGGCTCGTCTGGATCTCCGCGTGGACCTTTGAAAGTCGATTCATGGACGGCAAAATCGGAATCCATCCAGAAAAGCTTGATCAGTGGCAAGTGGGCGTTATAGAAATTCCTACCCAGTGGTGTAACAGAGTGGGCAATCTCTTTGAATACAAATCTCGAGAATCGCACAACAGAGTCACGTTGAGTTGGCGGTATCTCGTCCAACAAGGGCACATCTAGCACCAGGGGATCAGGTACAGACATACACTCGGTCTCTTCGTCGGATATAAAGGGACATGGAAATGCTTGTACCAGCTGAGTGATCTGCGAATACAGAACTAGATACACATCTAGATGATAACTTAGTATTTAAATTCCGTGTTCAGTCACACTAGCACATACCTTGGTATACAACTATGTCACTAAGTCGCAAAGTTGTGTCTTCGGGATCTCGAAAGTGCCTCCAGGAAACTTGAGGGTATAGAGAAAGACTTGTATCATCATCGCCTGGTAGGGCTCCGAGATCAAACCATGATATCCGAGTTGTCGTCAGGACGAAGAACTGTGATGGCTTGCGTGGGTTTCTTTGAACGTCTAGAACCCACTCAGATTGCTTTTCCATTCCCAACTCAACCGTGCGTGGTGGAATCTGGTCGTCTGTGAAGGCATAGATTATGACACTGTGACGATTGGAGACAACCACCGATCCAACATTATGGACCCACTCGATAGATGCCCAGCCATCAAGGCGAGGACAACTGTGTTTGCGTTTATAATCCCGCAAGGGCAGCGAGCCTGATTTGACGAACTCGACAGCCCAAGTGGACTGCTGAAGTCGCTGCCTGCCGGTGATCTCCCAGACACTCCACCTGCCTCTGGTATCTACAATGGCGAATTGTCTCTGATACCAGGGATTGAAGGTCACATCGGCATGTGAGAAGCCACCTGTTCGCGACACGGGTATCTCCGCGATGGGGTTCGCATCCAGCCGAGAGTTTTTCAAGGGGACGGAAGATCCCAGTATAGCATCTTCCGGGACGTGCATAGGCACAGGATCCCAGTGGTAAAGAGGTCGGAATATTGTAGTCTTTGTGGGGAGACGAGCAGCCATGAACATGGGCGTCTCCTCCAAGGGACGTGCAAAGCATATTTGACGTACCGGTGCGCCAGAATTGGACCATTCAGACATTTCAATGTTGCTGATTGATGGAGCACGAAATGCTAACCTCCGTGGAGAACTCAACTCCAAAATTTCCTCTTCCAGTGTTCGGAATGAGATTATATTACGAGATTCTCCGGTAACGGCCACCGCAATTGGAACTGAGCGCAGCCTTTTGTCATGACGCCTTTGGTCCACCGCATAACCAATATCGAAGAGCTCAGAGATCTCCGGGTCATATTTCTCGGTTATAGATGTCACAGTTTTCGACAAAGGTTCAGCGCGAATTGAGGACCATGATGCCGCCAAATCGGGATGCGCGCTTGTGAGCACTTTCCTGGGGTTTGTCTCAGCTACTCTTTGTATTGGTCGAGCTTGCGGGGGGCGAAAAGGCGATGGGATTGTTGTCTTGGTCACACCGGCATACTCGATCGACGGGGCTTGCAAACATGTTAGTTGGTTTCCGAGAAAGGAGGATCGAGCACCTACGCCTAGCAAAGGAGCGAGTAAACGTCCAGTTCTGCTCCTCAGGAAGGTAGACAGCTCGTCCTACGTGCCCATAATGGAGAGCACTTCCTGAATGTTCATCCATCGGATCTTTCTTTGCTTCTTGCGATCAGTTCAAGACCTGGCCAAACCATGTCGATACTGGTACAACAGTAAGAGTCCACTTGGTCATATACATATGCGCATAATGTGAGGATATGCAGCAAGAGAAACCCTGGAGCACGGAAAGTTTTTTGGTTCTTATCGATAAGGACTCGGAGTTGTTGCACCGCAACCCAAAACAACCCTTCGTCCCCGCATCAACTTCAACTTGCACACCATTCAACACTCAACACTCACAATTAAATTCTCAGATACTATGGCTTCTTCATTCGAACCGTCACTCTCGACAAGTGGCATGCGCCCACCGCTCGCCTCGGCGGATGCGCCATCAATGGCAGACTCATTGCCCAGCATCAACTTTGGATTCGAGGACCTGCGCAATACCATGGCACAATTCACAGTGAAGTTCGACGCGTTTATTGAGCGCGGTCGCAAACGAGTCTTGGAGGAACGAAACCAGTTCCACATTAATCTGGCCGAATATGAAGGTATGAGTTTTAATAATTTTGAAACCCTCCCGTTCCCACCATATATCCCACTGTGCCTAACACAACCTGCCAGAGGACGAGCGCATGCGACAGCGCGATATCGAAATTCTCAATCTCAAATCACAAACCCATGAACAAACCCTCCAAAAGGAAGCGGCAGAGGCTGCTGAAATGCACGCGGCTATCTCATCTATCACCTTGGAACGCGATTCCCGCCTTGCCAAACGCGACCGCCTGAAGCAGCAAATCGCCGAGACTCAGAAGGCTATCAATCAAAAGGTCGAGGCACAAAAGTCTCACGCACAGCATTTAGATGCGCAATCTCGTCTCAATTTCCCGGAGTTAGAGTTTTGGCAGGATTACCTTTGTATTCGAATTGAAGGCGCCGGTCGTGAGGACCGGTTAAAGTTTGTCTACAGCCATCTATTGGAGAAGGACTGGGAGGCGGAAGCTTGGTTTGAATTAGGCACCGCCAGTCGCGACTACGAAGTTTTCCATACGCGCCCCAAGGTTGACCGGGATGGTTTGGAGCATGTGGTAGATCTCGTCAACGATGACCGAGACTTTGGCGCGTTCTTGAAACGGATGCGCAAGTTGTTTGTTGAAGCGATGAACTAAGGACAAGTATAAGGCCGTTTAGGTTATTGTTATTGTTCCGATACGAATTCATGATTTTTATGCATAGTTCAGTAAAGTTTCCTAGGTTCCATTGAAATCGTCACGCAGTTGCAAGGACATTTCTGCAATACCCCGTTTTCAGCTACTCCTTTACCCAGTAGCCTCGCGGTAGAATGCAATACTGCGGTTTGCGCCCGCGGTGGCAAACCCTTCTGTCTTGCCGACCTTGGGAAGCCACTTTGCGTTCCAAACGGCTTTGTCTGTTTCTGAGTGGGTAGCAACACAGGTCTTTGTCTCCATGGACCAAACCTTGACCTTGCCGTCAAACGAACTTGGAGATGTCAGCTTGCTGTCATATGAATGCATGGAATATTAACTGACCTGCTTAAAATGTACTCGCCAGTGTCGCTCCAGGAAAGAGACAAGATCCAGGCAGAGTGCCCTGAGAGATTGGCGATTTGTTCGCCAGAGGAAGTATCGTACAGCACAATGACCTTGGAGTCGCCAGCAGCTGCTAGAATCTTGCTTTTGGGCGAGAAAGCCACAGCTCGTACGGGATTGACCAAGCCTAGGCCGAATTAGCACTTGCATTTCTGCTCGGCCCAGTCAACTTTACTTACCTAACAGAGAGAATGGCATGCGGCCTGTTTCAGTGGTGAACATGTAGACTGCGCCATCGTCATGACCAGAAGCGATCAATCGACCATCGGGAGACTAAACACCAAAGTTAGCAGGGGCCCACTTGTCTAATTGCAGGATTTGAGATCTCACCAAGTCGATGCAAGTACCAAAGTTGCCTTTGGTCTCATGGTCTCGAATCCGAGTGCCATCGGCAGCCAAATCCCATACATTAATGCGCCCCTCCTGCGTGACACCAGCAAGATATTGGCCATCTTCAGAAAGAGCTATGGCCCAGGCATCGGCACCTGTGAGGTCGGCTGTCTTCTTGTTAGCTTCATTGCACCTTGTGGGTTCATCAAAGAGGGGCAGTGCTTACCAGTCAGTTTTGTGTCTGCGGCCCAATGGCCGTCCTGACAAGACCAGGCCTTGATTTCGCCATCAAATCCAGCGGTGATCGCACGGGAGCCATTCCCATTAGTCACGATGTGATGACAACCAATGGTGTGGGCACCATCAATGGACTGCACCAGGGGGAAGTCAGCGTCCGTGGTGGAATGCACTTTGATAGACGAGGCACCCGAGGCAGATAGAATTTGCTTGTCTGTGATAGCCAGCGAAAAGATATCAACAATGTGCGCTACAAAACAGAATATTAGCCAAATCACAGATGCCACCCAGGATAATGCGCATCGGGAAGCTCACCATTGTCCGCAGAACCTCTCGAGAGGTATTGTTTTGACTGAAAACCGTCAATTAGTAATGAAATTCATCATTTTTTAGTATGATCTTACCATGTTGACGATGCCGTGCTCTTTCACGGCTGTGTCGAGACTTTACTTGCGGAGGAGCAATGACGTTGGGGCCCGAAGGCCCGTTCCGCCTTTTATCGCCTTTTTTTCCTTCTTTACGATAGAGGCAAGATGATATACTACAGACATTATCAAATGTTATATATACTGTCTCATATCTACTCTACTGACCTGGGTATCTCTATATTATTGGATCTCAGGTAAAATAATTAACTGCTAAAGCTAATCAAGGTCGAGATAGTCTCACTCTGTACTTCCTATTAACTATCTATGTAGTTAGTACTTCTAGGGCTCTTGTCTTGACTATATATGTACATGACTACAAAGCTAGTGAGGCAAGTAGAAGCGGACAATGTTCACAAATATGACTAGAGCGCTAAAGTCGTAATAACATGAACATATCCGATTATTTCCACCCGGACCGGCGTAACTATGGGATCTACAATGGGATCCCGTTTTGCTTTTGGATTTGAATGGGGGAAAAAAAGTAAATTGAAAAGATCACAGCGTTCAAATTCGACCTACTAGGTCGAATTGTTATAAAAGTCATATTGAAACATTTCCCCCGCAAAACCCAGACGCCAGTTGCCATGCAGCATATATCCACAACCAATTCTAGAAATACAATCTCTTTTTTTTTGGGCTTGAGATTGGGATCTCGAGAATGTTGATCTTGATTCTCCCCAAGGCAAGCCCTTATTTCTTACAGTGCTCTCTCATGCCATGTCGAGGGTCCTCCACGATTCCTTGATGTCTGTTGACTAGTCAGCTTTTCTGCGATAACCCAATATATGTGCCTCCAGCTTGGGCTCCAATCCTACCTTTGACACAGTTGGGGCACAGGAGATGGGCTCGCTTGACCTGGCCACAGCCTGGGCATTTATTAAGGCTCTTCACATCTTTGAGGGCCTTGCCGGCCATTTGTCGATGACGCTTCTTCATGTGGGAGGTCTTCTTCTTAGGAACGGCGCGCAGAACGGAATCCCAAAGATCTGAGAGGAGAGATGGGATGTTGAGAGAGATCGAAACCGGTTGTAGGAATCCGCTGGTCGCGATTGGTGTGATCGGGAGGAACCGAGCGAGTCGCGGGAATTGGAGGGACTCGGAAAGAAGTGAGCGCGACATGGTTGCCGGAGCGAAAGGTAGAAGGCGCAATGCCATTTTGTAAATCGATTCAAGCACGCAAAAAGGGGGTTGGTGTTTCAGTGTGGTAGTGGAAGCTATCACCGAGATCAACGGGTGTCTGAAGCAAAAGTGAAGGGTAGTTTTCTGGAGAGACGCTAGTCCCAATTAGGGATAGTCCACCCCTGAGTTCGGGAAAGAGAGGACGATAATAAGGGGGGTTGCCCCAAGTGCTCTTTGCTTCAAACTACATACTTTGTACTTCTCTTCTCTTCGGGTCTTTTGGGAATTGCGGGCTTTGATTTCTGTCTTTCACCCTTAATCTCTTCATAATGGCCACCACCGCAGCTTCGGCTCAACAGCCCACTGTTTTCCCTCATAGCCATGTTGGTTTTGACAGCATTACCTCGCAAATCGAGCGCAAGCTGTTGAAGCGTGGCTTTCAGTTCAATGTCATGTGTGTCGGTATGTGCTGGGCAATACCTCCCCCCAATTACAAGAATCTCAGCTAATTTCTCACGCGATAGGCCAAACTGGTCTTGGAAAATCGACTCTGATCAACACTATCTTCGCATCCCACCTGATTGATTCCAAGGGCCGTCTGACCCCCTCCGAGCCCGTTCGCTCCACCACCGAGATCAAGACCGAGTCGCACAGTACGTTTATTATCGGGGAATCACTCTCGATACGGAATGGCTGACGAGTGACTAGTTATTGAGGAGAACGGCGTGCGTCTCCGCTTGAACATTGTTGACACACCTGGTTACGGTGATCAGGTCAACAACGACCGATGGTAATTTGAGTCCCATCATGCTGGAGCTACTAGATCTAAGCTAATCATGATCAGCTGGGACCCCATTGTGAAGTACATCAAGGATCAGCACTCGGCATACCTCCGCAAGGAACTCACCGCTCAGCGTGAGCGTTACATCCAAGATACTCGTGTTCACTGCTGCTTGTTCTTCATCCAGCCCTCCGGCCATGCGTGAGTTTGCCCCGCCCATTCCTTGGCTTCCCTTGGAGCCCCTTTGGACTGACCCATCTGACCCCGCATAGCCTCAAGCCTATCGATATCGTTGTTCTGAAGAAGCTGTCCGATGTCGTCAACGTTGTTCCCGTTATTGCCAAATCCGACTCTCTCACCCTCGAAGAGCGTCTGGCGTTCAAGGAGCGCATCAAGGAGGAGTTCTCCTTCCACAACCTGAAGATGTACCCTTACGATAATGACGAGCTCGATGATGAGGAGCGTGCTATCAACGCTCAGATCAAGGTATGCTCGACCCCGGCAGAGCTGTTAGTTATAACTCGATATTAACCTCTAATTACAGGACATCATTCCTTTCTCGGTTGTCGGCAGTGAGAAGACCATTGTTGTCAATGGCAAGCAGGTTCGCGGCCGCCAGAACCGCTGGGGTGTCATCAACGTCGAGGACGAGAACCACTGTGAATTCGTCTACCTGCGCAACTTCCTGACCCGCACCCACCTTCAGGATCTGGTCGAGACTACCAGCCAGATCCACTACGAGACCTTCCGTGCCAAGCAGTTGCTTGCCCTGAAGGAAAGCAGCGCTGCCGGGGGCCACACCGGTGGCAGCCGGCCCATCAGCCCCTCCGCGGACCGGGAGCTGAGCCGCAACTCGCAGCGCGCAGCCATGAACGGATACTAAACTCGGTGATCTTTCATGTCTGATGCGAGCGCTGTGACCGTTGCGCGACGGCCCTCTCCGAAAACTTACTGTCCTCTTTTGACGCCAGCAGGCCCTTGCAGATATCCCATTTTTTCTTTTTTTTTTGCGTTTGTTTTCATTTGTATCCTACATCCCATCTTGTGTCTTCTTGGGAGACCCATCGAGCTTGTATTGCCGGGGAAAAAGAGAATTGGCACTCCAGTGCTCGTGCCATCTCTGGTGCTTTCCATGTACTTAGTTTTTCTTAATTAACTTGACGAGAGCAACTTCTATTCTTGGATTAAAGATACCAAGCGGGGCGGTCGCCTTGCTGGTCATGACATGGACTAAATCATATTTCCCCCATATGTAATGCAGTGTGTACTATTGCGCACCGAACTTACCACCGTCAACAACCCAATCCCGCAGCTCAACATATGCTTTCTCCAGATCATCATTAACAACGATCTTATCGTGAGCCGCAGGCTGCTTTGCATACTCAAGCTCGTTCTGAGCTTGGTCGAGCCTTTTCTGGAGAGATTCTTCAGTTTCGGTGCCACGGCCACGGAGGCGCTGCTCCAGCACCTCGAGAGAAGGCGGCGCAAGGAACAAGAAACGCTATAAATCATTAGTAAAGTCCCCATCATCGGAATTCCCCTAGGACACTTTACCGCATTGAGATCCGTCCGCTTCACCTGCTTGACTCCTTCCATCTCAATGTCCAATATGCAGATACGCTTCTTCTCGGCGATGTTCTTGACAGCCTGGACGGATGTTCCATAGTAATTCCCGCCGAATTGAGCTGCTCTGCCGGTTAATTGATGTCCGATTCCTTCTTCTTATAGCTAGCAATGTAACCCACCATGTTCAATAAACCCGTTCTTGGCCACTAGGTCGAGGAATGCGTCTTTTGTGACAAAGTTATATTCACGGCCATCTTGCTCGCCGGGTCTCGGGGATCGTGTGGTTTCTATTTAGGGCACGTGTGAGCAAAAAAGCTGTGCGCGAATTCATTCCCCTCTGCTTGTCGCTATTGGCACTGACCCGAGATGGAAAATCCAAACGTATCGGGGTACTCGGCGAACAATCGCTTGAGCAGGGTTGACTTTCCAGTGCCCGATGGGCCTGAAATCACAATAGGGCGGTAGGCTTTAAGTACAAAAGTGGTCTTGTCAGTATGTCTGCGTCGAACGGTGGGGTTATGTTCTGCCTTGAAGTAGCTTTACTTACCAGTGGAGGCCATTGTAGATGCAGAGTGGGTGGCACGGACGAATGGTCTGTACAACACTGAGAAGGCACGGAAAGACGAGAGAGGCATATAAGGATTGAAATCAAAAGGAACAAGGCGATTATTTAGCTGAAGACGGCTTTGTTCCGTCCAAATTCAGCTTAGCCTGTTTATTTATTAGGAAGGCGGAAGAAACCCATATAATATCTCTTGGCATTTCTGGGAGTATACTATACATCCATGAATATAACTATGTGTATACGGAAGTACATTACTAGTTACATGCAATTTATCAAAAAGGACAATGTATCAAAGTATCATATCAATATCCCAAGTTCTATGCCTTTCCTACTTTATACATTTCTCCACCCTATCATTTAAGAGGCCCCTGGTGGCTTCCTCGTCGCGATGGATTCATATTACCCACCTCCGCTTCTTGCTCTAGGAAATTAGACCATAGTTCGGCTAACGTCTCTTTGCTGGAGGCACCGTTATCCATGAACTCCGTTGCTAGGTTTGGCGTGCTCGGGGTGCGGAGGGGAGTGCCGGGGACTCGGAGCTTCCCAGGCATACTCGATGTCCCTGGGCGGGCAAGACCTGCCTGTTCACGTTGCTCTGTTTCCAATAATCAGATGGGCTCGAGAAATTCTTCGGATTTGGTTTTGCAGCACTCACCATCGTTCCAGCCTAGGAGTGCAGCGATCAGCTGCAGTATTTGGAATTTCTTCGGATCAGATCGGTCTAGAGCAAGGAAATGCAGAAAATGGTTGGTGACAATATGTCTATAAGGTGTCAGTATGGAATTGACATAGGTGGATGTCACAAGAACATACCTGTCAACATTATCCTCCGGCTTTCCCTTCTTGAGGAATCGTAGGGCTTTCGTCAGATGGTCATTCAACGTGACTGCCTCATGCCGTAGCTTGCCAATGAGAAGGTTCTTCTCCTTGACCTCTTTCTCGAATGGCCGGACTCGCTCAATCTCTTCCTGGGCATTTTGGAGACCCTTATCGGCGTCGGTGGCCTGCTTCTGCGCTTCCCGCAGAGCGCGTCGGAGGTCCTCGAGTTGAGAATCAGAGCTCTCGACAAGCTCCCGCAGCTCTTGCTTTCGCGCCAATTGGATTTCCTGCAACGCCCGCTGGAGGCCATCAACTGTTGACTGTTGGGTGTCGCGTTCATGGGTGGCTCGTTCATATCCCTCTCTTAAGCTGCTGAGCTGCTCCTCCAGATCCCCGACCTTCTCGTTCAGATTCTCCCGGATAGATCGCTCCTCCATGGCAAGAATTTCCCAATTATGCATAGCCTCCTTCGCTTGTTCAAACTCCGACTGGAGGTACGACTCTTGCTCGAGCAGTTCCTCCTTCTCCTTCAACCAATTCTGTTGGGATAAATTTGTCCGGTCCCGAAGAGTGGTCAGCTCCTTCTCTTTCTCCGCTGAGTCGCCTGACAGTTCTACCAGCTGGGTGGACTTTGAATCAAGTTCATCCTTCAAGTGGTTGTTCTCGTCTTCAAGGTCTTCGATTTGTGATCGCGCTAGAGACAATTCCTCCTATAGGGTAAGCAAGATTAGCCAAATATCCCCAAGTAGTGAATTCCGGCCCACGCACCGCATCCTCCTTGAGCCGCTCCCCTAGTTGCGATTTGATGGTGTTAACTCGTTCCAGGAGCATCTGGAACTGCGTTTCCGCCTGCTCCTTTTTGCTCTCTGCGTCGTCTAATTTCTGCTGCAGGGCCTCCATGTCTGCGGTGTGCTTGGACTGAATCTCTTCCAATGACTTTCGCATGTCGGCTACTTCGGCGCGCAACGAGTCGCGATCTCGAACAAGTGCATCGAATCGGTCCTTTGGCTCGGTGCCATCGGAAGCGGGGTCGGACTGGATATCGGTTCCTGAGGGGGCATCACCAGTAGCTACGGGCTCTTGGTTATTGGCAGACCGATCTGGTAGAGTACCATCTATTGTGTCGGGCTTGGCGCCATTGGATTCTGGCACTTGTATGGGGTCCACGTTGGCATCATGGGGTTCGTTCTTGTGAGACGTTAGCAAAGGTGCAATGCCAATCAGGGGGGAAGTTCATCACATACATCAGTGTCATTGTGATCGGCGGGCGCATCCTCTGGATGCTCGTCGGCCTCGGAGTCGGCTTTGGCTTTTGCGGCCTTCTTCTTGTTCTTCTTGGACTTTGCGCCTTTGCGGGGTCAGTGCGTTCCAATTCACAAAGGGGATGCCCTTACTTGGGGTAGCAGACGGTGGCATTCCCTCACTCATGCTGTGTGGTGTTTGAAAAGACCTTGGGGGAGGAAGATGATGAATTCCTAAGGTTACAGGGTAAGCTGTCAACACGCGGCCGGGGGCTAGCGCCCTTTCCGCCCTCCAGGGCTATGTCCAGATGATTAATCTATCAACCTCCATTCCATAGGCTTGTCTTTATGAATTATATATATATATATATACATATATATTTTACTTCTGATTTGATGTGTTTATTTGGCCTGTATCTACCTTGCCATGTTTGAATCTTTTGTCATTTTGTACTTATGTACGTATATGATACACTCCAAGCCTGTAAATTGCCCCATAGTATGCCAAGGGGATCCCCTATGGTATGTCAATTGGAAAAGAATCCTAGGATTCTTCTAACATGATGTAGGACTTCGGGGGGTCAGTGAAGCCCTTTGCCTATCTCACTATATCTCATCATACATGATGATCAAAAGAGGTATCAAGAGGGAGAGCAGGACTGTTTTGTCGTACTCATATCAATTGCCCCTGAGTGGTATATGCTATGTAGTATGTAGTATGTAGAGGGTATAATTTTCACTTCGCTGGCAGTTCAAAGGTAACACACAGGAAAAAGTTATCTTCCATTAGAAAAGACAGCAATGCTCATCACATGAAATCGTCGAGGAAATCCTCATCACGGTCCTGGTTGTTGCTGGCCTCCAGATTCTCTTCCGTGAACATATCATCATATGCATGATCTTTCTGCCACTTGAGCTGTTCATACTCTTGCTGCTTCTTCTTTTCCTTCGCACGCTGTTCATCTCGGGTCTTGCGGTCACCGCGCTGCTTCTTCTTCGTGTCCTCTTCCTTCTCGGCTCGGAGATCGGGGTATTTCTCGACTCGAGTCTTATTCAGCCGGTTGACAATTGGGTTTTCACGCTGCTTCACATAGACCTTGCGGACCAGCTTGTGATTATGGAATGTGACTTGACCGGCCGCCATTGACCCGTCTTTCTTCAGGTTTGACCATGGTGTGTAGATGATGGTGATGTTGTCCTTCTTGTTTCCTTTCCAGAAGTCAGTCTCCACCAGTATGAAATTTTTGGGTTCATGCCGAGGACTGACCTTCAATGGAGTTCGCCTTTGTGAGTTGGGCGCAATCCTCTAGGAGCGGCTGGGCGATGTTGTCCCATGTTTCGCCTTCTCGAAGGCGCACATAGACGTGTGCACTTGACAAATTGTCGACGTGGAACTGCAAGTGTATAGGTATTAGGGCAATTGGCGCTATCGCAAGTCGGAGGGGGAAAGACTGACCCTGTTGCGCAAGAATATCAGTCCCAAAATTCCGCAAATGTATACCGGGGAACATACCAAACATCATTGTCCAATCCATATTTTATGAGGTCCTCGTCTAACACCATTGTTAACAAGTTTATACCCTAGGTTGACCAAGTCGGAGGCATACTCTCGAATTTGTCCTTGCCGACATAAATAAAGGCGGAAGGTTCGACGACAGTCGATGTGAAATAGAACACCATGATGACAGTATCCAATCCCTCTTCTTTTCTTTCAAAGGACCTTCAGGCAAATCGGGTTCGAACAATGATCGGCGCAGGTCAAAAGTTGAAATGGCGCTGGTGGGGGGGAATCTTTATCTCGGGACCCGTGGACTAGGTACCTATCTTATGGCTTAGTCAGCGCTATAGATCTCGAAGCTGGAGAGGTCGATTTGGCCTGGCGAGATCGGGCTTGGAATTTTATTCAGACATTATGTAGAGACACCTGCATCCGGGAATTACAGCTGTAGCTATTGTTTGTATAAAAAGCAAGAGTAGGAGACTGATTACGCAATAGAATGGCGAAACAAACGGAACTGAATGAGCAAAAAGTGTGAAGCTTTATAATTGATATAAGAATATAGAGGTTGGTACGTAAGGAAGACCCTGTTGTTCATCAGCAGATTCAAGCAGCAACGATTAAAAGCAAAGATAGACTTGATCTATTGAATATAGAACAAATAACATTCTGTATCGAATTATCTGGTGAAGGGCAGCATTGAAAAGTCAATTAGCCCAATGGACCAATAATTGAATTTTGTACCATGTCGGTATCATTCTCTCAGTCAACGAAAGTTGTTCCAGGCTAACACACTGGTTCGGGAAGAGACTCAAACGGGCAAACGAATAGTCAGGTCGGTAAGGCAATGTATACCATCACTGACTCAGAAGAATTGACGTTGCCAATGCTGTCCAAAGGTTCAGATGAGATTGGCTGAGGGTTCACAGCCATAAGATCTCTTTCACCATCCTAGGCGAGTTAGTGATTGGGATGCTGCTCGGACCCTTTTCCAAAATGACAGCTAACAGAAGCCGTGCCACATCTTCACCGAGTACCGCATTGTGTAGGTTGTTTTAGTTCGGACGATGTATTTCCACAATTCGGGAGGCTTCTTCCATCGCAGATGCCGGTTTGAAACTTCGCAGCGACTTCCAACCTGCATTTGACGCAGTATGTGGCACAATTGTTGCATTCCACAGAGAAGTTCGAATGTAACCCGAGCTCGCTTCTCGTCATTAGGGGTCGTAGATCTTGGGGTCCTATTGTGTTTGGTATCAGTGAGCAAGGTCAAAGTTTAACCCCTGAAACAACTTCAAACTCTGTGACCTCATGATACTAGGCCAAGACCGGGAATATGCCCTGATCCATCTACCATAGTAGGTACTTTCTATCGGACATCGTTCTTGCTCCTTCTCGCAAAGGCTGAATTACCGTTCTGCTGCAGAACCCACTGTGTGGTAAAGATGTTTGACAGTGCTGGCCTGGAGAGTAGATAGGAGGCAATGTAAGAAGAGTATGTTAAGAGGGGAGATGCTTTGAGAAGGGTAAAATCGGAAGTTCCCTTTTAGAGTTGGGCTTTGTGCGGACCGGCGTTCCAAGCACATCCCGCTTTTTTTCTTTTCTCTCTGCACTTCTCTCTCTGGCTCTCTGGAAGAACACCCTCGAAGTACTCTCTACAAGAGCATATCTGAACTGGAGTTGAAATACTCTGACAAAATTGGCTACGTTTTGGTCAATTTGCCTTCCAATCTCGATGCCCTTTTGAGGGCTTGTTTGGGATATTGTATCCCACAATATCCGTTGATATCCATGATATCCGTCAAGCTCCACATATTCAAGGAAACGAGATCATATTGAAGGGCCTAATTCACACAACTGCACCCAAAACAATGGCATGTGTACTTGCCAGAACACATCAGATGCGTCATTTGATGTCGACACGTTACCTCTGGTCGAAAGGGGTAAAGTCAACGAAAGAGAAAAAAAAAAAAAAGAAAGAAAGAAATAATAAAAAAAAGAAATTGAACCGAATGTGACCTCGGGATTCATCAAAATCAGAATGTGATTATGTGACTGGACTGCATCGGAAAGGATACCCGATAATGTTGATCTTCCACGGCGTTTTGGTTTCGGACGAACCCCTGAGATCAGTTAAATTCACCCGAAAGGACATTTGTGATGTCTCGGAGATCAGTATATATCCATGTCCCATGTCGGCAAGCATCGTTCCCAAAATGACCGAAAGAGAGATCACCGGCCGAAACCATTTCACCAATTGGATAAAGTCAAAAAGATTAAATGTGTAAGTGGGAAGAATGGGAAGACCGGGCTAGAAAAGGAACACACTAACGCAGTGTTTATATTGAACTCGCCAATGATTGGAATGCCTCGGGGAATCCAAAGTCCCACGAGCCTCAAACCGCAAGGACCGCAAAGGACAAGGACCAGACCGGGTTCCACTTAACTGATGCACCGGATATTGCCCTGGCGCCATTAATGTCTTTCCCCCCCCCCTTTTTCCCTTCAACCCCAATTGGTCCTCACAGTCAGCGGCTTTAAGCGACCCTGATCCTTGAACCCTATACCTCATCGACGAATCATCCCTAACGTTCATGACGGATTTCCACCGTTTTCCACCGGCTCCACCGTCTCATCTGGGTCCAAGACGGCTTAGTTCGATGCTAGCCGGAGCATGTCATTAAAATAGCCCCGAGAAAACCGTTACGCCAAGGGAGCGCGGCGCAATCCCGAGCCCATCTCATGCAAACTACATCCTTGTGGCCTTATGGATTATGTGTCTTTCCAGGATGTCTCGCCTTTGGAGTGTGGTCCCATTTCAACTTTCTATCTCTGGAGCAACGGAGACCCATAGACGGAATACTTTGGACTATCTGTTACCTCCAATTTCGGAGTGAAGTCCGACCTAGTTCCTGAACGTCCCACAGCCTATAGGTCCAACTAATCTTGCATTTTTACCTTTCCATCGCATGTCACACTTATTAGCATAGTATTTCGGGACTGGCCCGGTTTTTCCCCCTCTCCCTCTCCCGTTGCTCCACACCTGGTTCCTATTTAATTATCGAAATAAAAAATTTATTCGGATTTTCTTGTTTTGGTCTTATGCACAGTCTCATCTCTTCCGCATTCTACTTGACCTGAAACCCTTTTCGCTTCGGTCAAGCCCTTCACGGCGCACATCTTCCCATTTCTTCTCAAGTTTTCCCCCTCCCCAAAAACTCCCATCTTGAAAAACTCTCTCAACTTCCAAACACAGCACCCCTCCCTATCCGAACACCTAAACACCCTCTCCCACGATATGTCCAACCTTCCTCTATCTAGAAGCTGGCCGGAGATTGAACAGGCCCTAGCACACGCCCGGGAATGCGAACATGGTCCTGTGAATGCCCAATCCGCCGCCATACTGGAGTCAGCCATTACCGAACTCTGGAATCGCATTCAGGCCCAACCAGATAGCTATGTGCTCACGCGGAACGAGTTCTCCCTCTTTAATTACTTCAAGAGCACACGCTACAATGACTCGCCCGTCGCCCAGAGGGCCGTGGCCCGTTTCTGGGATAATTATCGAGAAGTCAAGAAAGCCACGAATTGCAGTGGCGTGGCCAAATAGCTACGCTTGAATTGCCTGTTTATCGGTACACGTTTGCACTAGCCGAGAGGGGGCATTTTTCTTTTTCTGGGGTTCCACATGATGTCTCTGGAACTTTGGCGATACAAGGAAGGGAGTGTGGGTTCGAAGGTGCCCAATGTCCTGCATTGCGGGGGCCCCATTGCTATCCTCTATCCCATGCTACGTGCATGTGGTATTTGGTACGGGTATCCCATGGCACCCGTTCCTACTTGGAACCAGAGACTAGAACCAGATCCAGATCCAGATACCGGGATATACCGCTTCGCTTTCCCATGTGAAATCTGCGCGAAGATCAACACGGTTGTTCTACAATCCCTGCAAAGGCAAAAAGAAAAAGAAAAACCCACTCGGGATTTGCCTTGGAGGGGGATCACTGGGATTGGAGCGAGTCCAAGTGACTTGGAATATACAACAAATCCAGCAAAAGGTCCGGGTTACCTGGTCACACCCCTTCTCCCCAGTTGTAGAGGAAATGGTGTGGTGATAGCATGCATGTATGCCTTGCTGTTGTCTGTTCCACTTTTCCCTCACCCGTTTTTGCCTTTGGTGTACAGGGTATAGTGTGGGTTGGTCTTGATCCCTGTCTTGATTGGGACACAATACATGTGTCGGGCTTCTACGCAAAAAAAAAAATTGGAAAAAAAAAGAGGGGAACCCAATATATGGGAGAACTGATGCTAAAAATATAAATTTAATTAGAATCATTTACCATAAGGCGGATATTCTACATATGTACGATGTATATTTCTGTACCTAGGTAGCTATGTTGTACGGAGTACGGAAGACTAACTATATTACTATTGGCTACGGGGTTTGCTATAAATTATGTGGTTTTGTTTTGTTTTCTTTATATTTCTTTCCTAGACAACTATACATATTCGTACATATGTATATTAATTAGTCCGAGATAGTGTTACCAACGGGTATGTGACCTCACTAGCTGCAGCAATTTCCCGAGGCCACTAACCCCCGTTACCCTGCGAGTCATTCATTAGTGCGTAATCAGCCACGTACTGTTGGTGTGTCTTATTATGTAGCACCCACATACATTATGTCCGGCAATTTCCCCTATTTTAGTCAACTTTTCACTTATTTTATTTTATTTGACTATAGAATGGAGTTCCCGGACCCGATTGAGCCTGGCCTGAGAGGTCTAAATCGATTATATTGATTGTATGTAGATATAACAGTGGTATATTACCTGAATCGACCACGTGATACTACTCCCCGAGGCAATATAAGAACCTAACTACTACCTACATAGGTAGGTATTGTTGTACTGTTGTACTATCTCACCTAACATCAGGGTATGATATGACTTGATCCTAAAAAGGACATTTGGACGAGTGATGTCCAATCTTATTCTTTCTCCGCACGAATCATCCTTGTCTTGCTCCGGGAGGACAAGGATCCCTTCCAAGGTTGTGATATGTCCACTTGGCCAAAGAGCGGCTGCAGAGTCTCGGCTACTTGCGTGTCGCCTACATTGGTGAAATGGTGCAGGAGAACTCAATTTATTCATATACAATGCAGCTGGATAGTTCTCTGCGTCTTATTTTCCTCGTATCCTCGTACTTGCAACCACGCTAATACTATCCCCCAATTGTAATTGCCCATTTCACCCCCCGAATCAATTCCTTTGCGGTTCTAAGACTGCCTCAGTAGAGAGAGTTGTCAGCACATGAGAAGCTGCCTCCCCCAACACTCTCGCGAAGGTTGTGAAAGATCGAACGAATGGACGAATATAATCCGACAATGCACTGGCGGTGTAAGTTAATTTGCACCAGAGAATCACAGGGGAGCGTAACTCACAATGAGAAATCCAAGAAACACCAGAAAGATATTGAAGCAAAACAGCACCCTCTGTCGCCTGGTCAGGAACCAACAACTCCGATTCAAATAGAGCCAAAATAGCCCAGGTAGACCGAATGAAAACCAACTGGCAAATAACGAGCTCTAATATGAATGATTAGTATTCGTTTCAGGTTGGAATCAGGGTCGGGGTCAAGGTCAGGGTCGGGATAGGTAGTACACACCGCTAGCCCTAGTACATCGTTGAAAACCGGTATTCCCTCGGCGATGATCCACGACAAGATCCAAAGCCCCGCACATATCGCAGCCCACACCAACCGCGCCATGAGTGACTGGCTATGCATCGAATTGGTTCCCCGGAAGACACGGACGTAAATGAACTTGACGGCAACATGGGCGTTCACCACACCCCCGATCACAATCTATCCAGTGGTCAACTCATATCCGAACAAGTCCACGGGGGGAACAGGTACGTACCGTGGGTATTGCGATTGCATAGGAAATCTTGCGAAACAATTGCCCTGCAGAATTGAGAGCAGGTGAGTTGACAGTCGGTCCAATATAGGCATATATCACAATCGCAGCCACGGTATACAAGACCATTTCACTCATCTGCAAAAGCGCCAGAGCCTTCGGGAAATCCTGGAGCTCCTTGAGCTCGGAGAAAAGGGTAAAGAACGCAACATGTCCTGCATACGCGAAGATGATATTTGCAATAGCAAGACACGCATCATGCACTTTGGGCGGAGGTGAAAAGGGCGGAACATGCACTGGTCCTTGTTTGACAAGGGTGACCCCGATCATACCAGTGAGAACTGCTCCGACAATACTCACGAAACTCACGGAGGAGATGTGAGAAAGTCTCTCCAGTCGCCGTGGGAGAGTCAACATGAACGAGGCGAGTAAACCGACAACCGAAAAGATGATGGTGCAAGAGGAATGTTCAGTAAGGACGTTCATCATGATCGAAAAAGTGAGGATATGGCTCCCCATCACCAACACAAAAAAGATGAGCTGGGCCACGTCCAGTGTACTCCGTCCGATCCTTCCCATCAGAATATCACCAGCATCAGCCATGCTGTGTACTTGGACATGGCGGCATTTGAATTGCCCAATGGTATATGCAGTATATGTCGAGATTGTCCCAACCCCAAAGATGGTTAGGATGCCACTGAATAAACAGGTTAGCTCAGCCTTTGCAGTCAACGGGGAGGAGACTGTACGGAATAAGACCTAGTACCGCAAGGGCTCTGGGCAGCGCGAGAATACCAAGCGAGATGGTTTCTGCAATCATGACTGACCGGATCTGTTAGAGAAAGCTGGGTAATATGCAAGACATCGACTTACTCATACCGGCTTGCCTGTTAAAAGGATCAGCTTTGCCCTAGCCGTGGGAAGAAAGAGACACTCACCACCACGCCATGGTCTTGTACTTTACACCAGCTTGGCTTTCATCTCCAAAGGGATCCTGTTCCTCCAACTCTGGCTTTGGTAAAACGGACTCTTTATCCGAATCCAACTTGTGCTTCACAAAGCTCAGCGATTGAAGATCAACATCAGACTGATTGGGCTTCATGGTGTGTGGGGGTTTAACAAAATGCAGAGAAATTGAAATGAAGGGATCGAAGAGATTGAGGAGATTGAAGAGATTGAGACTACTAGTAATTTCGGGGTGGCACTTTCCGAATGTGAATGTCTTTTTTTTTTTTTGGAAAGTGTCATTTTAGGATCTGGAGGGTCTTCGTTTCCTCTCCAGTCCCTATTTTAAGTGTTAATGACAGGAAATCGATATTGGAACAAAAAAGGAAAAGAGAAAAAAGGAACGCTTCTATTTATACAACGATCTATATATACCACACGTCATCTAATTGAGCGAGGGTGTTGCTGCAGGAGGTGCAGTAGCAACACGCACATCGCTCTCAATCATGTCCGCGGGAGGTTCTAGGATTGTCAGCATTGTGGTTCAGTGAATTGTTTGGGAAGTTTCAAAAACATACCATTACGGGAGAAAGTCGCACGCTCGGCATCATCGACTTGCTTGACACGACCGTTCTGGACATCATGACGCGAAAGGCCCATGAAGCTCTTAGACAGACCCATGGACGAAAGGTAAGTCAAGGAATCCTTCCACTCGAGATCCTTGCGGGCAGTGGTCCATTCCAACTCCTCACCCATCATGTCAATCACGGTGGGGAGGGACTCGAGAGCGGCCTCCGCGTTCAGGAAAGCAAGACGGGTGCGACGGGCAATCACATCGACAGCAGTCTGAGCATACTCGTGACGGACGGCGTAGCGGACCTCACCATCGATGAAGGGGTACATGGGGGAGATGCGGCGGCCGCGCACGGGGAAACGTTCGCTAGTAGGGGAAGACAAGGCAGCGACCTGCCACGCGCGGTCACCGTACGACTCAGTGAGGTGCTTGGCCACGTCAGTCTCGAGACCGAAGTGCTGGATAAGGTTGATGAAGAGGGTCTTGGAGAAACCATGGGCACCGATGAGGCGCACCTGGTGGGTCTGACAGCTACCGTCGAGAACGGCACCGTCAGCAACCAAACCACTGCCGCCGACACCACTGATGTCGGGAAGACTGGTGAGCTGGCGGGGCTTGAGCTTGAACACGTTGACCGCCTCATCCACAGCCTCCTCGGCCATCTGGCGGTAAGTAGTCCATTTACCACCGGCGCAAGTCAACAGTCCAGACTGAGAGACAGTCACCAAGTGGTTGCGGACGAGAGCCTCCGAGTTCTTCACCTTGGGGTCGCGCACCAAGGGACGGATACCAGACCAGGCAGCAAGGACGTCGCTTCGGTCCACAGTGATATCGGGGGCGATGTAGCCACGAATCTCCGAAAGAATCCAGTTGATGTCCTTCTCAGTGGGCTGGGGCTGGGCCTCAATCTCACAGGGCTGGTCGGTGGTACCAGCGATGGTGTTACCCTGCCACGGTAGGAAGAAGATCACACGTCCATCCGATGTGGAAGGGTCAATTAGACCCATGTTTGAGGGACTGAAGTAACCAGGCAGGATGATGTGAACACCAGCACTGGGGGCCACAATCTCCTTGACATTGGGCTCATCCATCTTGCGGATAGAATCCGAGAAGGGACCAGTGGCGTTGATGATACCCTTGGCGCGAATGTTGAACTCCTTGGCGACCTGGCCATCCTTCTCTGTGACGATGTCCTTGGCGCGCGCACCGCACAGCTTACCGGATGCATCCTTGTTCAGTCCGGTGACCTCCAAGTGGTTCACTACGGTGGTACCGTAGAGCGCAGCAGTCATGGCCAGGGAGACGTTCATGCGGGAGTCATTGTGTGCGCCATCTTGTCGGGAATTAGCCAAGATAATTTCTTTGCGGAGTGCGGATTCGGAACTCACCATAGTACACCATTGCTCCAATAATGTTGTCACGCTTCAACATGGGGAATGCGTCAATGGCCTTACTCTTGGTTAGGAAGTACGAGGTCTCAATGCCCTCGGAACCAGCCAAGAAGTCATAGGCCTTGGTACCGGCCCAGAAATAGGGAGCCTGCCACCATTTCTGAACAGGCACCATAATTGGCAGCCATGATGACAGATGGGGGGCTGTGTTCAGGAAGTACTTGCGCTCTCTGAGAGCCTCCTTGACTAGCGCATATCTGCGATGCGATTGTTAGCAAGGATGCGCTGGTATGCGGTCATTTTGACCTCCAAAAAAAAGTTCCGGAAAAACTCACTGGTTGTAGTCCAACTCCCAAACGGCCTTTTCCAGGTAACGGACACCACCGTGTACCAGCTTGGTACTCTTACTACTGGTACCGGAACTGAAATCGTCTCTCTCCACCACCGCGACCTTCAGGCCTCGGGTGGCGGCATCTAGTGCGATACCAGCTCCAGTGGCTCCACCACCAATGATGAGCAGATCATATTCCTCCTCATCGTTACTGCGCTTGAGGTCCTGAATCTGCTCGAGGCGAGACTTAATTGAGGGGAAACTGGGCGGGACCAGTTTGCCTTCACGGTAACCTGGCGGGGGAACGGCGGGGGCTTCGAGGCCCGGAATATTTCGCGGACGGTAAGAAATGTAGAGAACACCTGCTCCTGCGGCGGCGGCCGCGGATGTGTAAAGGAGAGGTCTCAAGAGTTTGCGCGAGTGCCGAGCGGCCATTATCTGCGGTGTTCCGAATGGACGGTGATGTAATGTGTTTTAAATGTTCAAATATGCCGGGATTCTTAATCAGAATATGTGCCCGAAATAAGGATAGGAGGATTGGAGGATTGGAGGAGGAGAATGAAGAAGAGAGGAGAGGGAGTTTGGAGAGAGATGGGAGAAGAGAAGGATACTGGAGGCGAGAGGCGGGAAGACCAAAAGGTAGCTCTGGAAATTTCCCTTTTCCCTTTTCCCTTTTCCCTTTTTTATTATTATTTTTCCTTTTAACTTGGCAATAACACAAAATCTATGAAAGGCAAGATTTGCGACAATCTTCAAGGTACACAGTATCAGATACTTGATCGCTACACCTTCCACGATGAATACAGGGGTGTCACGAGTACAGACAGAGCTCTGCGTCATGGGAGCAGAGCAGCTCACCATTGGAGCAACCTTGGCAGTGGAGATGGCCTACGTCCCCATAATGTGCGCCTGTTTTTTCTTATTTCTCACATTGGCCAGAGTGGGAACTCCGGGTCTTTACTCCGACACATGACGCGAAGGAAATTTCCTTTGAATTCCTGGACTTCCACTTCCAACTTCCAACTCCCAACTTCCCCAAGATCCCAAGGGGGGAAATCCCTGGATATCCAATTACCAATTCAGATATAACCAATGTCGGGAAGCCGATTCTGCGTTTAACTAGTCCATGCCCGACGCGTTTTATCTCCGGCAGTGCAGATCTACCTCAAAGGGTCTGGACTCGATCAATCTCTTCGTGGCCACCTGACTGCCAGCTCCACCATTGACCAGTCACGGACTGCCATATCCCCCCGTCCCGGCCCACGGAGCCCAGGGGCCCCCCCGTTATGAACACCTTGTTTGGATCTACTCCACTTGCTGGAATTGTTCAATTCTCCCCTTGTGCACAATATCTCTTATCCTTGATACCCTTTATCCTGGGCCCCACTATGCCAATCCCTTTGAATTCCGGTTTTGCTCAAGAATGTCATCATCTCTTGTTGACAATTACAACATAGATGAAATCTTCATCCGGTTTGGAAATACATATGGAATACATATGGGGAAATTTAGTCGAATGAGGCTCTTCTTTCTAGAAGGTCTTAAAAAAGAAGTCCTTGCGCGAGTGGATATGATCTTCACTAGCCCCTTATTCGGCAATAGCGTGTTCTCGATCATATCATACTATAAACAACTATACAAGCACTATTCAAAAACTAAAGGACTTCTGTTGAATACTTCAGAGAGAAGTGCCCCTTGAAAATAAAAAAAAGAATCTGGCATAAGATACCCCCCCCCCCCCCCTGTTGTTGGTCTGAGTATCCCAAGTCCACTCAATAAATAGGGGTATTTATATCTCTGAAGACCTTTACGTCAAGTCCAACCAAAATTTCAAGGCCTTGAATACTAATGTGAAAGAGGAATTTGAGAGAAACATAAATATATATAAAATATATCCAAAACCAAAATATCACAGGAGGGCAAGGTGAACCTCTGGTAAAAACACAATAGAAAACCACAGCAATGATATTCAAATTCATCCAAACAATATGAAAACAAAATGAAAACAACCTAATACTAACTATGATATATATAGTTATACGGAGTATATATATAAGACCCATGCAACAAGTCATACCCCCTTCGGACCTGCCAAGCGGAATTCTTCCGCAGTGCGGAACTCCCTCGGTTGAGCACCATCACATATCTGCAGAGAGCTGGAACGATACCTGGCAAGACCTGGGGTAGTGTGGGGTAAAAAAAGGACACCGGGAAAAGATCGCGGGTTGAATGACCTTGACAACACGGAAATGTTCCATTCAGTGGAAGCCCTGATTGATACCTAGGGCTGCGATATTCCTAGTATACTTATATATCCCCCAGTCCTGATAGGTTTTACATTTCTTTTATGATATGTTTGTGTAGTTCTTCCAAGACACAGTCTATCCCATAACTACCCAGCACCATGGCCATCGCCGCTGTCCTGGCATCGCTACAAGACAGCGTGATCAAGTATCCCTACCACTCGCTAGCCGCCGCAACCCTCCTCGTCCCTATTCTCTATGTCATTCTGAATGAGTTCATTCGTGATTCCGCCCGCGTCAAGGGTATGAAGGGTCCGCGGGGATTGCCCTTGATTGGAAACTTGGCACAGATTCGTACAGATGCCGCGGAAAAGTATCGCCTGTGGTCGAAAACGTACGGCACCGTTTATCAGATCCAGCTGGGGAATATCCCTGTCGTCGTGGTCAACTCTGCTGCATCGGCAAAAGTGCTTTTTAGTCAGAATGCGCAGGCCTTGAGCTCCAGGCCTGAGACTTATACTTTCCATAAGGTTGGTTATCGGAGTTGTGCCATGTGCTGGCTTTTGGCTGTTTTATTTTTATTTTTATTGAAACTGATGATCAACTCGCTTAGATTGTTTCCAATACGGCCGGAACGACAATCGGTACCTCACCCTATAGTGATTCCTTGAAGAGACGCAGAAAGGGCGCCGCGTCGGCTCTCAACCGCCCCTCTGTCGATACGTACGTGTCGCACCTGGACGTCGAGTCAAAGGCCTTTGTGGAAGAGCTGAACAGATATGGAAACCATGGAAAGACACCCGTCGACCCCATGCCCATGATCCAACGTCTGAGCCTGAGTTTGGCGTTGACTTTGAACTGGGGCGTGCGTATTGCTTCGCAGGAGGAGGACTTGTTTGATGAGATCACCGAGGTGGAAGAAGAGATCAGTCGGTTCCGAAGCACCACCGGAAACCTGCAGGATTATATCCCTCTTCTGCGGTTGAACCCGTTTAGCTCCAACTCGAAGAAAGCCGCCGAGATGAGAATCCGTCGTGATAAGTATCTCGGAGCGCTCAATAGTGACTTGGATGATCGCATGGCAAAGGGGACGCATAAGCCTTGTATCCAGGCAAACGTTATCTTGGATAAGGAGGCTAAGCTGAATAGTGAGGAGTTGACATCGATTAGTCTGACAATGCTTTCTGGTGGTCTTGATACTGTCACCACTTTGGTTGCATGGAGTCTGGGTTTGCTGGCCCAGCGTCCTGATATCCAGAATCGGGCGGCCAAGGCCATCCAGGAGATGTATGGCGAGGATGAGCCCATGTGCTCTTCTGATGATGACCAGAAGTGTGCGTATATTGCAGCTCTGGTCAAAGAATGTCTTCGGTATGGTTTTGGTTTCATGTCAACAAGCCATGAAAAGGACTTTTTTGAACTAACCACAATACCCTAGATTCTTCACTGTGCTGCGATTAGCGCTTCCTCGCACCTCGATCAAGGATATCACCTATAAGGGAATCACTATTCCCAAGGGTACAGTGTTCTTTTTGAATGCCTGGGCATGCAACATGGGTGAGTCAAAAACAAAATTTTGATATCTGCCTAGGAAATTGAATTCACCAAACACATCTAACCCCTTCATAGACCCCGAGGTGTGGACTGACCCGGATGAGTTCCGTCCCGAGCGCTGGCTCGAGCAGCCTGATGCGCCTCTCTTTACGTACGGTATGGGCTATCGAATGTGCGCCGGCTCGCTGCTAGCCAATCGTGAGCTCTACCTCGTCTTCATCCGCACTCTCAACAGCTTCCGCCTTGAACCTCATGACAAAACAGACTGCCACCCTCTCCGGGGTAACTCGGATCCGACCAGTTTGGTGGCCATTCCTCAAAGATATAAGGTCCGATTTGTGCCGAAGAATGAAAAGGCTCTGTCAAAGGTTCTTGCACAGTGAATGGGTCCACTTGGTCTTTGGTATCAATTTGGTATCAAGTTGGGTGGGAAGGGACTTGCTTCTGCATAGAGCCAAATCCGGTCGAGCGATGTTCGAGGGGTATCTTGTGGACTTGGGCTAGAGCTCTTTGCGCTTGCATCTCGGATTGCTGGTTCCATACAGCTTTGCTGTCGATGGGTCGAGTGTTCTAGTTGAAACATCTAGCATTCCCGGTTGGACGGTTAATATCGGACACATTCCCCAGGGTACCCACCTTGGACTGACGTGGGCAATTGGCATGACACTTAACATTACCCAAATCGAGGCTTGGGCTTGATTCTACTGAGAACATCAAGGTACTTCTTTTTTAAAAAAAATATGTATATATATATACATATATATACCATCCAATTTCCAATTTTGCTTATAGGCAGTCTGGTTAGATACATAATTAGACGAGGCACTTCGGCCTGGATTCAACTCCGATGATCATGATATAAAAACATAACAGTTGTGGGGGTGGGGTATAGATTCGTGAGAAAGACCAAGTCAGGGTTGATCCACAAGAAAACAGAAAGGAAAAAAAAAGAAGAAAAAAAAGAAAATGGTTTATCTTTTCCAACAATAACGCCTTATTGCTAGTATATGCAAAATGATCAGAAAGCAGCATGAGGGGCTGCATGCATTTGGGTACCCTCTCATCCAGAGATGGGGATGTTCGAGAACAAGTTTTCGAGTTCGAGTTCGAATTGAAATTATGTGGTAGTCATGCGCCGTTTCAGGTCGCGGACTTGGTCGAAAGAAGACGCATAATCACGCAATTCATCCTGGAGCCGATCGGCTACATTGGAATTGGATGTGTTGCTCTTCAGCGACGAGAGGGAGGTTTGAGATGAGGAGACGGATAGGATTCGAGAGGGATTATGGGCGTCTGTGGTATTGGCCTCGGCTTGAGTTTGGGCCTGGTTGATCTCAGCCCAATGTGTAGATGAGGCACTCGATCTTCGTGAGGTTCCCTCCGATATGTCATCCAGCTCCGCTAAACGGCACGTTTGGGAGCAGTAGGGAGCGCCCAGGGTCTGACGGTCACAGACCAGGCAGAAATCCAAAGACCATTCAGTTGACATGGTAAAGAGTATGAGTGTTAGGGTTTTAGGTAGGGTGATGATAGTAATGATAGTGAGGAGATTGAGGTTGGGAGGTAATGTCGAAAAAGGTATAACGTTGAGAGATTTCGAGGATATGAGGATTGTATATAGAGAAGAGAAAGATCAAAGCTCAAAAGCCAAGGAGTGAAGTGAAGTTAAGTAACAGTAAAGCCTAAAAAAGATCACCTCATAATACTGACATTGTTGAAGTGTCACACAGCGATCATGCCATACCACGCAATGGAATGGGCAACAGGGTACTCCGTTCTCTTATGCAAAAAAAAGAGAGAAGAAATAAAAAAAGAAATAAATTAATATGTAGGTACAAAAGCCCACGGCTATTGCGGGGAAATATCGCGCATGTCGAATCGAAAGTCGATTCGATGTCCACGTTGTAGAAGAAGAAAAGAGGGGGCGTTGGTATTTGTTGTGGTTGGGGCGCTTAAAGGAAAAAGAAAGGAAAAAAGAAAAAGAAATGAGAGATATATACGAGGTATAGAGGAGGTATTGAGATACTTGATATATAGGTACCCAAATTATTATAGCGCTATATATTTTATATGTAAATCAACTAATAGGAGTACTTCCAATCTACGTATCCAGGTACACATATATATACTTAACTACTAACCAAATACGCCCAGATATAGGTACACAGGTACCTAAATAGGCCTAAGAGTCTGTTCGCCCCCCCTATCTGCAGGAACCTCGAACCGGTAATAAGAGTTTTCCTCAGGGCATCATAGCGCCAATTCAGCTCTTCCCCTCGTCTCATGATGCCTGAAAAATAAACCTAGATTCTATTAACTTGTAACTATGACCCATGTAAATATAGCCTAGTGTACATACTGAGCTACACACTCTATCATGCGCCAATCATATCATCATTCAGGCATCCAGTCATATTCTTGCAATGTAGCTTTTCCTGTACCAATGATTGTCTTTGCAGTAGTGCAGGGGTTTCAAAAGAAACTAGAACGGAGGGGAAAAAAAAAAAAAAAAAAAATGATGATGATCTCCTTAATCCCCGTCCTTTGATTTGTCTGCCATTTCGAGATAACCATCTTTATTGCATGCGCCAAACTCTGCATAGGAATCAGCTGGCCACACAAGAAATCGACTCTCGTTCATTCTCAGAATCCCTTTCTGCGAAAGATGACTAGAAGTCCCATGATTGGATCTCGAAGAATTCGACTCTTCTTGTGATAGTCTTTCCGTTGGGGGGCCACTCATTGGTCATACTGGAGCCAATCTTGGTAGTAGGTCCGAGTGCATTCTCAAAATGCATTCGTCAATTCTGGTAGCCCGATACACACATGGGCGAGATAACCCAGAGAGAAATATCGAGTGGGATGCATGGGGTGCCTGGGGTGCCTACAAAAATTCAAATGATTCAGGTCGCAAAACACGAGACCATTCAGGGTGTTTCAGCCGGAGTCGAAGTGAGAGACATGTCACTGATTCACTCCCCAGTCTTATCACGTGGCTCAGCTGGAATGCGAACCAGTGTTGATGGCAGGTCGTTGCGCGGTTTCTCCACATTCTTATTATCCGACTCGGGTTCGCAGAGTCCGCCTGCCTTGCCTATTACAGGATAAAGATCAGTTATGGGATTCCAAGGTTAGAAAAAGTAGCGCTTACTCGAGGCGAGGGTAATGGCCCTAATAACATTATCCCAGTTGGAAAGCACGTATGCAACAGCTAATTAACAGAGGGTACAGTTAGCGACTGGCGAGGTCGAATCAAAATCAAGGGATAGGTAGGCCAAACCTTCGGTGCCATCTTTCAGAGTTGAGATCTTACTATACAAAGCTTGCATCTGAATCGCCAATGTTCCACTCAGATCGCGTAGCTGTCGCAGGTTCTCTAGCTCCGCCTTTTTGGCTGCAATGCGGGCCGACAGCGCGGAAGATTGCTGCGATTGCGAACCACTGGGCTGGCGCATAGATGAGCCAGGAGCCCCTGGAAGCATCGAGGTTGGTCGGGAGGAGTATGCCATGGGGAATTTGTAGCGAAACGAAGAAGCAGGTACACAGAACGCGATCTCTCAAAGTCCTGTACTTGGACAACTCAGGTGCCCTGGGCTCCAGGTGCCCAGGTGGGGAGGGAAGCTGAGTCACCCAAACACTGGGCAGGCTAAACCAAAAGCGGACAAATATCAACAAGGCCTTGGCATTTGACGCTGTTTACCTTCTGTCTCTCTTTTTGTACCCTCTTACTCAAGACCCAACACCCTCCCCCAACACACAGTCATTTCCTGGTGTGTGTTCTGTGGACTCGACTCGATATCAACTTCAAGTTTATTCCACCTGCACACCAGGATTTGCTTTTCAATCCATCTGATTACGCAGTGGTCGCTGCCCCCTCCCAGCCTACATCATGGCTCGGTTGAACGACTATGCGGCTCCTGCCGAGTCCATTGATGCCTGTAAGTTCGCGCAATCTAACACTGTATTAAAACATTCGAGCTAGTAGTTGACGTGGGTTCTCTTTGTTTCTATTTAGTGAAGCGACGATTTGTGCGACAAAACCGTGAGATCGCGAGGGTGAATTCGTTGCAATCTCTTCGTATTCGCAGCCTAGAGTCAGAAGTATCACATCTACTTTCGGAAAATGTGTCGCTTCGAAAACAGGTCATCAACCTTACTCAGGAAACCGAAAGACTGGAAGCAGGGAAAATGCTGCATAATGGGATATATGACATCAAATCCAAGCTAGATGCCAAACTAGCCGAGTTGAGCAATCTGGCGGCAGATTTAGGCTCATTACCTCGCAAGGTGGGCAAGCTTTACGATGAACAGATCGATAGGCCAAAGCAGGCGGCAGAGTCGAGACCTAGGACAGAAGACATGATGGAAGGCGAAGATGGAAGGCTTCCTGCCATTATTGAGGACAAATATTACCCTCGGCAGACTTTGGAGTAAGGATCCTGGAGTTTTTTGAGCCACTTCGAGTTGCTAACACCTTCTTTAGCCCCCAAGAGCTCGACAGCTTGATCCACGACGACCACAGCATTCTAGATTCTCCGCCACGGTTTAGCTTTATGCCGGAGGAAGGAGATGCACCCATCGAGCATTCAAGTCCATCGCCAGAATCAACATTTAGGGGCCAAATCAACGATGATATACCCGAAGAACCCGAGCCATTTCTTCCCCCAACCCTCGAGACCCGCAAGAAGAAAAAGAAGTCCAGCTCGATCATGGCGCCTGAAATTAGCCCCGCGCCAACAGATCGGCAACCAAGTCCGCCCATCGATCCAACACAGCATACAACTTCGGTTTCAACGAAGCGCAAATACATACCCGAAGACGATGACCGATTCACGTCCAATCTTGATGTCGACGATGATGAATTCCAATTCACCCGGCCCAGCCATAGCCCCAAAAAGAAAACGAACCCATTTGAAGATACACAGCGAGACCACCCACCCAATAAAAATCATGTTGAAGTGACAAGAGGATCAAAAACGCCTGTCTTGTCTACGCGAAAGGTCCTAGAACCAAGTATGTGGTGCTGCTTTTTTAGTTCTACCCCCTATAATGAGTGTAGCTAACAACCGGAACAGAGAGTGCAAACTCCAATCTAGGCTCTCCCAAGAAGGCCCGCATGTCTTCGTACCAGGACTCTAAGCTTATGCAGAGGTCCACTAAGGGTGACGAGAATAACAACTCACCACAGAAAGTCAAGGATGTCGAGAAACTCAGTGGCAAGACTGCCAATCAAAAGCCGCGAGTGTCCAGAGTCGCCCCTTCAAACAAAGAAAAGCGCGCCAGCCGTCCGGCCCCTCCCCAGCTGGAAGAGCCAGCCCCAGCACTGTCACCGCATCCGAATGCAATGAACACGGAAGAGTCTGCAATTCGGCCTTCCCGACGTCGTGGTGCTGTGGTTAGCTATGCAGAGCCTAACCTACGGGACAAGATGCGCCGCCCTACCAAGGAAATGATCGACGCGGTTGCACTTGGATCACGAAGATCCTCCAGTTTCCAGGCAGGTCGGGACAGTTTGGACGGTGCAGAGGAGGGCGCCCAACCCCATGGCACCCATCCTCATCTTCCGGCTGATTTCACTCTTGCGGCGCAGAGTTCAGATCTGCCATCCGTGGATAGCTCAGAACAGTTGCTGGCAATGGTCTCCCGGAGGAAACGCAAGGTCTCGTCGACCCCAAAGGACGACAGTGATGCGGGAAAGTCAAGCTCTGGCCTCAAGAAAGAGATTGAGGACAGTCTCGCAGATATCTCCTCCCAGGTATCACAGAAACCATTGAATTCGAAGCGTCAGACGCGACGTCATTCGTCAAACCCCCACAGTACAGCTGCCAACGTGGCACAATACGACATCGACCAGATTGAATCTCAATCCCCAATCGGCTCTCTGGAAGATGAAGACTCATTTGGACCGGGACCAAACGGTTCTACAATAGACACCAGTGATGTCAGGCGTGGCCAGCGTGTTGCTGCAAGGAGAAAAAGCATGATGGTATGAAATCCGCTTGCGCTTCACCTATGTACAATCATTATAGACCGGGCCGGGCTGCAGTTATGTTTCAGATACCCCCCCACTGCGATCCCGATCTTTTCAATCCAAATTTCATTATCTTGTCCATCTATATGTCTCGAGTAGGCCAAGTAGCTCTCAATGACCATTCAACCGCTGCATCGCATGTAGCGCGCCGTAACAGGGTCTGGTATGCTTTCCCCCTGACACCTTGATCATGCCGTTGTAAAATTTGCCTGCATGCCACCCACCGGATGTGCGTCCCAGCGTCGTGTAAATGTACCGCGCATAGACATAGATCCGTCACAGTCGGAACGACTCGTATTGCCGTGCATCGGGCCCTAAACCCAAGTTTTGCTCACTTCCATCTTCCCTCTTATGGCCTTGCCACTCAGAAATATCCACCCCCAAAAGCGAGATCAAGTACCCCGCGCATGACGTTGACTTTGATTCTGATTCCTCGATGACTTGGGCATCTTCTCATATGCATTCGGACTCGGCTTCCGGCGATTGCGTCTCGGTTTAGATTTGTGATCTTCGGGGCAACACCCTTGATCAGGGTGGGACGCGTGCTCGCCGTGGGCGTCCCGCCCTCCGTTGTGTGGGTGTGTGTGGCGAGCCCCGTTGACTCTGGCAGTGCGACGGTCGTCTTCGCTCTCGGTGTCGCTCTCGGATGAGCTGGATGAGGACTCTTCTGAGCTACTTTCTCCCACTGGTCGGGCTTTGTGGTAGATACAGCATACTGGTGACGGTTAGATTGTTGCGGGGAGGAATTGGGAATAAATAGATCAAATAGATCAAATAGAATCCATACCTTTTGAGCTCTTTTTGCCCATGCCCTCGTTATCTATAACATCTTCACTCCATCTGATTCGCCGAGAAGACGATGTTGCTTCGCTGGTGTCAGTTGGTGTTTCCTCGGCACGTAATCTGAGGGTTGGAATGTGGGCTGTTGAGTCTTGGGAGGACTCTGTGGTGGTTTGGAATGAGCTTGAGCCCATTGGCTGGCGTGTTCGAGACATTGTGATGGGGGGTAGAGTGAGGTGAATTCCAGAATCAAAGAAAGAAGCATACAATCAGTCTGAAGGCGACTGACTACCAAGTACTTTTTTTCTGATGATGCAACTGATAAGGATTCACCGCCTTCCGATCTAGATGTAGTCGGCTTTTGCCCTTGAGACTGTCTTTTTTTTGGCAGTCGATCTCTTTGTTGGTCTTTTTAGACGTCTTGAATGATGGTGTAGTAGAACATAGGTGAAAAATGGCTTAAAAGTACAGTCTGATTACTCTAGACTTACGAATTGTCCACTTCACATATTTGAATTGGAGATATTTTTTTGATCATTTGACGTAAAAAAGCTATCAAACAAGCTCGTGCCTTGGATAGGCAAATTACACATTGGATAAAATTGGTAAATCCATTGGATGTAGAGCCGTGATACACCAACCTCGAACCCGCGCAGCCAAGGAATGGGTCTATCTCGCATGCCCGATAGCCAACCAAGGGGGAGGGGAGTGGATAAAAAAGAAAAGATAAAAGGATAAATTCACACACATCTTTCCAGAGCAAAGCCTCCTATGTTGCAGCAACACATGGATTCCCATGATCTAGAGCTCGTAGAAGGACCAGCCATCAAGGCCATCATTCTGGGAGGTCAACCTTGATTCTGGCTCATGTCCAGGGGAACCAGCAGAGGCAGCAACAAACTCGGTGCGTAGTTCTTGGTCCAGTCATAGCTCATCCTCCTGATCCATCTCCGATGGCTTCAACAGGCCTCCGACCTTCATGGCTCGGTCGCGCTCGGCGACCTGGGCATCGCGCACCGCTTGTTCCCGTTCTTCCGCATACAGCTCTGCGTTATCATCGGAGAACTCTTTCAGGGAAATCAAGAAATCACGGAGGTGAGTCTTGAATTTGTTTAGATCATCAGTGTATGCAAACAATCCAAGAACAAACTGCTTGATTTGTGCTCTGGTGGGAAAGGTTAGTACGGTCTTGCATGGTTTCAAACTGACACCAAAGGGAACTTACTCTTGGAGATTACTGAATGCATTCTTGAGCAGATTTGCGATGTGCTCCTGCAAGAAGTCCTTGTTTGAAGTTCCAGCCGGGGCTTGATCGGGGGAATAGATGGGCTCCTGGATTTTGCCAGATTCCACAAAGTAAAACATGCGTGACAAAAGCAGGGCCTGGGATTTGAATCCTAAAAGATCACGTAAGTAAGTTTCCTGCTTCGTAACCAGGACAAAGGACATTACTTACCAGCCTTATGGTCACTATCCGTGAGGACAAAGAAGACGTCCTGAAGAATTGCAATGTAGAACTCGCGGAAGAAAATGCTCGAGGTTTGTGGGTCAGTTTCGGCCATGTTATTCATCAGCTCCAGGCACATTGTAAGACCAGTGTTCTCCACCTCGCGGTTGTCATGCTTCGATGCCCACATGCATGAATCGATAACAAACTTGAACTGCGCAGCATCGAGCTTCAAAAGTGCTTGGAAACAGTACAGGTTCACAGCCTGAAGCAGCTTGAAGAACTCGACACGGTGCTCAGGGTATTCGTGGAAGTCCTTGTTGATCATCTCAAGAGTGCAGTTGAAAACACTGTCCATGATGGCTGGGATCTTATCCTCCATCAGATTCTAATTAACTCGTTAGCAAGGTACAAGCAAGCGATGTGCCGGGCCATCGAATAAAGGGAATTCCCAGTCATCAAGCCAGACAATTGGGGAGAAGGAACATACGTGAAGCTTGTGGATGATCGTAGTCATGGCATTCAAGACCTCAGCCTCTCGTGCATCGGGGACGTTCCGGGCATAGTCAATCAGCACGGCCTCCATGAGCGGCGGTACCATGCTGGCATTGACCATCTCAAGGTCATCTGACTTGTCCACGTAGGTGTCGATGAGCTTCAGGATTTCTTTCTTGATCGTTCGAAGTCCCCGGACCTTAGGGGTTTTCGGGGCAATGGCTCCTGTTTGGGTGTCAGCCAAAAAGAACCAAGAAAAAACAAAAGAAAACAAAAGAAATTGGGGCGTTCCTTACCGTCACTCGCAACAGCATCATTAATCAGCTGACTGGCAGCACGGTACATATTCAACATGTCGTGATAGATCCGGCCAATCTGAGAATAAAAGTAGGTACCAATGGAGGAGCAAGCTGCAACATTAGTCTTCATGATGTTTCCGACAATCTTGATCGTGTTAGCATCTTGGAGAATGGCCGGGTTTTGGTTTGCCTCGGCGATAATCTGATCCCAGGCAGTGTTGGGGAGCGCCATCAGGTTCTCGGTCAAGCGGTCTTGGAGACCCTTTTGGCCTTGAGCAGAGATCATGTAACCACAGGCTTCGTAGAAAGTATGAATCTGTTGCGGGGAAAGATCCATGGTAATCTTCCTCATGTTTCGGACAATTTCTTCAATAAAAGGTTCACTTTCACCAGGTTGGAGTGCCACGAAGTGCCGTCTGCACTTGTTGGCGATCTTGATAAAGGTATCGCAAGCCATGTCTTGGACACCTTCGTGTGTTTCGTGCATAAACTCGAAAAGCTTGTTGACGACCGTCTTCAGGAACTTCCAGTGAGCCTTCAAGAACCGGGGATATTGTCCCACGATGTACATGATGTTACTCGCCACCACGGCTTTGTTGTCCTTTCCACGCTTCTGCTCTGTGAGGCCAAGAAGATCCTTGATTACGGTTACCAGGAAGCGTTTCTCGGTTTCCTCGTTCATGGCTCCAGAGATGGAACCGATAGCCCAGCACAGCGTGTTGCAGTTCACCCATGACCATTCGGTTCCATCAACCTGCTTAGCCAGTTTATCAATCATAATGGTCTCCGTATCGACCACATCCAGATGGGTCAGGTAGACCAAGCACTCGCGTATCGTCTTGTAAAGTTGGATAGTATCGCTTTCCTTGACGAACTCGCGCACAATTTCACCCTCGTCGTTTTCAACAACCAAGACCTCTTCTGGGCGGACCATCTTCTCGATCATGACGGTGCGAAGGTTTGTTAACACAGTCTCGTACTTGTGCTTGCGCAAGGGGTAGTTTGCTAGGGTAGTGGGATTGGGGGCACCACCGTTCGCCAATCCACTAACGCTCATGGATACCAGCGGGTTGATGTCGGTAATCGGGAGCTGCTGCATCTCTTCGTAAAGTTCCTGCACGAGTCTTGTCCAGTAGTCCAAGCAAATCTTAAACACCTCCCGATCATCGATCTGACTGACCCGAATCAGATAGAAATGTGCGTGTGTGAGGTAATCTTGGTTAGGCAACTTTTCGATGAGCTAGAAAAGAAAGTAGAGAGTCAGTAAAAAGCAAAACAAAACAAAACAAAGGTTGGAGAAAAGGAGGAGCATACATCCAGGTGAGCACTGAAAAAGCTCGAGAGGAACAAGGCCAAGTTTGATACAAACTCTTGGTCTCTTCCATTACTCATGGCATATGTCTGCTTCAGGTCCAGAGACAGAGGAATGACATTGGAAACGGTGGTAAGGGTCTCGGTGAACATGTGCACCAGTCGTTCGTCATAGTTGTAGGGAGTGCCAATTTGCAAGCCACCAATCTCAGTCAGACACTTCAAAGTCACATTTCGGAACTCGGGCTCTCCGAGGAATCGGGTGAGGAGAGTGTTGATAATCGGGGTTTCGAAAATGTAGCCCAACGGGATCCAGTTCAAAAATCGAAGGAGGGTTTCAAGGGTCGCTTTCACCAAACTGGGCTGGTTTGCAGTGTTGAGAACCTCGGAGCACAATTGGAAGATCGACGCAAATTCCGAGGTCATGGAGGTCTTCAAGTTCCGTGCTTTGGCCGAGGTCATTTGATCTTGCGAAAAATCGAAGACTTCCTCCGACAATAGACGGAGAATGGTCATGTTATTTTCACAGATCGAAAGGCTGGCATGGCAAGAAGAAATGATCTCGTTGATGAAGGTGGGCCAGTTGTGCGGCCATTCTTGCTTTAGAATGGAGACGAGAACGAGATTGAGCTTGTTCAATAGAGGGCGCTCTGCTTGAATCTTCTCTTCGGATTCGGAATTCTCGAGAATAAATCTGACAATAAAATTGCGGATACCTATGAAGAATAATCTTAGTAAAGGGCGGGAGACAAAACCACGAGGTTATTGTAGTTCTTACCCTGGCATTGGTCTCTTGGTAGAACCTTCCACCGTGTCATAATCACATTGTCCAAGACTTGCAGAGCAATGTCTATGAAGGTCAGCAAATCTTTTCTTCCAGGCGTTTGAAGGCATTTTGGGGGGGGGACTCAAAACACACATTTGGTTTGAAGGTATGAGGCCTCTTGGAGGATATTGCCCACGGTGACCCAGGCATCGGGATTTTGTTTGAACTGAAGAGCACATGGATGATTAGCTTTCAATTCATATGAGGTTGCAAGAGGGACTGCGCGCTTACTTCTGTCAAAGTCTGCTGTGCTTGGTTTTGCTAGACGCGGGTATGAAAGTCAGTGGTATTGTTCCCAGAGCTTCACGGAGAGGAGATAGAGAGAATCCATGAATTCTGCAAAGTGTAGAGTAGATGGTTTCAAACTTACCACGGCACCTTTGCCTTCAAACAAAGCTCGGACCGTGTTGTCCAGCTCTTGTACCGAAATCGACATCCCGGCGCAGGCTGGCGATGTCGCCTCTGATGACGGAATGGGGTTGGAGACACGAGAGTCAAGAGTGGAGGTTGATGGGAACCGCCTTGATAGGATATGGGGGTGCCAGGGCGGCTGCAGGGCAGTATCTAATAATGGAGGGGGAATAAGAAGCAAGTGTGATCGGTGGGGTAGAGATCCTTTAGAGGGGTTGGGGGGTCAGCACGATGTCAGGAGGAGAAATGATTGGATGGGGAAATAAGGAGGAGGTGAGTCCAGGTCAAGGCTTACCAGACTCTGAAGGCAGTAAAAAAAAAGCACGAGATTGGGGGTCAAAAAAAGGAAGCTATCGCAGACTCTGGCGGTGAGAGCGCGTTGGATTGTTTGAACTTGGATCTCTTGGGGTCTCGTCGAGGTCTTAGTCAGCACAAGCTCTCACCTGGCACCATACCTAGGTGATGTGATGTCCACTGCATTTATATTCCATTGGATATTATTATTATACAGTGTACATTTTACATTTTGGATTTTACATTATTTATGAGAGGTGCTATTATTGAGAAAAAGTGATAGTGATAGTGATAGAATTCTGAGAGTTGGGCTGAATCAGGTGCCCGCAGTTTATGTACATATATAAATATGATATTTACATCTAGGTATGTATAAAAAGATAGATATAATCTAAAAGTACTCCGTACATCCTGCGTGTAAGCTGGAGTTGTATGTACTTGATTAAAACAAAGAAAAAGTCGTCTAAACTCACTGAAAGCGCCCAGGAGGACATCCGTGCTCAGCCGACTCCTCTAGTGATTTTAGTTCCTTGGTCCTAGCGCCGCGGCACGCTGCAGTCATCAAATAATTCCCGAGATGGGCGCCAGATCCATGAAAACTTCAGGCTTGAGAGGAATTGAAGACAAAGAGGATCAAAAATAATACTCACAAGGAGAATTTAAATAGAAATATATTATAGAATATACGGCAAAAGTAATAATAACAGTCGAAATACTAAGCGCATAACCGCCCTTATGCGCGGGACACCGCGTACACGGGCGCCAATGGCGAATGTGGGCAAAAAGGAAATTGGGGAGGGGGAAAAAGGAAGGGAACACGCGCAGACAAGTCCAAAGCGGATGGGCCATGTCTCAGACCCGCGCCTCACTAGAACACGGCTGATCGCTTCTCCGATTGGATGCTGCCTGTGACGCCGTCATTGCCGATCGCGCGTCAACTTCCCCTTTCCCTCATTTTCTTTTTTTTCTTTCTTTAGGAGATTACAACTCTTTTTTATTATTATTATTTATTATTTTGTACTTTTCATAAAAAGAGAGAGAGAGAGAGAGGGACAGAGAGAGGGTCCTAGCTCGGTGTCTTCCTTCTCTTTTATTAGTCTCTGTTCCCCCCCTCCCACTTCTCCCCCATTTTCCGTCTCTTCCCTTCTCCTTTGGCTTTCTCTCTCTCCCTCTCTTTATATTTGAGCCTTTTACTATTTCCTTTTCATTTATATTCTCCTTTTTTTTTAACCTTTTTTTTCTATTAAAAAAAAAAAAAAACACCACCTCGTTGATTGCTCTTTTTTCAACACATTATCTTTGTATACTATCTGATAATCTCCCGATCTTCTCGCCCCACCTGACTTAACTTGCAATTCCACGCAAACACCCCCAAACAACAAAGGGTTGACTAAGATATTGGAAGTACTCAGGTATTTCCGGGACTTTGAAAGCTTCTCTTCTTTTCTCTTCGAAGTTCATATTTGGGGGCTATTCTTGGCAATTGAGTTGCAACTTTTGCCTAGACCCATATACTTGAATAGTCTCTTGCACCTCTCGGTGTAACCTCAGCCCTATTCTTCGTGTTCTCTGGTTCCTTTCACTTGCTTCTTGGCTTCCTATCATGACGGCTCTTGCTGCTGCAACGGTCATGAATGGTAGTCATGACTCTGGGGCCGAAACGGGGACGGAGCACAGCCCGTCCCGATTCACTGCAGTTAATGGCAGAGAATCAGTGATCTCCGGGAATGGGAATGGGAATGGGAATAGCCATGGGCCAACGCCCAATTCTATCCCTAATGGAGAACGTGCACCGGCCCAGGAAAAGACCAATTTAGATCCCAGTCATCGAGAGGAACGGGATGAGCCTGCCAATGATCAAGAGAAGTGGTCACGAAGATCCTCACCCAGCTCTCACAACAAGAACAAGCGAAAAAGATCAGAGTCCCGAGAACGAGATTCCGCGAACGCCTCCAGGAGCCCGGTAAACCGACCTGCCGAGAGTAACCAACCCAATCCGAATGGCAGCATGCCAGGATCGGTCTCGGAGATGGAGCGTGCCAATCATTCTGCAACACCGTCTCATCGGTCCGAGGGCAATGATGCGGGCCAGACCTCCGCCAATAGTCCTTGGTCAGAATATGATTCCCAGCTGATCACCCAGGCACAACGGGCCCAGCAAATTGATGCATCCGATGCCCACCTAGCAGACGCTCTGCAACGCGAGACCGGCCAAGAAAGGTCCATGACAAATCGCTCGACCCCTGGTGCTCAACAACCGTCCTCTCCTAGTTATGCGCCAGATCGACATGGAGCAATGCAGGTGGCTCCAAAGAGAAAGCGGGTATTTAGTAACCGAACGAAGACAGGCTGTATGACCTGTCGCCGCAGAAAAAAGAAATGCGACGAGCAACATCCGGCGTGTAAGTCCACTCCTAATCGCTCTAGCCCGGGCTTTTTTTTTTCTTTTTCCCCTTATAAATTATTCCCTGTCCAAATTCAACTGAAGGAGCGACATTAATGATGCATTGTAGGCAACAACTGTCTTCGTGGGGGCTTCCTATGTGAAGGGTATTCATCCCGAAGCACCTGGCAAAAGCCATCTAGTACAAAAGCCCCGATCCCTTTGCAATCCAAAGAAGGCTATTCAGACATAAATGGCTCGTATATGCAAGAAACACCTCGACACCAAGACCGGCCTAACCTAGTGGAGCATGTCGACGCGACAAAAATCAGGCCCCTGGTGGAGGAGAATGACCGACCTGTGCAACAATATAACACCAGCCCAACAGTTACACCATCCAACCATGCGTGGTCAAAACAAGCATGGCCAGGTGCCGGCCCGGGACCCGGGTCCAATACCAGCCATCCCCCTTATCCGTCTGAACCCATGGCGAAAGTCGTCGATTATCGGGAAGTCCCACCCATCCATGAGCTGTCGCGGGAAGGACGTCCTAAACCTGACTACCCGGTCATCTCTTCACTTCGAGACCTCAGTCATCCATCTCATCCTAAATCCAACATGCCCTTGTTCCAAAATGGGCCTGAGCAACGAACATTGCCCGCGGCGGCTGTGGATACCCATAGTCCTCAGGCGCAGGCTCGGATGGCACTTAGTATCGAGCATCAGCTTTCTGGCCGTACCGTATCGAGTGACGAGACCGAGAAGGAAAAAATGCTTCGAGGCAAACTCTACCGACCATTTGACGTCCACCTCGTGGAGGAAAGAGATCGTTGTCGAGGTGCACTATGGAAATTTAACAACGCCTGCAATCCGCTCAATGGCATCAGTTCGAAAGAGCAAAACCGCCTCTTGAAGGAGATCATCGTGCCCCCGGCATCTTCCATTGTCAACTCACCAGCTGGAACCGGCGTGGCTCGCTCTGCCGGATCCATCGGCCAAGGGGCGGTCGTCGAGGCGCCTTTTAGTTGCCATTACGGTTATAATATTCACATCGGGGAAGACGTCATGATATCGGAGAATTGCCTGTTTGTGGATGACTGTGTCATCCGCATCGGTGCTCATACCTGGATAGGCCCCAACGTCAAAATAATTAGTTCAACTGCTCATCCCAACATGCAAGAGCGCAAAGGCTCGCAAAGTCGGTATCAAGGTCGACAAGTCATCATTGAAGAAGATTGTTATGTGGGCGCGGGGTGCATCATCTACCCAGGGGTTCGTCTTGCCCGTGGCGTTTATGTGGCCCCAGGAGAGATTGTCAACACGAACATTGCAGGGTACATGTTCCAGGGGTCAAAACCTAGCTTTGCTATGTGAACGAAATGACGTGTACTGATTTTTGTACGTGGAAATGCCGAATGACCTTCTGCTACGGTGTTGGGTCTACCAACGCCTATAGATTGGGAGAGCATAATTATGACCTCTCCCATGAATTTCTTCTGGTATCATTTGAATTTGTTTTGTTTTGATTTTGATATCCACTGTCGTTGACGAATGGTTTTTCTTTACATTTGTATGTTATTAGCGTTTTATGCGGCGAACTGGATGTCATCTTGCAGTTTATACACAATGCCTCTGCATCATTTACCTCAATTCAAACTCGATTCTGCTACAAAGTTTTATACCTGTTAATTGCAGAAAGCAAATGTCTGATACACTATCGATTGGGCAGAGAAAAAAAGAAAAGAAGAAGAAATTAATAGCATTGTAATAAGGGGTAATCGTTAACAACCGAGAAAATGGAAACATCATGTCACATAAAGGGGAATCTATCCAGCTTCGAGTAGCATTTTATGTTCAATACATCAGACCCGAAATAAAAGTCAGATGTAGATATGCAGTCATGGTAATCACACCGAAAATGAAAGGCCCGAAAATCGCACTTTTTGGAGTGGAGAAAGTGTAAGCAGAGAAAAATGGCGAGTTGAGTGAACGACTAAAGCCAATCGAGGAATTCAGGGACGAAATAGCTGATCACAATCCCCGCGCCTGCTCTCAATATGCCTTCGGTGCTTTCGAAGGCCATATCCTTGAGATTGAAGACGCCGGCCTTAGCAGCGGCGTGGATCATTGCAAATTCACCGCTAACCTGGTAGGCGGCTACTGGAAGATCTGGTGCCAAATCTTTGGCATCCCGAATGATGTCAAGGTAGCTGCTGGCAGGCTTCACCATGATAATATCTGCACCCTCGGCCATGTCTCTCTGTATCGCACGTCGGGCAAGACCGCGGCCGCCCGGGGGAAGCTGGTAGCACCGACGATCCCCGAATGAGGGACAGGAGCCAGCCGCATCACGGAACGGTCCATATAAGCAGCCGCTGAACTTGGCACTGTAAGACATTAAAAGTACACGGTGTGCCACGCCAGCTTCAATCAACTTGAGCTTGATAGCCCGGATTCTTCCATCGTTCATGTCTGATGGGGCCACGCAGTGAGCCCCAGCTGCCGCGTAGGCAATAGCTACATCGGAGATCCGGTCAACGGATTGCGCATTGTCGAGGCTTCCATCTTCTCTTAAGATACCACAGTGACCGTGCGACGTATACTCGCAGAGGCATACATCGGTTGTGATATAAAGTTGAGGGAAACGAGATCGGAGAAGACGGATAGCTTGAATCACAGGACCATCGGGGTCATCTGCGGCAGTTCCCAATGCATCTTTGGCGGATGGCTGAAGCGGAACACCAAATAGCATTACTGAGCGTAGCCCCTTCCGAACAAGGGGGGCGAGAAAGGGAACCAGGCGATTGATTCCGCGGCGGTGTTGATTGGGCAATGAAGGAATTGATGTCTCCTCGTCAGGATTGTCTGTGATGAACAACGGATAGATGAGCATATCCTGTAGACACAGTGTATTAGCGATTGAGTTGCCAGTGCCATTATGTGCGTCATATCATTTGAGGGCGGACCTTTGTCAATTGCCTGTCGGCCTGCCATGCTCTAGTTAGGGGATGGCTGTATCCAGAATGTAACTGGCTGGAAACTTCGCCAGAAATGCTGACGCTTGTGGCTGCGGTGCTGGTATACGACCGAGCGGTGGCGTGAGACCGGTGAGATCGGGCGTGAGAGATTTGCGAGCTGCCATCATCCACACGAGCATCACGGAATGCGATGTCGGAAACCAAATTTGAGAAAGACATGTTGGAGATAGGGAAAGGGAGGAGGGGAGATGGAGATAAGTACAAGGAACAACCTTGGAAGATCCAAAGGTGGAATTTAAGGGAAGTGGAAGACCGAGGATAAGGTGAATATCAGCCACTCTGATTGGTTGACTAAGCCTTTCACATTCCGCCCTTTGCCACTCCGAGTCTGCCGCATATCCGTCCCGAGGGAGAGAGATTAGATCGAAATGACTACTCCGTAGGTGAAAGGGTAATATTTAACATACATATTATTTTATTTAAAGGATATATAGTACTAGAATAGCCGCTTATGCGACCTTGGCCATAAAAAAAAAATTTCTTCTTTTTTTTCTGGTCGTTTTCAAAGTCTTTGTAGATGTCTTTTTATAATCATAGTAAACTTAGACTACTAACTTTAGGATAGTATAGTTAATAAAATATATAATAGTAAAGGGGTTTAAGAAGGGATTAAGGAAGATCGATATATGTCAGCCAGAAATGCCCTATCCCGTACAGTCATTTCCCTTAGCTTAGTTGGTACATATAGGATCTACTCATGGACCCAATTTGCATAGTTTGTATAGTCATCCCTTTAATATGTTACACCAAGGCTCCTTCACATCTCCTCTTCGCAATATGTCATCTATCTTACGGATTCTTTCTTCCCGCACTCTTCATCTGTTCCAAGCAATGTGATATCCCTTAGATATCGTGTTTGGTTCAATCTTCAAGGCATTGCGAGGTCAGATACAGCATGCTAGTGACTCTAAAGCGTGTGATACGTCTTGTCCACAAACCTCAGCAATTGTAAATCATAAGGGGCGTTTGTTGACTTCTTTGATTGCTAATTGTTGTAGGATGGCTGTAATGAACATACAGATCCTATGTCCCATGTTGAAATCATCGAAGTGCCCCGATATTACCCCCTAGGGGTTTCAGAGATTATCGGTCGCGGTAGCGAGTGTTTCATCGGAGCCATTGATGAGTTTACGGTCTTGAAATATCCATGTATTCCTGGCGATTGCGAGAGCATTCAGATAGAGGCCCAGCTTCTCGAGGTCCTTGGAAGCCATCCCCGTATCATCGCCTTAAAAGGCCTAACGGAAAATGGTCTTGTCCTACAATACGTATTAGACAGTTGTTTGAATGACTATCTTATATCACAGTCGTTTATAGCTCTCAATAGGAGGCTACTCTGGTGCAAACAAGCCGCCGAAGCAGTCAGTTATATCTATAGAAAATGTGTCATCCACTATGACATAAACCTTCAGAATCTCCTACTAGATAGGAATCTTGATATATTACTTACAGACTTTCAGGGGATGTTGAAATCCGCCGATAGCAATACTCTATTTATTAGGCTCTCTTAGGAGTGCTCAAAGTCATATCAGCCTCAAGCCCATGGGGATTATGCGTGTGTGGCGACCGATCTTTTTGCGCTTGGTTCCGCTATCTACTTTATTATGACCGGATATAAGGTCTTTCCTGAACTTGATAGCTTGGAAGATGATGAAGAGATCTTGTCGCGCTTCCAAAATGGGCTCTTCCCGAATGACAATCATCCTTGCTCTCAAATTACAGAAAAATGTTGGAAGCAGCAGTATCGGCAGGCTGCTGAAGTTGTTCCTGATCTATGTCTTATTCAAGTTACCTAGGTAATCGCTGAAATATATTCGGGAATCGATATATAACATACATCTATATAGTGTTACTTCGCATTGGTATAATGTTCTTAGCCTGTCGAATTGAATACCAATATAAGGCAAGTAGTTGATCTGTTTTAACGAAGCCTGGTAGGACGGCCAAGGTGAAGGTCGATGAAAGAAACAATAATCTGAAACTGAAACGAGCAAGTAAAGCTGGTAAGGTAAGTAAAGTGCTATAGTTATAGAGATTTAATTTCACCAAGTTCATAGCGGAGAAGACATCTGGACTGTTCACTGGTTGGGGCACTTTTCAATCCGGTATTCACGAACATCATTCCCGGGTTTATGTTGCTCTTCTTTATTGGGAGAAAGCCAGTTAAAGTATTCGAAGGAGGCCTGTCTTCGAACATGGACAATTCAACATCAGCGAATCATTGGTCCGTCGATGCGTTTAGGGCCGCTAAATGTGGCTAGAAAAATGCTATCGCATTCGCATTTGCATGGTTTATGATCATCACAGGTGGTTTGATAATCGTGGGAGGTACCTATGCAACAACCCTGGGTATTAAGAACGCTTACCGTGAGGGCGAAATTTCAGGCGTCTTTTCTTGTGGTGATAACTCTTAGTTACCTTCTTTGAGCTGCACACTGCAATGATCCCATTATTCCGTCGGAAGAAATAGTGGAGTAAGGTTTTCAAAACATGCATGCGATCAGTCCAGCCCTAGAGATACATACAGGACTGTCACTTCCCCGTCAACATGCTCAGCCAACTCCACCCACTCTGATATCTAGCCAATTCATACAATTCCTTCCATGCCTCCACATTCGGTTGTGTTTCCACTGTAAATCCATACTTTTCAATCTCTTCTTGATCCCACTCCCGCGGTTGCTCAATATAATCCCCCTTTATACCCTCCAACTCACATGTCCGTTTAGCCCCCGCATCTCGAAGGATCCGGATGACCTCTGGAAATGACCTGTACGACTCAGCCGCACGTGCTGGCGGACCTTGGGTTTCATCGTAGACGAGATTCAACTCCAGCGCTTTGGCGCGTGCTCCACCAGGTTTGTATGATGCCAGTCTCCGCATATGTGCACGGCGGCCGAGCTCGGCGGAGTGGAGAGCTCGATCTAGTGGGGTCCATGGTGGGGACTTCGATTTGTTGGACTTATTGATGTAGCTGGCGAGACCGAGAGAGAGGAGGAGGTTTAATGTGAGCGGTTTTCCGCTCTCTGCGGCGGCGAAGAGGGGTTCATTGCTGTTGGGGTTGTGAAGGTAGTACTTTGTGTAGGCCCTTTGAATATCGGGGCTGAGATGGAGGAGAAAGTGCTGAATGAGGTCGTGACTGTCTTGGTCAGTCAGAACAAGGTTGTTGGCAATTGAATAGAAAATGTCTCGCCCTCGGTAGTTGAGAACGAGGGGATCGGCCCCGTTCCCGAGCAAGAAGCGGCCGCGTCGTGCAGGATCGAGGTTTGTTTCCAGAGCTATAGATAGTGGGGAATCACCGCGACGGGTCTTTGCATTGATGTCCGCTGGACGGGGGTGACCGAGGAAAATCTTGCATGCAGCCTCGAATTCGCGCTCTGGGTGGTACGTGGTTGTCAACTCGTGGAGTGGAGTAGCCTCTTCGAACTGGTTGCAGATGTCAAGATTTGGCATGGCCTTCACTATCTTCTTTAATGTCGGTAGGTATGAATCAGGATAATCCAGACGTGGTCCAACGATAGATGCCCATGAATGCAGGACTGTATCTCCCGTGGTCAGGACTGATTCCCCCAAATCAGCTCCAGCATCCAACAATGCACATATCATACCCCCATCCCAGCATCCTCGATCGGCTGCCGCTGCAATGGGGGTCAAACAAGGTTTTCCCTTATCCTTAGCGTTGATGTCTGCACCAGCCTCGACCAATATATTCACTAAATCCGCAATCTGCACCAAATGATGCTCCCAAGTCCCATGCCGGATCCAATAATGCCAGTGATGACGCAGATATCCATGTCGGTCAGGAAAATACTTGGTGATTCCGTGCAAGTTATTTCGTCCCATCGAGTCCAATAAAGCGCCGTCCGCACCATGAGATGTCAGATATTTGGCTATCACAGGTTCTCCAAAGTACGCTGCCAATGAAAGCGGGGTGGTTGACGGATCTGAGCCATGATACACTGCGTTGACATTGGCCCCGAGGGAAATGAGAGCGTCGATGGCTGTCATGTTGCGGAAGAAACATGCCCAGTGAAGAGGTGACCCATGCGGAAGTTCAAACGGACTGACATGTTAGCTTGATTTTGACACGGAGAAGAAAAACATACTAGTGAAGTATCTGGATCTTTTCTGAAAATCCACTGGTATGCTCCTTGATGGGCTCCATCACTGCATTGACATCTGCTCCTCCTTCAATCATCCGTTTTGCGATTTCACGGATCGAACCCTCGGGGATCATAAACAGCCAATGCAGAGGAGTGATCTTCTGCCGAGTTCTGCAGGACGCATTCGCACCATGGTCAAGCAGGACCTCAATCACTTTCGTATGTCCCGCTTGAAACGCCTTATACAATGGTGTCTCGGCATTCTCATTCTCCACGTCCACCGCTATATTCGCATCATCTATTAGACTCTGCAACGCATCAACAGCCCCAAATGCAGCAGCAGCATGCAATATAGTATTCCGTTTACGGTCAACAACATTCCCGTTCTTCATCTTCCACTCCAGCGCTTTTCCCCTGTCAATTGCCATCTTAACATCACTTTTCCCCAGGAAGGGGTCTGAACAAAAGCCCCCCTGAGTTCTAAACCGGTCCTTCGCGTCTTCCACTCTCTTCTCCAGTCTACCAGGCTTTGCAAAGAGGTACCCCTCAGCGACAGCCTGCAGCATCCACTCTTCCAAAATTTCGTGACTGAACTCTGGCGTTTGACCATGGGCCTCCATAATCTGCGCATATACAGCCCTAGCCGGGGAGTATCCCGCCCTCGCCGCGTCACCCAAATATGTTAACATTCGATCGAGGTACATCGGCTTCTCGCCAGTAATTGTCTGCGCTATTCCAAAAAGCACATCTCCCGCAAATGGAGGCGCATTTCCTCCCTTGCTGAGCGCATGTTGCTCCTCCAGCTCTGTTCGAATACTCTGATCGAGGCGGTACCAGAAGAGCGGGCCTTTGTTGTATATTGGATCAATGACTCCTACATGAGTGTTTGTGGAGTTGGGTTGGATGGATGAAAACCTGAGGTTAGTTGTCAGCTATTGATTAATGTTAATGAAGGAATGAATGGTTGAAGTACCAGAAAGCGTATGCCGGGGAGTCGATTTTCAGCAAAGTTGCACTTGGGAGTGGTCGGTCTCTGGGATCCTCGGACAGTAGTTTCAAGACTGCCTTGCGCAGCTCGGTACGCATAGGAGAAGGTATATCTTCTTGGTTGAGCAACTTGGAGATCTGATCTGTGACCCTGTCAGTTTTCGTATCCAGAATGGGAATCTGACCACCGGTAAAGATGGACACGATAACCATGCCGAAGCTATACGCATCAAACTTAAACATTAATTCCGGCGAGAACCCCCCAAACCTCGAGACATCGCCATTCACCACCTCAGGTGCCAACCAAGCCGGGGTTCCCCGGTAATCACTCAACGCAAATCTCCCCTCGGGTGTCTCCAAATCAACGCAAACCCCAAAATCACTCAACTTGGCTTGGAAGGGGGTTTTCTCATCCGGGCCGGCAAACACAAGCACATTATCCGGCTTAACATCCCCATGTACGATTTTGAGGTTATGTAGCGCTTCCAGCCCATTCGCTACACCTAGCGCAAGCTGATACATCACCCCCACCTCCCTCTTCTCGGCACCCAGAAAGTCCCCCAAAGTCATCATGGCCTCCTCCATAAACAATACGGGCACGGCCATATCGGCAAAGGGGAAATCAAACCCCCATGCTACGAGACTGGTGATGTTTGGATGCGCACGAAGAACGGGGTTGCAGAGCGATAGTACCTCTAACACCAATGTCCTTAACTGTAAGCGATAGTCTATGCTCGCTGAGAAGCGCTGTTCCGCCGTATTTGAGAGTGGAACATTAACACGTTTGACGACCTCTCTTTCAAAGATAGGGTCCTTGAATACAGTAAATTGGGCACCCGAGCCGATCTTAACGGCTCGGGTGGAGAGGTTGGCCGGTCTGATGAGTCGAGGGCCATGGATACCAGTTTGAGATAGGATGGTGGTGAATTGAGAGAGGGTGCTGAGAACTGGAGCAGAACCATTTCGAGTAGCCGTTATAGCTGACTCTAAAGGGTCAAGGTCAACCCATGAGGAACCAGAGGAAAGGTTAAGACTGTTGAGGTCAAATTCTTCAATGTCGCTAGAATTGGACCAGACTTGAAGGGAAGGAGATAGGTCGTTTCCATCTATTGAATAGTAATTATCATCCAGGGAGTTGAGAATATCATCGTAGTCTGTCATTTTGTTGGGAATGGAGAATAAGAGGTAAATTAGGGAAAAGAAAGTAAAGTAATGGAAGAAACTTTTCTGATAAAAGCCCAGGATACACTTACCTAAGAACAGCTTAGTGCTGACGCTGCTGACTCTACTGCCCAGGTGCCGAGATGACTCTTGAATCTCACCAACCCCTCATTTCAAATGTCATATACAGGGACTAAATACTTTGTACTTCTTCTCTGTTTAATTTCCAAGATAAAATGGACGTTTACGGCACGGCAGTGACGGCCATCACCCAGATCTATCAGGTCACCGTCTTTATTCAAGGCGTCATCTCCGACATCAAGGCCTTTGATGACGACCGGGCTGACATCCGACTCAAGCTGAATCTCCAGCTACTCACTCTTCTCAGTTTCAAACGTACATTCTTTGATGCAGAAAATGGGCTGATGATCCCGGGAAAGGTGGAGCCTTTCATCGCCGACACGGTGGAAGGTTTGCTGGTGCAGATGAGGAAAACCCTGGCTGAATATGAGCTTGTGGCAATCAGGTACGGTCTCGTGGATGAAAAATACACCATCGAGGACGAGAAGCCCAAAGCGCAAGACTCTTTGGTGGAGCGCGCAAAGAGCAAGGTCAAAATGCTCAAGCTCAAGGGGTATGACTGGTCGCTCTTTGACAAGAAGAAGCTTAATCGAATCCTGGAGGCATATACCAAGTGGTCTGAAGATCTGCGGAACATCATGCAGCACATGTCGCAGGATATGCTAGCCAGGCTAGTCGAAAACAATCATCAAGGACTGAAAACTAGTGGTCTGGAACCGGTCATGAATCGGCGTTTACTGGCCGAGGCCGTGGCACCAGCGGACTACGGGTGTTTAACTGGTATCATCAACGAGGAAGGAAAGCCAATGGGAGGATTCCAACTGGGGAAGTGGTCTTCGGGCACCGAAGAAACACGAGTGATTGTTGAGTATCACGAGTACGAGAACGAGCTCAAGTACGATGGTTTAGAGCCAGACGAAGTACAAAAGCTCAAAGAACCCATTCGAAACCTGGCCTGGCTCCTCCAAAGCACCACCTTCATCAGCGAATCGCCCAACTCTCTTGATCAGCCCAAAATTTATGCGCTAGAATGCCTCGGCTTTGTCGATCAACCCATCTAGGAACGGAGCGTTTTCCTCTATAAGCTCCCCACATCCGGGCCAACAACGGTACCATCGCTAACAACCCTACACGCATTTATCAATGCAGTCGACAGCTCAAACAAACGACCACTTAAGAAGCCCAGCCTCAATGATCGTTTTAGTATGGCGCACAGTCTCGCTCTGACGCTCTCAAATGTCCATGCCTCATCATGGGTCCACAAAAATATCTGGAGCAGGGGTATCCTTCTGTTCCTCGAAACCCCCGAAAATGTCAGCTCTTCGGGCCTCTACGAGCATCGCCTTTCCATGCCTAGCTCTAAAAACAGGATCGTCTCCTACCTAGGCGATTGGGGCTATGCACGATCGGTACAGCAAGGCACAGACATGCGCTCCGATTTTGAAGTCGAGCCTAATCTCTACCGCCATCCAAAGCGGCAGGGTCGCCCAACACAGCAGTTTAACCGCTTGCATGATATATATGCACTGGGTGTGGTACTTCTCGAAATCGGGCTGTGGGTTACGCTGTCGCGGTTGATGGAGGCGAAGATTCGGGATGCGGAGAATAAGGGGCAGCTGCCGAGGCCGCAGAAAGTGGTTGATGATTTGATGGCGTTCGCAATGCAGGGACTGCCGAAAGAGATGGGGGCAGGTTATATGCGAGCTGTGCTTTCTTGCCTAAAAGGTGATTTTAGGAAGACAGAAGGACTAGCTTTAGCGGTGGATTTTCAAACTAAGGTAGTAGATGTTTTGAGGGCTGGTATGGAATTGTAGATGGATAACTACGCACACTCGAAATTCAATTGAATTGGATATAATCTATTGTTAATATATTATCTACATATATTATCTCTATGTACTAAGACTAATTCTTATTAAAATTTAGGGGAATCTAAGGGGATCTAGGGGGACCCGGGATTATGGGAAAATAGTACGCCAAGGACTCGGACCGATGACGAACCCCGCTCGCTTCGGCCACGTTATAACCGTGCCAAGCGCCCAACACACCTACCGGGCGTTTAATGACGCGTTTTTTTACGCGTTTTCTTATTAAAGAATGCTATATATAATTATTCAAATATTCATAAAATACGCGTTTATAAGAGTAACTAGCAACTTATATATTATTTTACCTATATGATACACTATTTTTGGTATAATTGATGTTTGCACTATCTATAGTGCGAAAGTATTCCTGTCGCAGCACTGCAGTACCGAACCAAGGGCCGAGTGCTGCGGGACCAAGGACACATACCGGGTCTAGTGGATTGTGGCTTATAACCTAAACTCTTTTTGCGAGGGGGGTAAATGATATCAACCAGCTATCCATCCTGTATACTTGCACAAACAAAACACGACATTTAACTCACAGACAACTAGTTTTCCTTTTTCTCCCAAGATATTGTGGTTATTAGTCATGTGTTCTGTCTCCTCATTAACTAGTCCGTGCTCCCTTACATTCTAAGATCGTTTAAACAGATAGATTTCACGTTGTTCTCTGCTTCTCGTTTCTGTCTTTCCTCCTCATTGTTTCAGGCACACATTGTTTCAGGCACAGCGTGCGCGGCGCGCGTCACCAGTTGACGCCACGAAGCCCACAGCCAAAGTCACGTTTTTGTGTGACCGTTGAATGTTAAAACTGTTTCACCTCGACCACGAGCATTCCTGTCGTATGTCTGACCCGGTGATCCCCAAGAAAAGCTCGCCTTCTTAGCTTTATTATTATCTTTCCCGTGTCGGAGCTCCTTCTCCCGCGCACGAACCCTTCGACTGTGTTCTTTGCTTGTTTTCGCCGAATTCTTCCCCATGAACAACTCTTTCAACCAATCCATGATAATGTGAATGGATGTTCTCTGGGTACAGCACGATCGGAAAACTGGAAATAGAACAGATCCCTGGCTGTTGGACGAGAGACCGTTATTGGCCTGATAAGAAGTGAGAATTCACTGATTCCCCAACTAAGCTGGTAATGCAACATTAGCGTACAGCTCTACTACAGGTTAGGAATAACATACTGGGTTGAGCTGGTGACGAAATAACTGGTAACCAGATACTAAGCGGACGAGGAAATGGAAAGATAATTGGTCCTTGCTGAATCTCTCGAAGTGGACGCTGTTGGAGGGCCTCTGTCCGCCTGAGCAGAAATGAGAACACTAGTCACAGATTACTCGGGGCGGAGTAAGTCTCATCAACACGAAGACACAGAGGAGCAGTAAACTGCTAAAAGGAGAGACGGAGAAAAGAAGAGTGAGAGGGAGGATACTAACTAGAACCCCAGATGACCGCCCCACAGGTCTCGTTTTAGTCACGGCCCCCATCTTCCAACCTTGGAAGGTTGTCAAACCACGTATTTTACCGACCAATACCCATTCGAAACTCTGTATTATTACAAAACGGTAAATAGACGTGGAGTATATATAGTCTTGGTATGATTTAGGGGCCACTAGGTGAAATGCGGTTATATGTGAGCAATTCTCTACGTGTCCACTATAAATGATCATCTTTTATACAGGAAACATGCCCTGCTAGGGTATTGGGACATACTCCATAATGTTTCTACCGGAGGTACTTATCCCACCTGCATTTTTCATTTTATCTTCCTTCATCTTTCTTCTTGCAATTCAATTATCCTCCCAGGCTCGTGTCCTAAGCTCGCCGTTTATATTTGGTACTGCCATATATTCGCTCCATACCAGCTATCACCTGGGGCCTCACACGGGTGTGAATGGACTATGGGCACTTCTCAACTGCGTCTGGATTCTACATGCAGCAAGCACGCTGTTTTTTGAGCAGCTGGAACTTCCTCGGGATTATCCATCATGGAAGTCTGCTTACAAGTGTTGGGCCGATCCACAACGTCGAATCGATTGGAAAGCTGTCTCGCTAAAATCTTCCCTTCCCTCTTCGTTGAACATAGTCTTCTTTGCTATCCGACGACTTTTGAAATCTATAGGATGCTGGATGTTGCATCTATGTGTCGTCGAGCCTTCCACTCTCCTATACTTCGATCTAAAAGCACAGGACTTCGCGCCGTCACGGCAGGTCCTGCTCAGACGCTTGCTATGGTCGAGTACAAGGCCAGAAATTGATTCACGCGAAATACAAATTCGTTTATTTGTGTCTATATCCTGGATCTGGATGGGCTATTTGATGCTCGATACTTGCCACGTTCTGCTATCAATTTTCTTCGTTTCGATCTTACGCATTGATACCCCCGAGGAATGGCCGCCGCTATTCGGCAGTCCGCTGGAGGCATATAGCATCGGCCGATTCTGGGTTAAATTTTGGCATAGAATGACCGTCCCATCTTGCAATTCTACTGGCAAATACTTTGCTCGACGAGTAGCAGGCTTTGTACCCGGTTCACGAGCTGAAAGGTTATTCATCGCATTCTGGGCCTTCTTTTTATCTGCTATCTATCATGCTATCGCAGACTGGCAAGCAGGGGAGCCATGCTGTCCAACAGCTGATTTCATTTTCTTTATGGCCAACTTTGGAGCCGCTGCAATCGAAACAATTGCAGTCCCAATAATGACTACCCCACTCTGGGCATGGCAGAGCAATAGTCGATTGTACCAAGTTATTCAGTCAGAGAGAGGTCGAAAACTCGCCGGCTACGTCTGGGTCCTTGGGTTTTTCTTCTGGGCTGTGCCAAAGTGGCAATACCCAAAGGTCCACCTTATGCTTCGGGAAATGGACGACTCATATTTTGAGGGGTTGAGTCCCCTTTGATTTCCAACGCGCAAAATCTAATTCCACGAGAAATGTATAACGGATTATTATTCAATGCAAGAGACCCAAGGGGTGGTACATATCAAGACCTTAAATTTCCTTTACAGACGGAATGTTCTGTCTTGGTCCATGCGAGCTAGCAGACTTCGGATCATGCATCGATTTGGGGTTGGAAATCGATTTGAAATTTGAAAGGGTCAGCGGGTCGGAGAAGGAATGGGGGCGGGGAGGTGGGGGTGGTAATCACAAAGTATGGCTTGTAGGTAAAATCAGATAGCGCGAATAGATGTGTGGTAGAGTATACGAGAGAGAAGATGCGTGATAAGGTATGCCAGGTAGAAGATACAAAGTAGAGGATATGTGGTAGAGTATATGAGAGAGAAGATGCGTGACGGAGTAATAGAAGATATGTGATAAAGTATGCCAGGTAGAAGACGGATGCTAGGTAGAAGATATATAGTAGAGTAGACGAGAGAGAAGATGTGTGACGGAGTATACAAGAGAGAAGATGAGAAAAGATACGAGAACGGAATATATAGAACACAAACAGCTAACGCGCGGGATGAGGATATATAATACACAAGTAGCTAACGCGCGGGATAGGATATATAAGGCATAAACAGCCAACGCGCGAGATAGGATGTGTAAAACACAAATAGTGAACGCATAGGATAAAACGCAAGTTCATTCACATGTCTTCGAAACGATTGAATATCAAATGTGTGATGTCATTATCGATTCACTCCATACCTAGTTAACCTAGGTAACGTGTAATCAATTAATGCCGTGCGTAGTGTATTTCAACCCTCATTGTATCTCCATTGAACACTTGTCTATATATTTTGCTCACTACGTTTACAGCTTCCTGTAATGTTGGTCTACTGCTTTTTGAGTTCAAGACAGAAAGCCACGAAGAGTATACAGTTTGTGATCTCAAAAGAACATTTGTAATTTGCTTTGACATAAACGTAACACAGATTGAAAAACATGGGCTCGATGGAAAATGTATGTCAAAGGAAACGGGCTTCTTGATATCTGTATGTTGCCTTGAAACAGTGACACTTGCGCAGAACGATTACCAAAGGGCTTGCACACAGTGGCAGTCAGCCCGACATGCCAGTGAACGAACTTATTTCAGAAGGCTCTGGATAGTGTTCTGCAAGCTGGTGACATCAGCACTGTCCAGGTTGTTGTACTGAAGGCAAGCAGAACCACAGGGGTAGACAGAGCCACTGCTAGTAAATAGGGCAGCCAGGTTCATGCACTCGGGGGTGACACCGTCAATACGGAAGCCTATAGATAACGTCAGAAATGGTAACAATGCATAGTTCTTGCTGCGTGACTTACTAGAATCAGCGGTTTGGGTCACGGTGACCTTGGCGCCGTTGTTGGAGTTCTTGCACTGGTCGTAGGACTCCTGCGAGACACCGGGGTAGCCATTGACACGAGGGACCACGCGCATACCGCTAGCCTCCCGCTTGACATTGGACTTGAGGCCAATGTACGTCAGGCCACCAGCAAGGGGAGCGGCAAGACCAGTGATGATCAGACCAACGGGGGCCGGGCAGGAGGGAATCATGGAGAGGGCAACCATAGAGGCGCCGCAGAGGATTGCTGTGTTGTGCATACTGAGCTGGGATTGGTAAGGATAGCGGAAGAGAGTTGGACGAAGTCTGAATGAATAGCTTCCAAAGCGCGAGAAAAGGGCCTTCTTATAGGTTTACAAGTCCTATTATATCCCTATAAAAGGACGCTATCATCGATCCACAATGTGTGCCTTGCTCAGTTTCAAAATTTCCCAATGCAGTGTTGATGTTAGAACCGAGCATTTACAAGAATGGCAAGTACTTGCAAAGAACCTTGCAAGTGGACAGCCTATAATTACTAGTTTGGGACAAGAGGACTTTTACTTCGGGGGCCAACATAATGGATTTGCCCATTGGGATAGTAAATACTAACCCCAACTGAGATAGAGGATATTATGGGGAAGGCCAATCACCTGCTCTTCCAACTAAACCCCAAGGCTCAACCAATATACAGCCTCACTAGAAAAGGAGCCTACCATGTGATAAATGCCTCAACGGCATATGGTGGAGCTTGTGCAAGCTCCATAAAGTCTCAAGGTATATGAGGGGGCCGGGTTCACAATATTAATATTGGCATCCTTCATAGTTCTGAGAGCATTACCCCTCAACATACCTCTCTCTCTCCTCCATGAGCAGCAATGTCTTCAACATCAGGCTCGAAATCCAGCCTCAAATGCGTCACCAGCCCCATATCGCTCATTGCATTATTTTCAGTGCTCATCTTCTCAGCTTGGAAGAGTATGTGCGTGATCACAGGCTCATCACATCCTATGATGGTGGTTTCATCGGAGTCAATGGAGCCAGCGCTTTATCGAGGAGATCTCATCATCCTATGGAATCATCAACAAAAGGTTAACGTGGGGGACATACCTGTGGTGTGGTTTCCTGGGCGCCGTCTGCCAATGGTTCACCGGGCCATCACAATCCTCAACCAAGCCGATGTTCACGAAAACATTTCAAGGTACTTCGCACTTAGCTCCGCATTGGGTCAAGCGATACTGATCCAATCAAGGCAACTTATATTGACCAAGGGCGATAACTGTCAATTTGACGATAGCTTCTTTTACCCAGTGGGGCAATCGTATGTCCACCGAGAGGAGATAATTGGTTTAGTTCGAGGCCATGTGCCCTACATAGGACGACTTGCTTTGGCGTTGAGCGAGAATCCAGCATTACTGTACCCAGCAGTGGCCACCTTGATTGCGGTGGGCCTTCTGGGCTAGTTGTATTTAGAGTTGAATTAATCAATATTGAGGCATTTTGCATCAGCTCCCTATGAGACCTGCTAGAAATATGGATATCAAACTTTATCAAGACCTACATCTGCATGGATTTTTTTTCTAGAGGCTTTGGGAGGCGCCTATCTTCCGCATCATGAAGATCCTTCCATAATTGCGGGACATGTATTGGCCACGGCGTATTTAAAGAAGTTTATTTTTGCCCAGGCGCGTCATCCTTGCCCTCTCCACCAGCGGGGAAGAAGTAATTCTGGAGAGGGGTCGGACGATAGTTGGTATAGAACTACCCAATATGAGGTTGCTCGTATGCTCTCAAGCTAAAAACCCTTAAGCGCACGAGTGTACTAGCGACTATGTTGTAGCGTTACGTTTAGACCTCCGCAAAGCCCATAAAGCCCATGACCCACCAGCCCCACCCAACCCGCAAATGGGCTGGGTTTAGGGCCCACCGGGGGGCCATGTGCCTAGGGTGAAACCTGGGGGCCGGCCCGCACCAAATAATACATACCTACATACAGACATGGAACCCCTTTTCAGTTTTTTTAATTACCCTATGTTTGGTACCGTTTCTCACTATTATACCTAAGGTAATATTTTATTAATTTAAATGGTTGGGAATCAGTTACTAGTTACATCTCTATATTACGTTTAAATACGCGGAAAACGCGTTGATCTAGATAATTTAAAAATTATAGAGGTTTACTAGAAAGTGGTAGGACTCCTCCGTATACAAATCCCAAATATATATCTTAGATCAAAATATCTACTTTTATATTTCCCGCAATATCTCGACTTTCGCTGATTAGATTCCGTTTAAGATTGAAATATATACTTATACAGCTGTTATGATTTGATATTCTAAGTTTGAACTTCATACGCTCAGTGGAAGATTGTAATACAGCAATTACAGAGGCCGATTCGTCATCGCCGAGATCGGTTGGGGTTCAGCCGGGCTTTGCGGAGATCTAGTTACGCGATAGTACCTGGGTTCTATAACTCTGTCGATCTTGCCAAGCCCCACACTCTTGGGGGCCATAGAACCCGGTGGGTCGTGTCTTGGAATAGGTGACCACGAGTCTTGCCATGCATATCTTTTTTTACAAGTAATAGTACTTTATAAATGGCGGTGTTATTGGATTAACAAGTGATACGTAAGGTCCGGTTGACTACAATATATATCAGACGTTGGGTTGGTCCGGGAGTGCTAACCAGCTCCGCTTTGGAACCAAGAGACAACAAGGTCTCCGTCATATAGGAGTTGCCCCCCCTCTTCCTCCATCGCTAGAAGTTGATTCGCAGAAGTTCAATATTTAAGCCAAGCCAGTGAGGTACGTAGGACGAAGAGGCTATGACCCTATAATCCGACTAAAAAGTTGTGTTTCGTTCGATCTAGCGCAACAGACTACCTGGGACGGTTTTTTCGAATCGCCTCTCTCCAGGATCGGGCACGCATTTTAAAACAGACGACATCAAATTTTGCCCCCAAGAAAACATGTAAGTTTCAATGCAAAGCAAGTTACTTGAAAACCAAACAGACACTGTTATTGACAAGTAAGCAAGTTGGAGTTCATATTCAAGATCAGATTAGCACTGCCTTTGACATCATGGAACCAACGATACCCGAATGAGCTCATACGAGCACACATATACCACAGTCCCTGAATCTGGAAGAGGCTCGTGATCTCCGCGGGAAACGACCCGTTGTAACTATGAAAGATGTGAAGTTGGAGTGGCATACCGGGTCCAAACGACGGGTGATCAAGTATTATGTCGTGTGGATAGCCGTAGGGCTTGTGATTGGAGCAATAATCGGGGTAGTTATTGGAGTATGCGTGCGTTTTGTAGGTAAATAAGTTGAAATGTCAAGAGGTCATTGTTGCATCTATGATGTACTGAGCTCTGGCTTGAATTGGAGACCATGGAAATTCACCTGTCGTACCTGTAGAAATGCCATTTTGGTGAACTCTCAACGCTCTAGTTACAGCCTCTATTGGCTATAAAGCCCACCATGAGTGGCTCACAAAGAAGTAAATTGAACGGGGACACTGAGGAACTTCCTTGTGGGTCACTTTACATAGTTAGGAAGGGCTGGGTACCAGGTTCCGTGCTTGAAAAGCCCATCACAGTGTAAACTCCCCACACCCTTGACTTTAGTGCTTGCTCCGGTGGTTGAAGTATGCTGGGGATTGACCCATGAGTTGCCAAATCTCCAAGAGTTACAAACTAGAAAGGTCTTGGAAGGGCCAGGAAGGATTCAAAAGGGGTTTGTGCAAGGAAGCCGCTGCCTCTCTCTCCTCTACCCCTCTCCTTACCCGCAAGGTCCCTCTTGGCCAAAGCATCAAGAAACAATGGAATAAACCACGCAATAAGGCCACCAGTGGAGAGACTGAGAACTTTCTGTTAACCGTGCCAAGCGCCCAATACCAGGGCACCTGGTATTGGTGCGCCCCAGTAGATACCCATTTTCACCAGATACCCAATCTACAATCTATGTATTGTTGTAGTAAATACTACGTTTTGGGAGAAAAAACAAAAGAAGAATCATATGAATTATTAGAACTAGCAATCCAGGGGTCATATACCCTGTAAAAACCATCAAAGCAAAGGCTCAGTCTGTCAAACAAACATTTGTCAAACATGCAGTGCATGTATGGGATGCACTCTAACAATAGCTAGTAATATGTATCATATTCCATTACTAATACCCAAGGCTCATTAGGTATGCGATAAAATACGAGGGAGGGTTTGCTAGTACTTTTTACTAGTAGCTCCCAGTTTACTAATTAGTAACTTTTGGACCATTACTAGAAGAAAAAACCTGTAACCTGATAGCTTACTAGGCTGTAATTTATACTTCCTACCTCTCACTAGTAATTCCAACCTACTACTAACCTCCTACTACTAACCTCCTACTATGACCTACTAGAAGCAACTGGTAACTAAATTACTACCTGACAACCTGATAACCTGACATCCTGACGACCCCCCTATTCCTAAAAGCGCTACTTAGTCTATCTATCCTCTATATCCTTATTTTTAGGGCTAGCCTTTATATATTTAAGAAGCTAATTCAGGCTTAGCTAGATGTCGAATACCATGGATTGAACCATAACCCATATGATAGGTGTTCAAAATACTACAGGGATAGTATAATAATTTATCTAAGTTGGTTGATATCTGCAACTAGCGCTAGGCATTCCGAAGTAGCTTAGGCGGGAATGAGTAGTCGTTCTCTAGGTACAATTTTACTTGCCTTGTTTCTCTGTCAACATACTACAACCGTTATTCGCCGTGGATAAGGGGACAAGGAGATAGAAACTGATTACAGCCAACGGATCGTTCAAGGTAGAAACAAGAAACATAGCGATCATTAGAAATAGCTATAAGAAGTTGCCCTTTGTAAAACGTGTGTTATAATCCGCTGCCTTTTTTACCATCTCTCGGCGCTGGGCGCTAGATATCTTTGAAGCAACTGCCATATCCTTCTCTCGATCAAACGCACGCGCACTTGGATCATCATCTTCTTTCTCAGCCTGACCTGGGTTCTCTAGGCGAGTGTTTTTCCCAGTCATGTCCTACAACAAGAACACTTATATTAGAAACAAAACATAGGATATGAAGTGCCTTTCCGAGGAAAGTATATGCCAAAAATTACCTTGTATTTCTTGATTTGATCCTCCATCAACTTCGCTTTTGAAGCACCTTTGTGGTCCCCGGGCTGATTTGTTGAAGCAGAAACGCCCATAACTGCATCCTGTAGTCGCCTCATTCGCTCCTCTGGAGTCTCAACCCACGAGGAATCCATGTTCTTAGGTGCCGTGGCTGATTTGCCTGTATTGAACTTGCGGTTTCGTAGCTGTGTAGGGTCGATTTTGGAAGACCAGTCGGACTGGGAAGGAGGTTGCAACATCCATTGATCTCGCTGGCTTTCGATTTCCACTGGTTTAGGTATATCAGGAGCCGCAAGCTCTTGCTGCACATGATCTTTCAGTGGACCGGATGGAGGAAGGCTTGGACCGAAATCATCATCGTCGTCATCGTCATCGTCATCATCATCTTCTTCTTCTTTGCTAGATTCACTGTTTGCTGTGTCGGCCTGAGGCGGAGGGAGAGAAGGTCCGATTACCTTCCGCTGCTTCGAGACCGATCCGGGCTGAGGGTCATCCGTATTCCCATCAAATTTCCGCTTGTCCTTAGAATCCATTGTTGAACTAGACGAGATATGTTAGGGAAAAAGAAGTCGAGAAGAAGAAATAACTGGATCTCTTATCGGCACTTTCCCCCCTTATCACGTATTGTAATATTGTAACAGAGCTGATGTCATCAGAAAGGTACGGGAACTTATTGGCCTACTTTATTTTGTATGGAGACCTATGTACATCTGTAACATAGTAAGTTTCACTTTGGTATGTCAAATACCACTTGAAACATGTGTCCAATGTTTCCTTTTTCGCAGCCCATTCAACCCATTCTACCTTGTCCTTTGTGATACAATTTCGACTTCCTTTTCTTTTCAAGATTCATGACTAACTGATGCAATACATCCCGAGGTGGGGATACACCCTTTTTCTTTCGTTTCTCTACTAGTCACATCGAGACCGCCTTTTTCGACCCCGCATGGCATGCTCATAAACAAACACACCGATAAGACCCAAAGTGTCTTAAATCAACTGACTCCCCCCCTCCGATGTTTATTCTCTGCCAACCAACTTCATATCTAATAGCATGGTTCAGCGCTGTCATAGATTTCGAGGATTAGACAATGGGCCATCATCCCCCAGAAGCACATGGGAAACCTAACTTGACCACGGAGGATGGAAGAGAGGTGTGTCAATCTACAGACAAACTTCAAGATCTGATCACTCCTCACGAGTGTCAGCCACTCGGATCTGCACTTTTACAAAGTCAAGTATCACCCAGGGTCCCTCGGAGATTCCTGGTCCAGCCAATCGAAACCCTATCGCGAAGCTCGAACGTCCAACGGCCAGCTTTGAGCGGAGCAAATCAACCCGCTCTATCAAAGCCCGAAATACATTCAAAAGAACCCAGTGAACATCGACCAATCAGAAGATTTCTACCTGAACCAATTGAAACAAGCAAATCTAGTAATAGACGGTCTCATTCGACTTCCGAGGTACACAAGGGAAATTCTGCGTTACATAGCAAGGCATCAACGGCTCCAAGAAGATTCAAACCCGACCTGATAGAAACCGCCACCCGCTCGGTTCGAAAAGGGGAATCTGTCCGGTTTCCCCAACGGCACAATGCCGTAGGATCTTCAGCACCCGATACAATCGTTTGTCCAGACACGACATCATGGCTAGATCCAACCCCCCATTCCCATACTTATCTGCCATCCGAGTCTCAATTTTCGTATTCAAATATCCTGCACCGACAACAAGCCCGCAGACACTCGTTTCGAGTTCCAGATCTTCCATCGATCCCCTCTGACAGCAGCGAAGAATCCGATAACTCCAGATCGCATTCAGCGTACACTCCGCCGCCTGGGCCTTCCAATAAAGCGACACGAGATTTACACACGAGCAACCTGCCTCGTGAAATCTGCGACGAAGAAATCTCGGAATTCTTACTCTCTATCGCCGCTCGATCCGCACAGATCGAGTTGAAGGAGCAAGCATTGGCTGCCTTTCCCAACGAACAAGTGTACGAGCCTGTTGATCATTTTGCCATCGAGGAAGATGATGGAGATTCAGACGATTATCATGTGTCGATGAAGTATCATCATGCCAAGTCTCGACGACAATCTTCAGCAGATTTGTCCTGGGAACTTGAGTACATGCGCCACCACAAGGAGGAGGCTGAAATGAGGATACGGGCTATGGGTACATCTGGACAACCTAAGCCTTCATCAGAGCACACTAAGAAACGCAAGAGCCCACCCATGCTTGGCAATGACATCGTCCTTCCACGAAGCGCCTCGCCCGAGGGAACAATATGTGAGCACGCTAGTACCGATGTGGCTTCTCGTGGCGTGCATGATCTTTGTACTGGTTGTGGGGACATGTGGTACGCAGCGCCTCCTCGAGCTAGCGCAAAGGGTGCTGGTCTTTGGATGGGCACATGTTGTAAGGACGAGGGCCAAGAGCGGGAAGTGCACGGTCTCCTACCTGGAATTGTTACCCCCATGCCTCGTGTCGATGAGGCTGGAATTGGCATGGGACTCAGCCCATCTCCGTCACATACACATCTGGATCGTCTCGCAGCCTCGCCTGGAAACCATAGTTCCCGCAAGCCGGCGAGCCCTCATCTCCAGAAAGCCATCGACTCCGAATTCCATGATGGATTTGTGACTCAAATTTATAATTACTTGTCTCTGGGTTACCCGTGCCTTGCCCGTTATTATGATTACGAACTCAGCCGAATTTCGGGCATCTCCGTTGATGATCTTCGTCGGGACGACTTACAAACTGATGCTAGAGGCTATGTTGTAGCCCCGGAGACGGACAATCTCGCGGATGCCTGTGCACGATGGAAAGCTCTCCGTCTATATATTCGGGAATGGGCGAGGCAAGAGCCTGGCATGGCTGAAGAAGAAACAAACCTTGAAGGCTGGGGACTGCTAGAACGAAAAGGTAGCTGGGCCATTTGAAATACTTAGAAGATCTAATTTGTATGTTATGATTGAGAAGCGCGCATGTTTGATATAGACGGGATATTGTATTCACACAACACTGGCTATTGGGTCTGGCGTTCTTGGGTTTTTTACAAGGCTTGGAATATGATACGCTACTACAAGGACACTATTGTGTCCGATGATGGTTATGTTGATTTTTAACTTGATCGAGAGAATGAGGAGCTAGTTTCCATTAAAATTGCTCCAATATCTTGCTTTCTCCCCCTAGCCTGTGATATGTGTCACCAAAACCAGCACATGTGTGATTCTATTGCATGTTTCCCTTTCGAGCCCTCTCATGAACGATGCCCGGGAAAATCTTCTGCTCTGGTAGACCATCTGCACCCCCAACTCCTGCTCCGAGGGCAGGGCTGCCACTGGAAGAGGAGAACTCGCCCGTCCCAAGGTGAGGTGATCGAGCTAGGTATTTCGATGGAGTCACTGGGGAGGTAGCCATCTGGTTTGTACCATGGGCCTCACTGGGGGAGGCATCGATAGTCTTGGCTGCACTTGAACCCGGCTCAGCCCGCGACCCGATGTTAGGTGCAGACTGATCTAAGAAGGGTGGTTTCAATGTCAGTCTGCTGCGTAATTCCTGATCATTCCCTCAAGATAGATTTACCATGATTCGAGGACACCACTTCCCCTGATGGACCCGGAGCCAAGCTCTTCTGCTCTCCGGTCCCATTGCCCTCGGAGTATCGCTCGATCCTGAGGGGACGATGTATGGTTAGCCCCATTTCCTTAACGCGAAAGACATCATGGGCAACTTACAGGGACAATTCTCCGAGCAAAGTCTCATGTCGGAACGCCTCACGAATATCTGGTACATTGCTCTTTGCAACATTATTGCCAGCGGTTCCAGGTATAGAACATTTCGAACCGAGCCATCTTTCTTTCAAGGAGAGTTCAAATCCACTTTGGTCAACTGAATGTTTAGCGAGTTCGCACATGTCAACTGCGCTGAATTTGTAGATCTGCGCTGCGACTGAGTATTCCTCGATGAGAGGCTCCTTTGTGAATGCAAACTGCAATGGATCATCGGTGGACAAAGACACATTGAGTCCTCGTTTGAAGAAGGTAGCGCAGGGGTTCTTGTCATACGTGAGGAACAAAGCGTTGTTACTAAGTGGTGACATGGCAATGCCGATCTGATCCAGATAATAAAGGTATTGCAGGAGAGGTACCTTGCGCAGCAAGATACCATGACTGATGCTGTGGCAGCAGAGGAAGCCGACAGCCAGATGATCCGGGTCGCCTGCCTCTCCGCAATGAGGCCGTAGAACAAAGGTGTTGAATCCTCGGCGTTTCCGCCAGTTGTTGAGGGAGGCGATGTTGGCGAACATGAAGTATAACCAATATGTGTAAGGGGGATTCTGTTTGGTGCTCCACTCTCGTGGGATGGGATACTTTCTGTACAGCCGGCGCTCGGGCTTGCTTTCGTCATCCACACTGTCGAATCCAACAACTCGCTGGAGGAAGATGTGGAGTTTGGGGTGACTAGAAGGATCCTTGGTCACTTCAAACAACGGCTGGAAGACATTGGTGATGACTTGTTCATAGTTCTCCATCATGCCGCTTGCTTTGTAGACATCATAGAGACGAGGCACTTGAATGAGCCAGCGAACATTAGGCGAGAACAACTTGTTGTCCACCACCCAGGCCGCAAGCTTGTCCCATTCCTGAAGGGAACGACCGTAGATCGAGATTCGCCATTCCACCATTTGGTATTTGCTAGATTCCAGGTCTGAGATCACCTCCTTGGTAATCTCTGCGAGGTAGCGACCTTTGATGTAATTGTCTGTTTTGAGGAAAATTTCACGCAGTCGGGATTCTCCAACCGGATTATACTTCAAATTAAATTTGTCAAATCGGTGGAAAGAGTCGGTGTGTGCCTATAAAGTCAGAATCAGCATAGCAATAGTAATACCTGTGGCTTAAGAGTGAGCGTAGGGGGGGGGGAGGACGAGCAAATATTCATGTATTCAGACTGCATCTTCCTTCATCATCTATAGATGATGAAGAATCAAAGACAAGGGGTGTCTCGTGAGGGACTTACGTGCATATCCAAAGTATCAATGCTCAAGTCATAAGCAGTCAAGTTGATACTCTCAAAGACCTCTCTCAAAGTCAGATGTTTTCCATCTCGGAAAAGAACAACTTCGTCCGGAGACTTTCTCATCTTGCTCTTGATGAAACGAAGAAGATGTTTCTGGTTCATGCATGCCGAATGATGAACGTGGGTATCCACCTTGCGCACGTTGTAGAAGTCCCTATGAGGGACCTTTTTGCTGTCGGCCATCTCCTGGTATTCGTTAAGCAGCGTATACAATTGGAATTTGCCCTCCAAGTACGACAGCCGCTTGAACGCAAAACTCTTAGCAGGTCCATCGGTCGACACATCCACAACAGCGTCCAGATCCATATAGAAATCGCGCAACGAGGGGATCTGGACAATGGGTGTCTGCTGGTCAGCAGCAGCCTCAGAATCAAAGACCTGATATACACTATTGCCATCCAGCCTATACGTCCACGGTGATTCTTTGGGCAGAGGCAGCAATTCCTCCATGTCAAAATCCTCCCCAATGTCTTGACCCATCTTCCTCTTCTTTCCTCCAAGGTCAGATGGGTCACCGATGTTGCCGGGTTGATATTCTTTGCCGTCATCCCACGCCGGTTCTGGAGGCGGAGGATAGATCTCCCAGTCCGGTTGGTCCTTGGGATCATTGCCGGGTCCCTGCAAAGAAAGCTCCATGTACTGAGATCGCCGATCAAGTAGTTTCTTGATTTTGCAGTAGATAGCATTCAGCTCAGACGTCACAGCATCACTGCTAGCCGAAAATCCACTGGCAACCTGAGGGCCCCCAATCCCCACACCGGTGCTTTGCAGAGTCTCCGCCGAGTATGGTCCCTGTCCAAGGGCAGCCCCTAGAAGCACCGCCTGGTTTCGGGCAGATTTGTTCGCCTCGTCTTCATCATCTTCGAGGTAATGAGACGCAGAGGGATCGGACTCATTGGGGGATTGCAGGCGTAGTGTCGAGGGTTCAGATTCGAAGACCATAGATCCCTCGCGAGAGACCCGGCCTTGAGTATTCATCGGATCCGGAAGGTTGACCGGTGAGTCCTCGGGGTGTTCGACTGCTGAGCGGGCTGGGGCCACTGGGCTCAAGGGCAGGGTGGTGTCGTTCCGCGCGGATAACTGATGTTGTTGATAGAAGAGTCTTGCCTCGGCGTGACTCATGGACTTCTCATAGGCATAGTCATAGGTGGCCGTTTTCTGCTGTTGATCTCTGGGCAAAATATCCTCTGCGGGCTGATCTAGTGCATTGGGGCTTTCATGGAGAGGAGAGTCCACGGGACCCTTGAGACCCGGGGATGAAGCAGTTGATTGATCGTTAGAGGAATCAGCGGCCGAGTTGGCATTCCGACTGGAACTGAGATCGGATTGAGGAGGTCCCATGACTGCTCCCCCCTTGCTATATCTTGTGTGTACCTTGTATAACTGAGCAAAGTCAATAACTTGGTTTGGGGTTTCACACCCAAGTCAACTTGATTTCAAAAATGCAGAAAGTAATTGAATTAGAATAATTAGGAAATAGATATTCAAACCAAAAGAGAAAAGAAAAGAGAAAAGGGAAAACGGAAGAAAGAAAGAAAAAAAATCTTCTCTCAACAGCTCAAGCTCCCCCACTGTCGGTGAGAATTGGGAGGGGAGGAAGTCCAGGCCCGGAGAACTTGTAAAATACATACACATAAATACATCTACATAGTATCAGCATACATCTCCAACTAGTAGCTTTTGGATTCTATCAGGTGGGTTATGTTTATTTTATTTTATATTTTATTCGCATTGAATTCAATAACTATCTCCAGACTATTCTAAAGCTATGTAATAATATATTTATATATATTTATAAGGTGAAGCTAATAGACATAGTTAGTGATATACGAGTAATACATGTATGTATTGGCTATACAAAGTATATTACAACACCTTTCCCCTAACCTCAGCTCTCTCTCCCGCTCTCTCCCTCTCTCCACCTTTAGGCTTCATCGTTTTCCTTCTCTCAATATTTTCCCTTGATTCTGTACTTATCTTTTGTCGCAATATCCTCATCTTGAAAGCATTCATCCCCTGTTGCTCCTATTCCATTTGCTCGGTCAGTGTTTACAATAGAGTCCACCTACGTCAACTCCCTCTTCTCCTATCTATCCACACCTCCAACTTATCTCACACCACAATAAGAGATTTGACCACCTTACGCTGACACTGCATGAGATACAGATATTGTAACAACAAAAAAAGCAAACACCCCTCCCACGTGGACACATCCAAAACTTGACAAGCTTCCCCTTCCCTCTCCCCGCCTATCCGCCCGGAAGTCATGGCTTCTCTCAATCTCTCGTCCAATGGCCCCTCGATATCGAAGAGTTATCAGACAGTGGTGAATGCACCACCCCCTTCTGGGAATGGGTCTCCCACTTATGGCCAATGGGCTGTCTACTCGGTTTCTACCCCGCTTGTCAGTGCCTTCCAGTCCGATGGAGGCAAGGAGAGTGTCCTTAAGGTTCAGAGCACCGGAGGTTAGTGATCCCTTGTCTTTTCCCCCCATGCCCCATCATCTCACATTAACAAATCGTACTGTCAGAGGGTGAATTGGCCGATCTCATCGAGGAATTTTCCGAAGGACGGGTGCAATTCGCCTTTGTGAAGGTGACGGATTCCAACACGGGCCTTCCCAAGAACGTTCTCATTGGCTGGTGTGGAGAAGGTGTGCCGGAGCGAACAAAGGGTTACTTTACCAGCCACCTGGCTACAGTTGCCAAGTTCCTTCATGTGAGGAGTTTCCTTTCCATGACGCAACCCCCGCGGTGTGAGACTGACTCAGCTGGATAGGGATACCATGTGCAGATCACAGCCCGAGCAGATGGAGATCTGACCCCCGAGGGGATCGTCCAGCGGGTGGCAGATTCCTCCGGATCCAAGTATTCAGCAGGCGAGGCTTCCGCCCCGGCCCCAGCACCCCGGCCTGCCGTGGCTAGCAAGCCTGCTTTCACACCGACTCGATCTGGGGGTCTCACCCCCAGCCCAGTTACCCGCGTACAGCCCACACCGTCAAGAGCTGCCCTGAACGATGATGGATGGGGTGCAGATGCCCCTCCCGTGACTCGCACCCAATTGGAAAAGGTACAATCGGCTTACCAGCCCACAAGAGTGAACCTGCAAGAACTCAAGGCAAACCCCACAGCGAGTCGCCAACCTGCCGCTACTGCCTCGGATGATTCTGGCGACGTGGTTAAAGGTGGTTACCAGCCAGTGGGTAAAGTTGATATTGCTGCAATTCGGAAGCAAGCTGCCGCATCCGGTCAGCTGAAGGATGAGCGTCCGGCAATTATCAAGGGCTCTTATGAACCCGTTGGCAAAGTTGACATCGCTGCCATTCGAGCTAGAGCACAGAAGCCGGAAGGCCCCAGTGACAATGTCCCACCGACCACCACCGCCGTCAACCAACAGCCAACAACCTTGCCCGAGCGACCTGCGCCCTCTAATGCCTCGGAACGCTTGACCACCCTACCTAAACCAAAGGTTGCCAACAAGTTTGGCTCTAGCCCCTCATTCCCAGGAACAAAGCCACCCCTCCCAACTGGTCTGGGGCCTAAGCCAACCTCGAGCGCACAGATTGGAGCTGCAAGCCGCACTTTTGCGGATGAGGGAGGCAAGACACCTGCTCAAATCTGGGCAGAGCGCAAGGCCAAGGAGCGCGGAGTGGCTTCGTCATCCGGAAGCACCGAGCCTACCCCCACCCTTGCCCCGATTCAAAGCCAAACTAGTGGCCAGGCCGAGTGGAAGAGCTCCTATGCGGGCAAGTCCTGGGCTCCTGTTCAAACCGCACAGGAGAAATCATATCTTCCCGAACAACCTATTGATGCAAAGGCCAATGATCAACAAGAGGACCAACCGCAACCTCACGTGAGTGACATTCGTGACCAATTCGCCCATGCCACGCCCGCGCCACTTGCTCCTCCTGCTCCTCCTGTTCCACAGGCCAGTCGCCCTGTTCCTGTACCGGCGCTGTCCTCTGAGCCCATCGAGTCCGAACCTGAGAACGATGCCCAGCAGGCTCTTCCTACTCCCCCACCTCAGCCTCGCTCTCCGACACCCCCCACTCCCCCGGTGCGTGAGAGCTCGCCGATTCAAATTGCCATGCCGGTTGGCCACAGCGCCGCCGACAGCGTTGCGGATGCCCACGAGGAACAGCATTCTCCTCCCCCTGCTATGCCTGTTCGGAGCCTCCAAGAGGTCGTTCCAGACGAAAGAGATATTGAGGATGATTCTCATGATCTGGGCCGTGCTACGGCCGAAGAAACTGCTCCTCGGCAGCCTGAGCAACCCGAAGGCGGACCGCGAGCTCAGATCCAGTACGACTACGAGAAGGCCGAGGATAATGAGATTGAATTGCGAGAGGGAGAGTATGTGACCGACATTGAAATGGTGGACCAGGATTGGTGGGTGGGTGTCAATGCTCAGGGTGAGCGTGGTCTCTTCCCGGCCAACTATGTCGAGATTGTGGAAGACAACGAACCCGTGTCGCACGCAACGGCGGGTTCCCACCATTATGAAGCAGAGCCAGAGCCCGCTACTGCCCCCGTCCCGGCCGCACCCACCCCTGCCGCTGCACCGTCAGCGGCTACTCCCAGCTCCAAAGGTGTCACAGCCACAGCTTTGTATGACTATGAAGCCGCTGAGGATAACGAGATCGGATTCCCTGAAGGCGTGAAGATTTCCAACGTGGTAAGTGGAACAACCCCTGTCTTTCTCAGCCTTTGCGCCTTTGCGCCATCGCTATGTACAGTGCTAACCCGATTATAGGAATTCCCGGATGATGACTGGTGGCTTGGTGAGTACAATGGCAAACAAGGTCTATTCCCTGCCAACTATGTTCGCCTGGATGAGTGATTGGATCATACATAGATATCCAACTTGAGCAATGCGACAAGGAGGAAATTCAAATTCTATTGATTCGCCGAATTAGATCTAACTATGTACGTATGTATCCTGGATTCTTCTTGAGTATAAAAATACCCAGTTCAGTACCAATTTCAATTGGAATTCGAGTTAATAAAGCTCGTTCGAATGAGTCTTTGACTTGTAGATAAACATCTGTCTTATTCTTCTTATTCTTCCTATCCTTTATCCTTTCTCTTCTATATGTAGGTAATACTCCATTATAATATGTGTATCAAATCATTGACGTCATGACGTCATGACCGGAAGCATCTGCTTACCTCAGCATCACGTGTGCCGAAAAAGTGGCCATAAACAATGTTCCCAAGGTTCCAAGGAGAGAGTTGCTCAGGCCTACAGGGATCCCCGTGACCGTTTGCACGCGACTTTCACTTTTGCGTGTACCTTTTTTTCGACTTTTTCCTCTTTTGTTAACCCGAGCCCTAACTCTTACCTCTGCGTCTCAAGGTGCCTGCCTCCCGTTCGACATCATGACATCGCTGGGCGAGGATCTGCTCGTGACAGTGAACAAGCTTCAGGATCTGGTCTTCAATACCATTGGGAATGATTCCTTGGATTTGCCCCAAATTGTGAGTCTGGTCAGGTAGAGAGCTCTCGGGGTTTTGAGAGGGAGAGTTGTCATTTAATGCGTCAACCGCAAAACTAATCCCCCTCTTAGGTTGTTGTTGGTTCCCAGTCATCCGGAAAGTCTTCGGTCCTAGAGAATATAGTCGGAAGGGACTTTCTACCAAGAGGTAGTGGAATTGTCACCCGACGGCCCCTAATCCTACAACTTATCAACGTTCCCAGTGAACGTGATGATAAGCCGGAAACCGATGAGATCCATATCCCACATACGGCTGCTAGTGTTGCCGGTCAACACGAATGGGCCGAATTCCACCACCTGCCGGGGCGCAAGTTTGATGACTTTGGACAAGTGAAGCAAGAGATTGAAGCGGAGACGGCAAGGATCGCAGGAAGCAACAAGGGCATCAATAGACAACCGATCAATCTCAAGATCTTCTCGCCCCATGTGCTCAACCTCACCCTCGTGGATCTGCCTGGACTGACGAAAGTGCCCATTGGCGACCAACCGTCCGATATTGAAAAACAAACACGTACCTTGATTCTGGAATATATCGCCAAACCGAACAGCATTATCCTTGCGGTCTCTCCGGCCAATGTCGACCTGGTCAATTCCGAGGCGTTGAAGCTTGCCCGCCAGGTGGATGCCATGGGCCGGAGGACGATTGGCGTGCTATCAAAGCTGGATCTTATGGACCATGGCACCAATGCGATGGACATCCTATCCGGACGTGTGTATCCCCTAAAGCTTGGATTTATCGGTGTTGTCAACCGGTCTCAGCAGGATATCCAGTCTGGAAAATCGCTCTCCGATGCATTGCGGGCAGAGTCCGAGTTCTTCCGGCATCACCCAGCTTACAGGAATATGGCCAACCGCTGCGGTACGCACTTTTTGGCCAAGACCCTGAACACAACCCTGATGTCTCACATTCGAGACCGGCTTCCGGATATCAAGGCTCGGCTGAACACCCTGATGGGCCAAACTCAGCAAGAGTTGGCCAGCTATGGAAACAAACAGTTCAGTGGTGAAGAACACCGGGGGTCATTGATTCTTCAGCAGATGACCAGATTCGCCGCCTCATTCATCTCATCTATCGACGGAACTTCATCGGAGATCTCTACCAAAGAGCTATGCGGTGGAGCAAGAATTTACTACATTTTCAACTCTGTTTTTGGAAACTCACTGGAAACAATTGATCCCACTCATAACCTGACTACTTCCGACATCCGAACGGCCATCCGAAACTCGACAGGTCCTCGCCCGAGCCTGTTTGTCCCGGAGTTAGCCTTTGATTTGCTGGTGAAACCACAGATCAAACTCCTCGAATCGCCCAGTCAGCGATGCGTGGAGTTGGTCTATGAGGAGCTTATCAAGATCTGCCATACATGTGGCAATCAAGAACTCCTGCGTTTCCCTCGTCTCCAAGGAAAGCTAATTGAGGTCGTATCTGACCTTCTTCGTGAGCGCCTGGGCCCCTGCTCGACTTATGTAGAATCTTTGATCTCAATCCAAAGAGCTTACATCAACACCAACCATCCGAACTTCCTTGGCGCCGCAGCTGCCATGTCTTCCATCATGCAGAACAAGCAGGACGAAGAAAGAAAGGCCGTCCTAGCAGAGGAAAAAAGAAAACGCGAGAAGCGGCGTCAAAAGGAATTGGGAGCTCCCAATGGAACTACGGGAGGTCCCGACGAAGAAGAGTATTCTGACAAGCAAAACCTTCCCATTCGAAACCACTCCTCCAAGGGATCGCGGAGCATGTCTCCTCACGTTGGCCGCACAGGCGAGAATGGCATTGCTGCTACTCTGAATGGCGCTCAATCAAATCATGCTGCCTTCGGTGGTGCCTCGAACACCGCCCGGGAATCGTTCCTGAACTACTTCTTCGGCAAGGAAGGTACTCACAACATGGCAATGCCGCCGCCAGGCATGAACACCAACCGGCAAGGGCCACATGCTGGTGAGCCCAGCATTAGCCAGAGCATTCGCCGTGCTGAGGCTCGGGCTCCCATTATGCCGACTGAGGAGTACACTGCACCACCGGAGTACGGCGGTGACATGTCCGTCTTCGTAAGTACCACTGCGTAGGCGTTGTTAAGCTTCATTTGCATCTGACTGACCTCAACTCTTATAGCCTCATGAGAACACAGAGCCTGCACTTACGGACCGTGAGATGCTCGAAACCGAGCTCATTCGCCGTCTCATCTCATCATACTTTAACATTGTCCGAGAGACCATTGCAGATCAGGTTCCCAAGGCTGTCATGCACCTCCTTGTCAATCACTGCAAGGACGTAGTGCAAAACAGACTCGTGAGCGAACTTTATAAAGAAGATCTTTTCGGCGAGCTTCTCTACGAGGATGATGGCATCAAGGCTGAGAGAGAGAAGTGTGAGCGGCTATTGGAAACATACAAGGAAGCTGCCAAGATCGTGGGCGAGGTGTTATAGATGGTTCTCTGTTTTTATTATTTGGGTCTGGCTCGGGGGATAGCCTGGGTGATCTTGATTCTGCGTCATGCTTGACGCCTTTCCACTCCAATGGGGTGGACGATGTTGCTTCTATCTTCAATTTATGTACAACTATTGCGGCCTGCACATGATATCGATATATCTTTCCTTCTATTCGTGACATCGGTCGCTCTTGGAAGTATAACCAGCTGTAAGATCGAGACATCATAATGCAAAATGAATTTTGGTTAGATATACATTGGTCAACCGCCCATCTAATATGCAATATCACTGAGCCTTTTTGGCAACGCTTCGTAAACGCGCTCCCTCAAAGCCATATAGACCACCCCCGACAAACACCAGAGTCGCGCCGACCAAGACACCCCCGGCCAAATGATTCCCGAAGAGATAGATCGACAGGAGCAGGGAAACCAACTTGCGGACATTCAAGAAAATAGTAACAGTCAGCGACGATGACTTGGCCGACAAAAGATGAACTCCCCGGATACACAGGTACTGCGTCAGTGCATTCATCGCCAGATAAGCCACCTGAACCGGCAGATGCGCCAGGAAAGCCTTCACGGGCTCAATCTGACAGATCCGCCCCAGCATCGAGAAAACAGTGCCCCCAACCGCACTCTTCGACACCCACAGCTCCGAATCCAAATGCGACAGCAAAGAAGGCGATGAGGCCACCACCCGCCACTGACCTAGCAATTGCGGACAACTCGTCAAGAAAAGGGGCAGCGAAAGCGCGTGCGAGTAGAAAAGCGCCTCTTTCCAATGATCCCTGCCGTAAGTCGCGTACAGCCGGTCGGCGTAGATCCCCTGGAACGCAGAGAGGACCATCGCGAGCGCGAGGATCGTGAACCCCGTCACTGTCGTCATTGGGTCGGCCGCATCAGAGTCGACGTGGATGGACACACCTTTGGCTTGCGCGTCGGCTAGGGCGGCTGCCGCCACACCCACGGTCAGCATACCCACCGAAGCAATCTGGCCACGGGAATAGCGTTTGCCGTTGTATATGTACCCGATTACCATTGAGGCGACGGGCCCTGCAGACCGGAGGATTATGTGTAGTGGAACGGAGATCTTGTATGCAAATGCCCAGTTGTTGAGCAGGTTCACGCTCACAAAATAGGCGGTGTATACCACCCATGATCGTAGTGGGATAGCGCGGGGGTTCAGGAATAGGGCTCGTGGTCCGGCTGAGGGGGATAAGAAGCTTGGGATGGTGAAGAGGGCGCAGATAGCGAATTGGGCGAATGTTATCAAGGGACCTATGCGAGGAACGGGTTTGGGTTAGGATATGTGATGTGGTTGTTTTCATTCGTTCTGGTTGTCGTGCTTACCGGCAGTAGGCTGTTCTCTAGAGAAGATATGTTGATTAGCATTCTGTTTGGATTGGCCTGGCTTGTTGACTTACTTGATGATCGCCTCTAGTGCAAAGACCTATACACAATGATCAGTCCTGTTTTACCCCCATAGCAGCGTTGGATGTTCTCTTGACACCCACATTGGCACAGCAACCCCCGAAGATAAGGGAGACCATTAGAACCATGCTTGTCCAGCTAGGTACCGCCGCATGGGCGGCGGCAGCAACGAGGCCCGGGGCATCTTTCTTCAATTGAGCATAGTCAAGCTTATCCTCGGATTTTGGAGATCGAGGCGTGGTCGAAGCGAGGTTCGCGTTTTCATATGTGTTCACAGCAGAGACTCGAGAGCGATTGATCAGGTAGGAGTCATCGTGTCCTCGTTTCGAGGGTTCATGATCATTAATCATTCTATTGCAGCGTAAGTAATCATTGAGATGTATTTTGAAAATGAATTTACCTAGGAGATTCGAAGGGCTATGAAAGGCGAGGTGGTTAAAAGAAAGAGAGCTGGGGCTGAAGATAAGAGAGTGGATCATGAGATAGGCGGAGTACAGAAATACATATGCTACATAGTATAGTATACAGTATACATAGTAGTCTTCTCATTAAATAATTCACTATGATACACATGTCAATCGACAATATCATCGTCACTGAGAATCAATTTCTCTTCCTGTTCGGGCAGTCGAGCTCCAAACCCATTACTGGTGGGTTGTTTCACACGTGACAATACCGGTGACTCCTCCATGTCGTCCATTCCATCATTACGAAGATGATCGTTGGCACGAATGCTAGTGATCTTATCTAATTGCCAGCAATCTGGGTCCTGATGCCGGATTGCAGCCATATAAGGCAATTGATGAAGTAGTAGATCATGCCGAGGCATCATTGTGACCACACTCGGAGTGTGATCTTTCTGCCATGAGTTGATCGATGCTGACCTTCCCACCTGGAGATTCTTCCAGGAACTGACGCCCGTGAGCTCAGAGCCAGTTTGAGGAAGATGCTGGCCAAAAGGATCGAGTGATCGGTTCATCCATGAGTCGATCAGTCCATCGATTTCCTCAGCCTCTCTCCACAATCGCAGAGATGCCGGGTAAAACATCTTGTACGCATCACCCGCGCGGCTTCGTCCAGTTCCAGACCCAACCCGTCTCTTGACCGGGTATGGAAGGGCAAAAAGAAGACCACGCGCCGCAACTTGGAAGCTCATTTCCTCCTGCCGGAGCACATCGACGCCGCTCCCGTAAGAGGTAGTTCCAGTTCCTATCCCGGCCCGTGCCCCCTGCCCTGATCGGTGATCGGCACTGAGGATATCGCTATCGGAGAGTGCGTCGATGCAGTCGTTGAAACAGTCGGTGAAATTATCCCCATCGCAGGATGGGATATAGTTCTCATGGAGAGCACTAATGAATGTTGATATGTCGGTCCCGGTCTCGTCGACCAGATCATTAACCAATACCTGCGAAGCTTTTGGTCGGGCATGATGGCGCAGATAATTCGGTGGCGGTGGAAGGATCTCAACATCCCCCTCGATTAGACTCGGGTCCATGCGTTTGTTGTACACGATCTTTCCAACGGCGTGGAACATGCCCAGACTCGCCTCTCTCTGAGTTATCATCTTGAGAGACTCTTTCTCCATCGCCGTCAACGCAACCTCGCCTCGAGATTTCTTTGTTTTGGCCACACTACCTCCCCATCTCCCCGTATCGTCCCCCTTGAGACAGAGGAACTCGAGAGAGGAGATTGCACTGCGGATATCGCCGATTTCAGAGATACTATCTATAACACCCGGCCCAGGTATCTGGACACGTCGGGAGTTCCGTGCCTCTCTATCCAAAATAGACCGCAAAGCCTTGTGCATGAAAGTGGGTGCAATGCTGTTGAAATCCAAGATTGTTGTTCCGGGGTGATTGTAGATCATGGGCCCCAGTAACCGGTGAACTGTCAGGTTATCTGAGATTGAGGACGCAGATCCCAACAAAGTCTCCGACACGATGATCACGATGGGCGGGTGATTCAATCCAGAACTGCCCCGGGCATTATCATTCGTAGAGGCAGCCAAATATCGTTGAAGAGACGTCCGAAATGCCGTGAGGGCGGAGGACGCCCGGCCGAGCACAGTTGGAAACTCCTCTATAAGAAGTATCCTCTGGTCCCGAGGTCTCTCATCTTTCTTGGGATCGAGCTCGCTGGTGTTTTCGAGATCAAGTCCTCCAAATTTATCGCCGCGTCCAAGAAACTCTTCAAAGTGGGCGCTCACGGATTGATAATCGCGAGCTCCAAATTCCGAAACCGGGGGATTCTTCCACTCAACAATGTCGTAACCAAGTGACTCGGAGAGCAGGGACACAGTGGTCGTCTTCCCACTACCGGCCGGACCCCGTAGGACGAGTAACCTCTTGCATATTATCAGAACTGCATTCAAACCAAACCCCGAATTATCCTCAGCCGATCAAAACTCACCTCAGAACGCCTCCCAGCAAAAGCATCTTCCAGCCAATGCTGTACATCTGAGACCTTTTTCTTATGAACGGCCAATTCGCCTAGGTTGGCCGGAGCGAACCGCTGAGCCCATGGTCGACGGTCCGGTTCGCCAGCCGGTTGCGCAGCTAATTGCTCCTTCGCAGTACCGTTCCCGGAGTCCGTAGACAGAAGGAACCGTTTCGTCGTCTTCCGCGGCGGTTTAACTGGGGCCTTTGGCTTTGGTGCTGGCTTTGGCGCGGGCTGGCGCGTCTGGCTGGAGCTCAAGGCCGCCAGACCCGTTGCCGCCCGCTCATTGGCTAGATGCTGTGTGAATATTTCATCGTAGGAGTCGTAATCATCCTCAATCAGGTCCACGTCGACAGTCTCCCTGACCGGCGGGAGGGACTGCTTCTCGGTCTTTTGGAGTGCCCATCGTTGTCCCTCTGTTGCGGGCTGAAAGAAGCTGTGCAGGGACTTGGATTTTGAGTCTGGGTTTGGTGACGATTTATTCTTTTTGTTTGGAGAAGGTGAGGACGAGGGGAGCCGGGTTGATGGTGTTGTGCCGCGGGAGGGTTTTGGGCGTGAGGAGAGAGGAAAGGGTTCTGTTGGTTCGATAGGACTGGAGCTATCTGAGATGATGACGGGGGCTCGTGATTTTATTTTCGGCTCTGGCTTTGAATCCTTGGATCTGCGTTGTCTTTTAAGAGGACGACCGTCCATGATGAGTTGGATCAAAAACCTGGAGAAAGTTGAGATACGCGGTCCGATAAGCTTATGACGCCAAGCGGTGGGCCATTTGCCAGTATACTACTCCGTACACGTTTAAAAATATGATGTTAAATAAAATACTACGTATAGATATAGAGGTAATAATTAAATTATATGTTAGAATTAGAATAAATCACAAGACAAATCGCACAACGGGTATATTGACCAGAATCTGAGTCGGCAGAGCCAAAGAAACCAAAATCCCCCTAGTAACCAAAAAGAAAAGAGAAAAGAAACCTATATAGAGTCAAATACTCCCTATGCACCTCCAAATACATCATAGTAATAATCTTCATCCAACCCATCTCTCGCAGGGACTTGGGGAGCCTCACCGGCGAAAGTGGCATCGTCAAACCGCACATTGAGCAGGCGGATTTTCAGCCCATAATTGCTGACCAGGTCAATCAGCTTACTTGTCTCTGCCGTGATGGGTTGCTGGTTGAGGAGCATCAGCAGACCATCCAGCCATTCGGACGCAATGCTGTGCGAGGAGGGCCGCAGCGTAAGCAGGACTACCTCCTTTTGGGTGGTCCTGCTGCTGGACCGCGCGTGACTGTGGTTTTTCCCGTGTCCGGTGGCTGTGGAGGGCGCGTATCCGTGAATGGTGATCTTGGTTGCGGGTTGACGGGGTGCAGTCTTCACGGTGGATGTGGAGGAATGGTCTGGGTTGGTGGAGACGTTGGAGACTACGGATGATACGGTTGAGAGATCGACTGTTGAGGGCACGGCCCGGTGTTAGCGACAAATACAAGATAATATGTGTGTGTTTGTGTGTGTGTGTGGTTATAGGTAAGCACTCGGTGACACTCACTTTTCTCTGGTAGGGTGTCCAACTCTGGAGCTTGGTCGCCCATCATGTCAAATTGACCGAAATGCAAGTATCGTCGGTTATGAGAGAGCTGGGCATATTGATATGTGGCAGTCGATTTCTGCACCGCCCCTGACTCCGACTGGGAGTGAGATTCCAGAGCGAACCAGCTGCCTTGGAGCAAAGATCGGATTCGTTGCTCCTTCACGAACTGGAGAGCCTCATGGTGAAGTTCCTCGCGCACCTGTCGCAAGTGCTGGCCCCATGCATCCTCGTACGTAAGTTCAAGGAGTTCCATCTGCAGCCCGCGCAATCGGTGGTATTCGAAATCGGCCAGCTCCTCTTCGATATCCTGGACATCCTTGATCCGAGCAGCTCCGCCAACCACCGACTCAATGAGAATACGCACGAGCTCAATAAGCTTGTCCAAGTCCTCTTCCTCGGCGGCAGTTGCCTTCCACAGGCGGAAGAAGGCCTGTAAGCCGGCAACATGTAGTCGCGTCCAATGTAACAGCAACGGCTGGAACAGTTTATCAAAGCCCGCACGAGACTCTGAAATGAGATATGTTTTGGTGTCATCCATGTCGGACTTTTCGACCTCGAAGTGCTCGTATAAGATGGATGTGACGGCCAACGATGCCCGAGCGATCGGACACCGTTGTCGCGATGGCTTTGTAGAGTGCTCCAAGAGCATATTCTGAAACTCATCCCCATGGCTGCGAACATAGTCCGCCAGATCCATCATACCCAGGAAACCGACCTCGTAGAATTCCCCCGCCGGACTCTCCGTCTCAAACCCAAGCCGCCTCCACTTTTCCGGATGGTGTCGTCTAGAGCGCCGTGTATCCTCGCCGTTCTCGGTAGCCTCGTCGGTATTCTTCTCCGGGTTACTGGCAAGATAAATTCCCTTCAGCGCGCGGCGATGCTCAGGCTTCTCCTGATTGACGGGGATATCTCTCCACTTGCGAAGCAGGACCTTGGTGAGTGACTGGAATTCTAGCAGCGGATGCGCCAGGTCCTGAAGGGCGGAATCCTGCATAAGAACGTAGACCGCTCTGATAACGCCCAGATCCTGTAACTTTTGAATAAATTTGGGCCACTCCGTCTCGGGGTCATGGGTGATGGAGTCGCGCATGAGTGAGTTGATCAATTGGAGCGCATTGGCACACAGCGCATGGTCCGCGGAGGATAATCGGCTGACTAGCATCTCCAGGAACTGGGGGTATATGGCGATTGCAGGCTTCAGGGCGCGGAAACCGAAGTTGTTGATCTGGGATGCGCGGTTCCCCATGTACGGGTGGGAAACGATAGAGACGAGGATGGACATAGCGCCGCGGAGGATATTGACTAGGGGATGGGTGACGATCAGCTCGACAATCTAGAGGAACAGTCGCATTAGCATCTGACATGGCCGCAGAAAGGGGACAGAAACACAGGTAGAAGAGCACTGCAATGGCTTCAAGGATAACTCACGCGCTCAACCAATTCCTGGTCAACACACTCCCACCCCTTGTCGACATCGAGGAGTCTCGAGAAACTGGTCAAACTATATGCCAGGGTGTTCCCGCTTGCGTGAAGGGTTAGGTAGCGTAATCGAACCAGGCCGCCCTCTGCGATGAAGATGTCGGCGAAGGACGGGTCTCCGATGTTGCTCTGGAGCTTGAAGACGGCCATTTTGCGAACGGCATCTTCATCGCTACCTAGGCGCTCGACCAATTCGGCAACATTGACGGTTTCCATATCTTTGAAGCCAGTAAGAAAGACCTCGGGGGAAAACCTCGGGGGAAGTTCAAGAGGAGAAAGAGATCAGGGGGCGTTTTGCTGTGGGGCAATTGTAATTTAGACAGTTGATCTTGGTGATGTCGATCTTTTTTAATTTAAGCATGAATAGATTAGATTCTTCAAAATACTTCTTTTAAAGAAGTTGAGGATTGAAAGATCATTGAAACAAGAAATAGTTGGATTCATCTCCCGAGGTCAACCCCCTACATTTTATACCCAACCTCGTAATTTGCCCTGCGGACCAATACATATATGCATATATGTACAATTATATGAGGATTATATGAGGATTATATACGGAGTAGCTGGATTTCCAATGTAATGGTTTCAATATGTGTTATTTCTATGCATTACGTCGTTACATGACCCTTAACCAGTGGGTGATTCTATACAAACAAAAACAATGACTTCACCAACTCCAACACCATCTTTCCATCCAAAAACGCCACAGGGTGTAGCCTGTCTTTTTTCTGTTCCATTATGTACGACGGGCTAGCCGTCATCGTCAATCGTAAAATTAGAAATGATCAAGATTAGCGGCGCCAGCCCACATTCCAAATCACATAGGCAATGTCTCGGGCTGTGTTAACAGTGTCCACAACCCGGTCCAAGATACTACTGCTGGGGGTCTCAGTCTCGCCTTCCGGCATGATCATGCCCGAAGCAGTCAATCGGATCGGGCGATCTGATGCTGGATCATCTTCCATGAACCATGCACGATCACGATCGGGATAATTGCCCGTGAAGTCCAAGCTGGGATCTTCGCATTCATCCAAAAGGAAGTTAGCCGAGGGCTCTGATGGCCCTGACGGACGTAGGGTCTCCACCGAGGGAGTTGGTGATACCGTCCGGGTCGGGGTGGGGGTGGACCATCGGTCAAGGATCGTCTGAGCGTGGGACTCATAGGAATCCCCACGATACTTGAGTGTGGTTGAGGGAAGAGGGGCGATGGTTTTCCCATCGCCGGTGAAGCTGTTGCGTGGGGTGCTACGGTTGCTCAGGATGGACCGGCTGGAGATTTGTCTCATCAAAACTACACCGTCGTCGGAAGATGACTCTTCAAAGGTGGCCGGCCAATCGTCCTCGTAACTCTTGGCTTCGACCGCGATGCATTGTACGACTTCATTATTGAAGTGAATATGGCGCCGTTCGCTTGGAGATGTCATTCCGGATGATGATGAGGTAGTGAGGGTGCCACCGAGAGAGTAGGTCGAGCTTCCAGTACGGTGATGCAATTGATCCAAGTCTGTGTTGGACCTTGGGAATGGGGGCCGAGCCCAGTTGTTCTCGGCTTCTTGAGCCTTGAGAATGGCGCCGGCATGTTGGAGTAACGTATGTTGAGAGAGTGACCGTTGGAGGATGGCCTCAGACGCGGTCTTCTTCTTCAGGATTGGCTTCCGGTCTAGATAAGAGTTTGGTGTCTCTAAGCGACTTGGAGGAGGGGATGGAGAGGTTGCACGTTCGACGGAACTTTTTAGTGGGCCGTAGAGCCAGGTGACATCGCAGTCCTTCAGCCTAGTCAAAGGTTAGCGGGGTGAAAAGGGAAAAGATCAATCAGATTGATAACCTACCAATTGAGGCTTTCTGGCGATATCGTCTTCAGGTTGTGCTTGGCCTTGGCCCATGTCCTCCAAGAGGCATTCTCCAATCTCACTCCATTACTATAATCGTTCCTCCGACTTGTCACATACCGCCAGGAGGACCAGATATCCTCCTCCTTCCAGTCATGTGAAAGGTAGTCCACATGCCTGGAGGGTTCATCCTCAATTAAGGTATCATCTGCCGAAGGAGGCTGCAACGTCCATGAATGTGGGTGTGATTCTGTCGACGCGTCGCTCACATCCTCCGGTTCTTTGGCATTGTGAAGGGATTCTGGGTCGTAGCAGGGTAGGATGAGTTCGTTTTCCGGTGTCAGGTTGTTTAGAGTGGGCGCGTAGGCGAGTTGGTCGGGGTTAAGAGTGAAATTCGGACAAGGGAGCGCCGAGGGCAGATTTGATGCGACTGGGGAGGAGTCCCTCGCGCGATAGTCATCTTGCATTGGTTTTTTGGGGATGACGTGATCTTCTAAGAAATATCGCTGCGCGGTGGGACCAGTGGGACACCGTAACGGATCCGAGAAGGGCGAATGAGTTTCGCGGGGAGTCAACAAGGTCGTCATTGCCTTTCAATGATGTAATTAACGAGGGAATAGGTTCGAGGCAATGGGCCCATTCAAAGATATAGCATAGCCAGGTGACTGCTCAGGGGGATAAATATCCCAAGGATAAAGGAAAGGAGGGGAGAAGAAGAAGAGAAAGACGAAAAAGAAGAAAAGAGGAGGGAGAGGAGGAATAAGAGGAAGAGGAAGAAGTGATAGGGAACCCGAGAATCTGGAGGTGGAGATCTGACTGTTTCCGGTTTTCTGGGGGGAACTGGGGGACTGGGGGACTGGTTAAAGGGATAAGGGGGAAAAAAAGAATAAAAAAAGCAAACAAGTTTTATAGATTCAAATATTAACTTGGAATAGAAAAGATATATAAGTTATAATAAGTTAGAAAGTTGCCACAATTAAAACTATTACGTCTAGTTCTAGTCTTGGGCCTAGTATAGTAACTAGACTAGCTATTAGTATACTCTGTACTGTGATAAATAGTATTATATTACTATAATACATAAAAGAATAAAATAAAATACTAAACTCATCTAGACCGCACCATTTCTTCTCCACCAAATATGCAAGTCGTTTTTTAGTGGGAAATGTGCTGTGCGTCTTTGTATAGTCGATCTGGTGGAGTATATGGGATATATGTTAGAGTATATTATAACCACGAACTATACTATATATATATATATATATATATATATATATACTACGGAGTAGTACTAGTTATATAGAAATAGTTAGAACTGTTCAAGCAAAATACCTATAAAAGTGCCCTATCTAACTCTCATACGCCATCGCCATCGGAGTATCACGGAGCTACCCGGCCTAGAGCCTGTGGTCCCCCGATGCATCCGCAGGGTCTGAGCACGTTAGTTTTCCAAGAGAGTCGGGCCCCTTCGATCCACAGTGAACTAAATTTTATTTTTATATTATTTCAGATTGAGTATTTATCTACTGAGTAACCAGGTCCAGATCACAGACTTGCCGAGGCATTAGCATTTCTAGAATGCTGTGACAATTCCGTAGTATCATTGACACAATAGAACCAGAGGACCCTATTATCAAATCATACTATCAAAGGAAAACTTAGCCATGATCGACCGGAGATATGAGCCGAAGCTAAAAAGCACAGATAGAGCAATACAAGTATGCCATTGAAGGGGTTTATAAAAGATAGCCAGTGGCGTATATCCTTGGCTTCAGCCATTGACATCTTTGACTTTTTCCATTCTCAATTCTCCAATTTCCTAATTCCCACTGACCCTTAATGTTGTACACATGCACGGACAGCTCGAGAATATGCAAGATAGAGCTAAACATAACACAAGAGGAAAAGAAAACGAAGGAAAAAAAAATGGTGTCGTACACAGAATTGCCTTTGTCTGTGCGCTTGCATCGACAACATCTGGGCAACCACTCACCGAGGACCGTCATGATTGGCGAGCCAAAACCCTCGACATTGATTCTTAGGCGCAATGGTTAATGCAAATCACAAGCCAGTGATAACCGCCCATCACTGCATGCTACCGTGAAGTATTCGCGTTCAGGCCCTTGGAACCTGGAACTGGAAACATGAAACTCTATATGCTTCCGAGAGCAAATTGTAAGGTCCCCATGTTCTGGCCCATCGTTGAACACCTCTACCTCTCCGCGGAGGCTTGATCTGTAGCGCTAGTACGATGCGCACCCCGGTCTCTCCACCACGGGCCTCTTAACGTCTGTCATATTCGACGCCGATCATTGGCCCCCAAACAGTATCAGTCAAAGATACCTTTTCCTGCACTGCTTTGACGCATGTCGCCAACACTCACATCAGGGGCAATCAGTTCTCAGTCCCCACTAGCTTCGCATCCAAGGACTCCTTGATAATGTAACTAGTTGATGGAGACCGGTTTTTGACACCCGCCTGGATACGCAATGCGAGACAAGACAGGGATTGCAAGGTTGCAATTGACTATCTTATCAGCTCTACCTCGGTATCGTCAAATTGGGGCACCAATTGGCGCGCCAGGCCCCCTATCGTGATGGTCACAGCTGCACCTTTTAAACGGGCTCATGTCGAGCGTTTTTTTGTCTGCATCGCCCCCGACTTTCCAGATTCGGTCAACCGGGGGATGTGGGATGTGCCCCTCCATCCCGGGGGAGATTGGACCCATCACACAGCTGTCAAAGGGGAGATTAGCAAAGATATGCAATGTTGCGCTGATGAGTGACGTTTTCGGCAATTTGAAACTTGTAAGATAAACCCATTTTGAGCATGTGAGATGGTCCAATAATGAGTAATTGAACATCATATCCATGGATACGGAGGTACCATTTGGACTTTGCTACTAAAAGCAGTGACCGTCATTGCACGTGATATCCCAAAGCAGCTTAGCTGGCAGAACTGCCCCTCCGCCCCCGCCATATGTGTTGATTCTGGCAAAGAGCAAAGTCTAGACCGAGATACCATTTACCAAGGTACTATTTTCATATCATCATGGCTGAGGTAGAAATCCCAGCTGTACAGGCAAGACATGTTGTCTACTGTGGAGGTGAGGACCCCCGTGGCACAAACCACAGCCCCAATTCGTTTGAGAATATAGCGCTGATCGAATCCCGATAGTCTGCACATTACCCCCGGAGGTATGATCTTTCGATTTCCCCCAAAGTCCCCAGTTCTCAGTCCTTCCAGGAGTGAAGGGCCCAGCCCATTCCCTTTCCCCGCTCTTGCCCTTGTCTCTTAGCTCTTATCATCCGGGCCCCGGCTTCGTCGTGCGTGGCATAGCTCCTAGCCACTAGAAAGCGCCCACTGAGCCTGCATAAATCGCTATCTGATTTATACGTGCATTGCGAGATCAAACATGTTGCTGACGTGCGGGGTTTTTGTCTAGTATTGCGAGTTTGGAGGTACCGCTAAGAAATGCGAAGAATGGCTCAAGGATAACGAGTCAGACCTGTGGGACACATTATACTCTGAAGGTACGTAGCTTCCATGCTGCTTGGTTGCCTGGCCATTACCTACAGCTGGCAATAAACAGTCCGGAAATGGGAAATACCGACATTCTAACACCGGTTTTCTTTCTATTAGATGCCCTGAATGCCAACCTCTCCACCCTTTCCGTCTCAGCACAAGAACGCGCCGCCAAAGATGCCGCCAAGAAGGAGGCCAAAGCTGCTGCTAACGAGGCACGCGATAGCGAGCGCAAGGCCGCCTCCAAGATTCAGATCAAGCGTGTCGAGCGTAACAAGCGCAAGTACGTGACGGTCGTCATCGGGCTGGAAGTTTTCGGACTAGAGAACAAGAAGATCGCAAAGGACCTAGGCAAAAAATTTGCTACCGGTTCTTCGGTGACCCGCTCGCCCGCGGGTATTGAGGAAATCACCGTTCAGGGTGATGTCAGTGATGACCTGCGTGAATGGCTCCTCGAGATCCACGGCAAAAAGATCCCCGCGTCTAATATCGAATTGATTGAAGACAAGAAGAAGAAGAAGAGCGAGGGCCCGATGGTATAATGACGAACACGAATCCTTTGCGGACTGGGTATCATGACATAAATCTAAAATAAAAGTACAAATTGAAGAAAATTCAAGCAGAAACCAGAAACCAGAAACCAGAAACCCGTGGAAGCACAACCTAGATCGGATCGGGAATTGGTCTAGGTCAAGGGTCCGGAGCACAAGAAAAGGACAACGTTTCATAATTCATCCAGCACACTCAAAGCATCATGTTCCGCAGGTGATGCATCATGCCCTGACCGGATCGTCGAAGTCGGACTAGCCTTGCCCAGGCTCTCGCGACGATCTGCAAGGTTGGACGGATATCGAGCAGGCCCTGCATCAGACCCTGGACCTCTTCCCCCGAGACCGAGAACCTCGTCCCACGCCTCAGATTGAGGTGGCACAGAGGGCGAAGAGTGGTTCGACACTGTCAAACGTGACGTCTCAGCGTGGGAAGACCAGAAATTTGGCCAGTTCTGGAGGACTAGAGCGAGTACAAGCACCAACAGCGCACTTATGACAATGCCCCAGAAGATGCGTAGTCGACGACTGGTCCGGGTTTGCCATTCTGTTTCCCGCTGTTCCCAGCTATCGATCTCGCGTCGTACGGTCTCGAGTCGTTTGCCTAGTTCCTCGACGCGCTGTCGGCCTACTTTCATGCGTTGTTCTAACGCGTCGGCCTTTTGGATCTGTGACTCGAAGCCCTTTAGGTCATTGAGCTGTTTGCGGATATCCTGGTCCAACCCGGCCGTTTCATGTTCGAAGTCGCTAAGAAGGGTTGATGCCGAGTCGGAGAGTTCCTGGAACGACGAGATAGTCGAGTTGAGGGCTGTGATTTTCTCAAGCAGATTGTAATAGGTGTAGTCAAGCCGACGGGTGACATCTGTCGCTAACGTCCCAATTGAGGTCAAAGCAGACCGTAGATACCTTGAAACGACCGTTAGTCAATCCCCTACCCCCAAAGAAGTCAAGAACGAAAACATACTCCTCGCCCAGCTTCCTCCGCTTCTTAACCTTCTCCAGGTCATCCATAGACAGAATCTCATGCCGGCGGATAGGCGCCAGTTGCTCATGCTGCCCAGGTGTATCGAGCATACTCCCCTTCCGACCATCCAAAAGACCAGTAGTCGATTCAGACCCCCAACGACTCCGGGTCGTCTCCCTCGTAACTGGCCTCAACAACCCATCTTCACCCTCGCGGTCCTTATCCTTCCCGCCCGACCACGTAGGGAGCAATCCCCTCGCGCTCGCCGAGGAAGTCAGATGGCTCATAGGATTAGGGAAGCGCAGTTCCCGCGACTTGCTATATTTTCGGCGGTGGGACCTCGTGCTATCGAAGAGGGATGGCTCTTGCGGCTGAGGAGATAGGGATGGACGAGTTCGATGCTCTCTTTTTGGGGAGATTTGGCGGTCATCGGAGCCATGGCGGTGCGAGCGGCGGGACTTTCTTCGGTCCGTTTGGCGGCTTTCTTGACTATTAAATCTAGAGAGGTCCTCTGATTTGGACTGAAGGTCACTGGCTTGCTGGTTTTGGTTCGGGCTCCGGGTGGAGCTTTGGGTGGGTGGGAATGTGGCGGAGGCTGCTCGGGATGTTGAGAATGGTGCGTATTTATATGGAGGTTCCATGGCGGTACATTCTGAGAAGAAAGCTTGGGGAAGCTTGGAGGCTTGGAGGCTTGGTGTTGTTGGAGTGTGGAGTTGGGGGTGGGATCGATGACGCCAAGGCTGAAGACCGATCAGCGACTCTGCAGATACTATGGTATTATATACAAACATATAGTCCTCCCTACTACCTATATTGTACTGGTTAATATGATTACGCTAATAGATTGTGATTATAGAAAAACATTTGTCTTGCTCGCTAGTAGTGACCTATGACCTAACCTCAGAAAAAACGCCTGTAATCGAACAGCCCACGCCGGAATGAGTGTCCAGCCTTTCCCGCTAGGGACAAGGAAGAAGGAAGAAGCCTCAACAAGCCGATGTATATACACACAATGCAGTCCTGGAGGGAGATGGAGAGATGGTATGGCGGAGATATAGAGAAGACCGTGAACAGCTTCAAGAGCTGAGCAGCTTGTTGCGCTTCTCTCTGCGCTTGAGACGGTCGAGTCTCTTGTGGTGCATCTTCTCGGCCATCTTCTCATAACGTAGCTTCTCTTCCTTGGCTTCTCGGCGGTCCTTGATGCGCTGGATACGGGCCTGGATAGGTTCATCGGTCAGTGATACCGTCTTGGGAAGTCATGTGTTGTCGGAGATAATATCATTATTATGGAGACAGGTTGACCAGAAGTGAAGACCAGACAAAGCCACAAAAAGAATAAGGGAAGTGAGACAAATCAAAAGAGAAAAGGAATAAGATCGACATACCTTCCGTTCAGCCTCGGCTTCCTCCTTCATCTCACGTTCAAGTTCCTTGACAGCATCGCTGTGCTTCTTGAGCTCTTGACGCTTAGCGTATGAGGTCAAACCCGCAGTAGGGCGGAAAGCCTTCTTGGTGCCATGCCAGTTTTTACCTAAAGGTCCGATGGGGTTAGCCGGGGAGATGAGGAACAGTAGGGAAGTGGGGGCAGGGTATTATTATTTTTTTTTTTCCCTCACTTACCATTTTTCCGCACGCCGGTGGTCGGAGGCACGACTGGTGTAGCCGTTGAGGTAGACATGATAGAATATGTGACTTGGAAAAAAAGCAATTCCAAGTGGAAGATTCAAGAAAGTGGATGGGGAAAAGGAAAACGTGAAGCCAAAAGAGAAGGCGAGAGACGGAGACCGAGTTTTTCTCATTGATTATCTCGATCTGATAAAATGTCTTGGCGTCCGCTAAAGAGAGAAAATGCCTTCTCGGCCCAATTTTCCTGACTCCACCTTTCTTCCCATTTCCCACTCGACTTCCTCCTACAGGTTGTTTCTGTATTATTAACCCATATTCTGCCTGGTTTGGGCTTTGTCCTCGTTTCGTTTCTCCTCGTTAGCTTCTGCACGGTGGCTTGGCACCTTGTAGGCCCATCAAATCCCTCGTTACACCGCCCCTCCCCCCACCAGTCCTTTTCACTCACTACTTATACCTCCGATTCCCCGTCTTACCATGATCCCTCGATAACACTCTTTTACCTTGTCATTTTCCCGATCTTACTTGATGGCGGCGACAGAGCATGCTATCACCATCAGTGAACCGATGGAGCTGCCATCGCTCCCGCCCAATCAGGGTCTCGAGGCGATAAAGGATATCATATTTGGATCGGTAAGGAAGTCCTTGGCAAATGCACGTGGGAGATCTAGACTGACACCCTTCCAAAGTCGGCAGGAATGGCAGGCAAACTCATCGAGTACCCCTTTGACACTGTCAAGGTCCGACTACAGTCACAACCCCAACACCTTCCTCTCCGATATGCAGGACCACTGGATTGTTTCCGCCAGTCTTTCCGAGCAGATGGCTTCCGGGGACTATACCGAGGCATTAGTGCCCCCATGACCGGAGCTGCGGTGGAGACTAGCTGTCTCTTCTTTAGTTATCGTCTCATTCAGGATGCTCTGCGCGCAACGGTCTACCCAGGCGTTGAACACCTACCATTCTTCGCTCTCATTGCTAGCGGAGCTCTATCTGGCTCGGTGACCTCGCTTGTACTCACACCTATTGAACTGGTGAAATGCAGGATGCAGGTCCCCGCGGAGTCAGCTGGCCTTAAACCCGCTGGCCCTATGGCCATTGTCACAAGCATTTTCCGACATGAAGGGCTAGCAGGATTCTGGCGGGGCCAGATGGGAACCCTGATCCGGGAAACTGGCGGAAGCGCAGCGTGGTTCGGCGGGTACGAGGGTGTATCATCGCTCTTCCGCAAGTATAACAAGTCGAATCCACAATCGACCTCCGACTCGCTCCCCATCCACCAACAAATGATTGCAGGAGCAACAGCTGGAATCAGCTACAACTTCCTGTTCTACCCGGCCGATACAATCAAGTCTCGCATGCAGACTGTAGATGTCTCACTACTTCCGGCTCATGCTCAGCAACAGACCTTCTGGGGCGAGACCAAGGCTCTGTGGAGGCAGCAAGGGCTCAAGGGCATGTACCGCGGGTGCGGGATCACCTGCGCGCGCTCGGCACCCAGCTCAGCCTTCATCTTCACTGTTTATGAAGGATTACGGCAATATTTTGGATGAAGAAGAAAAAGAGAGACTGTTACAATTCCTCCTGCATATAGAAATTTGTCACCATTCTATCGGGCCAACTGAGGTTGGATGATCATGTTGGCCCCCATTTTCCTTTTGATTTTTTCACATCTGACTCTTTGGATTTTGGCATCGTGCGCTATACCCCGAATACATTCAACCACGATTCTTGAATCTTCTACACTTTCTCTCATGTTCACTTCGACTTGCTCGACCAACGATCTTCAATATGCAACCCACCAGCCGTCTGTTTCAATCTGGCGAACGGTAATTACTCCGACCTTCTTCTGTCATCTTGACTTGTTTTTCTTTGTATAAAATAGAATTCAGCTGCAAATAGAACTTCCAATCCAATGTCTAAAAGGGTGAATTTGATCCTTCAGTTTGGCCATTTTCATATAAATCCAGAACACCAGGTGCGAGACTGAAGGGTTACGTAAGACCATGACCTCGGTGGACAGATATCTACACAGGCCTTGACCGTATTTCCACGTACTATCAGCTGGTGAACATGTCCGATGCTGAGCACAATATACAAGCCTCATCGTCTGCTCCCCAATTGAATAAACGCAGCTGCTCGCGTTGCAACCAAAGAAAAGTGCGATGCGATAAAGTATATCCTTGCAGCGCATGTGTGAAAGCCGAAGTGCAGTGTACCTTTCCAGGCCCAAAAAGAGCCCGGCGGACATTGAACAGGCCGCCAGTTAGTGAGCTACTCACTCGCCTAAAGCTTCTTGAAGAAGAGGTCGAACAACTGCGCTCAACACGCCGTAACCCGGATACCGACCATACACCGGAGTTGGATGATCATCCAAATCTGCAAAAGACAGCCAAAAAGACAGAATTGCTGGTCCTTAAAGAGGGAAAGAGTCGGTATGTCAGTGATGAGGCTTCCGTTGTGCTAGGACAAAAGGTGGGATAGGATTACTGCTGGTATCGCATGAATATCAACTAATTTGCTATATGTAGATATCTGAACTTCGTGATATTATTGAAAGCTCTTCAGATGAAGAGTTAGGTTCACCTGATGTGAAATATAGTCCTATTATCCTGCCGGAGGGTGGACTTCTTGGAAATCATGAGTCTACCTGGTCTCTCGGCTCTTTTCGCCTCCATTACTGTCAACCAGCAAGGCTTGATGCATTATGGAGAACGTACCGAGAGAATGTGGCACCGTTGATTGTCATACTCCACCAAGCCACCATGGCGAGGATAGTCCAAAACGCCTGTGCTGGTGTCGACTTGACCCCTTCGGATGAGGCGTTACTATTCTCTGTGTGTTATGCCGCTGTGGCTAGCATGAAAGCGCACACCTGCCCTTCTATACTTGGTACCGACCATGATACAGCCATCCAAGACTTCAAAAAAGCAGTGAGTCGGGCGCTTCGCCGAGCCAACTTCATCAGTTCTCAGAGTCTGTCTGCTCTGCAAGCAGCCGTTCTCTTCTTGCTATGTTCTCGAGTCGGTGGTGATACACGCCTTGTATGGGCTGAGTCTGCCGTCGTGATACGAGTTGCACAAGCACAAGGTGTTCACCGCGATGGACAGAATTTTGCATTACCACCCTTAGAAACAGAGTTGCGTCGTCGCTTATGGTGGCATATCTGCCTGCTAGACATGTTGTCTTCGGAAGATCAAGGGGTCGATACTCAGATTAGATCTAAAATGTTTGACACGCAATTCCCGAGCAATGTCGACGATGATGATATTTCCTTGTATATGAAGGATCAGCCACTACCGAAGACCGGTTTCACAAACACCACTATTTGCATCATGAATTGCCAGGTCATGACCGAAATGCTCTGGCCGCGTCAGGGTGGATACTCGGATATGTCCACACATGCCCGTGAGAATCTCATCACAGCTCTAGGGAAGAGCCTTCATGAACAGTATATCGATCATTTCAACCTGGAAATCCCAATCCATTGGGTGGTCGCAACCATCGTGCGACTTCAGCTCTCCAAGGCGTGGCTGGCGACTCATTTCCAATCCGAAGAATCGGACGTGCAGACCTTCCGCCACGACGACCGTATCTTCGAGACCGCTGTCGAGCTTGTGCAGTTCTCCTATCTCCTGCAAACTAATGAAGGCACATCGCAGTGGAGCTGGCTATGTAAAAGCTACAAGGAATGGCATGTGGTCGCTTTTATACTTTCTGAGCTGTGCTTGCGTCCACTCAGTCCTGAGACCGACCATGCTTGGGATGTTGTGACTAAAATGTATGGGTTGTGGCAGCAGGATATGCCGCAAACTGATGCTATGCTTCAGAAGCCCTTGGATCGGCTCATGGCCCGCACGGCTTCATCACGAGCTGGTAGACAAGGGCAGGATAGCCAGACACCATTCAGTGGAGAGGCATCCGATTTATCTTTTGGATTTGACGGTGACCCCGATTCTGATTTACTGTTCTCTGGTCTGGACTGGCTTGTTGGGTCTATATTTTAGGCCATGATTCTTTCTACCTGGGCAAGTAAAGAGGCGATTTTCTATATCAACACATTCATTCCATAATAATTAGTACTCTATTCAACCCTAACGTGTCTCGAATTGGCTATCCTCCTTTAACCAATCCTCGAATGTCTTCAAGCCAGGATTCAGCCTTTTCAAAGCCGGAATATCTGCACCAAATCCCTCATCGTGGAACCATTGAAACATCATACCCAGCTCCTTGACACCGGCCATCATCAACCAAACCGGAATCCAATAAGTGGTCGGTACATTCTTGCTGGTCAACTCCTTGAAGGTCTCTGACATCTGATCAAACGTCAATTCATCCCCAGCAAGCGAGAAAGCATGATTCTTCGATGCCTCGGGGTTCATAAATGCCGCCGCAGCAAAGAATCCAATGTCACTCGTCGCGATTAATTGCAGCGGCTTGCCCTTTAGAGACATATGCCACGCCGTCGCAAACACCTTGCCGAAGTAATCCGGCGTGAGGTTGTCGAAGAAGGCAACGGGTCGGAGAATCGTCCATTCCATCTCGGTTCCTTTTGCTTTCTTTTTGAGATGCTTCTCGATCTCGTGTTTGAAAATGAAATGTGGGACTGGGGTTGGGTTTTGATCTGATCTCTCGCCACCGCGGTCGACGGAGCTGTACACGAAATACTTGACGCCTTGTTTGATGGACTCATCTATCAGAGCGATTCCTTGGCGTCTTTCGTCGTCGTTCCTGGGATTGGCGGTCTGTTTTATTGGTCAATCGGGGATCTATATTTAGGATATTTTGTTTTCTTTTTTGAGGACTTACTTGGACGCTGAACACGCCCCAAACTGGGGTTGAGATTTGACGCTTTACATTCTCGAAGATGGCAGCCGGGTCGTCGAGGTTGCCTTGGATCAATGTGATATTGGGAGACTTCTGAGCGAGTTTCTTTGCTGAGGCAGAATTGACATCGCGAGTGACGGCGAGGATCTTGAAAGGGACACTTTTCTCCAGAAGATTCTTAACCACGGAGCCTCCTTGTTTGCCTGTGGCTCCAGTGATGAGAACTGTGGTCATTGTAGGATTTAATTGATAGTTGTATAAGGTGATAAATAATGAATTCTACGCAGGATATCCTTTTTCTAAATAGTCCGTTTCAAATCCATTCGATGATTTCTAAGATTTCTATAAGTCGAGTGCCTCGGGATGAGTCTCAACCCCGGATTTGATATGGATGACGTCAGCTATCTACCCAGGTCATCTCCAAGTCATAAGACATAACATATAGATCACATATTATTCACGGCAATAATACTCATCCCCCTATGAACTTCTGTATCGGCAGCATGTAAAAACTCCCTTACCGTCATATCCAGCCCTGCTTCTCCCAGCAAATCCCCCTCCAATTCACCTCGCAATAATGGACCATTCATGCCTCCATTCAACTCCCACACTCTTCCATCTTTCTTAACAAAAGCAATAAAGTGAAACCCACATTCCTCCTGCGGCAACGGCACAATTGAGCACCCTTCCGATGCCGCATCCATATGCGCCTCTTCCAAAAACCTCGAATCATACAAGAGTTGCGCCCTCTCCACCGGCCCCAATCCAACCGCGCTCTTCACAATCTTCTCCAACTCCGATCCAGCCAGAACATATTTCCCATTCTCCAAATTGACAACCACATGTAGCAATGCCATCAGTCCACACGCATGTCCGATCGTCTGTTTCATCCACAGCACGGGCTCGTCGGCCCCGCTGCCGAGATACTCGGGTATGCTGTGTTCGATGCGAGACCGCGCGGCGAGGTAGATGGGTTTGTCGCAGAGGAGGATGAGGGCGTTTACGGGTCGTGGGATCCAGGAGAGCATTTCTGGGGTGGTGGAGAGGATATCATGAAAGGTGAGGCTCGGGGATACTCCGAGGTTCTTACATAGATGCGTGTGGACCTCTGGGTTGTTCTCTGTTTGCATTGATGAGATTGGTTCTAGTCTGGTCTTGTATCTGGGAGAAAAGGAAATGATGGTCTTACCTAGTGGTATAAAGGTCTTTTGGCCGTTGATGACCTGCACGCCTAGGTTAAACATGTTTGGAGATGAGACTGGTTCTCTTATTTATTTGAACTTGAACATCGTATGTTTTGGTATAGGCGGGGGAGGGGAGTATTGCTTAGTCATTGTCCACCTTCAGCCTATTTAGGAACATCCAACGAAGATACTCTATTCCGGGGGGGCAATATCTGTGAGACATCTGTTTATGGGGAGATTAGATGTATGTAGCATGCTATATCAAGTGATATTTGATATACCAAGATTATCAGAGTGTGATATCTCATACTTTTGATAGTGTAGCACATAACTACGTACTATGTAGGGTTGTTCTATATTAGATCAGTATACGGAGGAGATGAACCAGATGAACCCTATCTAACTTCACATCTTTAAAGGAATGGAATTATATTGTTATCATCTAAAAATAGCCCTTATACATGTACCCATACACCCATAACCCCATATCTCGTCCATATCGCCTATCGCCTATCGGCGGATAAAAAACTTCCCCTCATCTCCCCTCATCTTCCTTCATCTCTCTCACACATCCTCAGAATGGCTACCCTCACAGCCCAGGAGCTAACAACTCTCTCCACCAAGGCCATTGATGCCAAAGCGACTGCCTACTGTATGACCCTTTCCCTTTCCTTGGGAGTAACACAAACACCAGATATCCAGTTTCAAGTACCACAACACCAAACTAACATCCTCCCAGGCCCATACTCCAAATTCCGAGTCGGGGCATGCATCCTCACGACATCGGGCGAGTTCATCTCCGGCGCTAATGTCGAAAATGCCTCCTATCCAGTTGGAACCTGCGCTGAGCGCGTGACCATCGGTGCTGCTGTTGTATGTTCTATCTTCTCTTTCCTGGTCTACTTTGACTGGTTCTCGATTATTGTCATTGTTATATTATGCCCGACCATGTTTGGACCTTTGCTAACTCTCACAGGTTGCTGGCCACAAAGATTTCAAGGCTTTGGCTGTCGCGACGGATATCAAGCCTCCTGCGTCGCCTTGTGGAATGTGTAGACAATTGTGGGTTTTCTCTTCTTCTTCCTTCTCTCCTTTGGTGGTTAACTCATGGGAATACAGCATTCGCGAGTTCACTTCGCCTTCTTTCCCAGTGTACATGTACGACGGAGAGGGAAATTACAAAGTTATGACTATGGAGGAGGTGAGTTTCTTTCTCTTCCTTTTTGGATGTATATATATATATATATATATATATTATATATCTCTTTGATTCTGTGCTAATAACCTCAGTTGCTGCCCAACTCTTTCGGGCCCGAACATCTTGAATAAGGATAGAGATAGGTTTATCTGCATCAGAGAAAGGAGAGAGAGAGAGAGAAAGGGTGGGAGTACTGGACATATGCATTGAATGGAGTCTGATATCCAGTGGAGATAAATACATTTACAGGGGTCGAAGGAAATATATTAAAAGAGGTAAATCTTGCTTTGTTCAATGGGGGATATACAGCCCACAGCCCTAAAGCCTCTACATATAAAAGCCAACGGCTATAACCAACGTACACAACCTGAAACCGAAACCAGAAACCAGAAAGAAATACAAAAAAAGGAACGCTCATAATGTTGCCAGAGTCAAACCCCAAAAAGATCATTTCCAACTGGAAACCACAAAAAAAGGCAGCTATATCAAAAATTCCATACGAAAGACCATAACCCTAATCCCCAACCCCAAGCCTAAGCTTGCTCCTCCTCATCATCAAAATCATCAGCTCCAAGCAACTCATCCTCATCATCCACAACAGCAGAATAATCCCCCCTTCTCGCCGCAAACGAGCCACGCGTAGCATAAGGTCTCTGCGCGCCCCGTCTTCCAAATAACCCAGACGTGCTCCGCGCCAGACTCTTAACAAGTAACGGCAGAGACTGCGCAACGGCAACAATACCCGCGATAATCGCCACCGGCACCGCGACCAGCACCGAGTCCCTGGATAACCAGCTCTGCGACGAGCCGCCGCTATCGCCCAGCCGGATCTGGCCGAATTTACCGTCCCAGTGCGTGTACACGTACCAGCCGATGGCGATGGCGACGGCGATGGGTGTCACGATCGCGAAGAATAGACCTGTTCCGCTGATACCGTGTTTCTTTTGGTATTCTTCTTCTTTGTTTGGGCATGGCCTTGACACGTCTTGGTCCAGGAGGAGGCCGCCCTGGCAGGTTGTCTGCGGGATTCGGCGGTAGCCGGTGGGTTCCCAGTATTCGACCTTTTCGGGGTCTTGGCTACATTGTGCGATGTGGTCTTGGGGTTGGAGACCTGGCACGAGGCCGCAGCTGCCGTCGGTTTGGATTTCGTAGTTGTAGTCACTGGTTCGTGTTAGTTGGTAATTCAGATGGGGATAGGTGGTTGCGTGATTGTTTTGCTTACCATTCGAAATCAGCACGGGTGCAAGTGCAATTCCGGCCAATGCTGTGGATGTGTGGCTCACGCCAGGCATTCCAGCACTCAGCGGCAGGCTTCTTGCGATGGTACTCCTCGACATGGCCGAAGAGGCAGTTCTCTTCTTGGAAGGGATGACTGGGGGACCAGTTATAGTAATCGTTCTCATCATCTTTACAGTCGCGGCTCCAAATACCGCTGAAGTCAAGCGTGATGGTGACACGCTTGCCCCCGTCCGTGCCCCAGAGCAGGAAGTTCTTCGAGGTGTCTGATGGCACGGTGGAGATATCGTCAATGACCATTTCCTTTTCGGCGAACTGGAACTCGTGCCAGCTCATGCCCTCGTCGAGCGTGTAGTGGACGACCTTGGTTGCCTTCCGGTCGCTGACAAGCACGATTACCGAGCCTGCCGCACCAAATTCCCACATGTACTGTCCCTTCTTGACTTGCGTCCAGGTGATACCGCCGTCCCTGGTGAGGTACGTGTCGGCTTCGGCTGCGCTGGTGAGATGCTCACCGACGTTGCCGAGCGCGAGCATCAGGCCAATGGCGGAGCCCGAGTAGAGGGTGTCGCGGTAATCGCGGCGTTCCGTGTAGCCGTGGAAATGGAGAGCGCACTTCTCAGTGCCTCTGCTCTCCGTAACGGAGCAGCCGAACTTCTTGCCATCGACATCTTGACTCGGGGGAGCCAGCAGCATCCACTGACCACCGTCATTGTGGGTGATCATAGTACGTAGCTTCTTGGCCGCGCCCTTGTTCAGTACTTCTTCCCGATTCGAAACTACATTGGCAATGGCCACGCCCTCGAGGCCTTGCAACTCATCGTAGTCCGTGTAGCCGCGGTCATTGACGTTGAGCCCCTCCAGACTCTGGACGAAGTAGGTGCCGTTGCTGTTACTCTTGACCAGGGAGCCGAAGCTGCGTTCATTTCCACCATTCACCATCACAAGGAGGAACAATGCGTGCGGGGAGCTAGGTAGGACGGTATACTGAGGGACCTTGATGTTGAAAGGGAAGTGTGCATCAGCGTAAGTGCGGCCGTCAACGCTAACACTGGCATTTAGGTATTCCTTCTGGTCTCCTTCATACCAGGCGACGACAACGAAACCATTCTTGGTGGCGGAACGGGCGATGTTCTCAAACTGGACTTCCATGGTAGAGAAATGATCATCACTCGTGAGCAACTGCCGGTTGTTGTTCTTTTCCTCGTCTTTATACTGCTCGCAAATCACCAGTTTTTCACTGTTGTTGCGGCCCTCGTGATATCCGAAGTTACAACCGCCGCTGGCGACTCCAATAAGCATCGGGTCCCAGCTAGCGCCTCGCTTGTCGGTGACGTATGCCTGCGAGCGACAGTTCTTCCCCTCGCAGTCCTTGTGACCAATCCAAATAAGCGAGTCCTGGAATTTCTCATGGAAAGCGAGCGCGCGGATGTCCTCCTTGTTCGGCACACTGGGGGCTTCAAAGAAGTGGAAAGAATCACCGTGATTGATAGTGTAGTACACCCTCTTGCTGTCGGTGAGGAAGAAAGCCGCATCACTGAAGTAAGGATGCTGAACCATTTCCGTAAACTTCTCATCCGGATGGATTTGCTTCCAATTGCGGCCATGGTCGCGCGAGATATGCAGCTCGTATTTGTCCGTGAGCATCATGACAGTCTCATCAACGCCGTTGTTACTGGCCTGACGTTCGAGATAGAAGTAGTTTGTATGCTTGGCAGAAATGGTCTGTGGCTTTTCTGCACGAGGCTTGCCATCGGTGATGAGAGGAGGCCCCGTGACATTTTTCGAGCAGGAGCGCTCAATCTGGCGCTCGAGATCCTCGCCACCTTCGCGGATGCATGCATTGCCGGGGATGAGTCGCCATCCAGAGGGGCCTATGTACTTATCGCTGGGCTCATTGCACTTGCCAGCCGGGGGTGTCAGCGGGACAGCCGGTACACACTCCTTACGATCCTCGCTGCGAATAAAGTTGTAGTCACATTCAAAGTCCTCAGCGGAACACTTGCAGGGTTGGAATTCAGGGCGGCTGATGGCGAACTCCTTCTTGATGAAACAATCTGCGTTTGCCTTGCGGCGCTGGAAGAACTGTTTCTGACCCATCAGACAATCCGGCTCGCCCTTTTCATTTAAACGGGCAGTCCACTTTTCAAGGTCATCAGAGCCACACTGGCGCTCGTGGAGGCCATCGAAGTCAATGAAATACATGAGAACTTTGGTGTCATCGCTGGAGATGCCAACGAGCAGGAACTTGAGACTGGTCGAATCAGGCGTCGAGATCAGATACAGAGGCTTGATCTTCTGCTTCAGATCGATCGACTCCCACTCTTTGCCGTGATCGATAGAAAATTGGACATTGTCCGTCTTGCTGCCATCCAAGACAGCCATGATTACACCTCCCTGGTCGCCAAACTCGTACCGGTGCGGGCCCTTGAGCGCGCGCTGCCACGTAAGACCTGCGTTGTCGGAAACATAGAGATCACCCTTGGAGTAGTCCTCAAGGTGACCACCTGTGTTACCAACGCCCATGACCAAGCCCGGAGCCGGGCTTGAGAACATCCGGTGATCTGGCATAGGCATCTCGCGCAGCGCGGCGTAGGTGGTCATCGAATGGAGGTGTAGCTCATCTTTATCCGCCTTGAGAGGTTGGAAGGTTCTCCCATCGTCAAAACTGATACTGGTGATAAGCTTCTTTTTATTGGAGTCAGACTTCTCAGCCTCCTCCCAGTTCTTGACCGTGTTGACAATCGTGATACCATGGATACCCGTGACTTTCTCAAAATCGACCAAGCCATTCAGGTCCTCGTTTGTATGCTCGATATTTTGTGTAAAGTAGGTGCCATTGGAGTTGGACGAGAATAGACGTCCCATCCGATTATCATGCCAGGTAGTTTGCACGTCGATTTGGATGCTGTAGTTGGTGCTTTCTAAGATAGTATAGGCATCCTCTTCAATGCGGTGGTTGCCAAATTCCGCACGGTGCCACACATTCGAGTCGTCACTGACGTACAAAGCCTGTTCCTGGGTACCGCGAGATTGAAGACGCGCCACGATGTACTTGGACACAGAGCGGATCTGGAGACTGATCCCACTCAGTGGTTTTCCATGGTCCAATTTCGCCTCGGTGCCCTCCACATCATCTTTGAAAAACTTCTCGGAATATATCAATCGCTCTGTCCGGGTATTCTCAAACGGCCCCTTCAACCCAGGGACCACGCAGAGGATCCGGTTTTCTATCGATTTCGGCATGTCTGTATCCAACGCGAACTGCGGTCGGCTCACGGCCCACATACACTGAAGCGTCATCTCGCGCAACGGCTGGACGTTCTCGAAGTCGTCGATGGTATAATACGCTTGGGGCATGCAGCCAAGAATGGTGCAGTCCAGACCCATGAAGATAACCTTCTTGGGATCCCAGCCATTGAACTCCAATGGGAATGAGCGCATTGACGCGAACGGCATTACATCCACCTGGAAAGGTTTCCATGACTGGGCCTGGTCGGTCGTAATCCAGTGCTTGCCATTCTCGCCGAGGATGTACGCGCGGTTGGCGTCAAATGGATGTCTCCAGATCAACTCGACGGTGCCTTCTATGGTTCCATCCTTGCCCTTGACGGTCTCCCATTTCTCACCACCATCAAAGGAGACATGTGCGGTGAGGGAATTCTTGTCACGGTAAAGGATGGTGTTTGTGCCGCGGAAGTAGAATAGGTCTGAGGGCGGAGCGTTGAGTTCATGGGTCACGATATTCGGCTCGTTTCCCTTTGCCGCTGCTGGCTGCGATGTCCATACCAGCAGCAGGCTCAGTGTGAGCAGCAGCCACCGTGGGATCATGACCGGTGCTGCGTAGGCATCTGATGGGGTATGTGGGAGCTTGAGCGGACCGGACCGGGAATACGGGGTCAATCGATTGAGGGAGGGAACGTGAAGTCGCTAGAAAGGAGATAATTATTAGATGCCAGCAAGGAATGAACAGGCAGATAGAAATGTGAGTTAAGAGTGATACTGATGACGGAGCTGCGTGGCCTCTGCCTTGGGATTACAAGCTCCTTGTCACGTGAATAGTCTTATCGGACCTATCGACTAGACCTATCGACTGGACCATGGTTTATGAAGGAAGTCTACTGACAACCATGGATCATACTACGCAATTAGGACTAGTCTGTGAAGTATGTGTTCAAGGTGTGTTCCAAGGTGAATGGATTGACATCAAGCAGCTGGTTATATGTACAAAAACACTGCTAAAATAGATACATGAAAAAAAAAAAAAATGTGACCCCCATGTGGAAAAAAAGAAAACATCGCTTAAAATGCAAGGGTCGGATATCCTGAAAAGACATTCAGAATGGTATAGAACGAAATTGGGGTTCGTGACAAAACGAACAGAATACAACACCCTGGTGTTGAAAATAAAAACGAGGGATATTAAATAAAAGGAATGGAAGTCAACCGAAGTCGATCGAAGTCAATCGGGACATTTCAATATTTAAATCAAACTCGGCGTCGGAGCTTGCGCCACATTTTTTTCACCATACCTTGATCGTCCAAGTCGGAGTCCCAAATCGACTGGCTGCGATCCGCGGGTGGGAGTGCAGCCAATCGCAAGGGATCTTCCTTTTCTTTGGAAGAAGCAGGAGGGGTAGGAGAGTCGGTGCGGAGATCAGGTCGAGTGAGGGTCATTTTGAGAGTCATCTCACGGTTTCCCGGAAGCCGTTGTGGGACTCCCTTGGCCCCAGGCATCCAGGACTGGCGTCGCTGCAAGAGGGCTGATGATTCCACCGAGGGTCGGGACCCGTCCCGGTGTGCGAACGCGGGCGAAGGGATTGGTTCATTTTCTACCGATCCCCCTGGGCTCCCCACCATCGTGCCATCGTCATCTTCGAAGAATGTGCCAAAGTCCGAATTGACCAGGGTGGGTATCGGTGAAGTTTGTTGCGGTGTGATTGGTTCTGGGCCGATATTCTCCTTATTTTGATCCAGCGAGGGAAATCCAAACTCAATGGCTTCGTCGAACTTTTGGGGGGATGCCAGGTATACGCGCAGTTTCAAACGGGCATCGGGGTCTTGGTAGTATTGTGCACAGGGGTCAATGCTCGAGGTGGATGATTTGGGAGCATGTTGGAATCGGTGGCTGGATGATGGGCGCGATTCGGGGGTTCGGTTGGAGAGAGGGGTGACCGGCTGAGATTGGTTGACAGGCGGGAGTCCCCGAGCTGAAACGGGGGTGATTTCTAATGTTTTGCGAAGATGATTGGAAAAGGATAAGGAGCGACGGAAAGAGGGCCGGGTTCTCTTTCTTGTGGCAGCATCTGCCACATGAGCGTGGTATTCATCGAGAGACAAATCCAGATCGCCATCCTCGTCGAGCCACCGGAAACTGTCGTGTAATGTTTGATCCATGTTTGGGTCTTCTTCATCCGATTCGGAGTCTGAATAGAAAACGGTCGATGGCTGAACAAAAGACACGGTTGTCGGGGAGGTAGTTGTCTGGGAGGGGTGAGTGTCGGTGGAAGGGCGAGAGTTCCCCGAATCTCGACGGTAAGCTTCGTCGGCAGCGTCGTAGATGAGACTTTGTCGATAGGCGTTCCGCAAACGTCTCCGTTCTTCGGAGGAGAAAAGCTTTTGTTGGATCTTAGCGGGGAGAGTATGGAAGCATTGAGAGTCCGCCTGGGCGGCCAGGTAGGCCAATTGAAGAGAACCGGGTTTGCGTAATTTCTTGGAAGGAGAAGAACGTTTCTCGAGCCCTCGCTTCCTAGATCCGTTCCGTAAACCACGCGAGTGATAGTCAGACCCAAGACGAGGGGTTCGATAGACCCGATTATCGGTTTGATAATTTGACGTGGAGCACGTTGAGGAACTGTGATCGCTCTGAGCTAGCCGAATACGCAACCGCTCGACATTCGAGAAGAACTGTTTGCGTTAGCTGTGGACATTAAACAGCAATAGGATAGGCAATATGGGGGGAATGAAGTGGAGCACACAATATATCCCATGCGCTAACATTGGCCAATGTCGCGAGACAAATGGCGCCATGGACGATAGCGCGGGTAGTCAGCCTCCACCGAGGGGCTCAGGGGTAAATCACCGTCAATCACAGTCGATGAACGAGTAAGGGCAGACAAAGGAAAGGGCAAAAATGGAGAAAACGGGCAAATCAGGCTTAATTGGGTTAAGATGATCCTGTGGAGGGAAGCTATTGGGGGGAGGGAAATGAGAAAAAGTCCGAGCGTGTGACGGTGAGAGACACTAGGGAGATGGGATATGAAGGAGGAAATGAGTGAACCCTTACCTTTCTTCGTACTGCTGGAGGCAGTGACTCGAAGTCTTCGGACATTGTGAGAAAGAAATAATCCAGACAGGCAATAATAGCAGTAATAGCAGTAATAGCAAGTGGTAGTTGTAAATAGTATGTAGCAATAAAGTGTATACTTTTCGAAATGGATACAAATTCCAATAGAACATCCAAAATGAAAAAAATTGGAAAAAAATTGGGGAAAAAAAAGGGAGAAGAAGGCGATCCAATATATATCTATGAATATGTTTAAACTCTTTGATCTGTGACAGGATGCTGTACATTAGCGCCCTTGTGATTGTGATACTTCGATTCCAGATCTTACCTCTTCTCTACTCCGTACTTGATCTACTTCCTTTCTATACCCCTCTATATGATCTATCATGAACCCCTCTAGTGATATCTGCGAACACATCAGACGAACTTAAAACTCAAACGAACTCTTGATATTTCCTACGAACCATGTGAACAATCCATTCCTCATTCCCCATCCCCATCGCCATTACCCAACATTGCCAAGTCACCAAGTCGCTACGCGCCTCGCTTTGACGTGGCCCAGTAAGGGAACCAGCCTCAGCTCCACTTAGATCGCTGGTTTTCGGTCTGAAACACACAAATCCTAGATCTCGGGGGGGATTTGGAAATTTACAAATTGGAAACGGTGAAGCCTTTGTGCTCTTCCCTGTTCCCTGTCTATATTGTATTTTCTCAATATTCGGTACTAGCGGATTGTCGCGGAGCTAACGGTTGGGGGGAAAGATACGAGAATGACATCCCTTGGGGGAAAAGTTGATGTATCAGATCTTTCAACGCCCAATGAGAACAGATGATTGGGGTGTCCACTTGAACAAAGAAGGACAGTTACCATTTGGGCTGAATTTGACGGGATAGTAATTAATTACGGAGGACTCTATAGTACTCGATAGTAGAATATAACTAAACTAGTAAACCGTTACACTACTTCGTACCTGACAGCTCAGATCATTCTAAACTGGAATGATCTATAACAAACTCAGCTAAATTAAATTCCCTTAATAGTCTAAACTGTAATCCGGAGATTACCAGGAGCCAATGACTTGCTTTTGCTGGCTTCGGTTGAAGAGGACGGAGTATGGATTACTAGAATATGAGGTTTGGACGTCCAGCCTCCCCTTGACCGCCCACTGCCCTGTAACAGTTTTCGGTATCCAGTACGGAGTTCATTTCCTCGGCCATGGATATCATGAACAACCGTCCAGTCCGCGACGACGCAATTCTCATCTGGACCCGGCTCCAAGTTCCTGCAGACCTGGAGCTAGAGGCCGAATGGCATGAATATTTTCAGCCACTGATTCGGGCCCCGGGGCATAACGCATCTGCGTGGTCAAGAGTCCAAGAGCGCCCAGATACAATCCTGCTGGTGACCGGTGAGTTATATGTTGTCTTATTTATATAAGTAAGCTCGGCCTGCTAATGCCTACAATAGCATGGTTGGCTGTCTCGAATGCGAGGGAATTTGAAGCTTCACCTACTGCTCAGCTCTATTGGGACAACCTCAGCTGTAAAGGAATAATCCATATATCCTCTCATGAGACACTCGGCCGCTCATCTTTCTGGATGCCCCCCTTGCTAGAATCGTACGTTCAATTGTTTTGGATTTACTTTACGACCCCAATCACAGAAGCCAAAATGGCCCGAATTTCTAAACTGAAAGGCATTCGCCCACCGGCCCGAGGTATTGATGGCCAAACATACCGCAACGAGACACTTCAGATTGGGCCCCCTATAAAGATGTGGGCCACCCATACCGAGTCTATACAGGGTCAAGAGGCTCAGTTGATACTATGGCCACATCTATGGCGAAATGCAAAGACTGCCGAATGGAGATATCGCGGGAAATATACTTTGAATGGTAATGCTATAGTCGGCGGCAAAACCAAAGTGGAGAGGTTCAGCGAGAGTCTGGAGGAGGAAGGGCCCATGGAATGGAGGGAAGAATTTGTTGATTTCCAGCCAATTACTTTTATTTGAACATTTGGCTTTTTTTCTTCTTTTGATTCTTGATCTTGGTTCGTATTCGATTAGATACTTGAAGTTCCCCGACCCCATTTAGCCTTGAAAATTGTCACTTTGACAATCTTACGCCGTAATTCACAGGTCCGCCGTTTACAATATGCAAATTATGTACGGAGGACAGAGCACATATCTCAGTGATCGGCGTGATCGGCTATTGTTCCGACAATCGCACTTGCATACGGAGTACATACACATGATCTACACTAATATTGATTGCAATTTAATAAAACACTGGCAATATATGCCTATGGCATGACCTGTAGAATCAACAATGCTGGTAACACGTCTACCCAAGTATCTCCATAGCAATGGCTTCAAAAAAAGAAAAGAGAAAAAAAGAGAAAATCCCCCGAGCATTCGTATTCTAGAGTAATCCAAATCCCCTTTCTCCTTGCATCGGGCTAATGCATATAACTTCAATTGCATGAGACAAACGAGGAGGCCCTCCTTCCAGAACTCGTGGCACGTCAAGGCGTGCGAACTCGGGCTTGTAGGTATGATATATCACCTGCAAGTGTTATCTTGCTATTTGTGGAAGCAAACGCGTGGGATGTTCACCGCTGATACTGTACGGAGTACGGAGTAGGGAGTATCTCTTCCTGTGGGCTTCAAGGAGGATACGAGGTATTTGATGCAAGTGTCCGTGTTGGCGATGCAGTCCACGGTGGTCACACTATCTACTTCAGGCCCCTGTCAGGGGGAATTTTCCTAAGGACAATCGCAGTATAGTTAAAGTACGGAGTAAACAATGATAACTAATCCAGCTAGACAGACTTGTATAATTTCTCGCTCTGGTTGAATAATAGTTATGGGTCGAGCGAAGGATAGTTGAGAGATCGTCATCGCATTCGTCATCCCATAACGTGAGACTGCGCTGATCAATATCAAATGAGAGTTGCCAATACTTCGTACGTAGGTAGTATATTACTTTTGGAGGCAGTGCATGAAGAGTCATATCGAATTATTTGGCCTCCAAGTGCATATATGCACTACTATGTACATGTACATCTTTCTATTAAACACAAGTCTATAACACCCACTTTTGTACTCCGTATATTCAAACCCATCCACCCTTCTCATTCTCCTCCGTCACCTTCCTCTTCCCAGTCTGAACCTTCGTAAGCGTCAACTTTCTCCCAACGCCCCTACCTAGCATACCACCCTCAAGCGGAATAACATCATCCTCAACCGATGCCCTCCTTGAGTTCGATTCTTTCTCCAGACTAAGTAACACCTCAACTGCATCCCGGTCCTCAATGACCTTCGGATGCCGCTGCGCAAAGTACCGCGCATACTTGTACAGCGACCAGTAGCAGCTGAACACGTTGACGACCGTCAACGCGATCTTGTAGAACGTGTAGTAGAACAACAGGACTTTCCAGTCGATGCGCTCTTTCTTTAATCGGAGGTGAATCTCGTTGAAGATTATCACGTTGAGGATGTACATCGCAACCGTAACGCCCAGTAGCATTCCGCAGAACGAGGGACGGACTATGAATGAGATTGGGAGAATGAAGGGGGCGAAGAGGTAGATGAGGGTTTCGTAGACCTGCTAAGGTTAGCGTATGTAATTTTGACCTTGATCTCAACATCGGACATATGCATGTTTCATCAAATGTCGAAGATAGTATGGATGGATGTGCATATCATACCTCTTGGAAAACACACAACTTCGCACCAAACTCCCACCAACCTAGCCTCCAGCTGGTCAAGATATACTTCAAATCATAGTATATACCAACAACGAAGAAGAAATTCCACCGCTTAAACCGTTGCTGGAAGATAGTCATTTCGCCGAATCCACCACGACTACCACCAGAACCACTCCAGAACACCGAAGCCGGCGTTTCGGTTTCGACAAAGACCTGCGAACACATCGTAATGCGTCCACCCAGACGTCGGCACGCATCGCCGAAGAACCAATCCTCAGACACGGAGAAACCGGGATGTTCATGGAAGGTCTCTTTTAAGAACTCGATATTCCAGAGCGAAATAGCTCCGTGTGGGAATGTAGCACTTCCGAATTTCCCGAAGAAAGCACGCTGGATACCGGACATTTTGTACTCGAGGTCCTGGGCTTGTTGGCAGTATGTACCCTTTGAGGAATTGGGGCCGACACTTTTAATTGTGTATCCGATGCATTTGACGTTCTTCTTGAGTCTGTCGCTGACGATTGGGAAGTTTGGCGGCAGGAGGCAATCGTCGTCGATTAGGACGGCATTTTCAAAGTCTTTGGCTGCGTAGCAGCCGACAAACTGCGCCACAATCTTCGAGCCGATGGGTACCCAGAGGTGATTTACGCCGTAGGGTTTGCAAACTTCTTCTGTGTTATCGAGGGGGGTTTTGGAGTTGCCATTTGCTATGACGAAGATGTTTTCTTTGGGGAAGATTTTCAAGGCGGCTTCGAGAGTTGCGCCGACGATGGTTGCTGATTTATAGCAGGGGATGAGGAGAGCGGTTGATTTTACCTTGGAGATGTTGCTTTCCAAGTCTGGTGATTGGGATTCAGAGTCCGCAGCCGGAGGATCTTTCTCGAAGAGGATCATAAGAGGACAGAATGCGTATCTAGTCCTGGTTAGGGCAAGAAAGATGGAGTCTCGAGAAGACACTTACAGGGCAGCCAGACCAATGATAATTGCGTATCCTCCTTGGATAACGAACTTGGTTCGGACAACATAGTACAGCCACCAGACAGCACCTTTCCACAGTGGCATACCGATGAGGACAAAGTAGATAAACAGAACGAGGAATGCATAGATGCTGTATTCAAACAATAACCGCACCCAATGCTTTCGTTGGATGGCAACACCTCTCAATTTGGCTTTTTCGTAGACTTCTTGCAGGCTGCTCTGCTCACTGCTAAGTGTCTGGGAGCTGGCGTTGCTGGGTGGTTGGGGACTGAGGAATGCATTCTCAACTGGCGTTATTGGTCCTTTCTCGGGGATTGGAGAGGGAAGCTCGAATGTGACGGGCTTTGTATAGTGGTCGAGTGTGCCTGAAGAATGAGATAGGATTAGCTTGCGGTATATAAGGTGGTGGCATCAATTTTGATATGATCTCTCAAGACATTCTACAAGTCTCTGCCGTAGATATGGGATATCAATAATATCAATAACATACCCTGAAAAGCGGGAGGATCACTGCATCCACGGGACCGAATTGCAGACTTTGGTCTTGCTACTGATCGTAGAGCAGAAAGACTCAGAGGACGATTAGAAGAGGTGCGAGCCTCTGGAAGTGATATACGATCGTTGTCGGGGAGAGACTGTTCCCATCGAGCCAATTCCCAGGGCGAGTTGAATTTGGCAGTCGTGAGTAGTTCTTTGGGAATAAAAACATCTTCCACAATGGACTTTCTAGGGTTTTCTTCAGCCATTGCGGGTTATATATTCAATTTGCAACCATAAACGAGGGTATAGTAGTCAGAATGAAGGGACGGCAACCCGAGGTCACCAGTAAAAGAGTGAATATCTCGCTACAAAAAGGGGACTCGAGGGTGTCTCTTTTATTTATTATTGAAATATCCCTCTAAATCCAGATCTCTATGGAGTAAATCTCTTTGCCCTAAGACTGTGGGCCAAGGTTGGGTGGCGTCTCTCTCTAGGTCTGATGGGGCATACTAGTACGGCTGAGACCTGAGAGAACTTGGAAAGGAAATGAGGATCTTGATGGTTGCAACTACATTGTCATTATTCTAGATCTAGGATGAGTTACTACGAGTATATGTGATAAAGTAGCATGACAACCCCCATGGGTCTATGTCTACATGTACGACGTACTACAAAATCTTTTCTGAGATGCAGGAACCATGAAACCTCGCACGAGAAGAACATAAAAATGGGGATAGCTAAGAATAAACCAATGCGGGTCGTGAATTGCGTTCTTTACGCCCTGGGCCTACCACGGGCCGAGTGAATCATGTTTGGGCCCATGTTTTTCCATACTCCGTACTACAACAACATAGGTAAGTGCTCATATAGTTCTTATGAAATAGCTATTGCTTAGAACATCGTCAATTCTAAAATGTAAAAGTAGACACACTGGAATAACAGAGCACCTCAATGTCTTGCCCAAGCAAAGTTGCAAAATGTTTCTCTATTTGCTCGGACAAGTTGCGCAGTGGGGTAGTTTCAGAGATTTTAGCGTTATGCAGATGCAGAGCCTTACGAACCAGAGATCTCTAGCTCGCGATCGTCATTCTTTATTCCCAGCTGGGTGAGCTAAAGTTAGCTGCATCTCACCTCCATTGCTTATGGGTAGGATGGTACCGGATCTCGTAATTACAGTGGGGAATTGTGCCGGAAGACGAACTACCGGACGGAGTACGGAGTATACTGTGTTTGGTTAAACCCCTTTCCAAGTTGGGTACTGGATTTATAAACTTTTCTTCCAGTGTTGCAATTCCCATAACCAGTTAGAAGCACAAAGAGAGAGAGAGAAAAAAAAAAGAGAATCCAAAATGTTTAAGAACCTTCCAAAAATGGAAGTTCACCGGTAAAGTTTCGGTCCGCCATTTTGGTTTTTTAGCCCGGCGAAAGACCAACCTTGGATAACTCTCAGCTACAGCCCTGGAGGGCATAGAATTGCGCTAGTGCAGTTTCATCTTCCAAGTCTTCGGAGCTTGAATTGGAGATCTGTACCATGGTACTATACTTCTTGTAATCTTACTTTCCAGTTTATCCTGCTTTTTTTTTAGGCTGTCAACATGGCATACTGTTGTATGTTAATGACTGTATTATCAGTGGTTAAACTTGTTGGCCTGGTTGATCATCGCCTGATCCTCAATGATCAACATTTTTAAAGTGTCCGGCAGTTTCTAACCGAGAGGGCTAGAACTTTGATGTGGAATCAGGTTACCTATTCAAGAGATCTAGGCATTACACTACTCCGAACAATTTCAAATCTTGAAGCCATCCTAACTATCCTGTCTATCCTACAACAATCTTATCCTACCTAACCCTAACCCTCCGACATAAAAATCGGAATGCCTCGGCCCATGTGGCTTTCTGTGGCTTTCTGTGGCTTGTGGGGCTTGTTCCATGGTTGCTTTTTTACTGTGGGGCTTCCAAGGTTCCTATTCCAGATGCCGCTTTAATGAGTTCAGAGCCAGGCTCACTGACAGCTCAGTCTCAATTACGTGATAGATTAGTCAGGTCCAGCATTCTTCTGGATCTCCGTGGGAAGATAGATATGATGTATTCTCTCCCTGACGGCAGCTATTCTATCTACATAGTAGGAGATCGAGCCGTCCGATCCCATAGGTATTCTGTACCTATAACTGTTGCGTTCCGAATAGCATTTGGATCTATGGTACCCTGAAGGAGAAGCCACCTTCCGACGCCAGTGTTCATCCGGACTGCGTAGGCGTCGGAGCGCAGGAGAGTAGGACGCCCATTCCGACACGACTGGATGGCCAGGTGGGTTGATAAGTGTAGGCAGGTTATCATCTGTGATCAGGCTAAGATCATGCCTGTAGCCAGCGGGGTATGGAAGGGCGGGGGCGGGACTAGAATTATCAAAGGTGTAGGAGATTATGCCGATCTGAATAAATAAGTTAGTGTCTTCTCTGTTGCTAACCAAACTTCCTTACCAATCGGAGAGTTAGTCTGGGAATTCCGTACCACTCCAAGTGCACAAGTATCGGATAGAGGCATCGCCGAAGGGCGCTTTTAGTCCACAAGATCCAGTCGGAGAACATCGAGACCACACGAGAAGGCCGAGGGTTCTTTACAAAGTCATGGGTCACAGTCGTTATAACCAAATCGGAATGGCTGCGATTGAGAGGGTGCGTATTGACGGCCCAAAACCTTGTATTCAGGATTTTCTGCCCAAGTTCCTATCCATGATTTTTGGGGACGGGTAGATTCGCTATGGGAATGGAGCACAAATATAGCCCCCCGACGCGAAGATCCTCATTGTGTAGGTTGTCATAGGTTAATCGGCCTTTATCGTCGCTACTTCCCCAAGAGCGACGTATAGAGAAAATGACACCAGCGTTGTACATTGGTAAGCAAAAGCAAGACCAGAAACGGCAGAGACAGAAGAATGCAAGAAAAAGAACGCAGAGCATAGCCAAAGCCGAAACAAGTCATTTTGGTTTCATGATCAGTGTCAAAAGCTTGCTCAACCTCCGGAAGCTAGACGGCTCGTAGCCAATGTCAGCCGAGTTGCCCAACCTTCTCGGATGGCCCTCGAGTCCCACCACTACCTACTCGTGGGAAACCAATGGGGGGTTTCGAGGTAGTATCACAAGCATACACACAGGACCAGCAAGACCTAAATTGCTCGTCTCTCAGCACAGAGTGATGACTAAAAAGACACCCAAGTACCAGCCTGTTTCCCTTGTCTTGAGTTCGAATATGATCTCATTGCCCCTGATTCTTTTGGTCTTTTGTCTTTTGTTCCCTAGGCCGAATCGAACAACGTATAACCACTCATTTTTGAGGCGGTATCTTATAAGAGAAACCCATGCTTCCAGGCTCCAGCTCGATATGTACCTAGGTATCATGGTATCCCTTGAGGGATGTTCCTAGAAAGAATCTGCCTCGGCCTTGGTTGAGCTGCTGCTATCCAGGTGTAATTGAAAACTGTTGGAGGTGGCTGTGGAACGTCATAGTGGAGATGGAGGCCTGGCAAAAACCGACCACACATGTTCAAATCTCTGCGAAAGTTGGAGAAAGTAATTCGGCCGCTGGAGAGCGCATGACGTTGAAAAGAGGGAACCATTCACTCTGACCAGCGCGATGGAGATCAAGCAGGCAGGAGGATGTGATTGGCAGTCTCGCAAGTATGTTATGTGTGATACCCATTTAGAACAGCATGCTGCAAATCAAGGAAGCCTGCTCCAATGGCCTAGGAAGTAGCTGCTTCAACTCCTCCCAATCCGTTCTTGTAGCTGGCGTTTCGGAATTCTTCGATTGGCGCGGAATCGGGGCAACTTCTGTGCCTCCAATCATGCGAATTGATTTCTAGTCGAGTGCTGTTTTCCAGTTCTCGAAGTAAATTATTTGCTGACTTATGTGAGTCCTCATTGCTGGTCATTGTAAGGCAATCCAGTGTGTCATTCCTGCAAGCATCCTGTTTCAACCGAGGCCTTCCTCGGTAAGTAGGCTGTTCTCCATCGCAGAGAGTCACATATTTGCAGCGTCTCGTTCACAGGGCGGAGATGTCACACAACCATGTCGGGGCTGTGAGACATCCGACATGCTGGTCGCTAGGGCAAAGGGAGCATTTCTTTCTGTCGGCCCACGAGCAGATCTTAAAGCCTTGGTTGGGGAATGTTCACGCCCAGAGCCCGAAAGTTAACCTGAGCCATATGATGGATGTCGACGGGGGGAATGTATGACCAATTCGAGGATATATTTGCTATGTCATTGGTCAGCCGGTTCGTACTAATGTATTGATAGAAGGGGGACACCAACATCGAGGCGCCATGCTATATATAGATAAACATATATAGTGGCAGGAAGCGACCAACAGATATACATTCAAAGAATATGAATTGGCAAGATCCAGAGATCTCGACAACTTTCCCGACTTCTACCTGGATAGCCGAGGTCGAAGATGAGAGTTTCGAGGACGACTCAACCCAGCCATATAGTTTGTCCACGTCGCTGGGCCACGTCCCCAGTCTTGGGCAAGGCTATCTTGTGAATCCTTTTAGCCCTAGCTCTGCCTTCCGGGGTTTCCCCTCTTCTGTTTGTCCTTAATAGAGAAGAAGCGTTAGCAACGATTACTCGGAAGAGGAATAGAGACAAATCAAGACTATACGTACTTTGGTAAATCTCGGGATATAGCCATTGCTCAACTTCATCGAACACATTCACCTATGACGGGTCATCGTCATAAATATCAAATATGAACGCGTGATGCAAATGATTGCCGGTTGATTGAAGATGAATCTCGCATCATGATACCGACCAGTAACGGGCTTTTGCGTTGGGGGCTAGTTGATATCATGATGCCATGTCAACACCCGGCTTTTGCGTTACGGCGCGGGACAGGAGAGATGTAGCCCTGCTAGACTGTTGTCGGAAATTAAAAGCCATGCATATAACCAGCAGTGGAGTGTTTTGAGTCATTTATTGACATCCGCCAGCAACAAGGTTCTGCATTGGGAGTTGCATCAAAATGCCAACACCCGGAATACCAACGAGAGTTTTGTGTAGCCGAATGTTACAGAACGGGCTGTGTGAGAGGAACGACAGAAGGGAATCTGAGAGAGAAAAAAAGGAAGGGGATTTATGGCCTCTTGAGAGGAGGGGCATGTACCGGATTTTCTATACAGACTCTTCCGGAAGGCGCCATGCAACGCGCGCAACGCCCAGAGAGTCCGTCGCATCGGTGCCTGAACTGTGCTACATGACATACAGGAAGATCTACATGTTCACAAAGGCAATCGCAGAACAGGAATAGAAAATGCAATATATCAAGACAACCAAATACCAATGCATTATCATTACGCCGGTCTATGTATCCCCTAGTAGAAACAATACGCTCCCACCAAATCAAAAACAACAGGGTATAACCATCGCAGACCAAGATCTGCCCCTCACAATGCATTAAGAACCTGCTGCATAGCAAAAGTATTGGAGTCCTCACGACGCGAGACATAAGCCCGCACCTCTTGCACACTCAACTTACCCTCCTGGGTAGTATTGCGTCCCGAGCCCCCAGGTCCGCCAGTCGTGCCGCTGGCAGCACCACCACGGATTCGTTCGCGGAGAGCCTCGGGTCCAATCACGAATAAACTGCCGACTTCCAGTAGCACGTCCAGCGCGCCACCCGGGCCCTTGGTCTCATCGTCAATGTCCCAGGATCTGAAGAGGTCTGCATACTGCGTCATGTCTTTGGTTACCATTAGCCCACCAGGTCCACTGACAGAGAACCGTTTGAAGTGTTCGAGGAGGAGACCCCGAATTCCAAGGGCTATCTCGGTCAGCACTTGGCGCACATTGGCGCCGCTGGATGGGAGGGATGTGCGCGCGATGTTGTGGAGACGGGTTAGGAATGAGGTGATTGATGCACAGGTCTGTTGGGATTAGTATGGTTCTTGGTGGGGGTGAATGTTGGATGGAACGTACTGGAGTCTGTAGCATCTCTAACCAGGCGGTGTTATCACTCTCCCTGGGACGGAAGTCATTCTTCTTCTGACCAGATAGCAATCTGCTAACCCAGGAGAATGTGGCGTCAATGGTTTTCTGCTCGATACTGTTGATTTTGTCCTCGATGCGCGAGGTCGTTTGGCTGGTGCGCTTCTCCATATCCCGGCGAGTGGTGATACTCGCGGCTGATAGAGGGAGAAGGACCGCATGGATGCACATCACCATCAATGTGGTAATACTGATCGTGGTGCGAGCCGAGAAGAGGTAGGAGAAGTCGGGCTCGGCCTTTCCGGATTCCTGGGACGTAGCCGCTTCCAGAGCGGCATCTAGACAGACATCTACATAACCCTCTCCCATCGCGAGGAGAAGTAGACCGAGCAAGGCGGACACATCTTTGGGTGTATCGCTATTGACACTAAGCTCGAGTCCTCGGCCCACGGCTTCAGCCAGCCACTTCAGCATTCGCTTGGCGTCGCTGAGGTTGGGCTGTCCATCTTCTTCTGTGAGCTTGATCTCGGTCAAGCGAGTGGTCTCCAGCGTATCGCCTATCTTGGCTACGCTGAGCAGAACTTTTCGCTGGATAGGTGAGACCTCTGGTGAGTCCAATCGGCTGATAAATGCATCGCGTGTAGTCGAAAGGAGTTCTGATCCAGCCCGGGATAACGAGGCCATGAAAGTTGTTGCCGCCTTCTTGCGGCGGGCATGGTAGGAGGTGAACCTGAACAAGACCGCATTGAAAAGTTCTTCTAACGTTCGCTTCTCGCGTTCGATGTAAGACGACCCAACGAAATAAGGAACAAAAAGCTCCTCCAGCTGCTGATCTAGCAACACAGCTGTCTGAGAAGAAACAGGCTCCGGATGCTCGGTCAGCCCATGCGACTTCAAATCTTCAATCAAGGCACTGATATAACCACGGGAGCTTTGTAGACAACGGAGGAACGCTAGCGACGATACACCGGCTGCTTTCTCCAGCACCATTTCCAGCCGCTGCTGAATAGATTGCTGGAAGACCCGCTGTAAGAACTTGCCCAGGACTTGCTCGTAGTAGGGGAAGGCCCGCCGAATAATCGCAGACTCCTCCTGAACCACAACCTTTACTTCATCGACCAACGACTGGAGAGAGGAGTCAACGCCAGGAAGCTCCGCGTCCGGATCAGCCAGTTTCTCCCACGACTCCGGATCGCCACTGACTTCCTCCGTCACCAGCTGGCTGCGCTCAATGAAGAACTGATGCTGGTTGACGAACAAAGCAATAACACTAGCACCGCCATTGAAATCCTGCAACACAGTCGCGCAATCCCTCATACCGTCAAAGTTGGCCTTGCGGTAGAAATCGTCAAACTGCTTCAACAAGTCCTTCTCCAGCGTCTCGGAGAACTTCTCAATAATCTCTCGCGTGTTCCGCCGCGGCGTGCTGCTCTCGTTGAGATCCTCAGACGAAGAGCTATTCCCATACCCACCATTTGAGCGAGCCCGATGTTCCTGCCAGCTCTGGGGGTCTAGCCGTTGACTAATGCGCAGCAGTTGGCGCGCAATGTGCGCGGAGCGCACCTTGGCCTCTCCTGTGCCAGATCGCCGCAGGCCCTCTAGTAGCGAGATCTCGCCCCGATTGCACACACCGTCCCAGCATTGGATGAGGAAATGTGCGTCCAGAGCTCGTCGTCGCTGTCGGTCTAACTCCTCCAAGCGCTTTCCTGTCTCGACTGCCATGTTCCCCGTCCCTGCTGGATTCTCGCGGCCGGGGGCATTTAGAGACGTGTCAAGCTGTTGAAAGTTTTCAATGGTGTGGCGGAGCTTCTGGCCGAGGGTGTTGAGGTTCTGGCCGTGTTGCGCTTCTGCGCGACGGACAGCTGCGGAGAGTTCATTCTCACGGAGCTCGAGGTCTCCGGAGAGCTCGCTCAGGCGACGTTGGGCGCTTTCGAAGGTGCGGATGAGGGGTTTGGGGTCGAAGGGTTGGTTGGCGGCGGCGGTACCGGCTAACGAACGACGGCTGGAGATGGCAGTGTCGGAGAGAGCTTCAATGAACTCCTTGACAATGAAGTCCCGACTGGAGAAGTCCTCGAGGGTGAAACTGGGCCCTTGGGGGAAGACGGTGCGGGCGGGGTTCGTGGTGATGGATGCATTGTCCATCATGATTGATAGTGGACAGACATGAGCTGCCTGCAGAGCTGGACAATGGTGTCTCCTCTTCCTTAGACTGGGAGTGTAACTGAAGGGAAGGAATCCGGGGAAAGCTGAGGGGAGGACGGATTTGGTTCGGGGAGATTTACTGCCACGCACGTCTTTGGTACTGTACGTATACTCCAATATTAGGCAGAGAGATATTCAATCGAAGCTGAACTCGATGTATTAATAGAAATAGTAAGAAAAAGAATAACTTAAATACTTTAACTAAAATACTTTCGAAAGAATAAGATCTTTTAATCATTTAGTTACTACCTAGGTAGTATACCAGTTCATCAATCCCACCCTACCAGAACATCCACCTCTCCACTTTCCCTCCTTCACCCACCACAACAATGGTCTCCCAACGAGATCGCGAGATCCTACGCGATGACCTACGCGCCCGCGGTACAAAACTCAGCGTAGAAGAGCGCGAAGCCCTCCTCAAGAGCTATCTCCCCGACCCCACCGAGCTACCACAGAAACCAGCGCAACCGACCAGCGAGCGCCGCAAGACACGCAAAACGCCCGTCCGGTCATTCCTCAAGTCGCAAACACACTACCTCACCTATGCCATCACGCATATCATCTTCGGCATCGTTGTCCGTCTCCTGCAGGCGTACCACGCCGTCGTGGATCGCATTTTCGCAATCGTCTATCACCACCACCGCACCCCCGAGCTGATCCGGAAAGATGTGAAGAATCTCAAGCGGTTACCGCAGCATCTGAGTACGATTCTCACGCTACGGAAGGAAGATGACGCTCTTGCGGTGTTGATGGACGAGGTTGCTGAATTGGCGGCCTGGAGTTCGTGCTCGGGGATTTCCCAGCTCAGTGTATATGAGAAGTCTGGTATGAATGATCTCTTCTCTAGTATCCACTATCCAGGATATGCAGGATATAGTATACAGTAATACTCTACAGAAATACTAACCCTCTATGTAGGTGTCCTAAAATCATGCATCCCAGCCCTCCACCAAATAATCACCACCAAACTCGCCTCTTACTACGGCACTCCAAGCCACCAACCAATTCTCCAACTCTACGCCCCTCACCACCCAGTCCACCGCAGTGCACCCATCACAAAAAACACCGACTCTACCACCAAACCGCAAACCCTGACAATCCTCCTCCTCTCCTCAACGGACGGCCGCGAGACTCTCGTTGACCTAACCAAGACCTTGGCGGAAATGAGCCAGAATGGCAAGCTTTCCCCGGAGGATATCACCCCGGAGTTGGTCGACGCGGAGATCAGCGAGATCACTACGCAGCCATTGTCTATGGATCCCACGCTGCCAGATACGGTGCTCAAACCCGAGCCGGATCTGTTGCTTGTTTTTGGTCCATTCCTTAAGCTCGATGGGTATCCGCCGTGGCAGTTGAGGTTGACGGAGATGTATTGTACCGGTGGACGCAGTCATGGACTTAGTGGGGATGGAGAGGCGGTGGAGTATCAGGGGTATATGCGTGGTCTATGGCACTTTGCTGGGGCCCAGATGAGGTTTGGTAGGTAGAGTAGCTGGGGGAATTGAGGGTTGAGGGTTGAGGGTTGAGGTTGATATTGAGATTGGGATTGAGAAGAAGTCGGTTTGCATGTGGATGAGCATGGGGGTTTCATTTTGGCTATACCCTGACCATATTCCTGTACCGTTCTATGGTCTTTCTTTCTAGCATGGCATCAATGCATTTAATCTGTGTTTTTATGTATCTGTTCCACTATCAGCCTCCAGTCTATGGTGTTGCCAGGATGACAATCTGACAAGACAAAGAGGAATATAAATACTCTGAGAATGGGTTCATCTAACTGCTCATAAGTAATTGGATTGCCAGGAAGCTCCTAACATGCACATGCGTGCAATGTATAAGGGTCTATCCTATAATTTAACTACATACTCTTACATTTATACTATTAGATATTCAAATATAAGAAAACAAAACAAAAAAAAAGTCGGGAGGGGGGGCGGTCTCCGTCAGGAGGGAGATAGGTTGGGCTTGGAGTGATTTGCTCCATAATCCCACTTTACCTTTCCCATGAGAAGTATGGATGTCTCCTCACCGAAACGCACGCGCAAGCTCCGATAGACAAGACCTCGCGCGAGGACCGGCAAGATGTGGGGTTTGGGGGATTATCGAGATTTGGGGGTGTTTTTCGATTTTCTCCCCCAGGTGAGCCAGAAGTTGAGGGGATTTACCCCCTCAGCCATGTCCCCACCTGGACAGAATATATCAGCGTTACCCTTTTACTTATAGGACTATAGGAGATATCTGTCTACATGGATACTATTACTTTTACTTTGATCCATTCTCACTTGTTTTTCACTTTTTCACTTTTTCACCTTTGGATATAAACCGAGAGCAGTCTAGTCTATATACGCATAGAGTTGGAGTAGGAGTATACAAGTTCATATCATTATGCTATATGCTAGAGTATATCAATAAGAAATAAAGATCATTCGCCATGCTGCATGTCCAGTATAGATGCCAAAAAGAAATCCACCTCAATCCCAGCCAGTCCCTCCAGTCCAGTCCCAATATCAAACTCCGAAAAAAAGAGCCACTCCGCGAGGAGCAGCAGTAACAACCCCGAGGTCGTAAAGAAGGTTATACCATAGTTTCATGTGTGTCATTCTGTCATATCCCCCCTCAATTTCCACAGAGGCGAGTAAGTCAACTCCTTATATAACCCTCACCCGGTCATATCCTCATGTCGCATATCATCCAAAGCCCAATCAGACGGAATAGTCGCGGCAGCCCACGAGCCCGCACCACGGACACAGTCAAGACAGCGCACAATCTCCGCTCCGGTCTCGGTAACTTCCTCCACAGCGCAGCCAGAGCAGATTTTCCTCCTCGGTGCTTCGCTAGTAGCGTAGCTGGCGTCGTCGGTTGAGCTCGTATGCATGTGCATATGCACTTCTGGCAGACCGAATGTCCCACCGCAGGATGCACTGTCACACTGTCGGAGACAGATGAAGCATGCCCGTTCGTGGCAGAGATCACAGTCTGCGTAGGCGTCGAGGACTTGGCGGGTTGTTGGGCGGCGGTGGCAGATGTGACAGGGACGGAGTGCGGAAGGGGAGGCGGATTGTTGACTTGGGTAGTGCAGGGGGACGAGGGTTTTGGGGGAGACCGGGGGTGAGTATGGGTCTTGGTTTAGAGTGCCGTAGACGTTTGGGGAGAGGTGGGTTGGGGATTGTTGATGTTGGAGTTGATGTGGGTGCTGGAGTTGATGTTGATGCTGGTGCTGGTGGGATGGAAGTGTAAGATAAGGGCCTTGGACATGTCGGCGCTTGCGAGGGAGACATCGTGGTCGGAAGGAGACGTCTGTTCCGTCTGGGTGTCGTGATAGAGGCAGTGAGCAGCCACCGTCGTATTCGGGCCGATCGACTCGGTAAGATGGGATATACGTTGCTCTGGTGATTGGGTTAGTCTATCTATTCACCCCGAGAGAAACATTGTTCGACTTACGGACGTGCTAGAGTCTTAGGCTCCTCATGGTCCCACTTGCGTTTCTTCCATGTTGCCGTTATCGAGTCGGGCTGCTCGGGCGAAAACCCTGGCATTGGTGGTATGCCGTATGTAATCAAGCCAATTTGAATATATTATAGATGGCTAGGAACACAATAAAACCTCAAGGGAAGAGTCTTCGAGTGAAGTGAAGCTGACAAGGAGATCCAAACAAAAGAAAGCCCAGATGTTGGTCGGGCGGTGTGCCGATAGGAGAGTGTTATCGGCGCACGTTCACGTGGCAATTGGCCTTGATCGAGTCTCGAGTATAAATGGTTTGAGATTGTTTTTATATATACCTATACAAATATACAAAACTGACCAAAGAAGTCAGAAAAGATTACGGCCATACCAAAAGCCCCTTTACTCCTTTTCCCGAGTCACCGGGGACCCAACACCATCCAAACGAGCCTGAATAGTTTTCTCGTCAAAACGCCCACTGTCACCCACATAATTATGTAGAACCTCATAGGTCATAAGCCGCCGAGGTGCTTTGCGACCTGTCATCAACTCAAACTGAGCAATGCCCTGTTCTGTTACATTCTCCAATCCGTCAGACAAGACCCAAGGTCGTCCAGTCTCGCTCCGGACTCGGCGCATTTGTCGTAGAAGTGGTGTATCGAGGGGTTTATAGGCCAACTATATGCAATTAGTACGTGTGACAAGAAGTACACACATCCCGGAGGGAAGAAAAAGCTCACCTCGAGTATCACACCTCCCGTAGGACTCCCAAGCCACTGCACGGGCATCTCAAAGTTCGCCGGTGGTTCATCTCGGTCTGGATCAGCCGGTACACAAGACGCAATGAGACTAGGCTGAGCAGCACCTGCGGGCCAGTCTTCTCGAAGCGACTGCAAGACACAAACCACCTCAGCCGAGTCCACCTGAGACGACGCCCAGGAGTTGAAATGGCGCGCGACTTCCTCGGCACGCGACTGCGTGCGGTTGTAAATGAAGATCTTCCGACACCCAAGTCGGAGCATCGCGTAGATGGCGGCCCGCGCCATACCGCCCGCACCAATGACTAGGCCTGTCGTCTTTGCGCTGATTGCGTTACGCGGCGAGAGATGTCGCCTGATGCACGTCATTATCCCGACCCAGTCGGTGTTCTCGCCGTACCAACCCAGCACGCGCCCGGCTTGGTTGCGTCGGCTGGCTTGTTCTTGGAGTGGGAACATTGTTCCGTCGGCGTGTCCACGGAGCGGCATGATTGTGTTGATTGCCCCGATGGCTTCGGCGTGTCGGCTCTTCGAAGCGAGCTTTTGGTATACCTGTACGCGCCATGGCTGCACGACGCTGGATCCCCCAAAGTGCGGATCTCGGCCCAGTCGGTCTAAGACTGCGAGAGAGGGTGAGTCGGGAATGCTATAGGTGTGGCCCATACCGCAGTGTTGGTGTGCAGCATTGTGCATTGCCGGGGATAGACTGTAGGTGACGTTCTCTCCGTAGATGTAGAACTTGAGCGGGTCGAGCACGTAACTTTGGAAGAGTGCGCGGACGGCGTCGCGAGAGGTTATTTGGGGGTCGTGTTTATTATCTGCGGACTGAGTGATCGCGGGATGTGTTACTGCAGTGAGGATCGAGTTGAACACTTGTGAGGTGCGACCCAGGGCGCCAATATTATAGGCAATGAGCGGTGGGTGATCTCCCGGGAGCGATCGGATTTTATTGGAGAATTCAATCACAGCGGCATTTTCCTCGCGCTTTGTTGCGACCCGGAGGAGGCGGACGAGCTGACAGCCGAGCTTTTCAGCTTCATTGTACATGGCGACGCAGCCTGCGCTCTCCCATGTAGTGGGGGAAGATGGTTCAAAGACCTGCTGGCCGATGATTTTGGTATTCCCACGACCTTTGATAGGCCCAGCCAGCCGGGATCGGTCTTGGGTCAGGTCCACAACAAGATATTCTACACCCAGGCGTAGAGCGTGCTCGAGTATATCAAAGTAAGGCTGAGAAGAAGAGGTTGTTGGGTCCGGGGAACCGATGCCGGTGGAGGAGGTGTCAACGGAGAGAATCACAGGCGTCCGCGCATTTCGACGCAGGACAGAGACCTGTTTGCTGATAGTGGCTGTCATATCTGGGTTCCAGCGATCGATACACAGCTCGATAGCATCTCCACCAGACTCCAGCTCAGTCAGGTTGACATTGTCGGCGATCAGATCTGAAGATCGCACGAAGATAGCATGGGTGAAAGAGCGTAGTTCTGGTGGCGTCTCTAGCAGAACGAATGGCGAGTCATAGCTCGAATAGTTCACATCTAGTCCAGTAATGAACTGCACAAACCGGGTGAAATCCTCTTTCACCTCTTGCAACTTGAAAGAATAATCCGCAGACCGGCGATCTGGGCTCCCATCGTCCGACGCACGCGTCCGATCTTCCAGATTATAGAATTCGAAATTCGAACACATCCGATGCATCGGATCCCCCTCACGGAATAACCGTACCGCCTGGTCCTCCAGACCAAGCAATTGCTGTATGCGATCGATATCGCGCAGCAGATGGACGACGGGGTTGGACCGGGCATAACGACGCAGATGATCTTGCACAGGTCGCGTCAAACTGGCCAGCCCACACTCCATGACACAGCCCGTGCGGTGGTTATCCAGCATCATCTTCAGGACTTCGATGTCCCGGCGTTGGAATTCCTGGCTGCCATACCGCTTGAGGTATTCCTGTCGTGTGACGCCCGTGAGTTCTCGGAAGTAGTGGTCTTCGGTAATGAAGCGTCGCTTCAGCGCGGTCGCGGCGACGAAGCCTAGCGAGCGCTTGCCGCATCCGCGGATGCCGACGAGGACGAGGGATGCATTGGGAGCAAAGGTGCGAGGGGCGGACTCTGGGCGGAGCATGGGAGAGGAGGATTCCTTGGTGGCATATGCGGGGATGTCGGACTTGGCGTCGGCCATGGGAGGAATGGAGGGTTTGGAATCGAGCATGGCGAGAGACGATGAATCAATTGGGGTCTATGTCAAGTGAATGAGCGCCATGATCCGATGCACTCAAGGCATAGAATGGCATCCAAAGATCGAATGTGGGATGTTGAGAAAGGATGAGTGGGAGTTCTCATGTGAACAATAGATAAATGTAGTATAGAGATAGTCTGTAACCTAAGTATATTAGTAGATATTAGTAGATCAATACCCCAGATGATAAATGTCTCCAACGGCAAATGTTCCCCCGGAATGAGAGGGATCGAGGGAATCCCGGCAAAAGGCTTTTCCACCAGATCTCGGGTCATTTACCGGAAGCTACTGTTTTTATAGATCCCTTTACATTTTAGAAGTGCAATAAACTAAGAGTTATGGAATTTCAGCTTTGGTGATGATTCTGGTTATAACTAGTACATAACAACCTTATAGAATCTTCACATCCCCTTGAATATCTCAAACTCGGCTCATATTCGGAGTCTGCATGTTTTAAATGCCTTAGTGCCTTGAAGCCTTGAAGCCTTTATTCCTTGATGCCTTGATGCCTTGATGCCTTAGTGCATTTATGTCTGGTCAATTACTAACTTAACTCATCAGGGTAAAAAAAGATATCTAATTATTTAACACTCCTATACATAGTTACAGAATTGTTCAATGTATAAATCTGGTGGACAGTAACTAAACGGAAGTGGGATAACTGTGGGGACGTGGAGATCCCCCGATAATTCCGAGTGCCTTCACAGCCCGAACTTCGCGTCCGAGATCCTCTCGGCCTGTGACCTTTTGCCGTGGAGGCTAATTACATGGTTGGTGTTAGAGTCTGCTCCTCCACATTTCTATTGGCGGTACTCTTCTTCTCATTCCGAGTATCGGCCTGTTCTCTTATACGGAGCTTACATTACCTTTCAACTTGATTCGATTCAGTGAACTCCTAATTGAAACAGAGCTAGAGCGACTCGTCCCCTTACTACCTCTACATGGCGCGTCAACCCGTGCTAATAACCCCTCTTCATGGATGAGGGATCAGATAAGGCCCCTCGGCGCAAGAGGGTCTCCCGTGCTTGCGATCGCTGTCGCAGTAAGAAAGTGAGTCGCGTCCGGCCAGGCTCTTTTGCTCTCGTGTATCACATTTGCCCAATCTAACGTTTTCAACGATCCTAGGATAAATGTGATGGTATTCGTCCCACTTGTTCTGCCTGTCAGGCATCGGGCCAGTCCTGCTCCTACGACCCCCATGCGAAGAAGCGCGGCCTCCCCGAGGGCTACGTCCGTGGCTTGGAAAAGTTGTGGGCGCTATCGATCTGCAACATTGATGGGTTCGAGGATACCATGCTGGCCATGCTAGGAAATACCCCCGAGTCTGCCGGTCGTCGCGAGAAACTGATGTCCGTGTGGTCGGACGATAGTACCTCGGAGAGTTTACACGAATCTTGGAAAACGAGTCGGCTGTTCGGCGCGCTGGAGAAAATGCTCTCTAGCTCAGATGCGCCGGGACCGGCGACCGGGAAGCGATTGCGTAACCCGCAAGATGATGGCCCCGACGGTCAATGGGGGTTCCGAGTAGCTCACACTTCTACTCCGCTCGGTCCGGGTGCTCCGCGTGTAGTTGGGCCTTTTTCCGCATCACCGGGGGTAAAGCGAGCTCGCTTGTCGAAAGAGTCGGATGGTCGGGGTATCGCTGGACCCAGTCCCCATGCGCTGCAGTTGCCGCCTCAGACGTCGCAGCTGCTCGATATCTACTTTGCGATCACGCACTCATGGTTCCCCGTGGTCGCCAAGCATAACATTCTTCGTGCTTCTTACCTTTACGCCAACGGCCCTTTCTCTATTGCCACGGCTTCACCTGGGTCCGGCGATCACGCCGCTCTGTGGGCAATCTTGAGTTACACCATCACTCAATCGCGAACAATTTCACGGGCCGGTCCCGCTGGAACAGTCGCTCTGGCGAAAGAATACTACGCCGTCTCGCGAAACCTCATCCCCACGGAGAAAGACCGTTATGAACCCGGTCATATTCAGGCATTGCTGCTGCTGAGCTTAGTAAACATGGGTCTGGAAGATTGGACCGCGGCTTGGCTTTTGAGCGGCCAAGCAGTGCGCATGGCGATTTCCATGGGTCTTGGAACTGTGTCCGACAACCGGCGGTCTGATGAACTCAGACAAGGTAAGGCGGTCTTCTTGGGATGCTTTGTAGTTGATTCATTGCTCTCTTTCCGTCTTTCACGGAGTCCAGCCATGGCTCCAAGCGACCTTGCTGCGGTAGGCTTGTTAGAAGAGGATGGATTGGAGGAGTGGAACTCCTGGGTGGACGTTTTACCACCCACGGGTGCTCCGCAGGGCAGCAAGAACCCACCGCGCCGAGGACCACTCTTGGCCTTGAGCTGCTTCAACCGGTTAGTTGAGTTGGCGAGCGTTCTCAACAAGGTCTCCCGCCACATATCTTCGGGATACAACATGGCCACCTTTGCGCAGCAATTGGTCATGGAGCTTAAGCAATGGGATGACTCTCTACCTCTGGGATGCCGCCTGATTGGACCGGAAAGCATCTATCCAGAACGGCATTCAGCCTTGCTTCCCCATCAGAGTTACCTGGGTTTGACCTACGTGGCCACCCTGCTTTGGCTCTATCTGCAATTGATATCAGGTGAGCAAGGGTTGCATCGCTCACAGCGCCCAGCCACAGAGGGGGCCAAGAAGCTCCTTTACCGAGGGCTCTCTATGCTCACCCAACACTTGGAAAACTTCTCTATGTGCGGTCTTCCACCGCTGTTCGAGCTAAGTCTTCGCACTATTGCGGAGCAAGCGTTCAAACTTCGGACTACTGCCGACTCATCGGACACCTTCCCCTTTGCCAGGTGGGCAGACGAGCTCCGACACAAAACGACAGCTTTCACCTCCACATGGCCGGCCTATGGATCTTTGGTTTCTACCATGGAGAGGTGGCAGCACTCCAAAGATGTTGTTGGGGGACCGTCCACTTTTCCCGGGGCAGCCGCCCTTCCATTTTCGGGTGCACCCATGGCAGGCCCCTTGCAACCCCCAGGCGGAGCTCGTAGTCTACCCCAGAACGGTGAAGGAGATTACACCTCTTCTATCCTTGGCATCAGTATGCCAGTTGATGGGCAGTCCTCGACCCCAAAAGATACCGTAATGGAAAACACAGATCTAGGCATGATGGACGTGCCACTACACCACCCGAGGGAAGTACAATCAGCCCTACCAGACAATATCACTTCGCACAGCAGAGCAGATTCATTGTATGGGACAGCCAGCGCACAACATCAACACCCACAACCCCACACTCCCGACTCGACAACCTCAAACCCAATGATGCCCGGGAATATCGACGCAATCTTCAAAGACCTCGCATACCTGGACACCACTGAATGGTCCACGAACCGTGAGGCCGGTCTGAAGGATTTTGGATTCTTGGACGATAGAACATTCCAGGCTTTCTGTCACGATCCCGATCGCTTAGGCGGATCGCAGCCACTGGTTCATCCGCCTTCCATAGCGGATATTTGGCCGCCGCCTGGGTTCTTCCCAGAGACGTTCCAGGAAGTGCCCGAGGAGTCTATGGGGGGCTGAGAGATCTTGGTATTATCTCGCCAGCTAGCTTTTAGAGACCATGTTATTTTGGTCTACTATATCTCCCTTGAAAGGTCATCGGCCGTTTTGGGCATCCCCTTGGTCTTCCGGGCTGTCTATAGACTTCCCCATTCTTCCAGACACAGTCGCCATGGGACACGGGGATCTGTTTGGCCACATAATAGCCACCATCACAATCTAAGTCTTATGCTTAGTATCAAATCAGCCCGCGGGAGATTCATCTCGGTGGCTCATACTTCCTCCGTACAGGGAGAAGGCTCGCGTTCGTCCCGCCTCACGGGAGACTGAATGCTATCAAACTATGTACACATACTCACGCTATAGGATCACTCGAAGTCCAGCGCATTTATACAAGTGTAGTGGCTGAAGCCACGCTACAAATGAAATATTTTATCGAGAATATCACAAAACACTCAAATCGTAAAGTAGACATTTTCTATACACCTCTTGCATATTCCTATTCTATCTCTCTATTCAATGCACCACAACCCACATCTCCAATCCCCAAAAACCCTCTACCAGACATTCCCAGACGTCTGCTCCCTCCCCAACTTCTTAACATTAACATTCCTCCAGAACCAGGTACAAAGAATACAAAGCGGCACAAAACAAACCCCAACAATCGCCATCTTCCTCTGAACATCAGCATAAGCCCCAACAATAGCATCTCGCTCCCCGGTCCCATCCGCATACGACATCTGCTTCACCAAATCCGCAAAGATGCTCGCCGAAAGGTGCTTACTCTCCTGCGGCAGCCGGTTATACAACTCCTTCTCGAGGATATTATTCCACATCCCGCCGGCAATGGCAGATCCCACCGCGGCTCCGATCGATCCGAATAATCCCCAGATAGCGATCACAACTGCGATCTCTTGGTGCGTTACCATCGCCATTATGGCTAGCTGTCCGCAAACAGTGAACAGGCAGCTACCGAGTCCCACTAGAATTTGAATCATCGTTAGTATCCCCACGTGTGTGTCTGGCGCGCGGAATGGGACCAGCAGTGCTGTTCCTAGGAGGAAGATTGGGACGCCTGCCATGGCCGTCCATTTGAAGTCACCGGTCCAGCTTATTACTCTGGGAGGGAGAGGTTTGTTAGACTTTGTATAGGAAGCATGTTTGGTGGGGTGGAGTGTGCTTACAGGCCGAAGATAGGACTGAAGATGAAAGACGTCAGGGAGAAAGCGTTGAGCACGTAGTTGGCTGTTGTGATGTCGAGTCTGTTGACGACTTGTAGGTACGAGCCGAAGTAGCTGTTCCACGTACTGGTTTTCGGGTTTTAGTATATTGCTGGCTTGGAAGTTAATGGCTGGGAAAGAGACTGGCACTTACAAGCAGGAGATGAACATTACGCCGTACAGCATGGACGAGCCGATCATCGTGGGCTCTTTCAGATACTTCCACGGGAGGAATTGTACTGGTGAACAATATCGCTCCCAGATATAGAATGCCGGCACGCACGCCACACCGAGAACTTCCATGGCGATGATGTATCCGCTCGCCCATCCCTTGGGGCCGTAGGAGGCGATGCTAAATGGGATCAGAATTAGGGAGAATGCGGCTGTGATCAAGATGATTCCGACAACTGGGGTCAATCACACCTCGTTAGTCACATGTCAAATGCAGAGGAACCTGTATACAGGGATAGGTACATACCATCAAATTCGATGAGATAGTGAGTGATAGACTGCCACCAGACACGTCCAGAACGAACCTTCTCGAGGCTACCGCTCTTCTCAGCCCGACGTTGCATGAACAGCATCACCGCGGCCACGGGAATAGAAACTCCAACCTGCATAATAGCAAATGAACCGAATGCCCAATGGAAGTCGAGGTTGGTGTAGAAAAGGTTAGCAATTTCCGGGCCTGCAAAGGTACTTGCGATACCAGGTGTACCGTTCAGGCCGATCATGATCATCCGATTTTTGAGCGAGGTCATATCCGCCAGCATGATTTCCACGACATAGGTCAGACCGATGTGGCCTACCCAGTATAGAGTGTGTGCTGCGGTGTACATCTCCATGCTTGTGCATGTAGCTTTCATGATCAACCCGATCGTGACGAGAAGGAGCATGATTAGGAATCCCTCCACACGGCCCCAGATGTCGATAATCTTGGCTAGTGTGAGCTTCGATGAGCCGCCCAGAATAGTCGAGACAACGCTAACGACTGTCAAGAGGCCGTGTTTGTGGAATGAGGATGTGACGTAGGGGTTTAGTGCGCTTTGAACTGAGCTTAAAAGTGCGTCTACAAATGACACGAGGTAGAGCCTGTATTCCGGTGGGAGGTTAGTTTTTACTTTCTGTTACTCTGAGGGGGGGGGGAGGGGAGTTGTGGATTGAGGTCCAGACTTACAGAATGAACATGAGAATGAGCGTTTTAGTCGACCATGCCGACGTAATGGCTCTTACTCTCCGCACACCACCCTGGAACTCGCTCGAGTCTCGACCAGACAGGCTTGCCTTGTCGTCAGATGGGTTGTCCACGCCCTGATGGACTCTGAACTCCTTCATTTCCTCGACATCATGGCTAGTATTGGCCTGTGTGACCTGATCGGAGACGGTTGTCTTTTCCATTATAGTTGAATAGAGACAATTGAAGGGTCCTTGCAAGTTGCAACTATCTTGAGGGAAAGTTGTATTCGATCGAAATGGCCGGCACCACCGGAGGAAGGTAGTTCGATCAGTATTATATGGGGAGAATTCCCATCAATCACCTCCTATCAGATCATCTGATAAAAATTCGCATCCCCATCGTCCAATCAGCAAGGAATTCGGTTTCTTTAGCGTCGTACTAAGGTTTCGTTCGTCCCATGGGCCGTGAACCGGGAGTGGCTTAACTAAGAACAGCAATATCAGACCCCGGTCTCAACCTCCACCTCGATAGACCCTGAATTGAGGTTGGAAGTTGGATTTACAAGTCGATATGAGGACAGGATTTCTTGTCCTCACGTACCGGAATGTGGCAAGAGTATCGAGTGAAATCCCCTCAGACCAATGAGGTAACTGTTAGCCTGGCGTCGGAAATTGCGCGAATATCGGAAGTTAATTAAAGTCCTGGTCTTGGCCTTGAGCTTGGGGGCGGTGCATTCATCAATAGCAATTACATACGTGCCCCTATCTTACCTTCGCCGCTAGAGATCATGCCTGTCTGTATAGATCAGACTTTATATATTCCCTGAACGATATCCGATCCCTTTACACTGTAAATTCAATGCTAGTGTGCCAATTTATTCTCGCAGCTTCGGTGAAGATGAAGCCAAGACAGACGCTAAGCAGGAGAGATCTGCATTGTTGTCTGGTATTTAGACTTGGCGTAAGTGGATCTTCCAGAAGAGGGAGGGCGGTTCGTGCGTCGCGATAAGAATCAAGCATTGATGCCTTTTCTGATTTTTCGTGGAGTCTGGAATCCTTTACACCTATAATATGAGGCCACAAAATGTTTGTATTATCACACGTCAGACTTGATATTTCTAGATAAGACCCAAGAGGGATCCATGCTCTCATGGAGGGATGGCGTTTAGTAGATCTATTTTGTTCGCCTCTTGATTCAAGAAGCTGACGAGCGGTCTTCATTGAGGTCTAAATTAGTACCAGATGATCCCTGGTCCCCGGTTCCATGCTCCCAGGTTGCTCCCATGAGATTTAGCTTCCGCAAACCCCCGATCCTCGGAAGTGCCGTGGCCAAGCTGAGGCATGGTGACGGTCAGCCTGTCTTGGGCTTGAGCCAGGAGTGATTAATCATTACTGTGTACATGGCCTGTATGCACAGCTGGATTATTTGAAGTTGGGGTATTTCTTTGCAAACTTGCCTAAAGCAAGAGTCGTGAAAATGAACTTATAGTTCGGGTATGAAATAGCGCAGCTCTTGTTGAAGATACCTTCAATACCTTCCTGCAGCCATTCCCCATTCGCCTGTTGCCTCGACATGATTAAGCGGATTTCATGGGAAATTGGCTCAGAATTGGGATAGTCGACGCTCAGAAGTGCAATAATCGCGAATGCAGTTTGAACAACTTGAGACCCTGTAGGATGCTCAATGTACTTCATCTGTTCGCAACTCTGTACGGGATTTGCTTGTTATTCTCAGAACAGGCCGTGGAAGGTTTGGTTCTCCTGTGGTAGTGTGCTTACCTGGAAACTTTCTGACCATCCACCATCCTCCCGTTGCTTGGAAAGTAAGAACTCGCACCCTTTGCGAACAGAAATACTGTTTGCGTAATTTTCGCCGACCGATCCCAAGCACTCCAAACCGAACATAGTCCCGTATGTGAAACATACACCCCAGCTTCCATACCAGCTCCCATCAGGGCGTTGTGCCTTCTTGATATAGTTCACACCTCGCTGGATGAATGCTTGAATCTCAGTCCGCCGGTAACCAGGCCAATACTTTAAAAACAATGTCAAAGCAGTCAACACAGCACTTGTGCACTCTGGATAGTCATACTCAATCATAATGCGTCCAAAGACCTCTGCTGTGTTTAACATCTCCGGATATTCGCTGCCCCTGGTCGGCTCATATGACGCACAGCCGCCCGAGCTATTCTGGTAAGTGAGCAAAGTGTCCACAGCATCAAAGATCCGTTCGTCTTCGAGTAGCTGGGGATATCCATCAGCCTCTTTTTGCAGTAGGATGACCGCTTTTAGTGCCTCTGATATACAATCGCTGACCCCGTATCCCTGGTCACGATTGCTGAATGCCCAGGCTCCCTTTCGGAAATGACGATAGCAGACCCCTTGGTTTTTGCAATTCTCACGAATCTGTTGTCGGTCCAGAAACTCGAGTCCTCGAGTCAGCATAGACCTCCATTTTATATCTTCTGCTAGCCCAGCTGCAGACACAGCCTGGATCAGAAACGCTGTATCCCAGCACTGTACACCATTCGTACCATTGACGAACATTCCCTCTTTATTCACCCATAGGAACTCTTCCATGCGTTCTCGATGACGACGCACGGAATAAGAATCAGGTCCATCGCGAATATAACAAACAAGGAGATTCATAGGTGCGTTGACGGATGCCAAATCGGCGTAGTCCGAGTTCGCATCCTCCATTTCTAGCAACTTGCTGACCCAGTCCTCAGCACGGCTCGCCAGGATTTTCGGTCGTAGGTATGGAGTCCAGATATCTGCGAGGAATACATTGATTGAGTTGAGCAGCCACGTCTTGGGGTGGTAGTTATCGCTTGGAGCAATGTCATTGCGGTGTGCTGCCCAGTCAACACTTTCCCATGGCTGAACAAACAACTCCCGTCGCAGGGCTCTAATAACGTCCGTCTCCGGGGCCATCCACCTCTTCGACCAAATCTACGACATTGGCAGGAAGACTTGTCGGATATGCACCCACCATCTCCATGGGGCCAACGGCACCCAGTCTGGCAGCAGCCAGGCCTCCGGGGGAACCGGATTGACAACCTCCCAATCACACACCCCCAGCACAGCTAACCAGAATTTCGACCAGTGCGGCGCATTCAACGCGCCCCCTAGGTGATGTAGCAGACACCGCGCTTGAATCATGACCGGGTGCTCTGCTTCCACACCGAGAAGTCGCAAGACCGTGTAGTTCAGGGACGTACCGAATACGGTACTGTCGCCTTCGGTGTGCAACCCCCATCCTCCATCGACAGGATTCGCGTGAGAGACAAGGTAGTTTATAATCTCCGCTGCATATACTGGAGGAATGTGTGTATCGGTCACCACCCATGCGATCACAACCCCAGGTAACAGAAACATCGGTCCGCCATATTCGCAGCCCCAATTTCCCGGCGGTAATTGTTGTTTAGAGAAAAAGGTCAAGCAATTGGAGACGCTTTCTAATGGAGAAGTGGCAGGAGGAAGTTCTGGAAGATCCTTTTATCGCATTAGATTTGGGACAAGCCATGGTAGGGGATCATTGTACAGGTCACATACTAGCGGAAGCCCTAAGTAATACTTATCGGCTAGTGTCTGAGGCCATTTGGCAACGGCCTCGTCGTCGAGGTAATGCCACGTGTGCTTTCCGTCCTCGTCTAGCATGCGCCATCGCGTATAATCCGTCTTTTTCGCTTGACTCATGCTGGCCAGACTGAAGCAATTGTTCTTTAAACCAGAGGATGGAATTCGCTAGCGGAAAGAAATCGGCTGGCGAAGACGAGACACCAACAGGGTGAATCAGAAACAAGCATGTGAGTGGAGCGTGGAAATACTCGAGTCTCGATATTCTAAGGACCATGCAGTAGCTTGGCCCCCAAAAGGCACAAATAAAGACATATAATCTAACCGGCTATACGGCTATACCCCCCCAATTCCCAAGGTCTGCCAAATAAATACCAGCTTCAGGGTCAACACGCGCAATGTGACTACCGTACATACCGAGAACTATGTTGCTAAAAGCTAGTATATACATCGCAATGAGAACATCAATCTTTTTTAAAGGTCTAGAGTGTACAGGCAGTCGCTCCTTCCCTTTAGACAGCTACCCTCTTGCCTCTCTCCTCCAACACCACGATCCTCACTCATCCTCATCTTAGCTTATCGCAGGTAAACAAATTATATGGGTTTGATGGCGTCTAAAACCTGCCATATACATATATGTATGTAGCTAATTCATATTTTGAAGAAGCTAAGCTCTTCTCCCTTGAGGTCGGACCTAGGTTTGGTCCCAACATTGTCATTCACACAACCACTACCTACGAACATACCTCTCTCGCACCGGATCACCTTCATACGAGTGGACTACCCAATTCCAGATTCCAACAGCATCGCTTGTATCCCCCCTCTGCTCCGACGAACCAAAAATCAAATTGTCAGGACGGTAAGAAGGGTCCGACTTCATACGCTGGATAGCAGAGACATGAATTTGGGCATTCACTGGGATATCGCGGGTCCGGCCACGCGGCGGCGGCCACCGCACAGCCTTCAACGCTCCGTCAGTCTGCAATTCCATCCGTCGCAGAGGAAGATACTCCATCAGGCGCCACGAGAGGACGGAAGTCAGCCGAAGACCGTTACCATACGCAAGGAGATCATGGATATGCCCTCTGGTGCCGGCCAGTTGAAGTGCCTCCAAGTACTTGTTGTGGGTAGTCGATAATTCCGAGCTCGAGACGTTCCTCTTCGAGTTCGAGGCGTTTTTCACATCAAAATCATCATCAAATTCCTCGATGCACTCGTGCTGTTTCAGCTTGATCGGGTCCAGTCGTAGTCCCGCGCGCCGCGCCTCTTGTACCATCCACACGAGAGGCGCGTGCGTTAATGGCCATGCCTCATTAGATCCGAGATTCCATCCTCCACCAATGTCTGCGTGTCCGCCGGGAAACCACACTTCTTCAATGTCCTGCGTGTCTTCGTCGTCGTCATCCGCTTCTATTTCCCGTTTCTTGCTTGGTACGCTGACGTTTGGGATTTGTGGGAGAACAGGAGGTCCAGAGGTGTGTTCGGAGTCATTGGTCGAGGTCCCCTTCTCAGCCTTCTTTTCATCTGAGGGCGTTTTGCGAACCCATTCATCTTTATGCGACCACAACAAGACCGGCCGGAACTTGATACGCCGTTCATCAATGCTAACTGCATGTCGAACTACCTTGCTCGAGGGTCTGCCGTCGACATTCACCTCAAAGTCCGCGATACTATTGACCGCATCGAACATGCCCAAGAAGTGCACACGAGCCATAGGCCGTGACAATATCTCCCGACTGTCTTTCATGACTCGAAAAGCTTTTCGCTTCTCTTCTCTGTCGTTATCCGTCCGGCTAAGCTTCCACGACACAAACGCATCCCAGATAAAGGGTACGACTTCTTCATTATCCGGGCCGAGAAGCCCGACATAATCGAGCATCTCGTTCAAGAACCGCGCCGTGTATGCGCCACGGGAGAAGCCGAAAATGTACACTTTGGCGCCGGCTTGATAGTGGCGCATGAGGAAGCGATACCCACCCAGAACGTGCCGATCGAATGACCGACCCAGTGCGAGATTGAGCGCTTTGCTATTGTCCAGTCTGCCCTTCTTTTGGATCGTCGTGCTGGCCAAGGAGCCCGGGGTTATGTCGGTGCCAATTCCCGCTGCTTGGGGTCAGTATCCTGTATCCTTGTGGTTATCTGGTGGATACGATCATACGTTGGTAGTAACATACTGGCTTGCGGTTAGAAGACTTATTTCAATGTCAAGATAGGAGGTAAATCTTACGTTGCTCATCGGACTTTTCTAACATGCGACAGATTTTTAAGACGTTGGTGTCTGTGCCGTCCGTACGGAAGGTATTTCCTGTGCCATCGAAGCACAAGACAATCTGTCGAGCCGACATTGTGCAGTCTATTCCCAGATTCCGGAAGGGTTCTCTTGAGTAAGGTTGGGGAAACCCACATTTATATGTGCTCGAGGCATTGTTTAGCGTTCGATCTGCCTTATATTTCCCCACTCATCGGCATAGTACGGTGACGATCATGGCGATCTTCATCAATTGAGGAACCACCGAGTTGGTAAAAATGACAAGCAGGGGTTAGTGCACACTAGTTCTCCGAATCGGGTGTGGTGCAGTTGATCTACGGGGTCATTGCTTGTCGACCTTTGAGCTTTAGTTGGTGGCTACTTGGCGTGTGACCAGTCTCACTTCCAAAGACGTGTTGAATTACCATTCTCAGATCACAGCTTAAAATATGAGATGAGGATCAGGGAGATCTGCCAGAGGGCAGAAATGACCTCCCTCGGTTGCTTCCGCGCCCCTATGGAATTGTTAGCATCGGACAATGGCTGTTTCTTGAGGCGTCCAGCTTGTCTATGTTGTAGATTCTATTTCCGCGTCAAGATTATTCCTTCTAAACTGTCATCTATATCGCTTAGGATGGTAATATAGCTCAGGCATCATACGGTAGAGCGGAGTTTCATCCAAAATACAGACGTCTCCAAACCCGCACCTGCGCCTGTAAATGAAAAGATTTTAGATTGGTTTGGTATGATTGGAACATTGGTATCACTAGAAATGATCAGTATGTGTAATGAAAAATAAAAATAAAACAGTCCAGCGACCAGAAATAAGTATTCGTCTGCCCTGCAGACGGATGCCAACACAGCGCCATTGCAAAACGCCTCGCTAATGACTCCGTTGAACACATGGAATTACCTTGTCCTCGGATGTGAGAAGTGATGCAAGATCGAGTAAAAGGAAAAAAGGAAAAGAAAGTTGATATATGTACAAGAACAGTCCAAGGAGAACGAAAACGGCTGAAGAGCAAAAGATCAATCGAGGATATACTCCACCGCATTGCATGAAGACTGGAATGCCTTGAGAAGCTTGTTCACTCGAGATGTAATCCAACCAGACTGCGTGCCATTGGTAGCAACGCCCGCAAAGGTAGTAGAGGCATGTTTACAAACACCCTCGATGTGATTAAACGAGTACTGCAAGCAGTCGTCATTGCGCGTGCAGACCTCCGCACAAGCCTCCAGCGTAGGAATCGTGCCAGCCGCAAAATCAATCTGAATCCCAGAGAGGTTATCCCAATCGTCGCGCGCCGAGAAAGTCCCATCGTAAACAAGTCTCTGGTAAACGTCCGCATGCAGCATGAGCGCGTTCTTCCCACTAGCAAAGAACTCCCGGTCAAACTCCCACATCTCCTCGATATCTGCCGGCGCCATGTGGTGGTACGAGATAACAGGGTAACACCACGGCTGTCGCCCGTATCCCTCGGAGAAATGGTCGATTTCCCATGGCCGTGACGTCATCATCATCGGCCAGGCCCAGGTCAGATCAACGTGTATGTCGTGCAGCGCTCGCGCCAGCGCGCAGTCGCCTGCCCACTCGTGTGCGGTCATAGCTTCGAGGTCTTCCTTTGCTCCGATCTGGTACTCGTGCAGGCGGTTCATCGTCCAGCTTGAGAGGACGATGCCCGCACCGCCGTAGCCAAAGAGTGTTTCGCCGATTTGCATCGGGCTGCCCAGGTAGTACTGTCGGTCTGGGTCGAGATGTGCCAGCCAGCTGATCAGGTTCGGCCACACCATGTAGGTGTCGGCTTCGAGGAAGACGTACCACTTGGCGTCGGGCATGACTTCTAGTGCTTCGTCGATCATTGGGAGGAATTTCCATTTGTCGAGCTTCCAGCCTGGGTTGTTTGTCTTGCCAAGTGGGCCGTTTGTGTCGTCGCCCCATTCTTCGTCTGTTAGGCCTTCACGTCCGACTTCTTGTAGACGACGATAGATTTCAAATTCGGGCTCTTTTTTCATTGTGGTCTCGCTGATGTTGCGGAGGACGTCATATGTGCGGACACCCTCAATGGTTTCTTCGTAGTCGGAAAAGATGGCGAAGTGTGGGACGCATTCCAGCGTGGTGCGGAGGTGCATGGGGACTTTTTCGAGGGCTTCGGTCGCGCCGGTTTTAATTACGACCATGACATCGTCGAGTGTGTGTATCAAGTGGCCACATTTGTCCTCCAATGTCTCCTCTTTGGAAGGAGGTGGAGGACTTGTCTGCTTCTCCTCCCCTACCACAATTGTTTCCCCTCCGGCTTGAGGAATTTGTTCTGGGTTGTTCACGATTGTTGGGTTGGATTCAGGCAGTCGAATGAGGTAGTATATGAAGCAAAATGTAAGGATCGGAAAGACGACGAAAAGCCATCGCCGCGGAGAACTAGACATAGTCGGATTGGGCACTTAGGAACAATCTAAAAATCAAACAGGAGCCGATGCCATTCAGCTAACGAAAGTAAGGAGGGTAAGAAAAAGCTGAAAATACTGAAAAGACTGAAAAGATTGAATCAACTGCTTGATAGCACGCAAGAAAAGGGGAAAAGGGTCAGTGATCGCTGTCCCTGAGCCAAACCAGTTCGACACTGCCTCCGCTGCCTCCGCGTTGACAGTGGACAATCCATAGGCCGGCAGAAATGATTCGGTCGAACCTCAGAACGGGGTAAACGGGGGAGATTTGATAGGCCAAGCGACAGGTTCATTGGGGACTGATCAGCAACCACGCGGCACATGAGCCAACTAAGCTGTGGTGTCTTTCAGACCGCTGCCCCACGGGAAGCGTCATCGCTTGCGGGACATTACATGGCGAGGCAATGATCGACTGTGTACTCCCGTCGAGTGTTGGTTAGTGGGGGAAAGGTTCAGGGGGTGAGGATCAGGGGTATGTCAGGTCTCAAGTTTTAGATTGATGTCAATTAATATGTAAGTACTCTGTATAGAGTAGAGCAATCAGTTCATGGCGTTGGATAAATTAAGCATGAAACAAGGACGCCTACCGACACGGACGCGTTCGGATCGACGGGAATGCGGCCTGATTGAGGCCTGAAGGATAAGACATGACTCACGTGTGTTTCAGTTGCGCACAGACCAAATTTGGCACAAACGACATATTGTTTAGTCAACATACAAAATAACGAATTTGATTCATTCATCACGCATATTACAGCTATATACAGCTCGATTCAAGCTTCAGCTTCAGCTTCAACTCTCAACCGTCTTTTCCGCTCCCACAAGAACACAGGAGTGATAGTCAAAGCAACAGCCACACACAAAATAGCAGCCTGAATACCAAAGACAAGTCCAATCCCATTACGCTGAATCCACGCAGGCTGGAAGTATCCCACCGCGAACCCGCCGCAGGTGCGCCACATATTCAGAATGGCCGAGACACAGGTCGCCTGCTCTGGGTATTTCTCCAATGCGTAGGCCGAGATAGTACTGTGCAAATGATGTTAGAGATATGACACAATACTCAACAGAGCGAAGCTGGAACTTACACAATCGTGGCTACCATACCAATGTTCACCATGATCCACCCAATGGCTATCCCAATCCAGTGCTTGCCGAAGTGCATGGTGAGTCCATAGGTGAGGAGACCGCTTGCCATGCTAGCTGTCGGGAACCAGACGCCGTGGAGGCGGAGATCCGTTCGCCAGGTTGAACTGTGGCGCTGGAAGATCCAGCCGTTGAAGAAGTGGCCAGCTGCCCAGCCTGAGGGGATGGTGAGAATCTGGAGAGATGAGGAGGTTGTGAGGGTTCATACCACATAAAGCTCCAATCACACCGGCGAATCGCATCGATGATGCTTCGATCGTGTCAAACAAGTATGGAGGGCTGTGCAGGAAGGTATCGATGGTGGTTGTGATTCCTGGACAGTCAGCGGGTGAAAGAACGATGTGAGGGTGATGGTTACTTACCAATTGGCCAGGTAAATGTGACCAATATAGCCAGGCCTGTTGACAGAACTCTGGTCAGTGAATGCTATTGCAAGCTAGGTTGGCCATACCCACCAATCATAAACAGCGGGAACTTAAACACATAGATCACGACTGTTCGGCTCCAATATCTCAACGTCGATCCTTTAGGGAGCATGGTATTGCCAATGCCAAAATAAGATGCGAGGCGTGACTGCTTGGTCGTTCTTGCAGGCTCATGGTATGTTTCATAGCCGAAGAGGATCACCATGGCCGTGGACACACCATAGATGGCTGTCAGGACTCCGAAGGACGTGCGCCAGTCTGACCCGGCGCTGATGTATCCTGCTATCGCGGGGCCGAGGAATGGTCCGACGAGGAAGGTGGTGCCCCTATTCTGAGTCAGTACTACTTTAGTTAGAGTCGAATGACGAGTCTTCTACCAAATATTAATCATCCGCGGCCATTCTGTTGTCGGGTCAGCGTCAGGTACTCGCGACAATCCCAGAAAAAGGACTTACCAGGCGAGGTATACATGTCATGAATGATCGGAAGTCCAATGACCTGAGGCACTGTCCCAAACAGGCCCTGCAAAGAGCGGAATGTCGTGAAGGTAGACCAATCATTGGAGAGGGTAGCACCCAACACCATGAACATGGTGATCACCTGGGGCCACAGCCAGATCGGCAATCTACAGCTGTCAGTGTGATAGTCAACACGGGCGAAAAGAGAAGCAACTCACCGACCATATGCTTCGATGAGCGGAACAGCAACAATGCCCCCAAACCCCTGCAGCAGAATCCCATAATTCATACTTGTCGCCGAATGAGCAATGCTAACATCCCAATCCATGGCCTGCTCCGTAACCAGCGTGCCACCCCAAACCATAGCCCTGCAAGATATTCAGTCAGAAAACCATGTATACATACACATCTGAGCTGGCAGCTGCGATGTGCTTGGCAATCGGCCACACATACCCATCTGCTAACAACGAGCTCGTCATCAGCGACACAAAGAGCATCGTCTTCCGCGCCGAGGACCAGTTCCTCGGGTTCAAGGGATCCCTGGCCTCGACATCTGAATTGGAATAGTCTCCCTTCAGTTCCTGTGTTTCAAGCGATGACGACGCACTGGCTGCCATCTCGTGCGTAGAGTAGACCGGGGAAGGTTTCTCCATGGTAGATATGTTCACCCTTCTTCGCTGTATTCTGTGTAGTGTAATAGGCAACCCCGAAAGAGCAGATTTGGGTCAGGTAAGGGGGTCAATGCAGATCTTTTTCTTTTATTGTGTGACGGGGCATTGCAGGTTTTATGCATGGCCGGTTTTTTTCTTATCACACATGGGGGATACTCGCGTGGCTTTTGTCGCGCAGGGAGAGTCTAGAAAGTAGTTCTTAGGAATTAGGAGAGATCAGATATCCATAACTTCCGATTTGGATCTGTTGAAAAGTCTCCGGAATCTATAGTGGATGTATCACAAAGGTAGATCGGGGCTAGTACGGAGTAGATCCTTTCGCCTTCAGATAATTCGCTACTAAGCACTTTTCTTTAAATGTTTTCCTCCTTTTAAGCGTTTCTTTCTAGCGTATTCCCCGCATTGCATTACCGTTTCTTTGTTTCAATGTGATATGATATCCCTTGCGCATACCTAACCTGGTCATGTAAGACCAATAACCTTCCACGGAGCAAAACCATCCCATGCTAATAATGGATCGAGGATTATGGATGGTATTGTAATCGGCTAGTATTCCAGGCATGAATTATCTATATCGTATTCTCATATTAGGACCCGAATCCGTGCGGGCCATCGAATGTTGTACATGTACGGGGTAGATAGTTATTTAGAGAGTATAATGTAGAGTATACTTCCCTATCATCTTCATACTCAAAAATCTTCTAATTCCAGTCCCCAATGTCTTTTCTAACCCGCCTAGCCAGCTTACTGGGCCTGTCATCCCCCGCCCCCACCGTCCAACCCCCTGGTGCCGCCCTGGCAGCAACCGTCACAGTAGTGAGTACGATGAACTCATCAGACAGGCTTATATCTAATTCAGTCACAGCCTGCATCGTTAGGATTTGTCCCGGTCGCGATTCACTTTGATCTCTTCAATATCCTCGTAGGTCATGGAGGACCCGCGACAGCCGATGAGATATCGGCTATCTGCAATGCACGTATCGAATCCCGAGGGGAAAATGAGCCTGAGCTGAGTACGTGTTTGAGTCTGAACGGCTGGTGGCTATTATAGCTGTTATACTAACAAATAAATATAGGTACCAGATTAGCCTGTAAGGACACTCATGTATCGCTAACAAGTAATACACCAATACTAAACCCCTTTCCGCAGCGGACACACTCTACATCATGGCCGGACTCGGCCTCGTCGAGCGCGTGGCCGAGGACTGTTTCACAGCAAATGCCATCACAAACCACATGGTTGCCATGCCGTCCGCCCATCATGGCGCACTGCACTTGTCAGTTCTCCCCATGCATGCCCGGTTTCTGTTCCGGAAACTACATAATCCTCCACGCACGCACTGACCCCCACCCAGCACCACGGAAGGTCTAATGGCCGGCGCATTCTTGATGAAAAAGCTCCAGGACACCCGGTTTGCATACCCCTTTGCCGAGGCAGACGGCCCCTTGCAATATGCCTATCGGTTAATGGGTCAGTCCGAGCTGGCGGAACAGCATACGTACTCGATTATGGAGACCCAGGGTCGCATGGATAGTTTCAACCATTTTATGGTCGGCAAATTCCTGAAGTTCGGAACTTTCCCTGAGCGCGTCAAGTCGATGGGTTATGATTTGGATAGCGCGTTAGCGGGTGGCACTACCACTAACACCAGTACTGGCTCGGCTACTATGATCGATATCGGCGGCGGTCGTGGCGAACTCCTCCTTGAGGTCCAGGCAGCGTACCCGCACCTCGGCGCAGAGGATCTAATTGTGCAGGAGTTCAATGCCGATATTGATAGTGTGCCTGGTGTGCGGCTTATGAAGTGGAATTACAAGGAGGAGGCTGAGCAGCCCGTTCGTGGGGCCTGTGTTTACGCGCTGCAACATATCTTGCATAATTTGCCTGATTTGGATGCTGTAGCGTTGCTGCAGAAGATTTCGCGTGCTATGGCGCCTGGTTCGCGGGTGTTGATTATTGAATATGCCAAGAATTTGACTTATACTTCGCTTCATGCGAGTATGATTGCGTTGTATGGGGGCCGAGAGAGGAGTTCGGTGGAGTGGAGGCAGATGGCGGGTTTGTGTGGGCTGGAGGTGACTTTTGAGGTTTATGTTAAGGCTGGAGAGTCATTGGTGGAGATGAGGAGGATAGTTCAGGGCTGATAGAATATACCTGAATTTAATCAGTGCGGTTAATGCGATGTATCATTTATCCCCCAAATGTATACAGATCACATCCCTTCAATCGCTTCGCTTACCCGAGGCTTATAGTTTTTATCTCTCGAACTCATAGGCAGATCAGTGCATATCCGATCTAAGACTGTATCGAACCCATCAATTCCACATGGATACGTATGTTGTACTTGATGTGTTTTCTTTTTTCATTCCTCGTCACATCCCTTACTGCAGATCGCATGGCCACTTGCATGGTTTCTACCCCCCTTCCACCGGGAATGTCGCCTGTGTTCAATCCACATGGTCCTGGAAATGCGAAACTGTCCATTGCCACGATCTTTTGATCGCATTTTCTAACCCCCGGATTGGCCACGCGAGTTCGACTCCTGTCAGAACTTGACATACATGACCCGTATCCAGGGTTTAATGCTCCATATCATTCAACGCATCCACGGCTCGCTTCCCTTGACCTGATTGTTTTTGCCTATGTAAAGCCACTGGTTTACATCACATCCCTTGTTTCCTCTCGATTCACTCTTATTATACGCGCCTCTCCACCCGATAGACGAGGGTCCAAACAGGCTTCTGACCTGTAAATCGGTTCGAGCGAGAGACTTTAGCGTAATCTCCGTTCTTGAGAACCTTCAAAGGCAACTTGCAAACTTTGCTCTGCTAGTACTTGGTCCTGGATTGGATTTGGGTTCTATTTCTTTTTGCTTCTGATACATCTGATCGACCCCGCGCATCGCTCTCGTCTCGTATCCATGCCAATGAGTATTTGAATTGGCCCCCGCGCTATAATTGAGAACCTGGTGAATACTTGGCTGCTTGACATATCTTGGTCCTTGTGTTTCATTTTCATCATGGATATTCCGAAACCTGGCGAGGGCGATGTTAACATCGGTATGTTTACTTCAGAGCGAAGGCCAAGCAAATGGACCTGGAACATCGCGGATTGACATGTTTTAACAGGAACTGGCACGTTTCAAGCTTGTTGGGTATGCTATCCTCGGCTCTATATTGCCTTTGGCATATATGCATACTAATCCTCAAGCAGGTCCTCACGGCCATTGTCGGCGTGGCATTGTTGCTCCGTTATGCCACCAAGGTCTGGGTTCGTTGGGCTTTGCCGCAGGTCACTGCACCCGGCCGAATCTGGGGTACAGAGGACTTGTTCTTCCTTGTGGCTTGGGGTTTTGATATTACCCATATGATATTTATTCAAATGAGGTAAGATGGACTTTTGTCTTGTCGTTACTCAATGCCAGATACTAACTCTGTATAGTGCCAAATCGGGCCTTGGAAGGCATTTCTTCTACTTGACTAATGAAGAGCGTCTCAATGCTATGAAATGGGACTTCCTTTCACAGCCGCTCGCTGTCTCTTCGGCGATGGTCTCACGCGCAGGGATGATGTGGTTTCTTTTGACTTGCTTTGCGGCGAGCGACAAGAAAATTCGCCTGTCCATTATTGTCTGTTCTGTTGTTCAGGTTGTCGTCAATATGGTTACAATCGTCCAGATTATTGTCCAGTGCGGACCGAACCCCTATCAGACGGTTGGTGTCCTCCTTCTTAGTGTTTGACCCATTCTAATCTCATCGCAGAGTGACCGAGTCCAATACTTCCACTATATGTGGACACCACTCCCTGAAGATGGCTCCGTCAAGTGCCAATCACCGAATGTCCAGACAACTGTTGGCTTTGTCCAAGGGGGTATGCTAAATGATCATACTTCGGCTCAAAGCGAAGCTAATTACAATTCTTGCAGGATTCAACACCGTCATAGATTTCTTCCTTGCCGTGCTTGCTGCCGTCGAACTCTGGCAATTCTTTCTGCGAACCCTTCACCGTAATCCACACACCTCATTCTGGTCCCAATTCTGCAAAATCAGTGGCACTGTGCGATCTCGCCGGATCTGGCAGACCATCACTCTCAGCGGACCACTGCTCCTCTCCGGCTGTGCTTCTGTTGTAAAAACCTATGTGAATAAACTGTAATTTCCCAAGTTATACAACAACGCTAATATCATGCACCAGAAACTCAAATCCCTCGGTGATAGACAGGACTTCACATATAACATTGTGACCTTCGTTCTCTGGGTGAAGTAAGCCCAACCCACCATCTCCCAGCCCTGATATCATTAACTAACAACCACAGAATCGAAAACTACAGCATTCTCCTCGCCTCCTGCGCTCCAGTAGCCCGTCTCTTCCTCCGCTCATTTGTCGACCACAGACGCGAAGGCCGCAGTCACGGCTATTGGTCTCGCTCCCGATCAACGGGCCACAACGAACCTGACACAGAGCTGAAGCGCCGCGCCCAAGTTCAGGACCAGTGGTTAGATTCAGCTACGGTGACTAATATGACCAATGCCAATGCTTATATTAAGGATGAGGAGGATCAGTGGAATGGACATAAGCATGAGCGCTCGAGTAGTCAGATTTCAAAGGCGGAGATTCCCGAGCATCTTGATGATGGTCGTGTTACTGTTAAAACGGATATTGTTGTTCAGATTGATGATGGGAGGTCGATTTCTTCGGGTGGCACGAGGTTGTTACCTGATGGGGGCGAATCTCATTGTGCGGGGTTTCATTGATTTGCAGTATATAAATCTCCAGTACATAATAGTAAGGTACTTCGGCATAGAGTCAAAGTCGTAATATCCTAGTCGCGCCTAGATCAACCGTGCCGAGACTATCTAGGCAAGCCCTCCTCGTTCTGACTTTCATGACCTGTTTTAGGCCGGCGGGATTCAGAAAGGGCTTATGACCAATCAGAACCCCTATAAGAAATATTATAGTGCTCTTTTTATCGCTAATACGTTCTAGACCAACACAAATGCTACAGATCTCCACAGGCTTTAGATAGAGCAGCTTCTATCCTGCTCAAAGACGCTCGGACAAGCCTCCCTAACCAGGCGATGGGGAAGAAACGCGAGGATCTTGTTGCTCTACTGCTGAAGGAGAGATATGAAGAGGCTGGGAATATGAGCAGTACTTTTCTTTGTGGGAACGAAGGCCACGGTACCGGTGGCGAATAACAGGATAGTCTGCGATCTGATTGCACCGGGTGGGGAAATATCTGGAATTGATGTCCTTTTCATACAGGTATCTGGCAATTGAGAGGTCTATATTGGTATGGAGGTATGATATTATGAACAAATCTATACAATATGATAATGTAGGGCAACCCCTGCTCTGGTTTGGTCCATTGGCACTACTTGTACATTTTCTATGGTGAATACAGCAATATCCTGTGTTAACAGACCAAATATATGATACTCTTTTTCTCTGTTCGGTGCTGAGAAGATATATAGCGATATTAGATAATGAGTTGAATGTGGAGTATGCTGCTTCTTGCGTTCTATATATATAGCGCGGACCACCTATGAATGGTGCCCAATGAACAACCAATTTAGTGCATACGATAGTCCTCAATCAAACTAGGCTGTGTAATGGCTTAAATTGACAGAAAAGAGGTGTGGTAGAGTATATAAAAACAATGATATCAATATACATGAACCTAGAGAGAGAATATACTGATCATATGGGTACCTGATGTGTACTATACTAAGCTCTGGGCCATAATACCATTTTCCGCCTGCCCATACATCAATTGGTCCAAGTGGCCGAGCAGTTTCCTGGTCTAGCGGTTATGATTTTCCGTTAACAAATGCGATTAGCATATGTTCCGGAAAGGTTCTGGGTTCGATTCCCAGGGAAACTATTTTTTTTGTCTTTTTGCTCTTTTTTGGTATGTAAATGTTAGTGGAGCACTTCAATGCTTTTTTCGCCCTGTCTCACATCTAACAGTTTCCTGGTCTAGCGGTTATGATTTTCCGTTAACAAGCGCGACTAGCGTATGTTCCGGAAAGGTTCTGGGTTCGATTCCCAGGGAAACTATTTTTTGTATCTTCGCCATGTAAATGTTAGCTGAGGTACTTGATTTTTTTTTTGGATTTGTATCACCCACAAAATCCTTTTTGCCCTATCACCTTAATGGATAATTAAGCCCACTACCACTTCTTGATCTGCACAGCTTCATATCAACAGGAAGCATATAAACTCTAATTCCAGTGAGAGTGTTTAGGTCTGATCCCTCATAATATGGAGATTCTGCTATTTTAAGGAGCGAAAGCTCTGTTCATGCTATAACTGTCGGGCGATGCCACAACCCTGAAGATTCAAGTTCATTGGCCAGATTCCGACAGCGCTTTTCATTGATTGCAGAGGAGTCTATAACAGACGGCAGGACGTCCTGGGCGAGAGGCTTTACGGAAGTACTATAAAGTGGACTATTGTAGCTCGTTTGCTAGAAATGGACCGCGAGATGGTAGTGTATTGCGGCTACTTCTTTCCAATGACGCTCTGTGCTGATGGATCCAAGTGGCAAGCCATGGGATAGACCTAGATGTGGCTTGCTATGGTGCTGGACCAACTGTTCACGGCACTAAATACATTTTTGAAGTCTTCCCGCGCCTTCAGGCATTGAAGTAGATCGGGGCCATTAAAAATTGCAAGCTGATACCCCCCTGGAGGGTGAGCGTGGTGACGAGCCGGTAGACCCTCAGTGAAGGGCATTTGTATGCTGTACAGGGAGTGACTGGAGCGGATGGCCTCGACTAGCGACATCTCGGGCTTTGCCCACGACTCTGTTTTGGGGGTGCCAAACAAGACAACACTGAATCCTCGAGTGTCATTCATCACCATTTCGTCAGTCGGACACCATTTTCCTTGGTATAACCCAACCACAGCATCCAAAAAACCGCGCGGATATAGGTCGGGCCATTGGTTGGTGAAGCGCGGGTGCATTTCGATAATCTGTCCACCAATCGTCTCGGCGTTGAGCATACCTGTGTAGTCTGGCAAGTGTAGCTCTACAAAGCCCACGAGTGCTCTCTTGTCCTCCTGCGATACAGTGACATTGACTTCCCATCTATCGAAGGTGCCCCCGCCAGAGGGAATGCCCAGCGTGTGAGACAGCCAGACCACTTTGCCGTTGAGAACCGCCATATCAGTACTGATGTGGTCACCCCGAAGAAGCTCTGACCACATATGCCCCGATGAACAGTGCTCATGATAGTCTTCCATGTCTTCAAGGAGTCTGGTTCCCGCTCCAAGATTCCTGATGTTGTAAATCGGCTTGCTGAAGACAGGAAATTTGGAAGGAGCCAATCCATGTGGTGCACACAGAAGTCCCTGCTTCTCTGCGATTTCCAACTTGTTGTACACCCATCGGTGCGCTGGATTGAGGCAATACGCATTGTAGTCCTTCAAAGGAATGACTACATGCTCGGGACATTCGGTACCAGCGTACAACTGTCTTTTCCAGGGCTCTTGAGTTTCGAAAGGCATAGCGTTCGACCGACTCAAATGAATGTCTGTATACACCGAGCCTATGAATGAGATTGTTAGCTCGCATGGAGAGTACTGCAGGGGAGTGAACACAAGAAAACAGACAAGTTAAGATGGTTACGTTCCGTGCGTAGCTGACCGCGCCCTAAAGCAGATGTCCATTATTTAACTTAACGCGAGCCCCGGCGGGTCCGTCCACCCTGCGTCATCCCCCCCAGGAGAGCTGGAACATGTTGTGTGTGGTGTGTCAAGTATATTGTGTCACTACCGCCGCATGTAACGTTCATGATGGCCTACAACATAGGGCTTGTCTGGTATGATTGCATCGCCAATGCTGCATAGGAATGAAAAATGTAATTAAAAAATACCGTGAAATTTTGCCTTGTGAAATGATGATTTTCTGGGTGAACTACCCTCTCAACACCGTGAGGCCCGAGCCGATTGTGCCTTGTATTATGTTGACTCGTATGTAAATATGCTATCTCTGCTACCTGTGGAATTTACTACAGTGATTTAAAGACGGCGAGGAAAAGGAGCAAGGTCTGCCCAAGGAGAATAAAGTAAGCATTATTTCTTAGTTATTAAAGCAAGCCGCCCGCGCGAAAAGGATATGGAATTTTAACTTCCCAACAAGAAGCGTCGAGAAGTGCGTCTGTTATTTGCCGGATCAAAAGAGATTCTGCCAAGTAGAAGCGCTTCTATCTTCAGTTCCAAGCCGTAAAATCGCTTCAATATGATATTGAGAGGTGTTGTCAGTCTTCCTAGGGATCCTGGTAGTGTCAGGGTGGAAAGATATCCGGTACAGAGGCTCTAGGTGACGTAGTATACAATTCTGCCAGCCGTTGACATTTAAATATAACCAGAGCCCATCCTTGAGGAATGTGGAGGTGAGAGTTCATAAACTTTCGAGATCTAACCGTCATTGAGTCTCCATGATTAGTCCATTTCGGAGAGGATTTACCCGTGGACCTAGGCACCCGTCCACCCGGGGTCCACGGGCTGGAAGAGGAGCTTACTAAGAAGCAAGCCCCTCCAGGCTCCAGGGCTGTATGAAGAACCGACGGAGGATAACCTTGAAAAGTCTAAGCTGCTGGTATAATATAAAAATCTTTTAAATATTTATAAATTAAAAAGGAAAAAACAATGCTGACTAGTATTGTAGTAAAAAGAAGGCATAAAAACGAGCAATAGAAAGTTAGAGACCGTACTCCCTCCGACGTAACATTATAGATGTTGCCTACCTAGGTATCTATGATCCAACCTTGAAGAGAGGTGGGTCCTCCCTAGTTAACTTAGTTAACTAGTATGTACAACAATGTAACTAGTTAGTATCTCAAGTCTGTAACATTGGAAGCTTGTTTCACCTGGGCAACCCTCAAAGATTACAAACAACGATGACATAGCAATCACGTGCATCCATCCAAATCCCCACTGCGTCGTCAATAGCTTCACACTCCAACAATGCCGCCCAAAAAACCCGCCTTCCCCTACCGACGGAGCTCCAATGCCTCAGAAGATGACTTCTTCGATATCCCCGACGAATCGTGTCTCTCCATAGTCAAGCGCCAGCTACGACGTGTCCGAACGTGGGTTGCAGTCGCCCTTATCGTCCTATTTGTCCTGTGGCAACGCCGTGAACGTCCCCCACCGCCACCCTTACCTCATATCCACTACGACGAGGTTGACTGGTCGCGCTTTGCCTATACCCAGTATGCGACCAATGAGGTCTACATGTGCAATTGCCTGATGGTCTTCGAGGCTCTGCACAGACTCGGCAGCAAGGCGGATCGCGTGTTGTTTTACCCGGAGGAGTGGGACCTCGTTGTCGAGGATGAGTATGATCGCGTCAGCCAGTTGCTACTTGAAGCTAAACACAAGTACAACGTGCTGCTGATTCCGATTAAGATTGAGGGAATCCAGGATCCAGCAGGTAAGTTGGTCTGCCGTTGTTGGAATCCACCTAGCCTCTCGAACACACTTACTTACCATGTCAACCCCGTTTCATAGTCTCCGGTTCTAGGGCTTCGTGGGATACTAGCACTGCCAAGCTCATGGCCTTCGGTGAGCACGAATACGACCGCGTTATCCATCTCGACTCGGACGTTCTACTCCTACAAACAATGGACGAGCTCTTCTTCCTCCCGCCTACCACTGTCGCCATGCCACGTGCCTACTGGCTTCTCCCAGACAAGGTGCTCTCGTCACTGATGGTCGTCATTGAGCCCTCCCTCCGCGAATACCTTGCTTTGACCGAGGTTACTACACTCGCTCAGAACGGTCAAGTCGATATGAACTTGACGGATCACCGGTATGATATGGAGTTGTTGAACAGGCGGTATGGGGACTCGGCGATGGTCCTCCCGCATCGGCAGTATGGTCTGCTGAGCGGCGAGTTCCGGACGAAGGATCATCGGAATTTCCTGGGGAACGATGATGAGGTGTGGGATCCTGATCATGTCCTGGCGCAGGCTAAGTTCGTGCATTTTTCGGATTGGCCAGTGCCGAAGCCGTGGATTATGTGGCCGCAGGAAATGTTAGCGGAGGAGCAGCCGAAGTGCGATAATAATCCCGGCACGCCGCAGGAGAGTGGGTGTCGGGATCGGGAGATTTGGAAGATGATATATGATAAATATCGGAGACAACGCAAGGTATGTCTGTTTCTGGGGATGGTTTGACTCTTTGCTAACTGTTGGTAGGATATCTGCAAGCTGCTCAGTTATCCGGCGCCGGTTTGAGCGGGGACAGGGCCATGATTAATTGTATAGATACGTAGCATAGGTAGATTATGGCGTTTGGGATATTAACTCTGTAAAGGGAACTCATGAATCAACGACAGTCACTGTAGTATCAAAAATCAAAATCCGACTGGATATTTCCAAAAGTTGTATACAAAACACCCGAACACTCCAAATGCAACTCCATCCCCATGAAGTGATCAAGCATACCCCATCCCCCTCCTCCACCAATTCCACACCCCCCTCTTCGCCATGATCCCCCCAAACTCCTTAACACTCTCCACCTCATCCAATCCTAATGGGAGATCTAACTCTTTCCTATCTTTCTTCCCCCCGTTCCCGTTCCCGTTCCCGTTCCCGTTCCCAGTCCCCTGTTTTCCACATTCACCCTCCTCCTCCACAACCCCAGGCCTCGTAACCAACTGGAAATCCTTATATCGCAGTCGACGGACAACGTCCACCCAGCTGTCCACCGGCTCCTTCCCGCCCTCTACGTACATGATCCCTGGACATCCGCCGGAGCGCAGGAGTACGGCGCATTGGTGTGTATCTGCGGCGCGTTTGAGGGCGACTACCTTTTTGCGGGAGGTTATGTGGTGGGTGCGGATTAGAGCGTTGTAGAGGGTTTGCATTTTGGGGGGAAGAGGGAGGGGGAAGAAACATTGGAAGGAAGCTGAGGCTCTACGGTTGGAGCTTGGAGCTTGGGGGTGCGCTAGACTGGATTAGGAAATAGGATAGGAACCTTGAATATGGTTTTGGCGATGAGGTTTGACATGTATACTATGATATTGGGTATTAGGCGTTATTAAATAATTTAATTTGATCTTTGATTTGATTACAACTCACTACCATGTATACCTAGGTATGTGACTATGATCATGATATTTCCCAAGGTTCGTCCATATATTACATAGACAACTGAGGTATCAATATATTACTAATCCCACGTGAGAAATTCTCCGGTGCCAGTGTCACGGTGAAGTCAAAAAGCCAAAAAGTCAAGTGCGGGGGACACTGCATGAACTGTCGTGTGTGACAACGCAGATGTCTTGGGACCTATTCAGATGTAACCCATGCCTTGAATGTTGATATAGTAGACTGAAAAATACTATATATGGATTAGACCTACAACATATGTATAGGACTGTCTCAAAATTCTAGAGTCTAGACCATGCAGACCTAACTAGGTTAGATAGTCCTATGTAGACTATCTATATAGTCCACCTATATAGAATTATACGGTGAACGAGCTAGCCGCTGTAATAAAGATCACCTTCCCACATGGCCTCTCGAATGGTTCGGTGGATCCTTTTTCTCGTCTTGGCTTCCTTTTTCTGCAAAACAATCGCGCGGTGCCCGCGGACTCCGCTGAAATCTTTCGGTCTTTTTATATTTCAAGCTTTTCTCCGAATAATTGCCAAAGTTGGTGAAAGTAACGCAAGTAAAGTATTAAATCAAAAAAAGACCATGGTTTGCACCCACTTTCCCCTTGTCATTGGCCATTATGACGATATGGTCAGATACCCTCTTTCGGCCCACCCTCTTGACGATTCTGCTTTTTTCATCGCCCACCGGATTGGTTGGTCATCTCCACGAGCATCATAATGAGCATAATGAGCCTTGGCTTCCCTTTTGGGAGGTATCTAGTCGTACCTTTTTTTTCTTTTCTTTTTCTTGGTTGAATTGAATTCTTATTCGTGTTCTTTATAAATATGAATCAAGATCGTGCAATATCTTCATATATAGTACCATGACTTCGGGATTTTCTTGAACTATCTAAAGGCTTCAGTATGCCCGCTCCTCTTCACCCTCACCTGAAGCATAGTTCTTCCTTTGCTACAGAGAAACACAACAATGAACCTCCAAGAGTGCAGGTCTCACACGAAGACGAGGATGCCCTCGCCGACATCCATCACACACTAACCGCCCAAACCCACCCGGATCCCAAGTATCCGGAACCTCATTCCTCTTTCGATAAGTTCCTCGAGGAACAAGTCCAGGGCAAGAAACCAGCCAACCTCGGCGTCTGTTTCCAATCCCTCTCAACTTGGGGGGATGGGGACTCCCACGCAGATGTAAAGACCGTCGCAACAGCTCTGTGGCGGACCCTCACCTTACAGGATATCTACGAGTGGACGATCCAGCCATGGATCGCAAAGAAAAAGCCCGAGCATGGGCGTCCGCTGATTCGGGACTTTTCCGGCGTCGTGCAGAGCGGGGAAATCATGCTGTAAGCAGGAAAATCAACCCTAACCCATAACCGAATTTAGCCCTGATTGAATTATATAGCGTTCTGGGTCGTCCTGGTGCCGGCTGCTCGACCTTTCTCCGAACTATCGCGGGCCACCACTCTTCTTTTTTGGGTGTCACGGGCTCAATTGATTACTCTGGTCTTAGCCTGGATGAGGTTAAGAAGCACTACCGTGGCGTCGTGGCTTACGTTCCCGAGGATGACGTGCATTTCCCGACTCTGACCGTGCGCCAAACGCTCGAATTTGCACTGCAGAGTAAGACCCCCAAGCGCTACCGGGAGAGGATTCCCCGGTACCTGGAGATCTATGGACGTGTTTTTGGTATGTCGCATACCATGAACACGTTGGTGGGAAATGAGTACATCCGCGGTGTGTCTGGAGGAGAGCGCAAACGTATTTCCATCATTGAATCTCTCGCTACCGATTCATCGGTAGCATGTTGGGATAATTCCACCAGAGGACTGGATGCGTCCTCGGCACTCGACTATGCACGCAGTCTGCGTATCATGACTGATACCTGTGGCAAAGCAACCTTGCTCACCTTGTACCAGGCCTCAGATGCTATCTACGAGCTGATGGATAAGGTGCTGCTCATTGATGAGGGCCGCATGCTATACCAAGGACCTGCAAACGAGGCGAAGCGCTACTTCGAAGATCTGGGTTATGAATGTGCTGATATGCAGACGACTTCGGATTTCCTGACTAGCATCACCCTGCCTGAAAGACGGCGGTTTCGTGCTGGATGGGAAAACCGCGCGCCGAAGGGCCCCATCGAACTTGAAGCCGCTTTCCGCCAGAGTGCTGCGTTCGCTAACATCGAGACGGCTGTCGAAACCTATGAAGATCAGAAGCTCACCGGTCGGTCCTCCGGCCCCGCGGATCCGGAGTGCGATAGCGTGGAGGAATTCAAGAGGACCATGCAAAGTGATAAGTCGCGGTTCGTCTCGTCCAACTCCCCATATACGATTTCGCTCTTCCGACAGGTCGTTCTTTGCGGGAAGCGGCAGATGTGGCAGCTGAAAGGCCATATGGGCCCGCTCTACATCAAGTTGATTTCCTGTGTGATCTATGGGTTGTTGATTGGATCTATGTTCTACGATCAGCCCCAGACCACCGATGGTATCTACTCTCGCGGAGGTGTGCTCTTCTACTCTTCCATTTTGCTTGCCTGGCTGCAGATGTCCGAGTTGGAAGACGCCATGCAAGGTCGCGATATCCTGAGCCGACAGAAGAAATTCGCGTTTGTGAGGCCCAGCGCTGTGTGTTTGGCCCGAGTGTTCTCAGATATGGTGACAACTACGCTTTTGACGTTCTTGTATTTGATTGTCATGTACTTCCTGTCTGGTCTACGGTCTGATGTGAGTAATCCCGGAATCTCACTGCAAATATAGACGCGCTAACTCTTCCAGGCCGGTCCCTTCTTCATCGACTACCTCTTCATTTACATGTCCACGATCTGCCTGACGGCGCAATTCCGTGTCTTCGCCGCTCTATCCCAGAACTTTGAAGTGGCCCTCCGCTACTGCGGAGTTTCTGTTATGTTTTGCATCGTGTTCGGCGGTTATGTTCTCTCCGTCGATAAGATGATTCAAGATGTTCCCTGGGTTGGATGGCTCGCCTATACAACTCCTGCCCTGTATGCATACGAAGCAGTCATGGCGGCAGAGTTCCACAACGTTAACTTCACCTGCGGGGCTGCATCCATTATCCCATCTGGTTCGGAATATACGGACATCGCATACCAGACTTGTGCCTATGCAGGTAGTCAGATTGGTAGCACCGTCGTGAACGGCGATGAATATCTGGCTGTGAAATATGGATTCTACTACAGCAACGTCTGGCGCAATTTCGGGATTCTGTGTCTCTTCACCTTTGTCTTCATTGGGATGACTTGCTGGTTGAGTGAGGTGCTTGAGTGGGAGCTGAACAGTGCTGGTCCTATCCAGTACAAGAGCTCGCGGAAGCTGCTCAAGCGGGAGAAGAGGGTTCAGTCTGATGAGGAGAAATCGCCGGTATCCGTTGATTCTGCTGTGCCGCCTGCTGGTTATGAAACAAAGCATGACCAGACACTTACAGCTACCGAGTCGACCTTTTCCTGGTCTGACTTGGAGCTCAATGTGCAAATTGGCAAGGAGACTAGGAAGATCTTGGATGGCGTCTGTGGATACTGCAAGCCAGGGTCTTTGACTGCTCTTGTTGGTGCTTCGGGAGCAGGGAAGTCTACATGTAAGATCCCCAATGGAATGAATTAATCGCTTGCCTTCTGACAATTTTTAGTGTTGACTGCGTTAACCCAAAGAGAGAGTCCCGGCATTTTATCCGGGTCTTTATTTGTGGACAACCGGTCAGTTGACCAATCCTTCAACCGACAGATCGGATATTGCCAGCAGATGGACATCCACGACGAAAGCAGCACCATCAAAGAAGCATTCGAGTTCTCTGCATTGCTCCGACAAAGCCACGAAGTTCCAACGGCGGAAAAGCTGGCTTATGTGGAAACCGTGATTCACACATTGGACCTGGTTGAATTACAAGACGCCGTGATCGGTTCTTTGGACATCGAGAAGAAAAAGCGTGTTACCATTGGAGTGGAACTGTGCGCTCGACCAAACCTCCTTCTTTTCTTGGATGAACCGACGAGTGGACTCGACAGTCAGGGCGCAACTAGTATTGTCGCTCTGCTTCGACGTCTGGCTAACCAGGGACTGGCGGTCCTCTGCACCATCCATCAAGCTAACCAGCAGCAATTCGAAGAGGTAAGCACCTACCACCCTGATCATGAATCAATACTAACAAGATCAGTTCGACCGTGTCCTAGCTCTGAGCCCTGGTGGAAGCACATACTACTTCGGCCCAGTCGGCGAATCCGGCCACGCGATCTTCGAGTATTTCGCGAGACACGGCAACATCCCGGAAAAGGTCACCAATGCAGCCGACTTCCTTATCGAAGTAGTCGTCGGCGGCATGAAATCCTCGGGAAAGCAAACGAACTGGGCAGATATCTGGCGCAACTCAGAAGAATTCGCCGAAGTCAAGAATGAAATCGCCTCAATCCGCTCCGACAAGAACACCCCTTCCCCTTCCCTGCCTCCAAGCCTACCTCCTCTCAGCCAGCAGATCAAACTCCTCACTCAACGGACCTGTCGCCAGTATTGGCGCACCGCTGAGTACCCATACTCGCGTCTTTACTCTTCCTTCCTCCATGCTCTTATCAACGGTCTCACCTACCTCCAGATCGGCAACAGTACCACAGACCTCCAGTCGAAGGCTTTCTCCTGCTTCCTTGTCCTGATGCTCGTCCCCGAATTTATCAACGCTATATCTATGCGTTTCATCCTGAACCGCGACATCTGGTTAGCAAGAGAAGGTCCGAGTGGCGTATATGGCTGGGTAGCATTTTGCACAGCCCAGATCATCTCCGAGATCCCCTATTCCGTTATCGGCGGCGTGGTATTCTTCGTCATATACTATTTCATGGTGGGATTGCCACTCGGCTTTGCAGCTGGATATTGTTTCCTGATGTTCTTCCTTTTCTTCCTATTTGCGACCTCGTGGGGTCAGTGGATCGCAGCTCTGAGGTGAGTCTAATATAACACAGCACCATTTATTTCCTGCTGTGATCTGATCAACTAACACATTCTGTCAATCTATAGCGCCGACTCAATGATCGCCGCTACCCTCATGCCCTTCTTCATTATCATGTGCGAGCTCTTCAACGGTATCCTCTGTCCGCAATCCCAGATGCCAGTCTTCTGGAAGTATACTATGTACTACATCACGCCGTTTACATACTGGATTGGTGGAGTACTCACTTCTGTCCTCCATGGTACCGCTGTTGTCTGCTCCCAGACTGAATTGACCATCTTTGAGAGCCCGCCCAACGCTACTTGCAGCGAGTATGCGGGCGCGTGGCTTGATTCGAAGGGTGTTGGGTATCTCTCCAACCCAGATGGGGTGGGTGAATGTGGATATTGTGAATATAGCTTTGGTGATGATGTGAGTTTTGTTCCCTGGAACTTGTTTTGTTGTACCTGGAATGGATGCTAATCTGTGTTTGCAGTACTTGTCTGGAATCGGTCTGGATTCTTCGAAGATCTGGCCGTATTTTGGTATCTTCCTTGCTTTTACCGTGACAAATTACTTGATGGTTTACTTGCTGGTTTATATGCGGTCTGTTATGAAGCCATTTTGGCGGTCGAAGTAGGGATTAGTTGGATGAATTTCGGTATTCTTTGATTTGGGAAGTAAATCTGGCATAGCTTTGCGTGTGTATATATCGAAAAGTCAATTTGATGTCTTTGGGTTCATCTAGCGAATGCGATAGTAGGAAGATGATATAGAGGAAAGAGGAAGAAAGCCAAGTGCCAAGAAGTGAATGGTGGGTCCCCGGGGCCAGCCGTTAGGCTTATGTAATAAAACCGATGCCTGATTTTCAAGCTTTCCACAATGACCACGTGACTTTGTCTCGACTTTCATTTTTGAATCTTCCCGTCCACAGAGGGTCCACGGGGGATTATGATTTGTTCTAATTGTTCTAAATTTGTTCCGATCAATCGAAATATATGCAGGTCTCAAGCCGAATACGCAATGAGTCACATATTGGCAAAAGCTTGACTCGGTTATCAATCAGCATATTTCGGAGATAACTCCACTACTACCAAAAGGGGTATCTCCGAGACCGGACATGCTGTGTTGAGTAAGCAGCTTCCCAAGGTCGAGATCCTACAGCCCTGGAGAGTACATATAACTCAAGTAAGCCCTCGTATCACCGTCTTAAAGGCCATCTATTAACTTTTACAGAGACACATATTTTCTGACGTGGAATACGTGTGTTGCCAGGTAATCTGGAAAGGTGCCCCCATCTCCGGCAAGGCACCAAACGTCTCACCCATGTCTAGCGCCGTCGCAAGGACTTGCGAACAAAGGAAAATCAATTTGAAATTAAAATCCCCTGACCACCGTGAAAATGGAGAATCATCACCATTTCTCTCCAGATCAGGAAGAGACAGAAAATCAATCTCGCGCTCCACAGCGTCGTCGTCGCCCGCCCCTGTCTTGTACAGTCTGCCGCAAGCGCAAATTAAAATGTGACCGCTCTCTGCCCTGCGGGCAATGTGTGCGCTCAAAGACAACAGCCCAATGCGTCTTTGTCGGAGCTCAGCCTAGTGTATCTGAACCTTCTCAGCGACGTATGTCACCCCCGCAATTACCATATGGCGTGGAAGAGCAGTCCGGGCGGAAAAGCGGGATGTTCGTCTTCGACTCGAAATTGGGGCCGAATTCGACTTCAAATCGCGTTTCCAAGCGTGGTCATCCTGATGAGCTTCATGAGCTCCGGACTCGGTTGCGCGTTCTGGAGAATTCGCTCGGCAAATCGTCTCATCTGCAGACGCCGGAGACCTCGGTTTGTGATGTCTTCTCTGAAGTCGATACCGCTAATAGTTCTGAAAATGTCGGTGTTGATGACCGCGTGCGATTCTTGCCGGATTCGAGTTTTCGTGGGAAGAAGACTAAGACTCGTTATTTCGGTCGCAGTCATTATACCACTACGCTTTCTTTCGTGAGTATCCTTCACAATGTATTGTATGATTGATTTGCTAATTGAGTGTAGTTCCAAGAGATTGGTGCCTTTATGCGCCGTGCTCGTTGTCATGGAGAGGGAAAAGATAAAGAGTACACTGACATGAAAAAGTTCAAGACAGAGCTTTGGTCGCGCGAAACACAGGATCATCAACAAAATTTCCGCGAGCAGGCTTTCAACCTGAATGAAATGGTTCCCCAGCGAAATGTGGCAGACCATCTGCTTCAGCTGTACCTCGATACTTTCGAGACGACATATCGAATATTGCACGTGCCAACTTTCTTGAGTCAGTATGCTGATTACTGGGCCAACACCCAGCCAATCGACATGGCTTTCGTCGCTCAGTTACTCGCCGTGATGGCTGCTGGCAGTTGTTTCTATGTCCCACCTCCAGGCCAAGACGACCGAGACATATTCCAGAAACCAGCCATGAAGTGGATTATGGCTGTCCAGTCATACATCTCGTGCATGTTTGTCAGCCCGGAGATCGACTTCCGAATGCTCCAGACCCAAACTCTTCTTCTGGTAGCTCGCCTGGGAGTCGCCAGTGATGGGGATGTAGCCTGGGCCTCAGCCGGGTCGCTGATTCGGTCTGCGACCACGATGGGTCTGCATCGCGATCCGACTCGTTTTCACAAGGCTCGACCATTCTATTCTGAACTGCGCCGTCGCCTCTGGGCAACTATCGTCGAGCTGGACCTTAAGATCTCTCTCGACCGCGGCGTTCCTCCGTCAGTCGACCTAGACGAATGCGACTGCGATCCACCGTCCAACTGGGATGATGCCGACTTGATACCGGACATGGAGGATAATCCTGCCCCGCTCAGTACTGCCCTTTATACCCAAAATTTCTACCAAGCTCTCCTCACCAAGACCCTCCCACTACGTTATCGAATCGCCAAAAAAATCAACGCTCTCCGATTTAATCTGTCTTACGACGACGCCCTGCGAATGGGTGATGAACTCTCCCGCTCCATGCAACATGCATCCTCTCTATTTGACGACAACGCCCTCAGTATCGCTCCTGGAGAAGCGGAACGTCACCGATTCGCCCAATCCCTCCATCTCTTCATCATGCGAAAATTCCTCCTCGCCCTCCACCGCCCTTTCTCACTCAGTGTCGCCCGCCTACCCAAATGCTCCTACTCCCGAAAAATCTGCCTTGAAGAATCCCTTGGCATTCTCTCCCAGATGGAACTCCCTCTCTCGACAGACGTCATCCTCTACCCACATATCACCCAGCTGGGCAGCGGTATGTTCCGCGATGAAACCTTCCACGCTGCAATCACCGCCTGCGTGGAGCTGTCCCTCCAAGCTAATGAAATGAGTACGTCTGCTATATCCGGGATGGATGGTGTCAACTCCAGCGTGCTTATGAGCATGATCCAGTCCCAGCAAAACGTGATGATGCAGGCTGTCGAGCGCACCGCTGAGAATTTCGGGAGACGTATTGGTCCCGGTGGCAAGGGGTGCAAGCCTGCCTTCTTTCTGAATATTATCATCGCTTCGGTCAAATCGCGCGTCAAGGGTGAGGATCCTATGCGTAATGTTGATACGGCCTCGAAGAGGTCCGTTCGCATTCTCAGGGAGGTCCTGAATGGTCTTACATATCAGGAGGCTAAGAGTATTGTTGATAATCGCCCCGTTCAGGTTGGTATCTCCGCTTATAGATGTGTGTCTACCATACCTAATTACGTTCCTGTTCAGACTTCCATTCCTTCGGGGACAACACCGGCCGCGGCCACACCGAGTGATATCGATCCTGCGTCACTTCTATCGACTGACTTTAGTGATTTTACGGTAAGCTATTCTTCCTCGGATGTTGTTCAGGGCTGTGCTGACATTCCCCAGCCAATGGATCTGGGAGGTTGGTCTGATGGATTGGATTACACTGGCCCGGAGTTGTGGGATTGGGATGCCAGCTTGTCTATCAACCTTCCGACATTCCCATGAATTATGTATTCTTTAATGTTAATGACAGCGCTTGATGCGCTGTGACCTTGTCTCTACTCCTCTCCTTCTCAAACTCCACTCTCATGGCCAACTAGATATTCTTTATGTCAGAATATGTTGTCAGAACAAGAACACAGCCTTTCTAGGCCACGATATCCCGTAGTCGCCCATCGCACTTCCTGCTACAACAATACACGTGTCATGGATTTCGATGTATTTGAATATTAACTAGAACAACAAGTAACCATCTGCAATCTATATCATCTATAGAACAACAAGCCAATTCAAACCCTCAAATCTCCTCTATCTCTTTCCCCATTTCCTGGCTGACAATCCGAGAAGAAGCCCGATCAATCCAATTCTTCCTCGATATCGAAACATAACTCTGAACCAACCTATTCAGTCACACAGATTAGCCAAACTCCTCTCATAGATCAAGCCCAAAAGAAGTATACTCACGCCTGATACCGCTGAATATTCCGAATCTCCACACCGGCCAAATCCCCCAGAGCATCCTGCACATCCCGCACCAGACTCACACACCGTCCCATGCTGAAATCCGTCCTGACAACAGCCCTCATCATCCCCATTTCCGTACAATCAGCTGCCATAGTGTAGGCAGGCACAATCCACCCCCTTTCGCGCAGTTTCCGCGCAAGCGCCCATTCGTCGAAGATGACGTTCTGCGTTGGACTCAATCTGAATGCCACGACTGGTAGACCCCGTCCATTCCCTTCGCTCATAATTATGAAGCCCATTTCTTGCAGTTGGCTGGTGAGGTAGTCGGCTGTTTTCGTGAGGTTTCTCATAATGCTGGTGTACCCGCTCCGACCGAGTCGGATGAGTTGGTAGTACTGGGCTATGATGTGGGATGCTGGTTTGGAGAAGTTCATGGTGAAGTTCAGTTGCTCGGAGCCGAGGTAATCGATGTTGAAGACTAGGTCTTCGGGGAGGTACTGTGGTGATCGCCAGAGAGCCCAGCCGATTCCGGGGTAGACCTATGCAGATTAGCATATTGAGCTGTATTGGAGTTGTCGGCGATTAATGAATGTCCTTACCAGTCCGTATTTATGTCCAGAGACATTGATCGAGACGACATTGGGTAATTTGAAATCCCACACTAGATCCGGGTTCACGAACGGAGCCACGAATCCACCGCTGGCGGCATCTACATGAATAGGCGTGTCCAGTCCCTTTTCAAGGAGAAGTTCACTGATGGCTTGTACATCTTCGTACTGACCCGTGTACGTCGTGCCGAGAATAGCGCAGATTCCAATGGTGTTCTCATCGACCATGTCGACTGCTAGAACTGGGTCAATCACGTATCGCGTCTCCGTACATGGGACTAGCTTCTCGGCGATATCGAAGTATTTGGCTGCCTTTTCCCAGCAGACTTGTACACCGCTACTCATGATGATGTTTGGATTGGAGGCATCTTTCCCCTGGGCTTTGCGGTTGACTTCCCAACGTTTCTTCATTGCCAATACCGCGAGCATGATGGCTTCGGAAGATCCAATACATGACGTGCCAAAAGCGGTTGGATTTCCTTTGGAGACTGGGGAGTGGAATAGGTCGGCGAGGATGTTTAGACAGCGGTGTTCGATTTCGACGGATTTGGGGTATTCTTCGTGGTCGATGACGTTCTTATTTGATGATTCGGCGAGGAGTTTGAGGGCTTCATCTTCCTATTATCGTATTAGTGTCGGTCAACTGGAATATGAGAAGTTGAAATACCATGTATGTGGTCACAAAACTGGCGAGGCTATAACAATATGTCAGTTCTGTTTTGGGATAATTGAAGAATATACTCACTTCAAGATTGGTTGACCGTCCAGGGCCAGGTCATCTTTGATCATCTGGTACGCCACCTCTTTTGGCATCCCCCCGTCCGGAAGTTGATGCGATGGCAAGGCCATTGTGGCGAATCGGGAGCCATAAACATAAGAGCAGTCGCTCGTCCGGTCAGAAAGCGGCTTGGATAATCCTTCTATAGAACCCATGACGCAATGAAATGATGAGATATGTAGATTCAAACTGGAATACTGAAATTGGAATACTGAAATACTGATCAACTAGCCAGACTGTCTTGAATTTATATTCTTTCTCCCAAGTCGTTGCATGCTGGAAAATTGTCTCGTATCTAAATCGCGTGATAGAGCTATGAGGCATTTACACCGGACATCATGATCCGCGCTTTGGTAAAAAGGGGGCTTCCACGCTGTTTCAAGTTGGGCTCTGCGTTCTTTTTTTTTATTAGTTTGAGGCATCTAGATGACAACGTGATGAACAGCACAACACAAATCTCATGGTATACTCGAAACTATCTATATCTGAGTATTAGGGGAACCTACATGGCCCACTTAGGACAAGCCAAGACCTTCTAGAAGACATTGGCATCGTGATATTACAACGGTTTGAAACTATTTCCGATACAAATATGGTTGAATTGGGAATAATCCCTGCTATCACCCCTTGTTCTAAAATTGGACCATTCTGGGCCTGGATTGTAGGGCGCTCATACAAAATACATACCCCCGTGCTCCGTGCTAAACATGCGATTGATTCATTTGCGACATTTAACAGGTTTCTCTCTCTTAATTCTCTTAATGAGCCCCTGAGTCGTAAGTAAATGTTTAGACCTCCCACCTCGGGTCGGCCGGTCCGAAGGGAAAATGGGGGTGGCGCAGCACAAAAAATGTACTTTTGTATTGATCGAATGCTTCTTACACTACGGAGTACGTTGTACGGAGTAGTAGGTCAGGCAGCAAGATAGCAAGATATTGGAATTGTGGCGAAAGGAATATAGGGCTTAGGTGTGAAGTGGTATAAATTTATTTTACTGTGGCTTTCATCTATTGGATATCTAAAAGTCACACGCATATCCTATTATCTCCTATTTTCCCTAACCTTTTTGTGAGACTGGAACTTGTAATAACTCCATTCAATGTAGTTTGACATCAGTTCTAAACTAGGAATTGATCAACTGCCCATGCTGCGCCCGAGATCCGAACGATAAGGCTGATTGTCGGCATCTGGATATTTGAGATGTTGGGACTTATCCATTCAGGAGTTCCTTCATTTATTGTCACACTCCACTATCACAACATTCAATCCATATCTCCCTACTGCCCTCTCCATGTCAATCAACGGTGACGCTGTGATTGTGCCTTCCGGTAACCCAGGCCTCGCCAACTATCCCCACGGCCGCCTCGCTCCTGCCACCCAGTCTCGCACTCTCTATGTATCCGGTACGGCCTGCAGACGTCCAGATGGCACATTCGCTGGTGTCAAAGACAACGAAGATGGGACTGTGAGCTTCGACATCCGGGAACAGACCCTGGCCACTCTTCACAACATCGAGGCTACCATCAAGCACGCCAGCGGTGACCGAAGCGGACTCGAAAGTATTATTGATGCAACGGTGTTCATGCCCAACCTTCATGCGCATTATGCTGGCATAAATGCGGTGTGGAATAAGTTTTACCCTGATGCTGAGAGAGCGCCAGCGAGGACGGTGATCGGAGTCAAGGAGCTGCCAAGTCCGAAGATGATTGTTGAAATCAAATGCATAGCGTTGGTTACGGTTGGGAATTAGGTGGGTTATTCACAGACCCTATTGAAGAGACCGTTTTTGTATCCTAATACCTTAGGCATCAATACCTTCATCTGATTCGACGAGAATGATTTCTCACATTCGCCACTTCTCTACTCCACATCTGACCCGGTGGGCTGACTGTGCATCCGGTGGACTTGAACATACTTGTATTCACAGGGCAATTCTTTTTTTTTATTTCAGCTCTCTGGTGATTGAAAATGCCCCCGTTTCATTGTCAAGTCCCCGGCTGTACCTCCACCTACCGTCGTAAAGAACATCTCCGACGCCACGAAGCGCAACATCGTGGAAGTCATCTTCGCACATGTTCGATTTGTGACCGCGTCTTTTCTCGCAGGTAGAGTGATCTGTGAAGTTTAGACCGGCTTCATTTAATAATGAATACCTATACAGTGACAGTCTCCGACGTCATATTCGTCGCGATCATGAAGACCCCGGACGCTCTCTCGTTCGCGCCACACAGGCCTGCATAAGATGTCGTACGACCAAAGCACGGTGCCAGGGAGGCTCGCCATGTACAGAGTGTTCCTCAAAGGGATATTCGTGTCGCTTTGATGATCCGGTACACCTTGAGCCTGCTCAACACGACCCAGAAGAAGAGCTTGGGGAGTACGGTAGTGGAGATGATCGGATCACTACTTCAGATCGGATTAATACTCCCATCGGGCATATCGCCCAAGTGGACCATTACATACATCTTTACTTCACGCATTTTCATCAACACTGGCCAATTCTGCATCGACATACCTTCAGTGTCGCTGACGAGCCCCAATTGCTGCTCCAGGCAGTGATAATGATCGGTCTCTGGGTCAGTGGGAGTCCGGTGGCGCAAGAAGGTGCCCGGAACCTACACTCCAAATTGAAACTGGCGATTTCGGCACAACAGGTGAGTCGCTCAAAAGTATGAACTTTGCAATTCATTAACCGCTGATGTGCAGGACAATTGGGCAAGATTGCCCATGGAAGAAGAGCAAGATAACGAAGGGTTAGACAGCCCGAGTTCACGATGGCCGATTGCAACCTACCAAGGCATTCTTCTCTGTGTCATATTTTCATTATTGTCGACCCCGATTGGTCTCGAACTTAACCTCGGCCTGGTTCTGAGTGTCTCCGATCGTCAAATCCTTTCCGCTCTGGTCGCAACCTGTCTTCGAAACAATATCTTCTACTACCCTAATATGCTTACGAGGTACCGAAATGTGGAGTCCCTTACCTGTATGTGGGTGGGGGTAGAAGAAATCAAAAGGTTTGGATTGGCCTTATACAAAGTCTCTCGGCTTTGTGGAAGGGGGAGTATAGGAGAGTCTGATGAGACTGATGGTCGAAATTTGCGCCTCTCCGATCTACAGTTCCCCATGCCAGACGAGAAGAATCTCTGGCATGCTAGTTCGAATCCGGAATTGGCTCGACGTCTGTTGATATATTCTCGAAGAGATAGATCGGATGATCCTGGCGTTACCAGTTGGGTTTCGCAAAGTGGAATGTTATTAGAAACTGACGAGAATTGGTGGAATTGAGTCAATGGAGAATTCCTGGCTTGAAGAAATTTGTACTGCGTTCTATAGCCTGTTCATCAAGCCGCGTTTTTGTCACAATAGTCTCATTGCTTTGAATCTCGACACTAAAGGGGCGGGGACAAAGCCCAGGGAGAGAAATAAAACGAACAACTACTTTTTCTATCGCAATGCTATTCTAATGACAGGTTTGCCGGTAATCAACTCATACAACATCTCGCACGAATGCTCTACAATGTGAGGAGTTTCTAATTTCACTCAAAAACATCTTGCTTGCAGAAAATGACGAGACCAGTTCAATTTAGACAACAGTATTGAGATTGTTCGTGTAACTTGTATATGCAATAGACCGATGTCTAGTTGATCTCACTTTCAGAGACAATTGTGGCAAAGCCATCGGCCAATTCACTGAGAACCACACGGACGACAGTCTCCGCGTCCGCACCAGGAATGTGGCGATCGCCGACAGCATCACGCACAACGACCACATCATACCCAAGTTCACTACCAGCACGTGCTGTAGTAGAAATGCAAACGTGCGCCATGTAGCCAACTAGTACAATCTTCTTGCCCACTTCTCCTAGTCCTTGCAAGTACTCATGAAGATCAGTCTGAGCAAAGGAGCTAGGGAAGTTCTTTGTGACCACTTTCTCGTTTGGCTTGGGCGTGAGCTCCTCGAATACATGTGCGAGATCACTCTTAGGAGTGAAGACGGGTGCACCGACAGGCACTTCGTGCACGACATGAACGATGTTCTTGCCGTTGCCCTGTCGGTATTTTTCGAGCAGCTTGGCAATGACCTTGCGAGATTCGTCGACCTTCTCAACGGCGAGGAGGCCTGTGGCGTACTCGTTTTGAGCGTCGATGATGATCAGAGTTGAATCAGTAGTGGAGGCGGAGGAGGGGGGGATGCCGATGAGTTCACGGAAGGATTTGACGGAAGACATGATGAGGGATAAGAGTTTGAGGTTGGAAGGATGATCAAGTATAGAAGTGATGTGTGATGTGATATATAAAGAGGGGCAATATAGTGGGGCCGGTGGGCTTTCCCCGGCCTTTACAGCCCACCGGGGCGTTTTTAGTAAGGAATAGTCTAAATCCGGACTATATTACAAACAGGGGATTAGATGGAAGTAGATGGTCAAGGAATAGTATTCTAGTATTCCAAGGTTGTTCGATGAATAATTAGATCAGCCCTCCAGGGCTGGAGTATCCAGAGGTCGCCATGTGTATCCACTTGATATTGAACTTGTAGCCATTATTTAGCTTTTCCGGTATTTTTATTTTTATCTTATCTTAATTTTTATGATTAATGTAAGTTCTACAATGCATACGTCTGTCGGAATGTAGAGGCTTTGTATAAACATAGAAAATATGCCAGCTTCCAAAGATATCTGTAGTGAACCAATACTAGATACTAACAATATACATATGACAGTAGTAGTAGTAGTAGTAGTAGTAGTAGTCCGGAGAGCTTGTCTTCTGCAATCAACAACTCTCTCCCCCTCTCCCCCTCTCCCCCTCTCCCCCTCTCCCCCTCTCCCCCTCTCCCCCTCTCCCCGGCCTTTGAATCTTATCGACTCCAACAGCTAACTTGGACACAGTGCCAAAGTTACAGAGTCTCCGTCTGCTTCTTCTCCCCATCAATCTCCTGAAGCGTCTTGTGCATCTCAGTGATGGTCTTTGCCGTGGTCATGGCAATTCCAGGAGATTGCTCGTGGGCAACCTTCACGACGTAGTTCTTTGGCTGGTCATCGACAAGAAGACGCAGCATATCAGGGCGCGAATAATGACCAACGGGATCCGCAAGGGCCTTCGCATAGTCAATTTGATCAAGATCAATGTCGCAGTAGAGAAGGCCATCGAATTCGGGGTCTGTCGGCTCGGTGACCTGGCGTCCATCCGGTTGAAAGACCGCGGCACGACCACCACCACCAGAGTGCATGAAACTACCCTTAGTGTCGGCATGACCGACCGAGTTCATTTTGTTGCCCTCGACGGAAACAGGTTGGTTGCAAACCAGGGTATAGACTTGACCTTCGATCGAGTAGGCTCGGCTCATCGTGAGCTCATTGGCATCACTGCAGACTGACCATGGCTCCGCGCCGAGATGAGGGCCATTAAAGGGCCACATGGCGATGTGGACCTCCTCTCCCTGCGCCCAAGTGTTGTACTTGAGTAAAGGTTGGATATGTTCCCAGCAATTGAGCATGCCGATCTTGCCGAGGGGAGTGTCCACCACATTGTGCAGTGAGTCGCCAGTCGAGTCGCCAAAGAGAGTGCGCTCCAAGTGTGTGGGTTTAATTTTGCGGCGATGACGGAGGACATCCCCGTTAGCTCCAATGAGCATAGAGGCCAGGTATAGAGTGCCAGCGACACGTTCGCTAAAGCCAAGCGCCACGTATATGTTGTTCTCGCGGGCGGCACGTCGGATACTGATAACCTCAGGTCCATCGGCAGTGATGCTGTTCTTGCGATAATTGAAGACATTTTGGATGTTCTCAACGTAGGTACCGCTCCAGAGGAAGTTGGGGTATCCTGGTAGCCAAACCTCGGAGAAGGCAATGAGTGCGGCGCCATTGGCACTAGCCTCCTCAATCAGCTTGATGGTTTTCGCAACGCCGGCTTTGATGTCGAACCAGCAAGGCTCGGCTTGGGAGATGGCTGCTTTCCACTGGCGAATGGACATGATGATGGTAGAAGGGTGATAAACGTTTGTTGATTCGCGAATGCTTGAATTTTGTAATATTCGGAAGTTGCAACCTGGGCCGCACCGGTTTATATCTTGTTGAGAACTGATTCACAATTTTCGCTCGACCTAAGATCCGGATATTGTCCATCCGGATAACCAAAATCCCCCCAACAGAGAGGGGTTTGAGAAGACGCATTTATCAGACTTCACCGGCAAATGGTTACCCGGATATCAGGATTACGGATATGATAGATAGGGAATGGTTGGTCTATGACCTTTCGTTAGAAGGTTTCGCAATTTTGGCAATGCAATAACCTTATCGTTTTCTTTAGAACTCATTCAATAGAATCATTCTAATTGGGTCCCCATATCAATGTCCCCCCTTCGATATCTCCACGAAGGTAGCCACACCCTATCTCCATATCTCGATGATTATAAAAACTTATTTGATAAGTTATACGGGAATGGCTTCTAATAGCTGCCTGCACAATTGTATATTTAAGTCCTGAATCCCCAATTGTTTCGATCTTGTTTCGAATCTCAACCCCTTGCACACTTCATCACAATGGGTAGAAAAGAAACCCACCTTTCCACCTACAACATTCTGGTATGTTTCGAATTAATGTATTTCTCTTGTTATAAGGCTTAAAGCTAACATATTTCGTAGGTTGTTATCTTTGTGGCTCTCGGTAGCGTCACTTATGGTTTCTGTGCCTCTATCATCGCTACCACTTTAGGTCAACCAACCTTCATAAGTTACTTCAATCTTGATGATGCTGGCTATTCTGCACAGATTATGGGTGCCATTCAAGGATTGTTCCAAGCAGGTGGTCTTTTTGGTGCACTTTCCATTGGCTTCCTGGCCGACAGATATGGCCGCCGAAAAACTATTTTCCTAGGTTCCTTGCTCGCTGTCATAGGTGGAGGCCTTCAAGCTGGTTCTGTTCATATTGCCATGTTTCTCGTTGCGCGTCTGATTTCCGGAATTGGGATTGGAAACCTCGTTATTATAGTTCCATTGTGGCAAAGTGAGGTGTCGTCTCCAGCTACTCGTGGACTTCTTGTTGGCTTTCACGGTTCGTCCCTATCTATTTATGTTTCGTTCATTTTGTCTAACTGGCCCAGGTGTTTTCATCCTCTGCGGGTACTCTTTCGCTAACTGGGTGGGCGTGGGATTCTTCCATGTCCAAGCTTCTGGCGCCCAGTGGAGGATTCCACTGGCAATTCAATGTCTCACTCCTCTCATACTCCTTGGAGGTGTCATGAGATTACCTGAGTCCCCGCGATGGTGTAAGTGACTCCACCTCAAATGCCTGGCAATCTCCACTGACCAATCTGAAGTGATCCAACAGAAAGATACAACCACTGCCCTTCAAATTCTCGGAAAGCTCCATGGGACCGGAACTACTGAGGATGGCTCCAGCTACGGAAAATTGGAATTTGATAGCATAGTTGCCCAACTTGCTCACGATCAGTCACTACCTTCCTCTTGGAAAACCATTTTCACGACGAAATCTTACAGAAAAAGAGCCATTATTGGTTTCCTGACCATGTTCTTAGGCCAAGGCACTGGCACTATGATTATCAACAGTGAGTTGACAACGATGTAGTCGAATCTATTTTTGTTTGACTAACCGGAATTCAGATTACGGTCCAAGCATTTATGCCGGCATGGGATACGATACTTCTATGCAATTGATTCTGACAGCTCTATGGACTACAATTGGCATATTCCTCAATGCCCTGAGTGCCGTTTTGATGGATCGCGTGGGCCGAGTTAAATTGATGAGTAGGCTTCTGTTCGCGTTGGGGTGAGGCGGGAGGTTGTTTTACAATTTACTGACAAACCATCTAGTTATTGGATATATTGGTTGCGCTTTTGTCCTTATGATGATGGCTATAATGCTTTCGCAGTATCAAGGCACTACCAACTCGGCTGGGCTCTCTGCTGCCGTATTCTTTATCTTCTTGCACATCGGCGTGTGAGTTTCCACCCCTTCTACTCTCATAATAGGGTATTTCTCACATATTACACAGCTATGGAGTCTGTATCGATGGTGTGACCTATGTTTACTGCACTGAGATTTGGCCGATGCACATTCGTGCCAAGGGATCGGCTTTGGCAGCCACTGGGCTTTTTACTTCTTCGGTCATCATTCTTAGTATATCACCGACAGTATTCAACTCCATATCTTGGAGATACTACTTCGTCTTCATGAGTATCTGCATCATCGCAACTGCTGCAACTCGGTACTGGTGGCCAGAGGTAAGCCGAAACTGTTACCCATTACCTATGTATCTTCTAATCATCTCCAGACCAAGGGGGTTGCCCTCGAAGACATAGGCAGATTGTTTAATGACACCGTCTTCGAAACCCTCACTGCATCGGAGTTGGAGATTGATGGTGTTGCGACCAAGCAGGAGATGACAGAAAAGACCTCCCTGTGATCTTTTACATAATGTATGGCTGAAAACATACCAGTATCATCGTTGTTATTTAAGAGGAAATAAATGAGGCTATATATACAAAACGAAGTTTAGGTTGATTTCCAATTAAAATTAACTTGTTTCTCTCTGTACACAGAGAACAGTCTGGTAGGATAAAATGATGTATTAGAAAAGGCACATGTGTGGGAGAGAAAATATGGATTGAAATACCTCTGAACAAGAATGTCTGAACAAGAAGGCCTGACTAGACCTCTCAATAGCCCGCGAAGTACTTGTTTTTATTAGGAATTATATAGTAAGTAGAGGTACTACTAATGTTACTATAATTGATACCTAGGTATAGACCCAATATATATATCTCCTCATACTGATATTCAGTAATCCTCCTAGGTGCGAATTCGTGGTCAAATTGGATCTTTTTAGGGTATGAAATTTAGTATAAAATCAGTATAATATCTACTTAATTCCTACTTCTTCCTATGATAATATGATGATACTGAATATATCAACCATGTATGTACCGTAGTGTGAGTCTTGCTTTAAACCTGCGTGCTGATTGGCGTAGGCCGCGAGCGGCCTTCTCGCCTTTATTTGATATTCCTCTTAATGTAATAAACTGGCTAATCCTCTGTTACCCTTTTCTCTCTTTTCTTAAAGGCCGGCCCGAAGGGTCGGCCCTAGCTACTTGTAGGTTGGTATATGCGTCAAATACAGCTATCTATCAGCTACTTTATACGTGCTAAGACTGTATTTGTGCACAGAAATGGGCTTGGATGGGCTTTGATGGGCGCTCATTAATGGGCTTTGGGTTGGGCTGTGGGCCGGGGGGCTTAGGCCCATTTGTGGGCTATTGAGAGGAAGATGATGCATCCATGTGCTCCCGAGAGGTTTGCAGGGTTTGCATACTCTCAGTGCCTGAGGCAAGTACCCATACCAAGTAGTTACCTAATGGGAACCACTACTGGGGGTTGACACGTGACATGATAAGACTCATGTCACGTGGATTTATTACATGTGTGGCGGTGTACAAGGCAGTAAATTACCAATTACAGTAAATTACCCAGGTGGCACCCCATCTCCTCCGAGGGAATGGGCGGGTTGGTCTTTGCGCGCTATATTTAAGTCGGATATCCACTCCACATACCTTGATTGTGATAGCCCATCCATAGTGGTTCCCAGTCCCAGACATGTTTGTCACACAAGACAGCGAGGGCCGCAAGAGACAGCGTATCTCAACGGCCTGTCTAGGCTGTCGCGAGAAAAAGACAAAAGTGAGAAATCCAGATCTATTCAAGTTTGGACGTTGCTAATCATTGTTAGTGTGATGGAAACCCCTTGCGGTGCTCCCAGTGTCAATACAGGGATCAGCAATGTATATATACCCACGGGGAAAGCAAGCGGAAGTAAGTTCTTCTTCATTCATACACACCGGAGCCATGCCCCTGCATATAGCGTGCTTTGAAGTGCTATTCTAACACTGAGATAGGCCGCCTAGCAAGAATTATGTCAAGGCCTTAGAGGCGCGATTAGAAAGTCTGGAAAAGGAACTAGCAGCAATCCATGCTGTTGACATATCTAGACACCCAGACTCATCCCACTTTGAGGACAATGAGGTCTTGCCAGACAGCTTGGCACTCCAGTCGGCACCGACACCACTAGACGAGCTCACTAACACACTCGGACGATTCCATATTGCCGATGGCGGCGACGTGCGGTATTTTGGATCACGCAGTAACTTCCATCTTCTTCAGACGGCCTTCTTTAACCACAAATCATCGAAGCAAATGCAAAAGGAAGGATACGATGAGGTTCTACTGGCGATGGGGCCATTGAAACTAAGCCAAGACCTTCACAACCATCTTCTCGATCTTTTCTGGCGTTGGCAAAATGTGTGGCAATACTTTGTCCCACGGAAGCTCTTCATAGAGAGTATGGCGGCTGCTGGCGGGGCCCCCTTTGGCCGCTTTCACTCACCCCTACTTCTATGCGCCATCTACGCTCTGGCTTCGCGGTATTCAGATAGACCTGAAGTACGGACAGACCCGCAGAATCCAGATACGGCCGGGAACGAGTTCATGGCCCGGGCGAAATTTATGTTGCCCCATGAAAGCGAAGCTGCGACAACACAGACAGTCCAAGCGGTTGTAATACTGTCGCTTTGTGAATCGGCACGGGACAAGGAGACGTTGGCTTACATTACCTCGGGAATGGCCATGAGAATGGCATTGAATCTCGGTTTACACGTGGACTGTTCACCTTGCATCGGGAATGGCTCGCTCACAGCCGATGAAGCAGAAGATCGAGCGGTTACTTGGTGGGGGGTGTATTTGCTCGACAAGTAGGTTGTGACTCATTTACAAGCACGGTCATTTGCTTATCTTGATTAGGCTCTTCAACGTCGGCCTTGGACGACCTTCGATGATACAGGAAAGAGATGTCTCTGCAAGAATGCCCTCTCTCGACTCCGATGATGAGGTCGCCCCTTGGGGTAACGAGTCTGATACTGATGGTGGAGCTCCCATGCTTTCTCATTGTGTTAGTCTGGCCATTGCCACAAGGGAGATGCTGTCAATTGTAGCGGAAGTCCTAGATGCGATGTAAAGAGAGCCACTTCTGCGTTCTTTTCGTGACAAGCTAACTAGACTCTAGATACTCCCCATCCGCTCCTACCATGCGTTCACCAAAAGAAACAATTGTGACACAGGCTTATGTTCGACTAGTTTCTTTCCACAACTCGTTACCATCTCACCTCCGTATTTCGCAGACTTCCGATTCTCCTACCACCGCTCATGTATACCACCTACAGTATGTAACACTCCATGTCTATTGAATTAAGATCTAACCGCAACTTCTAGTCTCCAATATCACGCTCTTCTTATTTTATTACACCGCCCATTCTTGAAAGCATCTGGCCAGGCTAGCACCAATTCACAAATACAAGAATTTGACGACGATGACCTCCATTCGACAGTTTGTAGAGCATCTGCAGAGTCGATTTGCCGCATTACTCGGTGCTACCACAAGATGTATAACTTGGTAAGTCTCCTTGTGTGAGAATGGAAAGTGGTATGCTTATAAATCACAAAGAGGACAATCCCCGTCTCTGCTGTGCATTGCGTATTCACTGCCGCGATTGTCTTCATGGTGGATGCTACAAGCACTTCCAATCTAGTCAAGGGAAAGGCGTACCGCGAGTTGAAATGGTGTGTCAAAGCTCTGGAAGAGCTCGAAACGGCTTGGTCCTGGAGTACCCGACATCTTGTCGCAATGGTAAACGTTGCTCATGCCTGGGCAATTGATCTTCCAATCTTTCGAAAGCCTCGATACCAAAAGGTCACCCGGCGGCGGATGAGACACATTCAAGGAGCACGGAAAAATGAAGCTTGTGCGACGGAAGACGATGGATTAAATACCATGGGCATTATCTCGGCTCCTGGTTTCGACAATGAAATAAATACAAATTTCTTCCAGGACACCACTGGAGTTTCTGACGACGGTTCATTGGATTGGTCACTCGACAGGATACTATTTGGAGCAGACTGGACTTTGCCATTTGAATGACGAACGGGGGATTTTGGTATGTCTTTCTAACGTTTGAACCTCTTGGAATGCGATATCGGAACAACATGAACTTGTATGGGGTATTATAGATTTAGCACAAATAATATGAATAAGACAAGAGAAATCATACCATGATAAAGGACCGATGAAAGAGAATAACATGCGATTGAGGGTATGTTGAAATAGCCTTGAGCCAACGTGCAGAATGTGCCGACGATGTTTATAACACCAGAGTTACAGATTTGACTTTGTATAGAAAATCCAAAAGGATATAGTCAGTTCCTAGAGGTACCACTTCCATGTTCCGACATAGGACTACGATTGGTACTACTAAGAATGAGGCCAGGATTCCTATCAGATACTAACTTCACCAGGTGGTGGAGGGTGGTCAATTCCGGCTCATTTCAAAAAGTGACAGTTCGATATTTCCAGATATTTCCGAGTCTTTCAGGCGCAGCATTCCGATTTCTCGAGCTGAAGACCATTTGTTCCCTGTGAGGCAGAAAGACGACAGAAACATGAAGCAGCAATGGGAACATCCGCAGAGGCTAAAGCTAGTTCTTTCTGGATGCCAATAACCTTGGCCTCTCCAATTTTCCCGGTCTTGGTCAAGCATTCATGAAGACCATGAAGTCCCCAAACATTATTCAATCTTGCTTTGCGCCTGGGTAGGCTGTCGCTCAGTCCAAGGTCCTCTCGGTATACTAGTTCTGCTTCCTCAAGATGACCTTGTTCTAAGAGTAAGGCACCCAACGCATGCCGGGTTGGCTGCAACCAAGGCGGCGGGTCCGAATAAGGGAGAGTATCTTCCAGGGCAACGGCCTCTCGCAAGCTCCGAAATGCAGCTTCAAAATTCCCATCTCTATACTGGATCTCACCTTGCAGCATAGCCGATGCAACATTCAGTACATCGGCCTCCAGTGCCGGCAGGCTACTAAGACGGGTTCTCGGCACGAGGGCTTTCGCCGCCTCGAACTTGGCTTGTTCGAGCTTTGCTTCATCAACCCGACCAAGTACCGCGAGTGCAATACCTCGGCCGTAATAGATCATACTTGTTGTGGAACAGTACAACTGCTTGTCCTCTGGTATCGGAAGATTTTGAAGAATTTCCCCCCAGCGACCAAATCGGACTAAGACATGAACAATCGCACCGAGAAAGCTCTCAGCCCAATCTGCCATCGGAGGGCTAGAAATAGCAAGCACCTCGCTGCTAAGTATTCCAGGCAGACGATTTGCCGCCGAGAGTGCTTCCTTGGAGCGGCCAGAAATCAAGGCGCTATACAGTTTCACGTAGATGTTGTGCGCCCGATATAACTTGTAGAGATTGGTTCCTTCTGACCGTGCAAAGAACTTATCATCGGAAAGCATAGCTTGGTGATTCGAGTCCACGGCTCTACGGTAATCACCACAAGCGATATCGATGTGTGTCGGCATATGCAGCATATGGGATGTCTCGGGCATTAAAAAGCGTAGCCGATCGGCTGCTGGCAAGGCGATTTCTGGGTAAGGGGCCATTTCCATCAAATGAATATAGAGATGGCATAGCGCGGGATGTTCTGCGCCCCCTGGAAGGGTCATCGCCTTCTCGATTATCTCACGAGCGAGTACAGTATGATGGCCGGTAGGCTCTCCAGTATCGAGGTTCCACAGAGCACGTGGAGTAAAACACATCAAGGCTTCTGCCGTGAGAGCGGCAATATCCAGGTCATCTGAAAACTTTTCATACACCGGACGCATAGCCTCCCCGTAGCTTCGATCTAGAGAGCGAAGGTCCTTAGGTATCACTTCCGATTGTGGAAGTCGAGCTTTCAGTGCCTCGATTAGAGCAAATTCCACCGGGGTTTCTTGGGTAGTGTATGTTTGAGCTTTTTGAAGAAGCTGCCGGGCTTCGGTGGTCGATTTAAGCAAGTCGGAGGGATCAAATCGAATCCAGGCCTTGTTGTAGTTAGGTCCAATGGCATAGGAAAGACCTCAATATGCCATGGCACAAGTTTCGTCATGTGTAATAGCGTTCCTGAAGCAACGGGCAGCTTCTCCATGATTGAACCCTTGCGCCCAACGATATCCGCGATCAAACCAGAGTTGACATTCTGGAGAGCTTGTCTTGACGGGTAGTTGATATGAACCGAGATCATAGTATGGATCTTCCGACATGTTGATTTTGTTACTGAGGACGTTTAAGAGAACGTAAGGTGGGGGGTTGGAAAGTGCGGAGAATGGATGTGCAACTCGACGTTCTAAATATAAAACTACTAACAGATGCAAATCCTTACCCCTTTGGGTATGTACATCGCCGAAGTAGAGGGACCCCACAGCATCGGCGAACTTCAAAACAGGCAGGGGTAAGCCTGGGAATAGGTAGCATCCTGTGAGAATACAGCTTCATTATCATCTACCTCATACAGCTCATACCCACAGATAGTTTCAGGTCTCGGGAGGATGCCCAGTGAATCCGATGTCCTAGCCGTTTTGTCCCTTTCGATATAAATGGTTCTGATTCATATTATTTCGATAGTACCTAGGTACCTGTGCTCCCGAGGTCTTCATTTCCCTATTTGTAACAAGATGGAAGGTCTGAAAGCACATAAGGGATTTCATGATCAATTTTTAAATATTTAATGGCCTAATTAGGCTCAAATGTCGCATTGTGTGTGTCTTGTCCCTGTTCAAACGGGGATAACTACACCAAAACCTTAGGTTTCTACTATGGAGGTTCCGAGATCAGACGACGAGATGAATAATCATAAATAAGGAGCAGGGCTCTATCTACGTAAAAGCCGACTTTTCATCCCACCAGCCCACCGGGGCAAATTCCATTGTGAGCACGCATGACAAACTTACACACCAATTCACTGTGTCCACGGATACTGCCAAGGTAAGGGCCGGGGTGGATCTATTGAGATAGTAGAATATGTGAACCTTGCTTTGTATGAGTATTTGAGTATTATTTGAGTATTGCTTTTTAGCTCACGACATACACAATTCACAGTGCTTTGAGGACAGCTATATCCAGTCAAATCCAACCCGAACGTCATGTAGAAGACTAGAAGCTTCAGATATCCAGTTTTTTAGATCTCCATTGTCCCGTGTGGCTGCGGAGGAAGCTGACCTTTTGAGAACTTCTGACTCTGTTCCCAATGGAGCATTCCAAATCTCATCGCTGTCTGGCATGGAATAAGATAAATCGGCAAGGGTCAAAAGGTCATTTCTGTCACAATTGGTGTTTCCTTCAGTAATGTCAGAGGAAGTGGACAGTCGGCAGACCTTATAAAGGGTCAGTCCGAATCTCTTGATCTCTTCAATGTTCAAATATACAAGCGCGAGTGGTGTATGGGTGTTGTGTTGTATGATCATATTAGGATAATAAAACATTCCCCGCTGTCGACAGGTTTGCACAAGTGCGGTCAGGAGTTTGTATTTGTCGTCTGGGAGTCGGTATCGCATGGTCAGATCCATACTAGCGTTTTCTCTGGCCATGAAAAGGGCAAGGATGATATTCAAGAGGACACTCTGGAACGTTGTTATAGGCAACGAGGTATTAGTGTTTCGGTATGCATTCGAATTCGCAACACACCATTGGTCCTAATAAAGATAAAAGAGAATGTCAGCTGCGGAGTTTGTATTTAGATTGTCAGATGATCCTTCTCACCATTTGCGCGTGAAAAGCAGAACATAGTCTACCATGCAGACGTATAGACGCGTCTCGCGCCTCCCGAGAACCGTTCACCCACAGTCCCATTGCGACAATAGATTGAACAAGTACACATGGGTCTTTGGCAACATTAAACGTACTTCGATGGAGAAACGGCCACGCTGGGTGGAAAGTTTCAAAGTAAATATCGATATATTCATGAGCAATCCAAGAGGAAGCGTCGGGAAGGAAATTATCGATCGTGGAAACAGGCGGCAAAGGGTGGAATTCATCGATCCAACGTTGTTGTTCGCTTGTAATTTCATCCGGAGCAGGTACGCAGGTGATACCTCGATGCTGACAGGCGTTACATGGCAATCCACCTTCGCAGCGGCCTTTCCGTGCATGGCAGGCGGTGCATGCCTTGGACTTTCGAGATGGGGGCACTTGTTGCTGTGGGTGATAGGTTCGGACATGGCGTCGCAACAGATCACTAAGTATAATATCAGGTGAAGATGTCCCAGAATATCGAAGAAATTACTGCATTACTCACTTCCTTGTCAGGACACTCTCACAATGAGGACATGTAAGATTGGTTCGCCCATTGTGATGATTCAGATGTCGATTCAGATGCTCTTTACGTCGATATTTTGCGTTACAATCCGGATAATCACATTGGAACCATGAGGGGACGACATCAGGAAGGGGAGACATTGAGCAAAATGTTGTGCGAACAGCCGTTGAATTTTCACGTGCTGAAGACATAGATGTTTTCTAAGGGAATGGAAGAAAAGAAAATCAAACGGGATGGCCGGTCTATTAATTAAAGTGGAGGCAACACCTGAGCAGAGGAATCGCCACCCTATCCCACCCATCCCACCGGGTGGAGTCTACGGGTATCCCACTTGATGAATAAGGAAATAGCTACGGAGTATGACAGAAATATTATCTATACAGTCATACCTAGATAGGTTATATAAGTGATAAAATATTCCCCTTCATTCCACTACATCTGTTGATTGCACCTATGATGTCTAACCTTCCTCATCCAGGAATTTTATGTCATGAATCCGAATTGGACAGCCTTGAAAGCACCCAAATTTATTCTGATGCAAATCTCAAGCCAGTCATTTCCAAATTGGCCAGCATACATGCCCTTCCGGAATTTGAAGTTTACTGGGATTCTGAAGACCCCGACAATCCTCGCCTATGGCCACTTTGGTACAAAGGCCTCACCGTCGCTGCTATGAGCCTTGGTGCTACCATTGTCAGTCTCTCTAGCACATTATATACATCTGGGATCCCAGGGTTACAGGAAGAATTCCACATTTCCAAGATCGTGGCCCTCCTCGGTGTCACGACCTACCTTTTGGGAATGGGAATAGGCAGCATCCTCTTTGCTCCACTCAGCGAGCTGCTAGGTCGCCGGCCAATTTACATTGTCTCAATGACAATATTTCTGTTGCTATTATTGCCGAGTGCTTTAGCGCAGAATATTCAATCTATTCTTGTGGGTAGATTCTTCGGAGGATTCTTCGGGAGCGCATTGATGTCGAACTCGCCCGCATCGGTGAACGACATCGTCTCCGATAAGTACCGGGCTTTGGCCTTTGGCTTCTGGTCTATTGGTCCTAGCAATGGCCCCGTCTATGGCCCGATCATTGGAGGCTTTGTATTTCAATATCTTGGTTGGAGATGGACAAATTGGATTGTTCTCATTATTGGTGGCGTCGCCTTGGTTCTGATTGCCTCTGTCAAAGAAACATATGCCCCAGTGATTTTGAAGAGACGGGCCACCAGAAAACGAAAGGAGACGCAGAATCCAAAATGGTGGACTCGTTATGATGATGGTCTTGGTTTCATGTCTTTACTGAGAGTAAATCTCAAAAGACCCTTTGTGATGCTCTTTACTGAACCGATATGGTAAATAATCCTCCTGTCATCGTACAAACCTGCCCTAAATCTAACTTTTCTTTACAGCATATTCTGGGATGGCTATGTTGCAATCGTTTATGGCATTCTCTACTTATGTTTCGTCGCGTATCCAATCGCTTTCCAGCAAGAGCGTGGATGGTCGCCAGGTATTGGAGGTCTTTCGTTCATTGGTATTGGTGTCGGCGTCTTTCTCTCCATCGCATGCGAGCCTCTGTTTCGCAAAGTGATCAATATTCACCGCAAAAATCCAGAAACCGGCATGGTACCACCTGAGGCCATGGTCAGTATCATTTTCTTTGGTGCCACTCTTCTAGCCATTGGTCAGCTGTGGTTTTCCTGGACTTGTACACCAAACGTTCACTGGATCATCCCTATCATCTCCGGTCTGCCTTTTGGTGTGGGAAATGCGTGCGTCTTCATTTATGCCCAAAACTACATAGCCCAGTCTTATGGCCTATATTCTGCATCTGCGCTTGCAGGAAATATGCTCACACGCAGTGTCATGGGAGCTTTCCTCCCACTTGCGGGTCCAGCGATGTATGAGACCCTCGGCTTGAACTGGGCAGGTACAATCCTAGGACTTGTGGAGACAGCTTGTATCATGATCCCTGTGGTTTTCTACTTTTATGGTCACAAAATTCGAGAGGCAAGTCCACTTATCAAAGAGGCGAAGAAATTGCAAGCGGCAAGTTGAAAAAGCCTCTAGGAGGACGTTCAGGACGAATGTCGCATATATGCTTTTTTTTTTGTCTACATTGAGCGTGCAAAATCATGTAAGATATTAAGTGTTCGAGAAGAACAGAATTCTTTGAATCCTGTTGGTATGGTCGTCCTTTGGAAAATTGCTTTTTCCTCGCTTCAAACCTCTATTCATTCTGTTTTTCATCGTTCTTTGTAGAGTTTCCAAGGTTGTGTGAGATCAATACCTCTTATGATGTGAGGCCTCAGGCTTCAAGGTTGGTGCCTCAGACATCAACCCCTCTCAGCGTGCCTTTCGTAGCAATCAACTCTCTCCCTCCCCACTTCTTAAGCCCTACGTACGGTAGACGCCTAAACAATATATATTTCCTTAAACCCAACCTTCCCTTCAAACCACCATATCACTTTACCATTTCCTATCCTTGGTAGCCTAGAAGTGCTTCCAAGGGCATTCTTTCCATCAAAGAAGCAGGATGGGTTTTTATATGAAGGCTGCTACTAATACTCATATATACTATACACGCCATATCCCGATCCACCGGCATTCCTAAGTGCGTTGCGCTCCATTCCAACCACCGTGAACCATTGATCCATGAGATTTGTATCGATCTCGCCATTTTGAAATCAACCCTAGTTCCCGTCGTTGCCCCCACCACATCCTCAACGGTTTCAGGGCAGCTCTACACATGACAATGAGTTCAAGATCCATGAATACACGATCAAAAAGGTCAACATTGAGATATTGTAAGTTTGACTTGATCATGTCTGTCTTCTCTCCTTCTCTTGCCACTGCCCTTTCTGACCGGTAGACTTGAATCTTGAGGTAGAACGATCACCACAGCGAAGCATATCAGGGAGGATTTATCACACAGACCCTGGGGGTTACGGCAGCTGCCAAAGAAAAGCTTTTCATTGAACACGCTCTTTAAAAAAACGTGAACACAAGGGATGCCAAGGCAATGTGGGTCGCTCGTTCTAATGACTACACCTCAAGTACACGTCAATACCCCAACAAGTGCGATCAGTTTTCGAGAAAATTGAGAGTGGAGCCCTGAAATGATTGTGCCCCGGTGGAGGAGCAAGGCGATGTTGGTTAATATCAGGGAGAGAGATCTGCTCGGCTCCCTGTATGAACCCGTGAACCGTACGGAAAGCCAGACCTATCAAAGCGCCATGTCTCAAATCTTCACGCTAAGTTCCGACGGTGAAACAGTGGAATAGGCATCATTCACCAATTGAGCCTTTTCCAGCGTATACTGATTGAAATAACCCCTTACCCCGGCCGAGCTGTCGGTAGCTAAAATCGGGACGAGAAACTGCGGATAGAGCTGTCGCACTAAAGAATAGTAAAAAAGGGAGAAAACGAATGAAAGTGGAATATTTCAGAGTGGAGCCCCTTGCAAGCCTCAAGCCTGAAGCCTGTAGGATGTGCGAGATCGGCGGAGAATGATCTCATGCCTCGGCCCCTCTTAGAAAACAGATCTCGACATAAAAAAACAAGAAAAAAGATTCGCCAGGGGAAACAGCTCCAAAATTCCACAATCTCTGATATTCAAGAATGTCGTGAGTGCTCATATACAACGGCAAGAGAAAAAAAACCTCCCAGACTAACTTTCACAGTGCCCTTTTAACAACTCTCGGTCTCCGCGCCGTCCCTGGCCAGGTACCCACGAACCATGCATCGGCCTTGCTGGTGGTGAACTGGTTCTTCGCATACATTTTGACAAGCCCCCGAGGCGCAAAGATCCGTCTGGGTCTTGATCACAATGTCAACCCGCGTGAGGACTTGACTACGTACGGCGAGGCGGCCGTCCAGTCGGGAAAGATTACCCGTCGCGCCCTTGACCAGCTTAAGCGACAGACGTCGGCGCATGCCAATGTGCAGGAAGGGTTTTCTTTGTTTGTTGCAGCGAGTATGTGGAAGTCCATTTTATTGATTGGATTTATGACGAACCTGCATCTTGTGAAATTGCTGCACTGTAATACTGACCTTATGATCTAGTCCTCGTCTCCTTGTACGCCGGTCTGCCCAATGAGACTATCAACACTATCGGTGTTTGGTATTCAGTTTCCCGTGTCGCCTATCACCTGTTCTACGTAAAAATCGAAACCCACTCTTTGAGCTTTCTGCGCTCGGCGGCTTGGTGGTCCGGGAACATCAGCTGTCTTTATGCACTGGTGCAAGCCAGCAAGAAGTTGTAAAATATATGGAGGCGCTCTTTGATTGTGCTCTAGTCTCCGAAGATAGATGGGCTGAACAATACAATACAATTGCATGTATTATCCGGGCACTGGGCCGAAGATGGCAGTCGATATAAACATTGGAAGTCCCAGGTGGCGTGGCTAGGCGCTAGGCACCTTCTGTGACAAAGAGGCTACCAGGACTGACTAGTCGAGGAATATGTCGAGTGTACCACGAATATGAAGGCCAAGATATGAGGCAGGCGCCCGTTAAATATTTCTTCAACGGCGAGTACAACGAATTGTCGCGGGACAACTCACTCCATCCAAGTCTAGGCGTTAGCTACCTTCATAATTACAATATCCAACGCAAAATAAAAACCCGGAAGGAAATGAGGTCTTGGAAGTCCTTCATGCCTGGAAAAACCACAACATCATCACCGTGAGAATGTTGCATGACGACCTGTTCCGTTGATTGGTGGAAGAACCCAACCCTCAAGGTATAGATCAGCCCCAGACGGGGGAATGAATCCCGGCCATAACGATGAGTTACACAATTCAACGTCCAAGCTCGCCCCAGCTTGTCCCGACAGTCTCCCCACATCCCCGCTTGTTAATACCCTTGGCGAAATGCGGAGAAATGACTCCATTTACGGTCTATACACAACCCCCCGGTAACTCGCTCAATTGCCGCATTCCACAGGCTCTGCCGATCCCGCCAGCCTGCCATGAGATCGCCTTTTACAGGCGGAGAAATCTCTTTCCTCTGACCGTGCCGTTGCCCGGACATTGGTAATCTGGGGAGAAGGCAGGCTCACAATTGAGCTCCATCTGGGGTATTCTTATAAATTAGCAATGCCTGCTTAACTCTCAGATTAACCGACAGCATCATCAATTGATCTCATTGACCTTGCTATAATGAAGTTCCTCGCTATCGGTGCGCTCCTGCTCAGCACAGTCGGTGCTCTTGCCACAGAGCATATCATCAAAGGCGCCCAGATCATCCCGGCCAACGATAAGGCAGCACTGAAGAAGGTCGGTGCTTATGGACATCACAAGCACCACGACCGTCGGACAGTGACAATCCGGTCATCGAAGAGTGACACCGATGATGTCTCGGATGATTTTCTTTGGGGTATTAAGACTGCCAATCACGGCGGCAGACTTCTCTTGCAAAAGGGGAAGACATATGTCATTGGCAAGAAACTTGACCTCAGCTTCTTGGATAATATCGAGGTGCAGCTTGAGGGTGAAGTGAAAGTACTAATTAGCCCCAATGCTGGGACTGATTGAACCGCTCTGACGTGTACAGTTCACCGACGATATCGACTACTGGCAAGCAAACAACTTCTACTACTCTTTCCAGAAATCTATCACTTTCTGGGTTTGGGGTGGTCAGGATATCAAGATCTTCGGCAAGGGTACTCTTAATGGTAATGGCCAGGAGTGGTACAATGCCTTTGCCGGCCTGGAAGTTCTGGTGAGCATGACCTTGGAAAGAGTTGGGAAATGACTTGTGCTAATGGATAATCCAGGACCCGGACAACACTTTTTACCGTCCCATTCTATTCATGACTGACAACGCTACCCGCGTGTCTGTCGAAGGTATCACCCAACTCAACTCGCCCTGCTGGACCAACTTCTTCGTCCGCACCAACGATGTCTCTTTCGATGATGTCTTTATTAACGCCTATTCCACCAACGCATCTGTAAGTCGTGCACCTGGTACATTATCGATCAAATCTAACCCGTTGGCAGGCCTTGCCCAAGAACACCGACGGATTTGACTCCTTGAACGTCGACGGTCTCAGCGTGACCAATACCCGCGTCGATATCGGCGATGACTGCTTCTCGCCCAAGCCCAACACAACCAACATTTTCGTGCAGAACCTGTGGTGTAACAATACCCACGGTGTCAGCATGGGAAGTATTGGACAGTACTCGGGAGTCGAGGACATCATTGAGAATGCCTGGATTGAGAACGTGACTTTGTTGAACGGCCAGGTAAGATACTCCCCCCATATCTATATATGAGCGATTGGTCCTGATTAGAATTCAAGAACGGCGTCCGTCTCAAGGCTTGGGCTGGACAGGACATCGGCTTTGGTCGTATCAACAACATCACGTACAAGGACGTTCACATCGAAAACACCGACGCCCCTATCGTGTTGGATCAGTGTTACTTCAACGTCAACGCCACCACGTGTGCCAAGTACCCGTCATCAGTCAACTTCACCAACATTGCCTTTGAGAATATTTATGGTACTTCGTCGGGCAAGAACGGTAAGGTTATCGGTGACTTGACTTGCTCGCCTAATGCTGTGTGTTCGGGTATTAAGCTCTCTGATATCGATATTACTAGCCCGGCTGGTGGTCCCCCGGTTGTGACCTGCGATGGCATTGATGGAGATGTCGGTGTGGAGTGCCAGTCGAGCTCAGCTTAGGTGCAGTATAATACTGTGAGATGAGATTAGTTTCGGAAATAGTTATGAATCAAAAGTACCGAAATGAACTTAAAGAAAAAGCATCAAATATTGAGTTAGGAAGTGTAGTCCAACAGGGGAGAATGTCCGAGCACAGTGCGGAGTAATCATCTCCGAGATAAAACCACATCCAACCGGATAGCAAAACCATCAACTCCCCACAATCATCACCCGCAGGTTTTTCACAGGGATTGGTCACAGCAAGTCGCTTATTCTGCATTGATTCTGTATGTATTCTGCGCATGATCATACGGAGCTCTGACCCAACATCTTCGGCCCCAACACGAACAGCCAAGCAGCCAAGCAGCGAATATAGAGAGTTAAGACTCCCAACAGCTCCATCTAGACCTCCTAGCCAATGAAAATGAAAACAAGCATCGCCAACCCTCTGAAGACCCCGAGTGAAAATAGATGTTGACATCCGACCGAGCCGACGTTCCCAAAGAACAACAGCAGAGAAGATTCAAAACCAAGCGTGTCATCCTGGATGCAATCTCGTCATGATGGATAGCATCCCCCTCATATCTCATATTGGGCTATTTCCTCTCCACACCCCACACTCTCCCACAATTTGAATGGTAGCCCGGCTGAGACTATATCCGCCCTCTTGGGCCAAAGGTTTCATGCCTTGTTCGGAATGGCCCAGGATCCGGTATCCTAGTGACCTGCTTGCAAATGCTTACAGTACTTGCAAATCTCCCCGATCTGGGGGAGATGCATCCACAATCTCCTTTGCCCCCACCCCCAGATCCCCGGAAAGGCGGAGTACGGGGAAAGGACGGGATCTCTGTTATAAGAACGCCGACGTATACACGGGGTTTCGACTTTTTTCTCGCTTTCTTCCCTTTGTCTGTGCTATTATCTTCCCACAGATCCTAGCATTCATATTCAACATGGAGAAGATGGATAGCCAACATCAGCACATTGAAAGTGCAAAGGCTAGTCCGCAAGGAATGGAGTCTGGAAAGCAATGCGACTTTTACGTTGAAGACCGAGTGGCTCATCTATCCGAGGAACATCGCCAATATATTCTCGCGAAGTATGGAACGCTCGATCTAGAACCTATCCCCGACATGACCGATGCCGATCCATACAATTGGCCGCGATGGAGGGTGAGAGACCACCACTCCTATCGTCCGTTCACACTTCGAGCATGTTTCTAATATGATTATTTGATAGAAAAACTTGAACTTGACCCTAGTCGCCTTCCACGCCATGATGGCCACATTCACTGCCTCGTCAATCCAATCTGCATTCGAAAATATCTCCGAAGACCTCGACGTTAGTATGCAGCGAACCAGTTACCTTGTCTCGCTCTTCATTGCTGTCCTGGGTGGTGCGCCTCTCTTCTGGCGCCCGCTGTGTAATCGCTATGGTCGCCGCCCCATCTTCCTGATCTCGTTGATCTGTAGCTTGATTGGGAATGTTGGCTGTGCGAACAGTCCTTCCTATGCAACAATGGGTCTCTGTCGTGCCATTACTGCCTTCTTTATCAGCCCTGCGGCTGCTATTGGTAGTGCCGTTGTCGCGGAGACTTTCTTCCGGAAAGATCGTGCTCGCTGCATGGGTGGGTGGACATTGATGGTTACTCTGGGTGTCCCTGCCGCTCCGTTTATCTTTGGATTCGTTGCTTTGCGTGTGGGCTATCGCTGGATCTACTATATCCTTGCAATTGTGAGTTTTCCCAACCCAACTCCTGGAAGATAAATCCGTCTAACCATTCGCTTCCAATAGGTCAACGCAGTCCAATTCATCCTCTACTTCTTCTTCGGATCGGAATCCCTCTACCTCCGCAGCAATGTACCCCCCAACAACGTTGTCACCGCGAAGCAGAGTCTATTCGGATTCAGCCGCATTGACCCTACACCGCTGAAACTCTGGGACTTCTTCCAGCCCCTGAGCTACATGATGAAACCATGCGTGATCATTCCAGCTGTGGCCTACGCAATGGTTTTCCTCTGGGGCAGTATCGCGCTCACAATCGAGATCTCCCAGATCTACCCCGCCAAGTTCGGCCTGAACACCCAGCAGGTTGGTCTGCAATTCCTCGGTATTATTATCGGATCTGTCATTGGTGAACAAATCGGCGGGTTTATATCCGATCGCTGGATGCTTATGCGTCAGAAGCGCACCGGAGAGCCATCCCCGCCAGAATACCGTCTTTGGTTGAGTTATATTGGCCATTCTTTGACGATCTGTGGGATTGTGGTTTTTGCTATCGAGATCCAGCATTCTGGCGGTGCATGGACTATCGCTCCCGTTATTGGCGCTGCTATTGCCGCTGGCGGTAATCAGATTGTTACTACTGTTGACATTACTTACGCGGTTGATTGTTACCGCGAGGATGCTGCCAGTGTGGGTGTGTTTATTACCTTTGTTCGGCAGATTTGGGGGTTCGTTGGTCCTTTCTGGTTCCCTCAGATGTTCGAGGTTGTTGGCTGGGCTGGTGGTGCTGGTATTGCCGTTGCCCTCATAGTTGGTGTCAGTGTTATTCCCACTATCTTGGTGCAGTGGCGAGGAGATGGCTGGCGTTGATGAACTTGGTCGAGGACATATAATTGCTCTTTTTATCAACTAAATAAGAGAATGTAGATATTCACACAGTAGAAGATGGTGCCTGCTACGTTTCGAGCTACTCAATAGTATTGGAATATGGAATACTCTTATTCTACAATAGTGAATTAACTTGATACCACTGTCCCATGCGTTGTTGATACAATCATTCTGCTTAAATCGAATATACTGTATGTTACTGCTATCAAAGAGGAAGCCCCCCTATACCCGTGAATGGTTTAGCTTGGCAATGACTGTCAATTCGCTATATGATATTTTCCACCTACAGCTCGAGGATATAAGTCGGAGACAGTTCATAGGTCCATGGCCACTATCAAAACTGATCAACAAACAGTTGGATTTGGAGCTGTCAAAATGAAGCTCATATACATAAAATACTAAATTACCAAGAATTAAGAATCAAAATCTACCACCCATCAACCCTTCGCATCCTCAAGTGCATCCCCTCGACCGGCTTAATAGTAACAGCCCCAGCAACATGTATCACCTGATTTGGATCCTGCATCTCAAACAAAAACCGTCCAACAACGCCAGCAACCGCACACCGCAGTTCTGCACGCGCAAAGTCCTTCCCAATACAAGATCTCTGCCCATGCAGGAATGTGATCTGTGCGAAATTCGTCGATGCCCCACCATTATTGTTCGGAATACAGTGTCCGTTCTTGTCCGTGTCAATCCAGCGCTCAGGCACGAATTCGTCTCCGTTATCGCCCCAGAAGAGTGGGCTTCGGTTTATCGCCCACGGACATAACACCACTCGCGTCCCCTTCGGAATGTACTTCCCTGCTACAACGGTATTGCGGATTGCTTCGCGGATTGTCGTTGGGACTGTTGGGTACAGACGGAGGACTTCTTGGCAGACGCCATTTAGTAAAGGGAGAGATTCAAGATATTGGTAGGTTATTGGGCTGTCGCCTGATGGGATCTTGGAGCGGATTTCATCGCGGAGGCGGGTTTGGTATTCTGGGTGGAGATGGAGCAGATAGCAGGCCCAGGTTAAAGCGCTGGCGGTGGTCTCGTGCTGTGAGGAGTTAGCTAGTGGCTCGAATACCCAGGGTATGCAAGCTGATTCTAGCAATGCAGTTGGACTGGAATACTCACCCCGGCAGCCAAAAATGTCAACATTTGATCAACCAACTCCGTATCCGAGAAATCCCCACCAAGCATCATCGTCCCCAGAATATCAGCCTCGAGATCCTGAGCAGAAACCTTCGACCCAGCAAGACTGGTTCGCTTCTCGCGCACAATCTCGTCGCACGTATTGCGCAGATACGCCGTCTCAGTATTTAGTACGTCGTTCATCCGCCACGGAACACGCCTTGCCATCCACTGCGGTAGTGCAAAGTTCATCACCAGGAATGCCATCTTCTCTCTAGTCGGCTCAAGGATCTTCGCGAAGCTGTCTGCCACCTTGTTTCGCTTGTTGTGAAGCGAGCCAAAGTCACGTCCCATTGCTATGGGCCCGATTATATCGAGTGTGAGGCGACTGCAAGATTGTTAGTGTTGTATATCCCGGGGATATTCTTTGATCCCTGTAACACATACCTCGCCCACTCGGACATCTCAACCTTACCCTCCAGGTCCTCTGGACTCGTTCCGTCCATCGGGTTTACCTTGATATCTTTCTCGAGTTCATCTAGCAACTGCCCCGTCTTGCTCCACATGAGCGAATACATCGAGCGGATATTTTTAATATTGAACGCTGGAGTGAGTGCTTTGCGCTGCTTCTTGTGGGCTAGACCTTCCGAGGTAATCATCCCGAAGCCAATGATCCGTGCCAGGAAGTTGCGCATCCGCCATGGCTTCTCGAAGTCGTATGTGTTCGTGCTCATCACATCTAGTAGTGCTTGGTGGTTGGTTGGGATCACGTAGCTTTGATTGAACGTGTCGCGCATGTGGATAAGGCCTTCATTTGGGACGGTTTTCATCCATTGGAGGGGTTTTGTTCCTCGTGGTGAGTCGAAGATGAGTTCTATATGCGAGCCCTGTCTAATGTTAGGACTCTGTGTATGCTTTCATTTTGCTTTGGTGTTTCCTACCTGGACTTTCGGTAGGTGCCGCATCGGGCTCAGTAGTAACGGCCATAGTATTATGCCGTAGAAGGCTTTTAGGAGGATGTTTACTCCCAGTGCACTGAGGCTGATTGTTTGGAAGGTGTTGTCGGCGAAGACAGTGCGTTGGAGGAAATACGCCTCGGCCAGGGTAAATGCGCCTACTACCAGTATACTGTCGCCCAAGGCCATGTTGCTTTGAATGTAGTTGAAAGACAAAAGCCTCGGATTCAGGAGTCGAAGTTCATATCAACTCATTTTCCCATCGGATATGCCCCACAAAGATCGGCACTCCTGTTGGGGTGACCAATGCGAGACCTCGGCTCTGTGAACTGCCATTATTTGGATCTGCGTGCTAGTTCTACGTGCTCGGTAGTGTTTCGTAATTGCCATAGAGGGGGATGTAGAGTTTGGAGGCGCATGTGGACTATGTCAGTAGCCTGTGATGATCCAGAATTCCAATGTGGAGGCTTAGACTAGTAGTTCATAGGATATCCATGGGGGTTAAGGCTTAGGGCTTGGGGTAATAAGGTCTCCATTGCGGGGATGCCAAGAGACATGTGAAAGAAGAGAAAGAAGAGAAAGAAAAGAAAGACAAGAAAGACAAGACAACAAGATCAGAGAATTCAACATTCTCAACAGAACTGTCGATCTTTCGCCGATCCCTGTGGGGAATATTCTCTCGCATTCTTTTCCTTGTTAGTGGAAAAGCTTTAAAATCGTGAAGCCTCGGCTAGATATCCCCTAAACATTCTATCCTTAATACCTTTGATATAATTATTATCTTAAATATAATCCGATAATCACCACTTTACCCTCCGACATCAAACCTCACAACCTCGCATCCCAAATAGCAACAATGTCTACCCTCAACCTCATCACCCAATACACCCAAACAGCTCTATCTCACCTCCCAGAGCCAACCCAGCACCTCCTCCGCAACCCAACAGCCCAAAAGGCCTTCGGCGTCCTTGCTGCCCTCACCATTCTACGCGCTACAAACCGCGTCTTTTCAAAATGCACACTGCAAAACTGGACCTCCAATCAACCATGGATTTCAGCCCGCGAACTCATCCTGTTAACGGGCGGCTGTAGTGGAATCGGCAAGCAAGTGATGGAAGATTTAGCGCGCACAGGCGTGCGTGTTGTCATCCTCGACATTAATGAGCCGAATTTCACATTACCCGCCAACGTCACCTTCTACAAGGCGAATATCACCTCCTCGGCTGAAATCGGCCAGGTCGCGAGCAAGATCCGTGACAGCCACGGCGAGCCTACAGTCTTAATAAACAACGCTGGTGTTGGACATGACGGGACCATCCTAGATGAGTCCGAGGAGAAGATTCGTCAGACGTTCGAGGTCAATACCCTGTCTCATTTCCTTATGGTCAAGGAGTTCTTGCCGGCCATGATAAAAGCCAATCATGGTCATGTTGTTACTATTGCTAGTATGGCCAGCTTTGTAGCGCTCGGCGAGATGGTGGATTATTGTTGCTCCAAGGTTAGTGCGCTTGCGTTCCATGAGGGATTGCGACAGGAGTTGAAGTACTGGTATAATGCGCCCAATGTGCGCACAAGGTGAGTTACCCTCGGATTGAGTGTGATGTGAATTTCTGCTAATGGTTGCTTTAGTATTATCCACCCCATGTGGGTGCGTACACCCATGATCAAGATGCTCACAGATAACGAGGCACATTTCCATCAGCCCATCATGACCCCCCAGGTCGTGTCTGATGCTATCTGTAAACAGATCTTGACTCAGACGAGTGGCCAGGTCATTCTGCCTGCTAGCCAATCGGTGGCTAGATTGGTGCGTGCTTTGCCGACCTGGATGCAGGAGGGTGTGCGCACTTTCGTGTCGGGTACGTTAAAGAAGATGCGTATTGTGCAGCAGGCGGAGAAGGCGCAAGCGCAGTAGATATTTTGTTTTGGAAATGACTGCCCAGGTGGAGATGTGATTACGTTCTACCCATTTTGGATGGTATACAGGATGTATATATTGCTGAGAGCGGAAGAAATATCACAGACTGGCCCATGGAGTTATAATGTTTCCCCCGAGGAATAGCCAGAGTGGATTTGCGTCAACTTTAGCACTTTGAGTAATATCACAGTTCATGCATAGCATTGTACCTTTTCATGAAATAGGCCGTATAGACGTCACTAGCCAGAGACACAGAATATTTTGACTATTACTGTCTTAAAACACTGGATGCATGTCTTTCATATGTACTCAATCCATGTATGTACAGTATGTACGTCGTTCCCCTAATCACACCATCAACTCGGCCAATACCGTCTCAACCTTCTTCCCCTGCTCGGTCTTCGCAACGTCCCCCAACTCCAAATGATAAATCGGCGCAACATGACACTCATGATTCCCGACGAACAACTCCACATTCTCAAAGCCCTGCTTAAACCTCGCCGCGAAGTCTTGAATCAGAGGCAACATAATCTCATTGCCGCCCGCGGTAATCAACACCGAATTCACCGGGAATGTCGTAAACCAATCCGCCGGGGCGGTCGATAAATCAGTGTAATAGTCCCGCTTCCCACGGCCAATATAGGCTGTCGCCCACGGCCCTGCCACTTCCAGGCTGATGATATCACCGCTGTCGTAGACCTCCATACCTGGGAATTCTTTCTCGAGAAGTGTCCATGGAGCGATCATCACTGCACCGCCAAGGTTGCTGTTCAATGGCAAGGGGTTGATCTGTGCGTGTGGGTGGGCCAGGTGAGAGAGAACTCCACCAACCAGGTTGCCACCTGCCGAGTCTCCACCCAGGAAAACCGTGGACGGGTCGCGGTTTGGTTGTGAGACGATGTATCGCAGACAATTCACGGCTTGTCGGAGTTGAGTCGGGTAGACGGCGATTGGTGCCAACGTGTAGGTCAGACTGAAGATTGCCACGCTTTTGCCTGATGCTCTAAGGTCGCGGAGGAGTTGCGCGTAGAATTTGAAATAGCCCATGTTGGCGGGGAGTGCAAAGCCACCTCCTGAATGATGTGGTTAGTTGGATGGTCTTCCTTTGTGTTGGCTGTATACATACCGTGGTACCAGACTATCACGTTGTCGGCATTTCGATCGCCCACCCAGTGGCCTAATGCTCCATCACCCAATGCTACGGATTCAGGCAGTCTGCCGGTCTTCTTGGAGTGTTGTTCGTAGATCTTATGAGATGGCGGTAGGATGTACTGCATCTGACTCGTGGTCAGGCGCAAGGTCGCCTTGCGGAACACCGCATAACCCAAGTGTAGGGACAAAGACTTGGCTTGGCGTTCGGTGCGCCGAAGGCCAGTCAGGAGAGCGTAGATGTAGGCGATTATGATGGAGGCCACGGCCGGGAAGAAGTCCAGTTTCTCCTTTAAGGAGAGCTTCACATTGGATAATTTGAAAGACATGACTGTGACTAGGGGCCACGATATTAGTTCGGTGTAGTAATATATTAACTAACCACTATATACTCCGTAGTTAATTAGTGAAAGTGAAGAGTGTCGATCCTTCGCAAGGCTATCCCGTTTAGGAAGGTGCCGAGGTCTGGAGGAAATTCCTCGGTCACAGCATGTCTTTGGAGGTTTAGCTATATTCCATGAATGTGTCTATACGGAGTACATCTATATGTTAACATATCTAAGGCTTTAGATATGTCTATGTAGATATCTATAGATCTGACATACCAACCGGATTAGGAGAAAACGATCTGTGTAACTTCTCTACTTTTATTGTACTAATTTGTCCAATAAATACATACTATATTGATATATATAATATATATACTACTAATATCAAATGTTCTAAACTCCCCGGTCTCCCCGTGGAAGGATTTAAGGTTCTGCGTGCTGCTTACCCCAAATTGACCAGTGTCGATCTGCCGATCAAAGGAGTCGTGAAACCGAGGTATGTCAACTTTCTTTTTAAATAACCTCAATATTGGCCACATACTCACTGGTAATTGCTCATTTGATTGCATTCATCCATCATGAACGGAATCAATGGCAGCAACGAAACTAAACACTTCGATATTATCATTGTCGGAGCAGGCATCTCCGGAATCAATGCCGCCTACCGCGTTCAAGATCAACTCCCCGGCTACAGCTACACCATCCTGGAAGCTCGTACCGATCTAGGTGGCACCTGGGATCTCTTCAAGTATCCTGGGATCCGTTCCGACTCAGACCTTTTCACCTTTGGTTTCCAATTTAACCCCTGGTCTCGCGATAATCCCATCGCTGAGGGCTCCGCCATCAAGGGGTATGTGCGTGACACAGCGATCAAATACGGCATTGACAAACACATCCTCTACAACCACCGCCTGTCATCGGCAGACTGGTCCTCCAATGAAAATGTCTGGTCCCTAGCCGTCGACCACAATGACTCCCAACACATATACACCGCCCGCTATGTCATCTTCGGCACAGGCTACTACAACTACAAGGATCCACTGAAAGCCGATATCCCTAGCCTGGACACCTTCCAGGGCCAGATCGTCCACCCACAGTTCTGGCCCGAGGACTTGAACTACAAGGACAAGAAGGTCGTTATCATCGGCTCCGGTGCGACCGCCATTACTCTCCTCCCAAATCTCGCCGACCATGCCGCCCGTGTCACAATGCTCCAGCGCAGCCCAACCTACATCCTCTCCGTCCCAAACCGTTCAAGCAGCCGGTGGCTCTCCTATCTCCTCCCTAATTCCCTATATAACAGGATGCAACGCATAATCTGGCTCTACACCACCCGGATCTTCTTCCTCTTCTGCCAGCGCTTCCCGAATTTCGCGCGCTGGCTGCTAAAATTGAACGTGCGCAAGCAATTGCCCAACCATATCCCCTACGACCCACATTTCAAACCCAGATACAACCCCTGGGAGCAGCGCTTGTGTGTTTGTCCCGATGGGGATCTGTTCCGCAGTCTCCGGCAGGGCAAGGCGGATGTCAAGACCGATACTATTCGCGAGGTTACGAAGAATGGTATTATCTTGAATTCGGGAGAGCAGCTCGAGGCAGATATCATTATTACTGCTACTGGCTTGCGCTTGCAGATTGCAGGTGGCTCGGCGCTATCTGTGGACGGGAAGAAGATTGATGTTGGCGATAAGTATCTGTGGAATGGAATCATGCTCCAGGATATGCCCAATGCCGCTTTCGTAATTGGGTATACTAATGCCTCGTGGAGTCTCGGTTCGGATGCCACAGCCCAGTTTGTCTGTCGCTTGCTTAAGGAGCTTGAGTCGCGGAAGTTGATCGCTGCTGTTCCCCGCTTGAAGGAGAAGGATGCTGCAACGCTCCAGGATCGTCCTCTCTTGAACCTCAAGTCGACTTACGTATCAATTGCTGAGCGTGTCTTGCCCAAAGCTGCTGACCGTGGACCGTGGCAGCCGCGTGATCACTACTTGAAGGACTTGAAGTTTGCTCGCAGTGGTGATATGGACACCGGACTGGAGTTTGTGCAAGGGCCGAATCTGCGCCTGCGCCCTAAGATGTCCTGATTAATGTAGGTCTATGATATGTTAGCACCCTAACTAGCTACATTTGGGGGTGTCTGATTCGATGTACATATGACGTTTCAGGAGACTCAGTAACAATATATCCATTCCTATTCTTCAGCTGTGCAGGCTCCCTCGGTCTCCATTAAAACTAAACACATGCTGTCAGAGAGGTAAACAACTTCAACCCTCTCCCACGGCATCACATCTATCCGCTAATGCCTATCATGATGATGCATCTGATGGATCCGCACAGACGCTCATATTTCCAAAATACCACCCATGTTCAGGATTCGGCCACCTCAAATCCCGATCCGAACCAGCATTCCCAGCCTTACTATTAATCCCCTCAATATACTCCACCCCATCAGTGGTGACCTGAATCCCAGTCTCCTGAGTAATCCAGTATTCAGGCGAAGGCTGACTCCAATCCAAAAACGGCAGGTTGAGCGGCACTTTCGGGATGGGATCTGTAGTATGCGTGGCTCGGTAGATGCTGTTTGGCGGTTGTTGGTTGGTAATGAACTCGGCCAGCTTCATGTTTCCTGGTTTCGGTCCTCCAAATGTCCACTGATGATTTTTATATGTTAGCCGGCATCTACTCTGTTGTCCTGTTTTGAACCTTGACTTACAATATCCACAGTGAACCCCTGTGTTCGCAGAACAGTCCCTGCTAGTGCCGCAATACCCCCACCCAGACTGTGTCCTACAACGCTCAGCCTGTAGCCCGGATAAGCGCTAGTTGCATATTCAAGCTGGGTCGTCGCCTGGCTCGCTACGGCGCTCCAGTAAACCCAGAACCCATGATGGGCTTTGCATCCGGTGCACACGTCGTCAATCGGAGTGAGAACGATATCGAGATCTGTGTTGCCGTCGCTTTTCGATACCGTACCGCGGAATGTTAGGACGATCAGTTGCCGTGTGTGGTCTAGGGCAATATAGCCTGTGGGTCCGTTATCGCTGTGGAATGCGTTGATTACTGTTGTGTTGTCGGCTGCTACGAGTCCGCAGGTACCGTAGTCACAGGTCAGACTTTGGCCCGTGTGGTTGATGTTTTGATCACAGGCCGATAGGGTGGCGAATTGGGAAAACAGCGTGAATCGTTCCAGTAGCTCGCTTGAGATTGCTGATGCATTTTCATCGTTAGATTGGACATTGTGCTTTTTTGTATGTGGAACGGAACTCACCTCGGCGAGCTAGTTGGGCAGGAGATGCAATGACTACCATGCTGAGTGATAGAACTCCAAGGACACGACATATCATTGACCCGGCCATATTAGATAGATCGAATGATGTATATTGTCGAATGATACTTTGTAAGTAAACGAAATGAATTGCAAAGACGCCTGTTCCGTTGATCTCTGGGAATTAGCCCATATTTATAGACTTCCTTTGGTTGCAGGGATTAATCCTACGATACACCGTGATGACAGACTGTATAACAGCCAGCTGAGTATATCGGCGGCGCTAACCTTGCGTCCGAAGGACAACTCGATCTTAGGGCTGCCGGAACGACCCAATTGGGATTATTGAGCCGATCGCGATTCTATAATATCATACATACATTCCACCCATACCCCTCGTGAACGGTAACATATGAAAATGCTGTTCGACAGCGGGAAATGTTTGAATCCTCGTGTACTTGCTAGATAATTTCTAACCCTCTGACCCTAAAAAATCTGTTTCTTTCCTTTTTACTGCTCACCTCTTGTCATCTTCCTCCTAAAATGCATGATTTAAAATAGTGGTTGTTAGCTATGCTATGTTCTTCAGCTGGCATGTTACATATTTGTTACCACCAATAGCATGACTCCCACGTGTGGACTCAAAGTGGGTAATTTCCCAATATGAACCCTTGGCAAAGCAGGGATTATTCTCCGATGGGTTAAGATTTACATGAAAGACTCTCATAGCGATCATCATAAGGTCAAGATCATATGTCTCACCGTGATGCGGCCCGCAGATGGTACGCTTATGCGTACATAGCCGATAGATCGGCGGTGATCATTCCCGCTCAACATCCACACCAGATCTAATTACTACATATGCTGTACGGAGTACGTCCTCCGTATATTGTACACACATATAAACTAGGTGGACTCGTGCATGATGCAAGTTTGCTCCACCCCGACGGTGTCCGCTACGGTACAGACAAATCCTTCTTCCACGTAGATCACTACTCCGTAAAGCATGTAATATTGATAATTGCTTCTGTGAGGCCCTCAATTAATCTGTAATCAAGATTTACATACCCAGGCCGAACCGAGCCCCCAGCTGGGCTTCTTAATTATCCAACAGCCTGCAGTGATCTCCAATTCTCGCTTGTTGAGGCAAGTTTATGTCAGTTCTACAGCCCTCTCTCGCTTGTGATCTTCTCCCACTCGTCCATACGCCCACCGCTAATGCATTGACTGGATACTGGAACACCAAGAAAGGAAAGGAGATTGAGCCGTGACCCTTTCGCCCATATATGCTAAGCTGCCGTTTCTCACCTTATTTCTCTACCTTTCGGTCGTTAATGAAGGGCTATACATAGAAAAGTCTTTTGAACAAAGCATTCCTTTTTTGTAGACACCTTAAAAGACATCTAAAAAGAATATCAAAAAGACCACCAAAAACACACGGCAAGGCTGCATAAGCGGCCGATTATTCTTGTTCCATTATTGATTCTATCACTAATATGGCGTCCTAATACCTGGAATATAAAATCACCAGGAGCTCAAGTAAGCTCTGCTAGAGAAACTTCGCTATGTAGTGTAGCAATATGTATGCATCATGCACACTTAGCTAGTTATGGTAGATGTATTGTGTGATTACTACAATGTAGATCGCTTGGCGCAGATCTTGTGAATCCATCTCGAGGACATGAAGCCCCATATGGGCTTCGTGACTAACCGCATTCAAATATTAAAATTACTCGACCAATTGAAGGAATCACTGATTTTATTGAATCATGCGTGCATAATATGCCATCTCCATGCGTGCATATGGTACCCCATAACTCTGCGGTTCTCCCTGTGAGCGTATATCTATTGGTAAGTAGCATGCTTGTCAATAATTGCTTCTTCCCCGCTTTTCAGCTGAGGGGAAGGCCATCAACTCCCTCTATTATTCCTGCGTGGTCACATTGAAACGACTGCGCGGAATGGTTGACGAAACACATTTCTAGGTAAACAGGAATTGCTTCCAAAATTGACGGCTTTGCCTTGCTTTATACAACCGTCGCAAACTCTTATCCATCCACCTGGTTTCCTAGAGTGCAAAATCCTATGCCTACGATTTTAAAAGACACAAGCGATGACATCTCTTCTCTTTATACATGCCTTCGTTTTATATTCTGATCAAGGCTAGCTCTTGTCGCAATATGCAACCACGTTAAAATGAACATCATCCGTGTCATTTGGACTTGGTTCTCGAATCTTCCTGGAAAATGCCTACCTACATGGTTGGCCTAAAGAAAATTTGCTTTAAATGAGTATGGTGATATATCTCTTGAAATATCTTCTCAATAGCCTATAGTTATCTATATTCTTCAAGTCCTAGTGAAATTATGTACTGGGGAATCCCTGGTCTTCACATTGCCCCCGACGGCAAAATCTAACTACGACCTGACAAGCCAGTAGCAAGCCTGCCATACTTGCTTTCGCTAAATTCCAAGTCACTAGTGATGGCATTGACATCATGTAGTCGTATGACATCAATGCAGACAGCATCACGACCCCGGTGCTTTGCACTCTCCAGCAGATTTCATGGGATCACATTCTACTATCAACAGTCCGAACCCTCGAACATGACTCTACCAACACTGGATCACCCAAGTGAGCCGCAAATAAAAGGAATAGATTTTAGTTCCATTGGGACAAGTTAATATCAGCACTCCAGACTAGATCGGTCCAACGATTATCTCTGGCAAGCCAGTGTGTACAGAGCTGCCCCTTTTGGAAAGAATAAAATTAAACCTTCGGGAACGATTCAAGGTTAAACCACAACGGGGAAATCGAATTTCGTCAGTTCAACCAGGGCACAGTATAACCCAACATTCCAGAATGCCACTGGATGCTGACCGAAGAGCAACCAGTAGAAGCTGCCTGGGCCAGTTATTTTCGGATTTATTTCCATCACGCTACATCCCACCACTAAATATCCCTCTGCCGTGTTGATGACCTCTGAGGACAAATACAACAAGCCTCCACTCCGTGACGAAATCCAAAACAGCGACAGGGGCGGGAAACCTGGCCAATGGTCTGCCCGAAATGTACTCAGCACCACCGTTCCCCAAATGCTTTGATATTGCCTGGTGTGATTTCTGATGTTCGTGCACCCTCAAATGATGGCATCAAAATAAAAAAGGCGCGGCGGCGGCTACAACACCATAAATAAGGAAGAAGGCAAGACAAAGACTCAGAAACACCTGGATACCTGGACAAAAGAGGAATGACAGACGAAGGAGGGATCTGGCACCGCACAACATAATGATGACTCGCGTAAACGGTATCTGCCTAAGAAGGCCTGGGACAAGTTGAGTGAAAAGGAAAAGGAGGGGGCGGATGAGAAGAAGGTTGAGGGGTCACAGGGCGGGAAGCAGTTGTTGGCAATTCCGCAGAGGCGAAGGAGGCGAGGCGGGACGCTAGTACTGATGTTGGGGAGGAGGGCGAGAAGGCCGAGGAAAATTCGGAGGATATTCGACGGAATGGGGAGGCTGATAAAAAGGAAACTAAAAGGAACAAGAGGGAGAAAACAGAGGACAAGAAAAAAGGCAACAAGAAAGGAGTCACAGGAAGCAAACGCAGTGCTAAGCAGGATGAAACACCAAAAAAATGAAATAGAAGAACGCACCAGGATGCAAAGTCCGCGGAAGAGAAAGTAAACCCTCTACTGAGGTCGGTTGACCCCTCCAAATGCGTATTTGGTCGATGCTATTGACAGTTGACTAAGTAGGAGCTGTAAAGAGGCGATGACCGGAGTGAAACAGACATCCAAACTGCAATGTCAAGGGCAAAAGGTGCGTTTGGAAGAAATGACGGAGGAGCCATCAAATAATTTCCGAGGGAGATCCCAGCTCCTGGGACACAGTCCCAAAGAGGCAAGCATCAACGACAACGAAATACATAGTCTACGAAAGAACGAAGTTTATTAAATAAAATATCATTTGAATGGGTATCCATGGTCTTGAAAACTATACTTGTTTATGTTCAGCTCATGCCAGGATCGAACCATCCATATGTACCATTACTTCATCCTGACATATCTCATTGGATACGAAAAAAGATCGTCTCCTTACTTCCGCTCCTCATCCACGACCGCCTGAGGAGTAAATTCGCTGTCTGGAAGCATGTTCATGGCGTCCTCCTGGGCGTCCAACTTGTAGTTGGTGGCCCAGAATCCAACACCACCCAGGAAGGCGAGGATAGCAACCACGGTGTAGTTCCAAGTCAAGAGAGGATCATCAGCCAGACCGATGAAAGCCTGACCAATGGCAGATGAGAATGCGTTCATCAGAAGCGAGACAGCCTGGACGAGGGATCGCATGTTCTTCGGGGCCTTGGTGTAGGCATACTCGAGGGAAGTGATGGATGCAAGGATCTCAGAAATTCCACCCATGATGTAGGTCAGGGCTTGGATCCAAACAGAGATGTTGGTGTGCTCGTGCTTAACCTCTAGGCACATGTTGGCCTGGTTACCGCAGGGGCCCAACTTGTAGATGTAGTATTGGGTGACTGCAGCAACGACCATGCTGAGGGCGGCCACGATGAAACCGGCCGTGATACGCTTCAAGGGGGTGAAGTGGAAGCCCATCTTGCGAATACCAGGGTATACGATATGATCGAAGATTGGGATGAAGATGATGAGTGCAATGGGGTTAAGGTTGTTGATAATGTCGTTGGGGACACCTCCAAGTTTCATGGTGGCCGCTTGAGATGTCAGGTTGTTCAACATCTGGTTGTAGGCGAGCCCTAAATATGGTCAGCATGCGCGAATAGACCAGGGAGGTACTTCTTACGTACAGTAAAGGGGATACCACAAAAACACTCTGCAGGCAAGCAGTCCTCGGCGAACTTCATCAACCCACGCATCGTCGAAGTCCATCCACACGGGCTTGCTGGCTCCAAGGTGGCTGGGCTTGGCGGCAGCCCAAATATCGACACCAGAGCCCTTGAACCTATACAGAGGATGGTCAGTAGGTGTAACACTCGGCGTTAACGGGACGGGACGTAGCTTACCATCGCACGGGGTTCAGGGTCCAGTGACCCTTCATCGCCAACATCGATACTTTGAAAGCCTTGGGGTAGATTGATCCACCGGGGGGAGTGAGGATGTAGTGCTTCTTGCAGATGAGCAATACAGCAGGGCATAGACAGAACATGGCTGTGGGGAGCAGGTAAGAGAGCCAGAAACCAACATATCGCTCGGCGTAGACCATGGCGACCTGACCGACGAAAGAACCGATATTGACCATCATGTAGAAGTACATGTAGATACGGGAAACAGTGGCAGAGGGGTCAACAATGACACGCTCACCGGACGCAAGTGTCGTGACATATGGCCTGTCCTCGCGATATTGCTCTGCAATCAGGGGGGCGATGTTGGCCTTGAAACCACCAGTTCCTACACCCATGATGATAAGACCAATAGAGAAACATGCAATGGCTCCGTTGGGACTATCAATGACCTTGGGAATGGCGGAAATGATGAGAATGATGTGTCCAATGAGTGCACAGGCAATCGCGGACATGATGGTGCGGTAACGACCCCACCATTGATCAGCAACCATGGCACCAAAGAGAGGCATGATGTAGGACCAGAAGGAGTTGACTGTGCAGGTTAGAGATATTAGCGATGAAGGCAACCGCTGGAGACCATATATCACTCACACAATGTCAATCCAGTGGAGGCCTGTTGGCCCATACCGAGAGCTCCGGGTGAATCATTGCTCCAGTCGGAGACACCTGGAACGAGGGCACCGGTGGTGGATCCAGTGGGCAAAGGTCGCTGAATGAAATTGACAACTAATTCCGGTTAGCCATCTATCCTCCCTCTCTCCAAGATTAATACTGCATACAAACAGCAGTAGCACCGTAGTACGAGAAACGCTCGCACAGTTCCACAAAGGCAACGCTGTATGCAGCCACTGGTAAGGTGCCAGCAACACGTCGCAAAGTGGCCAGTTCCTCCTCGGTAGGAGTTGTTTTATCCAGAGAATCACCTTCGATTGACACTTCCCGCAGGGGGGCATTGTCGATAGTCAACTCATCAACCACGGGAACTTTCTCGTTGGTACCGATATCGTGTGAGATTGCCTTTGATTTGGCAATCTCAGCCACATCGACAGGATCGCTGGCATTCATATTGGCGGTTCTGGGATCCAGTGATATGGGAGATGAAACACACAACAGAAAAAAGAAAGAAAGAAAGACTTGCGGGAGGGCGAGGTGAAGAGATTATATGTCCCATGGCGTGATTAGCGGAACCGTTTAGCTGTGATTTCCAAGAGTTCCACTGCTCATTTCTCACGTTCCTCCATTCCAGAACCCGGGGCAATGTCTGCATTAGGGAGGTGGCGGACGGCGGACATGGCAAAAACCGTCAATAGCCGGAAGAGACCCTGCGTCTAGTACTTTTTCTAGATTAAGCCTGTTGGGATCTGTGCCTCCAATGGGGAGCTTCGGGTTCATCCGGCGTGACCACTTTCCTTTGGACGAGATAAGCAAAGTTCCAGCTGTGTTCCAAGTCCAAAGAGATCCCAGAAGGCTAATGGCCAACAAGACTTGGATCCTCCAATCAAAGAGCTGATGTGGGCTTTGGCCCCCCCGGGTTTGATATCCACTTTGTGTTACTTAGCGTTGTCTTAGCGCGGCTTGGCATGGCCGTGGCACGGTTTGACCGAGTATCTCCCCGCGCCATGCCGCTTGGCTGGTAGGTTCCATTGTAACCCTGTTTGCTTGGCTACCTCATCTACCCAATCACAGTCAAGAACGGCTGATAACCGAGGTGCGATAACTGATATCCTTTGAAATCCGCACATGGCCTCCCAACCAATCACAATACCTGAACCACGCTCGACGCTAAAAAGTGCGGGGCTTCAACTGATTAGGCTCAAGGTCAAATTGCCCCTACTTCCCCCCTGGAGAAGTGAGACATGGTGTGATTGGGCCTTGTGATATTGCCATCAATTATCGGCCTCTTTTACAAACTGCTTTCGTGTATTGGCAGTCTCTTGGGCCGTCGGTGCCCCGGGAATCCTATAACCTCATGACTATCAAGATGACTACCTGTTTTATTGGAAGCCATGGGTCTGCCCCCCCGGTCTCATGAGATTAGGAATCCTGATTGCCCTTTCTAATTCCCTCCAGTCCATGCCACATATCTTCCGATATTCTAGGGATAATCATGTTGCATGTATCGTTTCCTCGTTTCTTTCACCGCCGTGTATGAGCAAGATGAGCAATGAGCAATCGCTTGAGCCTCCGGAATACCCATTTTACCATCCGTCAGAACGCTTGTGTTTGATGTGGATGGCGCGAAGCCGGCCGATTGGCCCATCCAACGTCTACCGTGGTGCGTTGCTAGGAGGATATCAAAGTGTACTGACACTTGCACTCGCATATCAGGGTGATTTCTGGATTATTGGCATGTTCATCAATGTCGCTGGCTCCGCTCACTTTGGCATGTTCACCGCTTTGCGCAGGTCCCATGTGGCGATACTCCAGACAACCTTGCCCACCTATTCTGCACTGACCACTGTGTTCTTCCGCATTCCATTGACCGTTTTTTAATTGGACGATAACATCACATACATATGGCGGGTCGTCTATCTGTGGAACTACCAGTACCCAGCTATGTAAGCTGACTTGGCCTGCCTTGTTTTGAGTGGATATGCATCCACTCGCGTGACCACGCATACCTGCGTTGTTGCAATGTCAGATTATGATTGTGACCATGCAGCCTTGGTCGCGTTGGTCGCCTTGAAGGGATCATGGAAAGGATGTGTTTAATAACTTCCGGTAAAGCACCTGGCAATTTTCTTCCGACTACTACCCCTTTTTCATATTCTCCTCTTCTCTTTTCAAGTTTCCCCATTGCCGACAACTCTACTAGAATTTATTTCACACCTATAATACGCAAAACCACACCAAAATAAAAGTTCAGCAGATGCCATTGAAGTGGCTATCGCGCGTTATATCTCCTTCGGTTCTTTCACGGCGACTCGGGCCTCGAGCCATCGGAACAATACACATAGCGGAATCCCCAGATGATCGAACCACATGGATAAACCCACCTGATATTGCCAAAGCATGTACGGAATAGATCAAGCCGAGTTGACCGGTGTAAAAGAAAGTAATTCCGTGGACACTGTTTCTCAGCTGCGATGTACGTCCATCTATGAAGATCTACCTAGGTATCTATCATATTTATTATTTCTGATGTAATCCACCTCAATGCCCCCCCGGGGCCCTCCCGAGCCTATATTTTCAATATTTCAAGTTCTCAAAGCCAACAACGCTCGAGTCGATCAACACCTCCTCGCTGATGCTAAACTTGAGTCTCTGGCCATCGCTGCCAGCTCTGCGAAACTAACGAGAAAGTTCCTCCCAACAATTTCAACAGCCCCTAGCATTGTTTCTTCCACAGGCTCGGTGCTTTTGCCTCGCCGAGGAAGCACCCGATGGGTGCTATGGCAGCTACTGGCTGGCGGACCATCCCACATTGCCTCCTCCAGGTTCTAGCGGGACATGAAAAAAAATGCTCTCAGCCAGCACAAGGGACCGGTACGTACCTCAAATCACACTGCCCGGTACAAGGAAGCCATCCTAAACAGACACCGGCTTTTGGTCTGACCAAGATCTCAGCATCGATCCGATAGCAGGTCGCCTCGATTGTCCCTTTCCAATATTACTCGAAATTTGATTGATCTCACCAAAGTCATCAAGATCCTCGCTCACTAGTCTCCCCCCGATCGCATCTTAGTTCGCACCGACGGTCCCTTCTGAATCTTCTTGCGGATCGACCTAGCCACCTTTTAAAATGGACTGTGACACTGTGTCAGTGCGGTCTAGCACAAGGTCCATGGGAAATCGATCCGTGTTCCTTCCAAGCAGTGGAAGTCCGTCCGTGCGATTTAAACTGGGATTGGGGTAGGGAATTTCGTCAAGCCGGTCTGACTTTCCCTTGAGAATCCAGTCGGTGCGATCTGGCATTAGGTTATATCCATCCAGATTCCTTCCGAGAGGGTTTGCACCGTCCTGGTCAGATTGACCTGGTTTTACAATTATCTTGACTTCAATCCAACCACGCTCACACGGATAACTTTGGCACAAATACCTTATAAGAAAGCCAGATCAACCCGGCCCCCTTCCGACCCAGATGTCACCTCGATCATATATCTACAGGTCCTTCCGATAACTCCTCCTCAGAAGGGAACCACGTCCATCTGACTAGGATCTGGGTACTGATTCCCTTTGACGTCGGATCAACAGCCAAGGTACTAGGATGAGGTCTCTCTATGACTTGATTTCAACTCAAATGGCTCCGACCGGCCGCACAATTCTGAGGAGAAAGTTATATCAATGTAATCAAGATCTGCGCCGGTTTTTCGCAGGGCCATCATGAACTCCGGCAGCATCTTGCCTGCAAATCCAGTTGACGGCACGAAAGGCCAGCTTGTATATGATACAGTTGTTAACAGCGCCGGCTGCAGTGGCGCCTGTTATACCCTCGAATGTCTACGCTGCCTGGATTACACCAAGTTGCTCAACGCCGCCAACTCAGTTCCGGGAATCTTGGGTTATAATTTGTCGCCGAGTCATATCTGCCTCGTCCGGATGGCACGGTCTTAACTGAATCACCAGAACGACTAGTGATCCAGGACAAATACGCCTCGATGAGGGCACTGTCCTTTCTCCATTTCAGAACAATTTGACAACCCCCGATCATATCGTGGACTATCTACAGAATCTAGTCTTCTCCGACGCTTCGCGACAGCACATTGCAGATCTCGTCGCCACCTACCAAGATATTAAGGCAGACGGCTCACCCTTCCGCACGATATCCCTTTGCAACTGGTACCCACAATATAAACGACAGGCAGCTATCCTAGGTGATCTGTCCTTTACCCTCACACGCCGGGCTTTCCTAAACTACGACCAGAAGGCGAAACCAAATGTCCCTTCCTGGTCCTATCTGTCATCTTACGACCATGGCCTTCCCTTCCTAGGAACTTCCACGGATCTGATGTTGTCCAGGTGTTCTACGGGGTCCTGTTAAATTATGGATCCAAATCCTTACACATATACTACCGTCCTTTGTGCATTATAACCAGATCATGCCCTGCTAAATTCTATTTTTGAGTGGTGATAGCAAGTATTTCCGGTCGAGAGCTTGAGGAATCATGTTTATATGAATTATATATTACGATATATACTAGCTAGCGCCATGTTTTGGGATTTGGTCTGCAGGGTTCTGTTCATAGAAAGTAGGTAGTTATCAATGATATTCGTAAATCCTGGCATAAATTAATGTCCAAATAGAACCTGTCATCAACACTAATTCCCAGTTTATTTCCAACTCGCCGTCACAGTGGCTGTAGCTCCAGAACACCCAGTTGGCACCGTATACGACCGGTCAGGGTCACTTTCCCACGTCACGGCTGAAGATCCGGTCGTCTTCTTAAGGAATTTATACTGGAAGGTTGTTCCGACAGGGATGGTGACAGTCGCCTGCCACAAGGGATTGGAAGAAGTGTAACTGCTTGCAGACAGTGCAATAGCATTACTAGTGTCCCAGGCGCCAAGTTGGCTGATCGAGCCTGAGACGTAGATATTTTGACCATAGGAAGTAGCCACAAGCTCCTTGAATAGCACTGAGAGGGCAGTGGCTTGGATGCAGGCCGCCCCTGTAGTAGTTGTTGTCGTAATAGCGGTCTGGGTCCCTGTGATGGCTGTGGTACTGGGAACAGATAAGCCACATAGCCCGCTCTTGCTCACGGACGATGCGAGAACAAACACCTGCGGCAATCCAGATGCCATTGGAACGGGGATGTTACCGCTGGAATCCACTGTGATAGATGTGCAGGTGTAAATCTCCAGCAGCTTAGCACCTGATGAATACCCGCTCCCACTTAAAGACAATGTGTAGGATGACCCAGAAGACCCAGCGTTGGAAAGCACCGTAATGACCGGCGAGCTGCCCGATCCCTTCTTCATGGCTAGCGTATGGCTGTCTTGATAGAAGGGAACATTCTGATAATTCGTCAGTCTTTTTCGCTATAATGGCTTTTACGATACGTACCTTGGTCGTGATATAGCTCGAGTCTGCTGCGACAGCCGCTTTGCGGATCTTGTTCGTAGCTGCGATATATTGGTATAACTCTGCTCTGGTAGAGTATCCCGACAGCCAGATAGCTTCGCGGTTGGCTGGGTCACTTCCACCACTATAATGCTGTTCCTGGCCAGAATATACAATGGGAATACCGTCCGACAAAAAGAGGAATGAAATCACATTCTTCGCCTGTGAGTAGTCACTTGTATAGCTATGATGGACAGTGAGCGTCATGTATCTCTGGGAACTTCGAATGTCTCACCTTGGGAAACGTGGGTTGTCGTGATTCTCGATGAAATTGCCTAGGAGAGTTGAATCGGCACAATCAGAAGCCACGGTGCCAATCATGTTATACAAATCGCCAATGCTGCCGCTGGAAGATTGAAACGCGCGTAGCAGGGGATAGTAGCTGGACAGTCAGTTTTTCTCCGGAAAGCAGGATGGCAGTCATCTCACATAGGGTAATTCAAGACGCCGTCAATATAGTTCTGATAGTCGCAGGTGTAAGCTGGGTCTCCATTGAGGACCTCCCCGACAGCATATACACCTGCCGCGTCATTAAACCCAGGCCAGAAGGACTTTTGGACATGTTTCACGGTATCGACGCGCAATCCATCAACTGGTAATGTTAGATCGGCTTTTAATATAACCTATAACCTATTAGACTTACTGGAGTAGTTAGACACCAAATCCCCGATCCAATTGTTCCAGAGGACCTGCACTGAGCTCTGGGTTGTGTCAAGATCTGGCAGCGAGACAATGGTATCGCCGAGCCAACAATTCTCGACATTAGACTGGTCGTCGTAGTTACTGATCAAACAGAAGGGGTGGAAGTAGGAAGAAGAACTAAAGGGAGTGAAAACACTGTAATCCACAGTATTTCCAGCCCCAGCGTAGCCCTGTTGGCGTGTGAGAAAGGTCCTATCCCATCGTTCAAGATCACGTACCATATGATTTGCCACAACATCAACCATGAGATACATGCCTCGAGCGTGCAGTGCTTTCGAGAGTGCCAAGAGGTCATCGGACGTGCCATGGTTTGGATTGACATCGTATCTAGTGAAGTTGGTGAGCAGGAGTCCAATATCAACCGTTCAATGAACTTACATATCTTGCTGCCAGTACCCATGATAGGATGTGCCATCGCCAGTGTTTTGTGAGAGCTGTTTAGTCACTGGAGTGATCCAAATGGCAGTAAAACCCATTCCCTGGATATAATCCAACTGATAGTCAAGTCAGTATATGCTTTCTGAGTGAAAGATTTAATACATACTTGATTGATAATACCTTGCCAACTGCCACCGCAATAAATCTAGTACGCCCTGTTAGTGTATCAATTGAGCATCCAGCATTAAAAACCGCGCATACTCTGTCGTTAACGTTGCAGGTAGCAGTGACCGAATTGTCGGTGCGTCCGAATCGATCCGTCAGCAGGAAATAGATAGATTGACTGCGCCATTCCGCGGGAGTCAAGCCCATAACCATCTGCCATAGTAGTATGGTTGCTGTGAATATAAGATTCTTCATGTTTGCGGCCATGAATAAAATGCGACTTGATGTTTTAGTAAGGTTTGATTTCTTCTCCAAACCAACAGGGGGACAAGTCGGACCCGATTTATAGCCTCAACTTGCATGCTGCGCATTACAGTCATGTCATGCGGATCAATATAAGCTGAACTTTCGTTAACGGCGATATACAACCATATAATCTTTACACTGTTCCAATCCAATCGGTTAAATGCAGTAAATGTAAAAGTTCCAAATTCCTTGAAGTCTACTCCGCTGGACCGAGATGTCGAGCCAATACAACGAGGGGGAAGCGGATAATTCTCTGGTAAAGCAGGCACTCCCCGAGGCTGCAGGATACTAGCGAAGCTAGGGTCTGCAGCAGTCTTGAAGAGGTCCATCTCTCCGGAGCTTTGCCTATCTGCGGGATGGTGTTCATGGTTCCACATCTTCAGAACACAATGGAAGAACAAGAAATGTCGCATCAAACCCACGTGTAAGTCATTTCTACTCGTTTCCCACCAACGCGCTAGCTCCAAGAGAGGCCTAGCGTGCCGGTGACGGAAATACTTGAGCTGGCTGATTGGTGGCCATCAGCCACACCCCCGGATTCTGCAGTGAAAATGACAGGGGGCGGAGATTCAACGGGATCAAATATCCGAGACGAAGACTCGGCATTTTCCTGAGGTAATTAATGCTTGATCCAAATCTGGTTGATCGAAGCGATTGGGATGGAGATCAACGATCGGATAATAAGACCTGGCATGTGTCTCGGGAGATATTCGATCCGCCTGCTGAAGAGAGTAGTGATGGACATGAAACTTGCAGAATCCAGAATAAAGCACTTCACTAGCGCTAGAATCAAATTCTTAGCTAACAGTCATGCAGCAGCTAAATGCCGATCTTTTCCTAACATCATTCCTCCGGAGCCCCCGGACCTCATTTCCTCTGCAATAGTTTGCTATCATGTAATAGTATCATGAAATTTACAGGCAAGTTCCATGTAGGTGCATCAATCCATTTTTGAGTGCCGACCGAAGGGATTTTTAAGTGGCTGAAATCCTCACTACCTGCAGCCCTATAAAACCCACGTTTGACCCCCGCAATGGTTCCAAACCAACTCACTTTCAGACCTCATCATGGCTCCTCGTTTTTGGACTGCCCTTTGGGCGCTTACTCTTGGCCATGCTGTTGTGGCCGCGCCGCAGATATTGGCCCCTCGTGCGACAGGTAGTTTGGATACCTGGTTGGCGGCCGAGAGTGCGGTGGCAAGACAGGGTATCCTGGATAACATTGGATCGGCTGGTGCCCATGCTGCGAATGCAAAGCCGGGCATTGTTGTCGCCAGCCCGAGCACCTCTGACCCTAATTGTAAGTTATCTCAGCTATTTATCGAAGTCCAGACTAACCGAACCTATAGACTATTATACTTGGACTCGCGACTCGGCCTTGGTGTTCAAAACTTTGGTCGATATGTTCAAAAACGGTGACAGCGCATTGCTGGATGTTATTGAAGAATACATCAGTGCTCAGGCCTATATCCAGACGGTATCAAATCCATCTGGAGCTCTTTCCGGCGGTAGCGGTTTGGGAGAGCCCAAGTTCAACGCCGATGAGACAGCTTTCACTGGCTCTTGGGGTCGCCCTCAGCGTGATGGACCAGCCCTGCGAGCCACTGCATTGATTTCGTTTGGCCAATGGCTTATTGTATGAATTTCGAATCCGTTGCCTTTTGCATTGCTAACTCATTTAGGATAATGGGTACACCACCTACGCGACCAACATTGTCTGGCCCGTTGTGCGCAACGATCTTTCTTATGTTGCCCAGTACTGGAACCAGACAGGATTTGGTTAGTATACCTCACTCAGACTTTAGTTGTGCCCAATGCTGATACCCCACAGATCTCTGGGAAGAAGTTTCTGGCTCATCGTTCTTTACCATCGCAGCTCAGCACCGTGCCTTGGTGGAGGGAAGCACGTTCGCGAGCCAAGTCGGTTCCTCATGCTCGTACTGTGACTCTCAGGCTCCCCAGGTTCTGTGTTTCCTACAGTCTTTCTGGACTGGATCTTACATTATGGCCAACTTTGGTGGTGGTCGCTCTGGCAAAGACGCCAACACCCTGCTTGGCAGCATTCAAACCTTCGACCCGGAGGCAGGATGCGATGACACCACGTTCCAGCCTTGCTCAGCTCGTGCACTCGCAAACCACAAAGCTGTGACTGATTCGTTCCGATCGATCTACTCTGTCAACTCTGGTATTGCTGCGGGCAAGGCTGTTTCTGTTGGTCGATACCCAGAGGATTCATACTACAATGGTAACCCTTGGTACCTGTGCACTTTAGCCGCAGCTGAGCAGTTGTATGATGCGATATACACGTGGAACCGTATTGGTTCTTTGACAATCACCTCTGTCTCTTTGAGCTTCTTCCGGGATCTGTACAGCTCCGCTGCGACTGGCACCTACTCCTCGTCCAGTGATACGTACTCTTCGATTGTGAGCGCTGTCAAGGCATATGCGGATGGATATGTTAGCGTTGTGGTATGTTGCACATTGCTACATTGTTGAGTACCCCGATTAACACATATCTTAGGAACAATACGCCCCGTCCACTGGCTCTTTGTCCGAGCAATTCTCCAAGTCAGATGGTTCGCAACTCTCAGCTCGCGACCTGACTTGGTCCTACGCAGCCCTGCTTACCGCCAATGAGCGTCGGAACGCCATCGTTCCCGCACCGTGGGGTGAGACATCTGCCAGCAGTGTCCCTGGACAATGTCAATACACATCGGCTATTGGTACTTTCAGCTCTGCAACAAACACCGCCTGGCCTGCCACTTTGACTAGCAGATCAGGCAGCGGAACCACTACCGGATCAGGCAGTGTAACTGCCACCAAAACAACTACCACGACGAAAACTACCTCGACGACAACATCATGCATCACTCCGACCGCCGTTGCAGTGACATTTAAGGTGATCGCCACTACTACATATGGGCAAAACATCAAGCTTGCTGGATCTATCTCTCAGCTTGGCTCATGGTCTACAAGCAGTGCTATTGCGCTGAGCGCATCCTCATACACTACGAGCAATCCTCTGTGGTTTGTGACTGTGACACTTCCAGTGGGTACTAGCTTCACCTACAAGTATGTCCGGGTGGCGAGTGATGGTACCACTACATGGGAGAGTGACCCGAATTTGTCGTACACTGTCCCCACCACGTGCGGTACCACAGCTATCACCATTAATGATACCTGGAGGTGATAATGTGTAGGAAAGGGTTCAAACGCGGTTGGAACAAGAAGTTTTGGTTTCGCTATTTTAGCTTCTTGCTGCTTTGGCAAAGTTTGGGGTACCTACGTTGCAGAGTGTGGTTTGGTTATTCTATTACTGTAGAATAGCAACATGACAATGGATATTTATCTATGATCTTTACGATTATAACTATCGCGTGAATAGTGAGGAATCAGTCCTTTGATGGAGCAGGACGTTTGTCGAAATGCTTGGCTCTTGGTCATTGTATGACTTTGTGGCACAATATCCGCAACATATATATTTAGCCAGGTAGTCTCTTAGTATGCATTTCGTTGCTATATTCCATCTGTTTATCACTATACACTAGATTCCACATGGGTTGCTATATCTCTCCCTATATCTCGGAACAGAAAATCCCGCTGGTTGATATGTATCTCCGGTCGGAAGTTGAGTAAAGAATCATGGTGATTCTCTTTTGTTATGACTATGGCCGCTGGAGCTAAACTAAATAGCACGCATTGGGTGAGTTGACGATGAGGGAAAGGGAGTAAGGAGTCAGCCGGCGCGCATGTGTAGGTCGTTTCATCGATAAAAGGGCACAGTACGGGGCTGAACTGAGTCAGTTTGGACATCTCCACTTACGGAATAGAGCGAGACCATCGAATGCATCTGGCCTATTCCGAACTAGTGTAGTGGAGAGCCAATCACAAGTATATTGGCATCAATTACCCCTGCTTAGCGCTCGGGTGTCCCTGAACCTGGTTGGCTAGTAAGGCCGATTGCAAACCAAGCTCCATTGCCGGGACCCAGGGATAGGACTTTCATTGAGCCATGAGAGAAAAACTGCGCGACGTCTCACCACGGCTACCGCCACCAAATTACACCAAATTATTTGCTCATTAAAAGGGTCTAGATGCTGGCAGGCTTCGTCAGACTTTTATCACATGAGGAATGTCATTTTTTCAGATTTCCTTTTCAATTTTATGGATCTTGAATCTGATATAGTAATATAGTTCTGACAGACGAACCCTAGATTTGATGGCGCGCAATGAACAACCCGCCGAATGACGCCAAAAGCGAACAACCAAGGGAAACAACTGCAGAACGTTAGTGGAATGTACCCAATATAATAGAATCTATGAACTCACGATATGTATGCTTAAGTCCCGAGACATAACAAGCCACGACAATCTCCCGCAACTGGCCAGTTAGATGCGCGATATAATTTGTATCGGCCATCGCACGTTGAATAACCTAGAGCAATTAGAAGCAAGACCAAAGATCCACACCAAGCAAGTACTCACCTCCTCGGAGCTAGGCCCGTGGACATTTATCCTCAGCTGCCGCTGGAACTCCATCCCTAGAACGGAGTTGGATGTAGTCACACCAGCCGTCATGGAGAATCCCACAATAAGCATATATCCCGCCGTCGCCATGGCAATTTCCTCAGCCGGCAGCATAGCAGACATGGCAATAAACGAGGATGCCCCTGCGATTCCCGTCCCAAGTCCGCCAGGGAGGATAAATAGCGACTGCCAGAAGCCGCTGTGTCCATTCCAGCGGAGGTAGAGAAGGAGGTAGGAAATGCCAGCAACTAGGCCCGCGAGGACGAGGAGGATTTTGAATTGTCCTGTGCGCCGGATGAATATCCCTGCTAGCAGTCCGCCAAGGGTATTTCCTACCACCGCTGGAATGAGATGCACGCCCGCTGCTGTTGTTGACTCGCGCTGAGTTACTTGGAAATACAGTGGGACGGAGAACATTAGTCCCAGTTGGGCGGTGATCTGGAGTGCGCCGATTATGTATGCCATTGCGACATTTGTGCGTCGCAGAATGCGGAGATTTAAGATCGGTTCGCGGGCAACGTAGCTTTCCACGAGCACGAAGGCTATGAGGAGTGAGACTCCGCCGCTTCCTAGGAGGACTGTCCACCATGAGCTCCATGGGAAGGACTTCCCGCCTTGGTCGAGGAGTGTGGTCATGGCGACAATGGATGATCCTAGCAGTGCCGTTCCAAGGAAATCAACTTTGGCGAGTTTGCTTTCTTTGGAGGTGGGTTGTGGTCTCTCACTGACGTTCAGTTTCACAATCACGAGAGCTGCAGCCAGTGCGAGGAATGGAGCTTGTAGGATGAACAGCCTAGGAATTTGGTTAGAAATTACATTCAGCTTTCAGAAAAATAGATAATTACCATCTCCATCCGATAGTATCGCTCAGCCAACCACCCAGCGGACCTCCAAGACTACGTCCAAGTGTCATGGCGATGTTCACGTAAGCTCTCCAAGTAGCGATCTCGCGCTTAGGCACGATATCTGTGATGATAATGGAGCTGATGGTCATGATTCCTGCACCACCCATTCCACTGATTGCTCGTCCAAAAATCACCACCCACATGTGGGTTCCGAGGCCACTATATGTGGTCAGATTTGGATTTCGGCCGTTCGGTCAGGAGTTTTCCTACCTCATCATACAGCCCACTGCGAATAACAAATATGAGATCAGCAACATTGGCTTGCGACCGTAGATATCACTCAACTTTCCATACTGGACGACAATTAGAATTTGATATGTCTCCGGTACGGGTTGTGCTCACTCGCCATTGGTTGTGCAGCACAAAGACCCAACGTATAGCCCGTTGAAAGCCAACTAGCATCGCGTAGACGATTAAACTTGGAGGATATGCGGCCTGCCGCCGCCATGACAAGTGTGGCATCGGCATTAGAAATAAATTCACCTATACTCGATTAGATCTCCGGTCTTTGTGTGATGTCAATTTTCCTACCAAGCAGCAGCACCGCAATAATTGTTCCAACGCCTGTCAACGCCTTGAGCTTAGGCTCCGTATCAGATCGCGGGAGTAATGGACTCTCTTCATCTTGGGTATGGCCATTCGCATCGATGCCTTGGGTCCCGAGGATACCTGCAGGTACTGGCTCAACCATGTCACTTTCTATATGAGCCATATTGTAAATTAAAGAGAGTCGAACTGGAAAAATATATCGCGATGGAAATCCTGGGCCAGTGTTAAATGTTATTCGAAGCAGCGTTGGAAACTAAGTTGTGCTCATTGGAGTTGTAAAGCACGCCATGTGTACAAAGGATCCACTTTTATACTTCGTTTTGATATTCGCTACAACAATAGTCTTAGGTCTAGTCATTTGCATGGTCTACGAAGCGGTATAGGGGTCAGGCTTCAAAACCCAGTTGTTGTCAGTGGCACAACACAGTATTTAACCACTCGGCCACAAGAAAAACCAAGGTTCCTGTTTATAGCCTAGGTTTGTATTGCGCTGTCGGTTGTTGGGGGCCATATATATATATATATATATATATATATGGGGATAGGTAGATACTTGGCGAGGTAACCATATATGGCAGGTTTGTATGGTAAATAGCCGACCGTTTTGGTATACAGTAGAGAAAAAGAATATTAATGGAAATATCGGCAACTGTACTCCTTCGACTCTCTTTGATTTAGATGGATTTATTTATTTTGGAAACTCAGTTGTGCTCATTGTGGTGATAAAGCACGCCATCCACTTTTATACTTCCCTTATATTAAATATTAAAAGATTAGAAGATTAAATACGGAGACATACTACACAACATACTGTAGAACATAAACCCTGGAGTAGAAGTCAGAATAAACTCTCCGATGTATAATCTACCTATAAGATGTACAGTTATACAAACTACGTGAAATGTAAAATACAGATGTACTTATATTGTTGTAGATGTTCTGATCTTTGGAGTAATCTCCACTCCGCCATTAAAGCCATCTATGGCATCATCACCATCTCCACATTTCACTCTTTGCCAAGAGCTTCATTTGAATTATCGACTTTCTATGTAAGTAATTTCTCACACTTCAACCACACAATGAAATTAATCGCTGCCCTTGCCGGCCTCATCATTACCGAAGGAGTGACTGCCCTCAATCTCCAATCCAACCTGGAATCGGCCGTTCAATCCATACTCAAACACAGCGAAACACAACGCAAACCAAATATCCTCTTTGTGATAACCGACGATCAAGACCTTCAACTCGACTCCATATCCTACACCCCCCTAATCTCAAAACACATCCGCGACCAGGGCACCTTTTTCCGCAACCATTTTGTCACAACAGCCCTATGTTGTCCGTCGCGTGTGAGTTTATGGACCGGTCGCCAGGCACATAATACAAATGTCACCGATGTTCACCCACCCTATGGCGGATATCCCAAATTCGTCGAACGCGGGTTCAACGATGATTTCCTTCCACTTTGGCTGCAAGGCGCGGGATATGATACGTATTACACCGGCAAAATGTTCAACGCACATACCGTCGACAACTACCACAGCCCGCACATCAATGGATTTAACGGATCCGATTTCCTTCTCGATCCTCATACTTATTCTTACCTCAATTCGACTTACCAACGAAATCATAATCCACCCGTCAGCCATGAGGGTGAACATACTATCGATGTGATTACGGGTAAAGCGCTGGGTTTCCTCGATGACGCATTGGCCGGCGAGAGGCCCTTCTTCCTGGCTGTGTCGCCCGTCGCGCCGCACTCGAATGTCGATCCGGGCAATATCGCTTCAGGCAAGGTTTATATGTCCGCGCCCATCCCCCTTAAACGACACCAGCATTTGTTCCAGGATGTGAGGGTGCCTCGTACGGCAAATTTCAATCCGGACCAGGTAAGCGCAGCCTTGATTGAAATAAACGTGTTTTTGATGGCCCGTTTTGACTGATGTTATTTTTTTTTTTTTTGCGCAGCCAAGTGGAGTTAGTTGGATTCGCGATCTGCCCGTGCAGAACCAATCGGTGGTCGACTATAACGATCACTTTTATCGTTCGCGTCTGCGCGCCCTGCAGGGTGTCGATGAATTGGTGGATGGGCTTATCACCCGACTGGAGGAGAGTGGCCAGCTGGATAATACTTATATTATCTATACCTCGGATAATGGGTTCCATATTGGCCAACACAGACTCCTGCCTGGGAAGACTTGCGGGTTTGAGGAGGATGTTCGCGTTCCCTTGTTCATTCGTGGGCCTGGGGTTGCCAAGGGATATGTGCAGGACGTGGTGACTACTCATGTGGACTTGGCGCCGACCCTTTTCCATCTTGCGGGTATTCCGGCGAGGGACGATTTCGATGGGACTGCGATTCCCGTGACACCCGAGTTTGGTGGTGAGCGGCATGAACATGTTACAGTAGAATACTGGGGTTCTGCTGTTGTGGAAGGCGCTTATAGCGGTATTGGTAAGTCCGAGAAATATTGGCCGTGGCCATTATGAAATGCGATACGTGATACTAATTCCAAAACAGGCCCCGGAGGCTCAACTATGATCCCAAACAACACCTACAAATCCGTCCGCTTACTCGGAGAAGGGTACAATCTGTACTACTCAGTCTGGTGCAACAATGAACATGAACTGTACGATCTGTCGGTGAGTAAATCGTACCTGTGTTCGTTATCATACCAACGACTAATCCTTTTGCAAGACCGACCCGTACCAGCTGAATAATCTGTACCCGACCACCTCCCCGGCGGATATCAATGAACCACACATTCTCGGTCGCAACTTGACCCAGGCTATCAATCGCCTCGACGCTCTTTTGATGGTTCTCAAGTCTTGCCAGGGTGCGACTTGCATCCGGCCTTGGGATGTCCTCCAACCGGTAGACCCCGTTAGTACTCTCCAGGATGCTCTGCATGAGGAGTATGATGGGTTCTATAGTGCACAGCCTCAGATCTCATTTGACTGGTGCGATGCGGGATACATCATTGAAGCTGAGGGTCCCCAAGTGCCGTTGACTAGTCGACATGGGGTGTCTTGGGATGTGTGGGTGTAATGAAATGCACTTAGTTTTAGCTTGTAAATAGTGATCAAAATTGGATATAGTCAAGTCCATTCAAATCCATTCAGTATTTAATTTGTTGTAAACTACTCCGTACTCCGTATGTAAGCAAGTATGCAGTAGCAACCTTGGAAGTTGAGCATCCGACACAACGTGGCTATAGACTCTCGGATAAACAGTCAAAGTCAAAGAAAACGCCGAATAGAAACAAAGAATCATCTCCATAATCTCCATACCATCATATCATCAGACACTAATACCAAAGCCCAAATGCTCGGCAAACCCCATCGTCAGATTCACTGTGATTGCGCCATATCTCCCCGTTTCGCGACATCAAAAAAAGACGTATTTGCGCGCATTCTAGATGACCTTTAGCTGATTTCTAGCGGATTAGCCTACGCAATCATGTCTCTATTTTTTTTTTTGTTTTCTATAAGAGTGGCTGATCATCCCGTGTTGTAAATTCGCCAATCTAGGGATTGTCTCAGCATACTTGTGGTTTTGTTTATATTTTGGGTTTGTTTTCTTTTTTTTCTAAATTGCAAGATGGCAGACCAAGACACCTTCGATGAGAAACACAAAATTAGCGAGCAGGTCATCGATTCACCTCCAAGTGAGCCTGATCATGGTATCGTCAAAGACTGGGATGGCGAAGAACCGGCCGTTCGACGAAAGTATATACGGTCCTCATCGCGCATCAACTATAAACAGATCACTAACAAACTCCGCTCAGAATCGACTTCATCCTCATTCCCATTCTTGCTGTCGCCTTCTTCGCCTTGCAAATGGATCGCGGGAATATTAGCGCCGTTTTGACATCAAGTATCACAAAAGACCTCAATATCACAACGAACCAAATTAATATCGGATCACAACTGCTCTCCGCTGGTATTGTTCTCTCGGAGATCCCATCGAATATTATCATGCAGCGCATTGGGCCTCGCGTCTGGTTGTCAGGTCAATTGTTCGCTTGGGGTTTGGTTGCGACCTTCCAGGCCTTTGTTACCTCGTTTCCCGCGTACCTGGTTACGAGGATTTTGTTGGGATTGTGTGAGGGTGGTTTTATACCTGGTATGGGGGATTTATATCTACACTCGAATAATCGACTAATAACCCGCAGGTGCTTTATACTACCTCTCCACCTGGTATAAAAAGGACGAGACCAGTCTTCGCACCAGTCTCTTCTTCTACGGGCAGATGTTCGCATCGGCTACATCGAGTTTGATATCCGCCGGTCTCCTCCAGCTGAATGGCACCCATGGCATGGAGGGATGGAGATGGATCTTCCTCGGTAAGTGCAGATCGGAATCATATACATTTCTGCCGGCTCGAGCTCGTCTAAACGAACATTCCAGTTGAGGGCTTAATCACCCTGTTCATCGCAATCGTGTTCACTCTTCTCGTGCCTCCATCTGCGGGAGACGGGCGTCCATTGATCGCCTTCGGCCGCTGGAGCTACTTCACTGAGCGCGAGTCGCACATCATCCGCAACCGCGTTCTGCTAGATGATCCTCGCAAAGCCAAGGGCCATATCCAGATTTCGGGCTCTGATATCTGGCAGACTGTCAAACAACCCCGTATCCTGCAACACGTTTTCGTGACTTTGGTCGCTATGACCGGCTTCACGGGTTTGACCCAATACACACCTAGCATGATCAAAGGGCTGGGATTTGGTGCCGTCAAGGCGAACGCCTTGGCTTCGGTTCCGGTCTATTGTGGGATGGTCTGGCTGATTGTGCTGTCTTATGCTGCGTGAGTGCTTTCTATGACCATTATGACAATGAAACAGATTCTAACTCGTAAAAGTGATAAAACAAGACATCGTGGACCGTTTGTGCTCTTGGCAATCACGTGGAACGTGATTTCCTACGCTTGTCTTCGTACAAGTAGCCCCCATGCTTCGTCCTGGCACCGGTATGGAGTTATTGCCGTCGCTAATATCTCCTATTGCAGCATGCAGTAAGCTCCCCGCCCCAAGTATCTATAACTCGCTCTGACCCAAATACTAGCATCCTAAATGTCGGCTGGCTGTCATTCTACTGCCGCACACCCCAGGAACGAAGCGTTGCCATGGCGTTGGTCATCATGGCTGCTAACTGTGCTGGTATCGCTGGCTCGCAGATTTTCCGCACATCCGACGCCCCGAAATACTTGCATGGTCTTACTGCCATCTGCTCTATTGCTGGTGCCTCATGGGTGCTTTCCTTTATGCTTGGTGTTCAATATTATTTCCGCCGGCAAAAAGCGGTTCCTTCGGATAATGTGGAGGCGAAAGCCTGACGAAATGATAGATGATCATGGACGATGATGGATGGATGATTACATATATGAATAATTATGAAGGGGTCCGCACTAGAATATATCGAATCAAAAGCATTTCCATTGTTAGTCTCAAACCTTACCTCACTCAATTGATCCTGACCAATGCAAGAACAAGCTTATCATAATTATCATAAGCCGGCATAAACCACGGGCTTGGCGTTCTTTAAGTCCGTAGGTCCGTGGATGATTACAAGCAGTAAGCATCTTAAATCCTGAGTCTGCAAGTATGGGGTTTATACTTCGGACCTGTATGTTGTACCCGATATAATGAACAGTATGTATCCCTTACTCCGTGAGCGGTTCCTGGCCTGCTTATTCGCCTCGAAAAGAAAATTTCTTCACCGGACATAACGTAAATTAAGCCCGTGATTACAATCCACCCGATGGCCATCCACTCCACGATAATCCACTTCACGGGTCAAGTGGACCTTTTCTTCACTTCGATGATCACGTCGCCACAATCCAAACTTGCAAGAACCCTCCGAGACGGAGCTCGATCTCTCCGCGTAGGTGGTTTTAAAGGAAATCGAGGACCCTGTAGGAATAGCTTGTAGATCATATCCATTGAATTGAATCCGAATTTTATACATTTTTATACATTTTTATACATTTTTATACATTTTTATACATTTTTATACATTTACATTTGATTATGTCTTCCACCGATTACAAGTTCGAAGGCTGGGTAGGCCTTGGCCCCGAAGCTGCCGAGGGAAAGATGGTCTGGCAGGAATTCGAGCCGAAGCCCTGGGAGGAGACCGACATCGATATCAAGGTCACTCACTGTGGTATTTGTGGCTCGGATTTGCACACTCTGCGCAGTGGATGGGTATGGCCTCATCCCTCTTGAACAAATATGTTCTAAATTGAACCACCTTGCTAATTACCATCTTTCTGCTTCCACAGGGACCCACCAACTACCCTTGCTGTGTTGGCCACGAGGTCGTCGGAACTGCCGTCCGCGTCGGATCCCAGGCTGAGGGAGATATTAAGATCGGTGACCGTGTCGGTGTCGGTGCCCAAAGCGGCTCATGCCAGAACAAGGATGGCGACTGTGAATCTTGTGCCTCAGGTCTCGAACAGCACTGCAATAAGATGGTCGGCACGTACAACGGTACATATGCCAACGGTGGCAAGTCGTACGGCGGTTACTCCACATACAACCGCTCTCCCTCGCACTTCGTGATCAAGATCCCGGATGCTATCTCCTCTGCTGATGCGGCGCCCATGCTCTGCGGTGGTATTACTACCTATTCGCCTCTTAAGCGGAACGGCTGCGGTCCCGGCAAGACCGTTGGTGTCGTCGGCGTTGGTGGTCTCGGCCACTTTGCTATTTTGTTCGCTAAGGCGCTCGGTGCCGACCGCGTCGTCGCCATCTCCCGCAAGTCTGATAAAAAGGAGGATGCCCTGAAGCTCGGTGCGGATGACTTCATCGCTACGGGTGAAGATGAGGACTGGGCCACCCGCCACGCTAGCTCTCTTGACTTGATCATCTCCACTGCCTCCTCTTCCAAGATGCCTATCGTCCAGTACTGTGGACTTCTGCGTGTCCGTGGTACCTTCATTCAGCTCGGTGCCCCCGAGGATGGTGCTCTTGAGATCCCTGCTTTCGTGCTCATCATCAAGAGTCTCAAGCTCGGTGGCTCTTTGATCGGTAGTCCTGATGAGATTCGGGAGATGTTGGAGTTGGCTGCTGCCCAGGGTGTCAAGCCTTGGATCCAGGAGCGCCCCATGAAGGATGCCAACCAGGCCATTATTGATATGGACAATGGCGATGCTCGTTACCGCTATGTTCTCACGAACGAGCAGTAAATCGGTCAATTATGAATAAGTGATGAATATGTGGGAGTTTAGTTCAAGTGATGGGCGTTCAATGTATAGAGTTAGAACGAAATTAGATGTATATGTTCACCTTACAGAATGTGAATCAGTAGAAGCTTATAATAAATTTGTCTGTTTGCCGCTAGGGTCCCCCCAAGGTCATTCATCGCGATGTCATCGCTGAATAAATTGTTTGAACTCCCGAGGTATCCAGAGTAGCTTTCTCCCAGCACTTACCTTTCCTTCATACTACCACAGTTTGCTGAATGAGTGGTCGGGGGTGAATTTTGTTGAATCCTTCTCAGTGCCCTCTATGAAGCCCAAGTCACCCTGTCATCCATGAAGGATAGTGTGCATAGATATTGGCTGCAGGCTAGAGCTAGGCACTCGTGTTAATAACTACGCACTACTCTTTGTACTCTTTGGCTAACTGCATCTTCAACCACCCAAGTGAGCAAAGTTCAATCCAAATATTGCCCAATACTTTACCATGTTACGCGGTGCGATTATTTCTGCTGAAAATTTTACATTATGCATGGCTTCAAGGATGAGATCGCAAATGCACATTGTTTCGAACAGACGATCTGCGGGCAAATATGATATGAAGGTCTCCAACAACAAGAGATGTCTCACAATATAACTATATACCAGTCACTGCTAAGACTTAGCTTTGCAACTAAATGTTGCATTTCCACTGTGTCGTTCGGGGCATTGGGTGCTACGAACTCCCAGTCCCTCCCAAAGGGGGAAGGTAAGAGGTGGACTTCTGTGCAAAAGGCGACAGTCACAAGATGAATGATCGACGTCTTCAAATCTTCTTCTGTCCAAGGAAACCAGCTCAGTTCCATTAATCTCCGTTTCTTTTATCTCGCTTTCTTTTCTTTGTGGCCATCCATCCCCTCAGAACGTCACCGTCAAGACCCTCATTTTCAGGTGCACAGTTTTCGGGTCTGGCACAACCGGGGAGGAGGCTCTCTAAGAAGAATAAAAGAAATGCTAGATTTAACAGCCGGAATTTTGGCGCGGTTGGATTGGTTGGACTGGGATTATGATCTCTTGGGAATGCTTGAAGGAAGTTATGTGATCTTTGTTTGGCCCTCTTCTCAAACATAACACCCAAATAAACACAATCTCCACAGGCATAACCTCTTCTTCCGATCGAACTATTCAAGCTAACAATTTTTTGTACCAGCTTGTGCCTGCTCGGGAAAGAAACTGTTGATCAGGATATGTATCCACTCCAACCTAGGTATCAATGGAAGGTTAATGATCAACCCCAGTCACTTTCCTCTGCCCAACATGAACGCTCTGCATCACTTCATCGACGATGAGGGTCACTACATCAAGCCACATACGATCCTCCACACCGGCAATGGAGTAGTGATTGTCCAACGGGAGGATGTGGCAATCAAAATGGCAATTGTGTACAAGAATGACATGTTGGAGAAGGTGGAAGAGAACCGCAGCAAGATCCGACGAGAGCAAGACATCTGGCGCCGCATTCAGCCTAACTTTGAGAGCCCAGTGGAAGGCATCGTCCATTGTCTTGACCTCCCTGGAGATACCATCGAGATGAGATACATGTCCGGAGGTACACTGTCCAGAGCACGACCCAGCATCGACCTTCAAAGAGAGTGGTTCCGCCAGCTTACGATCGGCGTTCACAATCTTCACCAACGTCGCATCATCCACAGTGATATTCTCAGTCGCAACATTCTGCTGGACGGTTCTTTGAACCTCGCAATTTGTGACTTCGGTGCGTCGAGTATCATGCCTATCGGCACTATCATGGCGGATACGGTGGATGAGTACAATTGCTCCATCTGGACGGACATCTGCCAGCTTGGTCTCGTTTTCTATGAGATTGTCACTGGGAGGGAAACCGGTATCAGCCTCTATCACAACAGTGGCGGTGACAACTCTGTGGCCAGGTTTCCACCCCGGGATGTCCTCCCTGTCGTGGGAAAGCGAATCTGGGCCCGGGATATCATTGAGACCTGCTGGAGGGAGCGTGGATATGGGGCTGCAGGTGCGGCGGGAATTCTGGCCAAGCTGGATAAATCCCAAGGCCGGCGCCACCGTTGAGATGTATCTTCAATTCGGGTTTAAGTGAGGGTATACACCTCGAGGCCTTCATTTGAGAATGAGCATAATATGGCCATTCAACTCTCTCCTATAACCCGGTACATTAGCTGTCTGCTAAGGAAGTAGATTTCCTTGATACTTTTTCCACAGTACGCCTCTACATTGATATAGATCCATACAGTTTTGTATAGTATTATGCCTCCTGTTGTTAGTTTAAACATATCTTAGTTACTGGTAACGTGATGTCGTGGTATACCCGTGATCATGAGAAGGTCCCTACGTCTGGAAGATACCTACACATCCTCAGGACCATTCGCAATTGTTTGATTTAACAAGTGCAATCAGGTATGTCTTTATATTTTTCACTTCAATTCCAACGAGAGCTATATATATATTGTATAGTTATATTGTTCCACCTATACACCAGCTGGAATGACCGAAATGATTGGTGACTTATCTAATTTGCGCCTAAATCACCCCTGGACATCCCCAACCTCAGCGTATTCCACACTAAAAGGCCACTCCCCTTCACATGAGTCGAACAATTATCTCCCTTTTGAAAGATGCCCTTATCAGAACCCCGCCACGCCAAGAAACCCCGATTATCGCTCAGTTGCATCGTCTGTCGACGACGCAAGGTTCGCTGCGGTCGCGAACAGCCACAATGTGCCAACTGTGTGCGCATGAAAGAAAATTGTGTCTACAGGGCCATCGTCCGGGATGAGTCCATCGGCCGTGCACGACTTGTATCGCCCCAAGACAGAGACCCTAGAGATTCTACAGATGCCCAATCTGACACCCCTAGGCCGCATTGGAGACGACACGCCAATGCGCCATATCCCGAGAAACATTCTAGACCTCCGTCTCCTCGGTTATCCTCCAGCACCGATCCTTCCCTACATCAACAAGAACCATATCCGACAGTTCCGACGGGTTCTTCATGGGAAGAGGCTATCCAACTCCCCCGTTATCGCGATGTCAGCGTTCCTCAGATTGGTGGTAGCTCGATAAACCGGGAGCCTTCCCCGGTGCCATCAACAACCTACTTCCCGTCCCTCAGCGATCCCCTTTGCCCTGATTATTTGAGTATACGACGAGGTGGCCGCATGAGATATATTGGTCGGACTTTCTGGGGTTTCGTTGCTGGAAAGGTGAGTCCGACTTGACAGAAAAAGAGAAAAAAGAACTGCAATCTGCGACTAGATATGTCGCCTGGCAAGACTATAGCTGACCTCAATTGATATTCCTGTAGGAGAGTCTGAGTGATGATTTCTTTGACGAAAACCGGCCCGCCCACCCCGATCTCCCCCTTCCACATATATCCTCTATGGGTCTGTTTAATATCCTACGGTCGCTACCCACCAAGCCCGTGAGTGATGCCTTTCTCGAGACGTTCTTCCTTGCCGTGTGGCCACTTGTGCCACTCCTACATCCACCTTCCCTACGGGCAGACTATGACGAGTTCTGGGATTGGTGTCGGAATAGCGAGAGCGCTTTACCCTCGGCTAAACTTCGCGATGATCCTACCTTGATATGCCTTCTCTTCGCCGTCCTCTACTGTGGCGCATCTGCCGCGCCAGCAGCCACCTGGACGCACCCCAACCTGCAGGGCCTACAGAAGGAGACGACAGTGAGCCACCTCAAGTCGGCATATACGACGAGTCTTTCTCTATGTCAGCATCTGGAACATCCAACACTAAACACACTGGTTTCGACTTTGCTCACGACACCGTTCCTGGACCGGCCATTCGAGCCAATGTGTAGTCTCGTTCATATAAGCACGACGATGCGCATTGCCCAGACTATGGGTTTACACAGGGAGGGAACATGGTCCGCGTTGAGTTTCACTGATAAAGAAATCCGACGTCGGGTCTGGTGGCACATTGTTTGGCTCGATGTGCAGTCGAGCATCTCCACGGGTCTGACCCCCTGTTGTGGGAACGAGGCCTTGGGGGCCGTGAGCATGGTTGGCACTCACTATGAAAAGTCCAGCGATATCCCTACTGGGCATTCACCGCGCACTGACTCTATGACTAATGGGCCATCGGTGGCCATATTATACGCCATCGGACGCTTTCAGACTGCTAGATTACAAGCGAGAATCGTGACGCACCTGCAGAGTGCACAGGGACCAACCCAGGATGGATTTGGCGAGCTGGTCACAGACGCCAAGGAGCTTCTACGGATGATCGACTCACTTATCGCGCGCGTTCCTACACAGGGAATTCCTGAAAGGGGGTACATCCCGTCGCGTCTGGCTAATGCATCTCCGTCCACGCATCCCTCCTTATACAAGGATGATACAAGCCAGCCGACCGTCTTTGCTGCATGGTCGCGAATTATGCTAGCATTGATGAAATCGGAAATATCCATCTTGCTCCAAAAACCATTTCTGGGACCCCCAGATCGTACGAATGCGCAATCACGCAAGTCATGGACTAGGTATGAATTATTTTGCCCTACATCTTATCCCTATCCCGCGTAATCTAGTACATATCCCTCTGCATACCCTCTTCGTATAGCGAATCCTGTCCAGCTTGAGCAATTACCCATCCACATTGGTCCTTCATCCCCATATTGTTATGACACATTTATTAACACCCGATTTGACCACCCAGCATGGCGGAACTCTGTGTGGATTACTTGCGTATTTACTTGCAACTGTATCAAGCACCTGCGTTCTCCCCATACGCGTGGTTCTCCTCTAGCCACTACGGGCCTCTCCAATGCGTATTCATCACCCTAGTGTACCTCCATTCCTTCCAGGAGTCTGGGGAGACCTTGCTCGCCAGATATTGCGTTGATGAGGTTATGCAGCACTGCATGGCCCAGTATCAAGCTCCAGATTCATCCTCCACGAGGACCAGCCCCGGCGACACTGATTCCAATTCGAGCAAGACGCACATGCCATTGGTCATTCAAATTCTTGTTGACCTTCATGAACGCCTCGACTCATCTCTCGGAGCCGAAGACCAACCCCCGCTTCCATTAGACATGATCCAGCGTTAGACCCGCTGTCCTGCGTCGCACCTTGCTACCAAGGCGTCAGAGTTACGCGCGAGACCCCACCAGCCATCTGATGCATCATCCTCTTCCACGACTCGCAAAAACCGCAATTGTGAAACCCTATTTTTTGGTGGGTTTCGGTAATAAACCAGGCCCGCCCAACAACGTCTTTATGGACGGGAGTGACTCGGGCTTGGATATGGACTCCCTTGCTACGATTTCGGATCTAGAGGCATGGTCCTCGTCATTGATTCTAGAACCTGACAATCCCCTCGCACATCCTGATAATATAACGCTTGATCACCGTGGCCTGCATGAAGGTCTCGATTTCCCCGCGTAATAGCGCTATGATACATGGTCTTCTATTTCCGTTTCCTTTTCTTGTCATAAAGGGAAGAATCAATGTATAGATCCTATTGAGCAATATTGATATACCTGCTTCATCTTATTACATGATTTGACCTGACCGCACAAGATCCGGGCCCCACGCGAGCCTGTATGAACCTATCATTATCCCTTTACAGACAGAGCTCCTACATAACGAAGCACATATCTTTTTGCGAGATCTCAAATGCATACAGGCGCCTCCAAGCACCCGATACGGTCATTTCCGCCGCCGTGTAGCTTTCTAACCAGATCCCGCGGACGAAATACCTTGGAACCGCTGCACGGCGTGCTCGCTGTTAGCTCCACGGCCCGCGCACCCCGTGTCGACGTCAGCCAAAGTATCTTATGTATCCCGCCATCGGCCGAATAATATGCAAGTCAGCCTTGTGGCAGCTGTCCTCGGACCTTCGCGCTCTGCCCCACGGCTTGTACCATGGCGTACTGACAAAGGATTTGGGTCTCAGAAACTCTTGGAGAATAGTCTCGGCCCTCGCAGCGGGCGGAGCGTGGAGAAGTACTTGTGCTTCGCCATGGCCGAGTGCCCCCGCAGGCTAATCTGCAGACGTTGAACAGCAAAATCGCACGGAAGGAGAGCTTACTACGCCCGATCCTCGTTCGCCGAGCGACTGGCTCAGACCCCGGATCATGATGCTACGCGGGTTCTCCTTCTCTTGTCCGTACCTCAAGCGGATCAAATCCCCACAACAGCGGGGAGCTTAAGCGAGCGGTTGCGCGACAATGATGAAGGGATATCCCTGGTGATAGTCGGCTCCACGATATCGCAGCGTTGCACGCATCATGACTTCCGCCATGCATCATCGCTAGTTCCGTTGCAAACGCCATCGCTACCTTCGATGATCTCGCCAAGGGTGTGCCAAATCGGTGGGCCATCAACGACCGTATTGGAACCGATGTGCCATCCACTTCCTGGCCATCTACATTTCCCGTCTATCTGCTATGAGCAACGTTCGGTCATCTCATTTATGCATAACATTACAATTGTTAGAATAGTTTCGTGCTATATACTAAAGCCTTAAGGGCTTCCACCTGGATGAGGTAGACAATTGATCAACAACCTCTCAGGAACACTCGGAGCACTCTCCGAGTAGCCTATTTGAACTCCGCAGGAAGGGTTGTCAATGTGCCTATCTCGGCAATTGTCTCCTCCCATAGTTTCTTCTGGATCTCCTGGCCCGCCGGTGACTGGATGAACGCCGCTTTACTGTAGGGGAAGATGCATTAGCTATTGGCAAAAAACTACTTTCTAGGAAAAGGTGCAAGAAGATCACTTACTCGGCGATGGTCTTGTCGCCTAAGAACTTGCCATGAGACTCAGGGCCTACCACCAACGCACTATGCAGGATGATCCAGGCACCCACCTCGACAGGCCGGGCACGGACCGACTTGACAACATTTACAATCAAGCGCAAGTGCAGGGGGAGAATATCACTCATGCCGGTATTCACCATGCCTGGACACATCATGTTGATGATGACTTTCTTGGGATCCAGCCGCGGTGCCAGACTGTACATGAACAACACGCAAAGTAGCTTCGAGTCACCATAGCGTTGGAATGGGACAAACGCCTCGTCGTTGTCCATGTGCGCAAGTACACCCTCACCGGGCTTGATAGGACACTTCTTCTCGAGGCTTGGGGACTCGTGTGCGCGACTGCCAACCCAGCTAATGCGTGCAGGAGAGCCGGTCTTCTCCGCACCTGCCTCGAGATACGGCAGGAGTTCGGCGATCAACAAAACATTGGAGTAGTAATTGACTTGAGTGGTTCGGTCATGGCCGCTCGGGCTGCGTTCCAGCTTCAGTAGACCGATTCCCGCATTGAGAATGAGTAGATGGACCACCGGAATCTCTTCGCGGAGCTGCTTCGTGAAACATTGGACACTCTCGTAATCATCGACGTCAAGTGCCATGACCTTGATGGTCGGCTTGGGATGGTGGGTTTGAATGCGACGGTCCTGGCGGAGGGAAGCTGCGCAAGCCTCGCCCTTGGCGAGATTGCGGACGGCGAGAACCACAGTCGAGACACGGAGTCGTAGTAGCTGTTTGATGGTTTCTAGACCCATTCCAGCGCTGGCACCAGTAACGACGACAGTTTTACCCGTCAGATCAATGCCTGTAGGCAAGGGATCGATTTTCGGCTGGAGGATGTTGACCATGATTGGAGTTGGAAGTTGGATGTCAGTGGAAATGTAATTATCGTGAAGAGCAGAATCGATAGAAGAGAAGAAGAAGGGATGCCGAGGTAGTCATACTGAAGTGACCTTTTGTTTCACGAGCGTGCTATATGTATGATCAATCCCTTGTACGTTCTTTGTTCGATTGTTCAGCACCTGGGCATCTTGATGGGTGACTCAGCATTCGGCCGACGCCAACCCCAAAAGGGAAGTTCACAGTGACGAAGACCGAGATGACCTCGCCCGAATGAACCCTCGCCCGAATATATATCACCTGAACGCCACCGTTCTTCCCCCACGAATGGCTCTGCTGGACTGATATCCGATGGCTTATCCTATGGCAGCACCTTCACTTGTAAGGTGACAGGGCGGACATTCCTGCAAGACACCTACTTATCAAATTCCAGAAATTTGTTGACATTCGCCAGCGATGAAGAAGCCACAGACATTGCCACAGCCAAGCCACACTGACCCAATTAGTGCATCAACAATTGTCCAACTCCATAACTCCGTTCATACTTGCCGCGGAGACAATATATATGATGCGTCAGCGTGCTGTTAAGAATCTTTTATCCCTTTTCCCGAGAGAGAGACTATCCAAATGTACAAATACACCACAATGCCAATTCCATCACCTTCCCGGCACTCTCCGCAGGAAACAGCCGAACATCCCCAACATCTCAAGTTACGGCAGACGGGAAATCATCACGCTCCCCAATAAATCACATCATGTCATACAGGAGCCTGACATGAAAAAAGAAGCTTCCTTTAATCAAAATGTGTTCAAGTTGTCTCTTGCCCTGTCGCAAAGCCGCATAAATGATGCGACGGAGTTGCGCTGCATGATCTTGGGTCTCGATGGCTCTATCAGAGAATCTGAAATTCGAGGAACTAGGGATGACCTGGCTAAACAGTGGGGATTAGATGCTCGGGATCTGCGCAACGTGGACCTTGTCTCGGAGGGAATCCCACATTTGTTGGTCCGTCCGTCTGTCATATTTATCAGCATGTTCACTTTACGACTCCTCGTTCGGGCAGATGGAGTACTTCTTTTCCTTCTCCCAATTGAGGACAGCCACGTGAAGGTGCAGGATGTCTTCATGACAGACCTCCAGAGCAGGCTTCAACACGATCCTGGATCTGGTGTTTTAGCAAAACTCCCATTTGAGCTACGTGTAGTGGATGCAGCGCTTGCCTCTGTGATTGCCACTCTTGAAGCCGAGCATATTCTCATCCGCCGAGAAGTCCAAGATAGTTTGCGGGATTCGACAAGAGAGGATGTCGTTTACTCTGTTCTCCGCAGGTTGCAGGATCACAGGAAAAGGCTCGTGGCCATTCAGCAGCGTGCCCGCCAGTTTCGCTCGGCGCTACGGGAAATTCTTGAAAATGATGAAGATATGGCGACCATGTTCTTGACCGATCGGCAGTCAGGTCAACCGCATGAAGTGGAGGATCATCTTGCAGTGGAATATCTCCTCGAGGCATATTACAAAAGCACAGATGCAATCGCGGAGTCTGCAAGTGCTTTACTGGGAGATCTGGAGCGCACAACTGAGACCATTCAGTCGATCTTGGCTGTGCGACGAAATCAGATCTTGGTTTTTGAAGCTCAACTGGAGATCTGTATGCTGGGATTTGCCGTTCCAACTTTTGTAGCGGGTCTGTTTGGAATGAACGTGGTGAACTTCTTTGAAGAGAGTACCTCGGCGTTTGTAATCCTTGTCGGGGCGTGTGTGATCGGAACGGTCACCATCGCAAAGTACGGCCTGTGGAAACTCAATAAATTCCGGAAATTGCGGTTTTAAAGCTGGCTGGTATAGTTAGAGTTAGAGAATAATCAACGGCAATGCCTGTGGAGATCAAATGGCACTCAAACTAAGGATGGGCACTCAAAGTAGCCGTGTCAACGACAACTAAGTCAATTGCGTGTTCATCCATTCATATATACTGAGTAATGTCATTTCTCATACGAACGAAAGTAAAAATATGTACACATATATAAGTTGACGGCTCAGCATTACGTAGCAAAAGTATCTTATACATGTGTTCTTGCTAATCCCATCACCTCCGATCGTTCCTCGCCCTATTTCCTCTTCTCTTCTCTTTCTCCCATCATCTTTCGCACTTTGTCTTCCCATCACACACTTCCTCTTCGAAATCAAACTCAAATAACCGCCATAATGCCTTACGATAACCATGGTAACTGGTACTCTTACAAGAACAGTGGCATCAACAGCCAGGTGAGTCAAGAACCAACATTCAAGTCTACTCTTACTGATTGTCAGGGTAATCACTACTGCTCCCGTGACTATGGCTCGGATGTATTCAACCCCAACTCCTACCATTACTCCAACCAGTGAGTGATACTTACATTCCTATTTTGTTAATTCATCTCCCCTGGTGTCTATATTGGATTGACATATATTTCCTACCAATCAGTGATGGTTCCTACTACTATTCAAACTCTGACGGCAGCACGTACTACAACAGCGGCAATGGTTATGCTGTGTACACCCCTCCACCTACCCCGGCTGAGTACTACCAGGAGTCTGGCAACTATGGAAAATGAGCTAGTTACCAATATGCGTAGAAAGGAGTGGATTGACTTCTTCTAGCGAGTGTGTGTTGATTTGCCTGGAAATGGAACTCTTTAGATGGAGGTGACCGAGAATTGGCCTGGTCTGGCCTGGCGAACAATAACTTGATATGAGACCCTAGGATAGAAAAGCGAAAAAAGATCAAATATATATACTCGCCCTGGGTTCACGCTGGACGAACTTTCTAGTATTTCGTTGATCACCTAGTCTTGTAACATTTAATTAAACCACAATCATCCAGCTTAGTTGACGGTAATCCCACTCTGCTGGCGGCCTTCCTTCAACGCAATCTCCAGCCCATCAATCACCTTTTCTGGCATGCTCAGAAACGCGGAGTGAGACGCATCGACATGGTATGTCACTGGGTCACCCAAAGTTTGAGCAAAGCTCACTTGCCCAGCCAACGGGATGGCTTCATCCTTGTCACAGAACAGATACATGCTAGGCATCTCATGCCAAGGTTCATGCGTCGCCGGTTCGTGGAATGACTTCTGCGTCTGCGGCTTCAATTTAGAAATGGCCTTCTGCTGCTCTTCGGGGGACATATCATTGTAGAATATTGTCTCTTCTCCAGAGGACCAGCAGTAACCGTCATCCGGGCTCTATATATAGTTCATCAGGTACGAACGAAAAAAGAAAAGGGGGAGATAAACGAACATGAACTACTCACCTTAATGACCATCCAGGGAAGGAAGTTTCCGTCCAGCATGTCCTTTACCGATTTACCCTTGGGCGTCACAAATGCAGCCATCCACACTACCATGATCACGCCGCCGGGAAGACCGAGTTTGCTCCGCTGCGAGTACCCCAAGCCCTCAACAGCCCCAGCCCCGACCATCCCGCCATAGGAATGGTTGACCACTACAATCTGGCGACCGGCTTCTACCATCTCTTTGAGGACGGCATGGGTATGTTCGATATCGGCGTGTAGCCCCTTATCTGGAGGGAATGCGCCCACAGACGGGGTGGAAATTGCTTCGGTTGCAAGTCCACGCTTGTGCATTAGATCCCGCACAACGTCGAATGTGTCTGCTGCATGCCATGCGCCTGGCACGAAGACAAAGACTGGGCTCTCAGACATGGTCATCTTGTAATTTATCTTGTAGTTGTTTGTGTTTGAGGGGGATATGAATACATCTACGTTCAACCGGTCTGGGGAATCAGCAAATCCCTGTGAAATAATCCCCCTTTCCTTACCCTGAACTGGGAAGTTCATACGGCGTACTCCATATCTGCATCCGCATTCCTCGTTACGTGAAACGATTGGCTCTTTCAATCTATTGTTACAATGATTTTCCACAAACGGTTTCAGTTGTTTGACGCCAACGGTGGAGCGCGCGGCTGAGATTCGGCTTACTATAGGCTCTCGGTTTCACTAGCGAAACCGTTACGGAGTACGGAGTAGACCGACCGGAGATTGGACCAAAAGGGCCCGATTAGTATTTAAAGTCAGTATCCATGCGGTAGCCGGCTATGGCTACGTATCAACTTCCAATCTTGGGAACGCATCGCGCCTCGATCCATAAAGAGCTAGACGGAGATTAACGCTGCAATTATCATTGAAGAAGGTCGTTCTTCTTTACCAAAGTATATACACACCCTTTCCCGCGTCTTTTTCTTTTGTCTCTGATTTGCTGTAGGACATTGACATGCGGAGCATAACTATATTATACGACGAATATATAGAGTCCTCAGTATGACCTTCCAAGAAGATATCGGGAATTCTTCTCCTTGTTATACCTAATTATTTTCTCCACTGCCAATTTGGTTGGGTTTATTCTTTAAAAGCGCGCCGTTGGTTAGAAAGAAACTGGCTTTCATGCAAGATTGCCTATGATATTACTATCACTTGGTATGAGGTGAAACCTGCAGCACCTTTAAGAGCTCAAGTCCAAACAAGCATGATAACCCCTGCACGTGGCCCCTGTATCTACATGGTTGACAGAATAACCTTTAAACATGCAATCTAAAACATCCAAAACATCCATAAATAACGAACCTATTATTTTTCTCCAATCACCGTCTTCCGTCGACACGTTGAGACACTTTGGGACACTTTACCCTGTCCGGGTATTCTACCACCTATAGTTATTTTTTCTTTTAAAATTAGATAGTACTATGTCCCTAGGAAAAGGGATAGAGACCGCGTAAGGGGCGGTCGGCAAACCTTGTAAATTTAATTATTGACGAACCGGAGAAATAACATGAATTTCCCCCTATACAAAAGAGCGAACAGAGCTAGCCCTATTTTACAATAATAATCCACCAAAGCACCTTGAATTTTATGGGGATGTACTCCGTAATAATTGTACTAGTTGCAATAGGAAAAGTCAGATACACGATCTGCCGCGCAATTGTGGATAGAAATGAATCCTGACACTTAAAAGTGGATCTTCTCTGGCCCGTCTGTTTGGAGGCTTGGGGGGCATGATAGAAACCAATCCTCTTTAAATAAAACATTACCGCTGCATTAGGCTCAAAGATGTTGCAGGTCAAAACATGATGACCACAACCAATGTCCAGGACATCTACCAAAGCTCATATCGGGCCGGGACGATCGCGATGACTGCCCTAGGCGTCGTGTTTGTCATTTTACGGTTTTTGGCACGGTGGAAGAAGTGACTCAAGCCAGGCCCGGACGATTATGTTATCCTGGCTGCTTTGGTTCCTCTCTTCATTCTTGTTGGATTGATGTTAGCCTGTACGTCATATTTCCCTTGGGGGGTTCTTGATTCCGATGCTAATCGTCAATAGTAGTTAATTATGGAATGGGGACACATTCGGAGATACTGCCGATGGGAAATATTATAATGATCGCAAAGGTTCGAGTCAACTTATAGAAGATCGATGTTGACGCTTCCGCTGATATCCATGTACATAGCTCCTGGTGATATTCGAGTGCATCTATGTCACAACAATAGCAATCACCAAAGTTTCTATTCTGCTCATGTACTGCGGCATCTTCCCCACGAGAGAAATTCGCATTGCCTCCATGATTATTGCGGGGTATCGATCGCGTGGGGCATAGCTATTATCCTCGTGAGCGTCTTCCAATGCACTCCGATTGCGCGAGCCTGGGACACCCGTATTCCCGGCACCTGTATCAACCTCAAAGCCTCGTTCATCGGAAACGCAGTACCCAACATTGTCACCGATATTCTCATTCTGTCTCTCCCGGTGCGAGTGGTGTGGGGGCTACACGCAAGTATCACGCACAGACTGTCCATCATTGGAATTTTTCTGTTGGGTAGTTTGTTCGTGTACCCTTTCCTACATGTCGTTACTGGTTTGTGGCAGTGGACTGACTGAGCTCTTCTGCATAGCGTTATCTTCACCAGTGTCTATCGCTTCACTACCCTTTTCGAGTTCAACCCAACGGATATTGCCTGGACGCTCGGAAAATCTTGCACCTGGTGTATCGTTGAATCTTCAACGGGTATTATCTCCGCCTGCATGCCGACCCTGCGTCCGTTGTTCTTGATACTTCCATCCAAATTCTCCAGCCAGTCTGGCACCCAAAGAACACGAACGACAGATGTCGACCGTTCTAAAGGTTATGAGTTGGACAATTCTGCCCTACGGCCGGCTAATGAGCCGCGCAATAAAACGAAAGTACATCTGGATGTGTCCCATGCCGACGATGGGTCTGAGGATGAAGTACCGTTGAATGCCATCCGAGTTCAACAGGATATGACCTGGCATGAGTCCAGGGGTGATTCCTTGAGGATATAAATACGTACTTCAGCAAATAACATACGTACATAATCTTTAATTATCAACTAGCTTTGAGGCTCCTAGATATCTCAAGACATATTCCACCAACTAGCTATCACGCTGGATACGAAACACCAACCGAAAGAGAATCTTCTGCAGAATGGCCTTGATCCAATTTATCTGATCGAGGTGGTCAGAGGTTTGTGCGCAAGGAAATTCGGGAGAGATGCGAACAAAGTGGACAGGAGGAGAGGGACAGCTTTCTCATGTGGTCTTGTTATAACCTGCCCCTAGACTGGCGAGTTACAAACTAGGCCAAAAAGACCACTATATCTAAGCGTTATTCTCAGATACTCCAGGCTCCGATATATATAGTCCGTGACATGACAGGTCTCAGGGATAGAATGGTCGATATTATAACAGCTGCAACGGTCGCTCCCCTAACCTTAAATGTCATAAAATTAAAGCATTGAGTTGCTGTACAACGGATTTAAGGATGGGAATAAATCATGAATAGAAAACAAGGGAAATTTCTAAAAAAGCAAGTTCGCGAGCAAATGGTATACAAATCAAATTCAATCCTGACAATTTTTGATACAATATCCACTTCGTTCAGAAATAATATCAGTCAAGCAAAGATGCACACAGGGCTATCTACTAGCTATGTCGACCGTGCATTGATCCAAGGCTTATGTAGGTGTTGTGTTGCAGTATGAAGGGAAAACAGACGCGCGGTCGAAATGTGAAGAATATGCACCAACCAATATCAACTCAATTACAGAGCGATCATCCCAACACCCGCCAGGAGCGCAGTGACAATGTAGGCAGCCACTTGGAAAGAGCCGAAGGATGAGCTGGAGTGCAAGCTGATGGCACCGCTGCTAGACGTAGTCGACGAGGCCGTCGAGGAAGCAGACCCAGAACCCCCGGTGGCTGTATTCTCGGTAGTAACAGTTCCAGTTCCAGCAGTTCCGGCCTCCTTCATCTGCGTAGAGCAAGTGCCAGTGGCCTTGGTAACGGCCTTGACAGTCGCAGATCCGGCGAAGCTGCAAGCATCAGCAGCACGATCCTGCTCAACGTAGTACTTGTTCAGAGCAAAGGCAAGCTGCTGCTTGGTTGTGCACATGCTGTAAGCACCGTATTCGCCGGTGGTAGCATTGCCTGTCAGTCCGCTGCAGTCGGTGTAGCCGCAGACGGTGCTGAATAGCTTGGCGTACTTCGTGGAGGAGAGGGATCCGGCGACAACGCAGGCGGAAGCATCATACATGCAGTTGCACAGATCGACATCGGCGATAGGGGGCAGAGGGGAGGGTTCGGCAGCCCACCCGGATCCGACGGTAGGGCAGCTCCGCAGGGCAGTATTGGTGGGAGTGTAGGAGGCCTTGTTGACACCAGTGGGATTGGCGCTGGCAATCTCGCTGGAATAGTATTTGAAGTCGGACATGGTGCTGACACTGGTGCTATCGACGACAGAAACCAGACCTGTGACTCTGATCAGTTATCTTCGCCTATACGTGAAAGGAACAGTCTTCTTACCGTAGTTGTTGGCCTCCTGGAAGTACATGTACACAATACCACCGGACCAGACCTCAGCCATAGTATCGCCATACAGGGCCTTCACCTCTGTAAACTCGCGGGGCGTGACCTCGTTGCAACCGTACTCGGCGAAGAAGACAGGGACGGAATAGTTGGCGAACTCTTCGGTACGAGCCTGGTATTTGGATTCAGCGTAGGTGGAATTACCACACCACGAGTAAATGTTGTATCCCCAGAAGTCAATTGTGTCATCGGAGTCTCCGCAATTGAAGTAGTCGGCCATGTCCGCACGGATAGCGGACACATCGGCGGTAGCATATCCAACACCCATAGAGCGGTAGCCCTTTTTCTTGATGTACTTCTTGGTGTCACGAACAGCAGCCTTGACAAAAGCGCTGGCGTCGGAAGTGGCGACGGTGTTGGAAACCTCATTTCCAGCGAAGAAGCCAATAGTGTTGTTGTACTGGGCAAGTTCATCGACAACGCTGGTGTATCGGGCAAAGAGATCGGTTTCCCACGAAGGATCGCTCCGATCGATCGATTGATTAGGGTCGGACAAATCGGAGATCACGTAAATACCAGCGGCAGACAATAGCTTCATACACGCTGAGTGATCAGCAGAAGCGTTGATGGCATAGGTACGGATGACGTTGGTGCGCAGCTCAGCCATGATAGGGACATCACGCGCACAAGCGGTGGCATCAGCGAGAGGGTCAGTGTAGCCACTGCTACTCGTACTTTCCTCTGTGGAAAGGGTTAGTCGAAATTTTGAATTGATGGCATCAACGACCTACTTTGATAGGCGACTCCACGCATAAAGCTGTTCCTGTTAGTCACTGAATTCAAGAGACATTAGCATATTTGGACTTACAACTGAGTGTTATTGCTGGAATAGAAGAACTTGGAGCCCTATTGACAGTCTTAGTACTGGAATATATCATGATTTCTATACATGTATAGAGGCTGTACCTTGATGACGATGGGATCCAAATCAGCAACAGCAACCCCGGCCAGGGTTGCCAGTGCCACCAAGGAGAGCTTCATGGTGAAGATTGGGGGTTTTTTTGCGGATGTGATACGGAAAATATTTATAGCGAGTGTATATAGTTGGGATAATTGGATTCAAAGGACACAGAGAGAGAAGAAGTCAAACGAGTGAACAGCGAAATGAGGGAAATAAAGTCAAAGATGGGGGATCCATGGACATCAAATCCATTAATAGTGCCAGATAGTCCGATTCTATTTACCTGAGATTACAAAAAGGACGCGTATAGGCGAGCTAACGGGCCTAATATGGTCAAGCGCCTGGAAGCCATTGTTCAATAGGTTTAGGCCACTGGCGCCATGTCAATTTAGGCCGGAGATAAGTCTCTCTCTGAAAAATAAAGCATTATTAGGGCTCTAAAATGAATCCGGTCATGTAGTCCGAGCGAATAATAGTAGAGAGACGAACGGGACTCCACGCACTTAACTAGACTTGGCTTTTATATAGTCTACAGTTCGATGTCGACCTACACAAATATATATATAGTTCTGTAGGTCCCCATCATAATAGGCAGCCATCAAACGTCATACAGTAAGGATGGTAGAATATATTCCCAAGCGAATAGAAGTGAAAAAAAAAAATCGAAAAAAAAAAGAAAAAGGTGCGAAAATATCCGGCTGACGCGGTGACTTGTGGGGCTTCTTAGGATAGCGCCGGCACTTAGCTTTTTTTCTTCTCCTTCACGAACTTTTCTTTCCCTGTCAAAAAGATCTAATTTTATTCGGCGCTAGGCAATTTGAGGCTGTAGTTTGTCTGCGGCATTGCTTGGTAGGAGAAGATAACCAAAGAAAACTGCCCACGTTGGATCACATCGGAGATGATTTCTCTGCATGATTGATCCACTAAAAATGCCTTTGCATAAGTATTTATGTATGTCATTGTTCTGTTTGCCATTCACGGTGGCCAAGCTTTGAATGGTTCGGAGTGCTCCATAGGAATATGAACAATAACAGCTTAATAATGACTTACAAACTGACGATGCCTCTGTAGAAGTATCTTTAGGAATCGCTATATAGTTCGGGCCACTTTAGTCTAGAAAAGATCTACATGTAGATCATGTCGGCTTTTCTCCGATTCTACATTCCTTCGGGCACATCTGCAATGTATTTAGTCCGGCTTCCGATAATCGACTCTGTTCTATATAAGTTTAGAATGCCAAAATTTGCCCGATGTTTGGATAACTGCACTTTGCGGATGGCCATGTGTGGAAATTGCTGGAAAGATTACAGTCCGGTGGTATTTTCTTAACAGTATGGTGCTTTGTACACCACTAACTATGGATTTTGTGGGGACCTCATGTCGTAGCTTAATCTACTTTATAACTATAACTTTCATTTAAGATCCGCCCAAGTGGTATTCATGGTTTTGCATTCGTACAGAGCCCAATGACCAGAAAGGCGATACCTGCATTTATCGTAGATGTCTCTGGGCAATTCCAACAGGCTTAGGGTTTAAAAACATGTATCTTAGTTCAATGGTAGTACCATCTATGCCAGCGACAGAAATTCTACCGTCTTCGCTCATCGTCATATAAAACCTACTACACATCCTATATCGAAATAAAACGGTCGAAAACACAAAAACGTCGGATTTTGATATCCCCATGACTCCATTATACACACAATAATTATACATCAACACGCCACGTTCGAATTGAGATTGGCATTAGAAAGCGTTCCTTCGTTTCGTTCTGGTGTAACCATTTGGTCTTGATCCCTCGCTCACATGCGTTGCTGTTTGCGATGTGCGTCGATCGCTGCATCGAACGATCGGATAGTGTCAAGCGGGCGCTCGAGTCGGCTGCGGGTTGGATTGGAGAGATCGGGATCGGCTATTGCTGAGTTAGCATGCAGTTCCCATCAAAAGTGATTGCGACTAGTGACTTACTGATGAGCTTTCCTTCCCGGTCCTTGTGCTGGATGCTTCGCAGTGAGAATGTATCCCGAGATCCAGGTTCGAGGTTCACAGCGGCTACTTGTTGTCAGTGGATCTTGTAGGCTAAGACGGATCATTTTTACGGGGATACGTACTAGGTTCTTGTTCATGTAGGGCCATATTAGGGTCGGCTTTGCTCTGAAGAGAAGTCTTGGGACTGTGGTGCGACTTGACCGAGCCGGACCGCTCGCTAGAGGTCAATGAGGAAGGCATTATTGAGAATATATGGAACGAATATTGATTGAAATTGATCTGAAAATGTGTACAAAGTATATGAAAGTAGCGTGGTGAGCCTAGTTGTAGTTGATGGTATGGCCAGCAATCTCGTAACTAACCGGGAGGCGAATTTTGCTCCTATATATATCCTTGTCTTTTTTTTTTGGTTTCGGACTTTGGACTAAGAATAGACGGCCTTTCTCGAAACATCAAAAATCGAGAGCACGCAAGCCGTGGCGAGACGTGTGGATTAGTTACGATGATGATTGGGCCGATCCATGACGTTGATGGTCCATCCGGAGCACTCCCAATGGCCAGCCAAGCTTATATTAGTGTCCCACAGAATGCTTAGCATTCATTGTGGCCAATCCGAATGAATGATCACTTCAGGGGCCACGCAAGCACCGGTGGCTGGATTCTTGGGCCCAGGCACCCGCAAAGTCTCCCAGGTACCCGTGTTGCGTTGCGATTTCGTACATTAGGAAGATATGCCAAGATGGGCTTGTACATCAATCACATGTATTATCGTGCATACTCCGTCTGTAGGTAACCCCCCCCCCCATTGTATGACGACTTGCCTCCCCGGTGGGGAGATGATCGCCGGTTTCGAAAATGTGACGGGAGCACCCCAGCATTCTTCCTCCAACGATCGATCACACCTTACCATGATCTGTGCGAGGTTTCGACATGATTTTCTTTGTACAGGGTAGTTTTAGCTAAAATCCTGCCCAAGAATATCTGAGAATATTCCACTGTATACTTCGTCATGGTCAGCATAACATGACGGGCATGAAATGAAGAACACAAATGTCTTACTCCGTCTACAATATCAAGAGATCAAGATGCTTTAAGTTTACGCTGAATACGCAGAGACCAGGCAACGCAATTAATATCATTGGAGAATCCAATCCAATCCAGTGGGGCCGTTGAATAAAATGATCCGTACTCCGTACGTATGGAATACTGCGATGTCACAGCCCTCTCTTATTCCGGTGATCGCCGGATTTGAGAAACAGCATTTCGAACATTCTTTTCTTTTCTTCTCACTCCAGATTTCTTTGCAAAAGTGGACCCCCCACAGCCCTATGTGGGTTGTGATAATGTCATTTTCCGTGACTGCCCAGTTTCTCAGGACATTTACGGTCGCTTTCAGTCCTTTGACCTTTAGGCATGAATTTGACCATTTGCGAGTCAATTGCACAAAAGATCGACAGATGCGGCGCTTAGACCTCGGAACGCCACTTGAATAACACTTCGGCACAGCGGTTCAGTCATGATTCCACACGGAGCAAATCTGTGCAATGGATGAAACAAACTCCGACTATGGCCCACGGGCGCAGAAACTCAGGTCGGATCAAGATTGTTCAACCCGTTTCTGGCATCCCCATTGCCAAGGCGATCCGGTCATGCCAGACATTCGGACTGCCCTGTTGCTGTGGACCGGTTGGGTGTAGTCGAGTATCTTCCTGGGCCCGAGCAATCTCACCGGCGTTTCTTGCAACCTTCCAGTCCTTCTTACACGGACCGAGTTTGAGCCACGGTGTCACTGCTTCTTGTCGATTCCGATCGGACACTAGGACAACTGACAACTGTCGGAGAAGTGCGATCGCGGAGTGAACACCCTCGAGTGTGAATTTCACCGATGAATTTTTGATGGAACGGGGAATCAATCCAAAGAAAGCCTGAGAGTCTTTCTTATTCCCTTCGTGGTCAGCCTTAATCCCAGCCAGTATTTGGATTTCCACATCACCCAGGACCTCTCGGCTGCTATTGATGGCGGCCATTAACCCCTCTCTCTCCGCATTGGTAGTTCGCGAGGAGGCGACTAGAGTCTTGGTCTTGGCAAGAAACCCCGGGCACTGAGCTATCTCATTGAATGCATAATCCATGAGCTGGCCCAGACCACAGCTTTTGCCACGCCGTTTCTCGTCTTCCAGGGTCTCCGGAAGAGTTGCTCTCCATTCCTCGCTTTCCAAGAAACATGCCTCCCCCCGAGCGAAGGCCTCGTAAACTAGAAGTCCTCGGAAAGATAAGAGCAGAGTGCGGCCATACCCACTCGCATGTCTCTTCGCGCCCCTTAGACGCAAGAGATGGGATATCCCACGTGAATGCAGCAGCCACGAGTTTTCCTCTGTTGCATTCATCAACTCATAAATGCCTAACAGGATTGCGGCTCCAAGGGTATCATCCGTGCCAACGGTCGCAGGATTCCTGACAGCTTGAACAAGATAGCGCAGTCCACAACCGTACATTTCCTGACTGGCAAGAATCTGTCGTTGGTTGCCATTTACTCTGCCTAGCTGCAAGGTCCCAAGGCTGCGAAACCCCCACTCCATTGCAATCCCCGCACCTCGGTCGTACTGAGCGATCTCAAACCAAGGAAGTTCCACACGAGTGCTGTAGCTGTAATAAATGTTCGGAAATACTGCGTCCACGAAGTCACAAAAGCCCTTCCTGCATTGTCGGTCTAGCGCCTTGGACACCAATCCTGGCATTAGAGCCTCATCCATAGATGCACGGGGAATCATGGTGTATTGCTGCGCTTCTTTTGCGGTGACCAATGCCATACTTGATGTTGATGATTGTGTCGGGGGGGATGTGGTTCTTGAGGGCTTGTGCTGACTGCTTGGAAAGAAATGGTAAAACTTCCGGTTCCTTGTGTAGCCAGGACATACGTTCCCTCTTCTCTCGCAGTATTGACATGATGGCTGAGATTCATCGCACTAGACTCTGGATTAGAGTGTTACGTTGAAAAAGGAAAACAAAACAAAATAGTGTGTGACTGGAGATTTCCTACTTTAACCCGCCGCTGAATACAGGCCAAGCAGCCCTTGCTCCGTGGAACACCGACCATATTGTCTGATCAGGATATGTTACATTTATTGGATGGGTAGGCGCAAAAGCAGACACATTGCGAGAATACGAGGTTCTTTCAGGGGGTCCCCGCAACTTCCCTCGAAATTCCCGTCGGGGGGCACGTGGATTTCCCGTGTGCTTGGCGTCAGAATTGGAGCTTGACGAAAGATAGATTTGCCTGGACGTTCATGGTTGATCTTTAGATGGAACTTCATATCCACTTGCGGTGGCTGTTGCCTTCTAACTACCTAACGTTCAAATATTTTGAGATTTTGAGATTTTGACAGAATATATATTCTAGTCACCCCCAAAGCTTCATTTCAACACACCATATATATCACCCGAGTTCTGTTTACATTTCTTACATCTGAATTTCAATATGAAACATACTTTCTTTCTGCTACTATGAATTCAAATTCAGAGTGACCGCAAAGATGAGGAAAGGCTTGGTTTCCAGGTTCGGAGGGACACGACAGGGACACCAAATGCTTGGTTTCGTTTCGATATATATACTCCGTGCTTGGTACACCGGTTCCATTGGTTTATTCAGGCGCGCTCTTGGCCTGAAAAGCCTGAACTGGGGTAGCTCCTCACAGAGATGTCATCAATCATGTTCACTTGAGCATACAGCCGACTCGTCGGGCTTGGCATGTGCTACAGGGAGGTCGGCGTTTCGACCGATGTCTTTCCCCCGCGTCGACTATTTGGGGATTCGGCAGCTCAGAACTTCAGATCAATTTTCCATATCTACAAGGTAGCTAGCTGTCTCTGCAGTCCAATTTCACACTAATATCGCCAGGTCCCAATGTTCAACCAATAATGAAATCATTCCTCTCACTCACTTCCCGGCCACATGCCCTGTCGGGCGCAGTTCAACCTGCAAAAGCATCACATCTCACGTCTCGGCTTTACTCCAATGCGTCGTCTGGTGGACATAGGCCTTTGCCTCTGGCTGGAGTTACCGTGGTTAGTCTGGAGCAAGCTATTGCTGCGCCCTTTTGCACGCGACAACTTGCCGATCTTGGAGCTCGAGTTATCAAGGTCGAACGACCAGGCGTTGGAGACTTTGCACGACACTATGACACCCGAGTCGGTGGGCTAGCATCACATTTCGTATGGACAAATCGTTCCAAGGAGAGTTTGGCTCTGGACCTCAAACGCGAAAAAGACCATGCAGTCTTGATGAAGCTCCTCGAAAAGGCCGACGTTCTCGTTCAGAATTTGGCTCCTGGTGCCAGTGCGCGACTGGGGCTTTCTCATGAAACATTGAAAGAGAAACATCCTGGTTTGATTGTTTGTGACATTTCTGGATATGGACAAGATGGCCCATATCGCGACAAGAAAGCCTACGACCTTCTTATTCAAAGTGAAGCTGGAATGCTGTCCGTCACGGGCACTGGCGAAGAGGCGGCAAAGGTTGGTATCTCTATTGCCGATATTGCTTCGGGAATGTACGCCTACAGCAACATTCTGTCGGCTCTACTGCAGCGCGGTAAAGATGGCCAAGGTTGTCAGATTGACATCTCCATGCTAGAAAGTATGGTGGAATGGATGGGATTCCCAATGTACTATGCGTTCGACAATGCTCCAGGCCCGGTACCAGCAGGTGCGTCACATGCAGCCATCTACCCTTATGGACCGTTCGAAGCCGGTGATGGCCAGTCGGTCATGTTGGGCATTCAGAATGAGCGGGAATGGGTCAGTTTCTGCAGGGGTGTCCTCTCGCAGCCAGATCTAGCCACCGATCCTAGATTTTCCAGCAACTCACAACGAACTCAAAATCGGGATGAGCTCAAATCTATCATTCACGATGCCTTCTCGAAGTTCACCACAAAGGAAACAATCGCTCGGTTGGACGAAGAGTCAATCGCCAACGCTGGTGTCAATGACATGAAAAATGTTTGGGATCACGCCCAGCTTCAAGCACGAGACCGATGGACCAAGGTTCAAACCCCCGTTGGGGCCATTCCCGCTCTTTTGCCTCCTGGATCAAGCAACTCGCCTGAAAGAGCCGGATATGGCGCTCAGATGGGCTCGGTTCCACAGGTTGGAGAGCACAATGAAGCCATTCTTGCGGAGTTAGGTCTATCAAATTGATCCCATATACAATACATTTTAGGAGCCCGAGTATTCACACGGATAATTCGAGAAAGAAGACGCCACCATTTCCCATGGACTACGGCGTCATCAGCTCAGCCATTTTTGGCGGCAATCCTACCTAGGTACAGATCTCCGCCTAATATAAGCAATTAGATATTCCAAGGTTCGAAATTAGTACTGGCATTGGATCTACAGCACTATAGGAATCGATACAGAAACTCGAGGTTCTGTGGATTCAAATACTCTGGATTTGATAATGAGCCAGCAAGGCCCATCACATCATCACCCTCCACGTTAAACAGCTCATACCAGTCCATATTAATTGCTGCCTCTTCCCCGGGATTATGGTGATGCATCATGTTAGGAGTTTGCAATAGATCCTCCGCTGTGTTGGGAGAACGGGGTCTATATGAACCACTAGCAGGAGACGCAGGTGACATATCCTCACTATTCTGACCATCGCCGGTTTGTAATGTTGATGGCATAGCAGGATCAGCTAATCGAAGATCGCGAGCAGTACGATCATCCAAGGACCTGAAGAAAAGATCCAGGACCCAGTTCTCCAGGTCCCATGATTTCTGTAATTCCTTCAAGCCCAGGAGGCATAACTTTGCCCTGTGCTCTGCTAACTTCCGGGCTGTGCCAATAACCCGTCCGAACTGAATGGTGTGTATACATAAAGCTGAGAAAGTGTGGGTAATTCTGTTTAGTTGTTAGTCTTAGTCTAGTTCGAGGTGGTTAGAAGAACTTACAAGTGAACTGATCCATGTTGGACCAGGTTTTCTGAGAGCATGTCCTCTAAAATTCGTGTGCTTCGTGTTGCCGCATCCAGGGCGACATTTCCTTCTGGATTCGCAGATTGGCCTGGGGGTTGCAAGAAAAGGGGTCTGTGTAGGAGAATGTACAAGTTGCTGTATGGATCTTAGCCGGAAAGGGTCTCAGTTATTACTACTAGTGCATCAGTACATACTTATAAGCCATATGAAGCATCCCAACTAGGAACATCGCTTCCTTGCTCATGGGCATTTGAAACTGCATTTCCTTCGGGAGGAGCGACTCCCAGTCAACTAAACGTTGATGGAGCATTGGTCGAGCATCATTGTCCAACTTGGATCGACCAGGTAGATACTGGCTGCAAACTATTTCCCGCACTAGAAATAAACCTGTTAGCAAATGCGAATGTGCCAATGTTTTAGGATATCATACATAACCTGGCCAGTTGGGCCATTCCAATCACGTAAGGAATGTGTACTTTTGGTGGTGTGCGGAATATTGCAGGAGGTCCCATGGGCTCGCTTTCCTCGAAGTCTGCGGCTTCAAGATCTGCGATTTGACAGTCTTCGTCGCGTATTCGAGGTGGCAGTCCCAAAGCTGCCGATGTTTGTTGATCACGAACCTAATAAAATGTTAATCCCAGGGTCTTATAGGCGCAGACTGAGAAACAGAAGCGTACATATAAAGCCCACCAGATTCGTTTCCAAAGCTTTTGGTCTTTGGTATTCAGGAAGGACAATTTCGACCTATGCTAGTCAGCGTATATTTAAACTCAATTGAACGAGGTACCCGTACATGACATGCATGCCCTTTTTCTGGGCAAGGCTGATAGCAGCTCCTAGCCAGAATCGAACATCGCGCTCCTCGGTTGGACTTCCACGCCAAAAGCTCAGGAGAAATAACGACTGCAACTTTATAACCGTGTCGGTCTCCCATCCTGAATCATATATATCCTTTGCTCGTTGATAAAATACTTCTTTGGCTTGGTAACGATTATTAAAGCCCGTAATGTTCAAAGCTGTATCCGAGCACAAGCTCACACCGATGAAGAGCATTGATTGGAAGAGCAAAGGTGACAGCCTGCCATCTTGATAGTCACTTTGCATGTCTCCCCTATCAAGGATTGGAAAACATGGGTGGAGCCAGTGAAAATAAGCTTGAAGTAACGTGTCGCAGACAGTAGGCGATGGGAATACCATAGCTCCTTCCCGGGTAAGGCGATCATGTATTAGCTTGCGGCAGGCCCCTAGTGAATCCTGGCTACTTTCCGTTGTGCCACTAATCCCAGAAATGGAGTAGTGGAGTCGGCCTTTTTGGATACTGCATGCATACCCCTTGTCTGGAGATCGTCGCCCTTCATCCACAACGCAGGTGAGAGGACTTGACTCGCCAAGAAAGACGGTTTTATGGATCACATCCTCCGCTATCGCGGGACGAGCGGGTGGATACTGAGAGCCCTGCCCGGGTAATGGAAATTGTCCCTGTATGACTTGGGAATCCGACGTATTTACCGTGTCTTTCGGCGTTGCGGATGTTTGAGCCGATCCCTTTTTCTTTCGTCGGGGATATCTACCTAGAATGAGTATAAACTTGAACAGTTATCCATGATTTACTTACTTTCCACGACGTGAAACCCCTACTTCGCAAGCGAGACTCCATGAGACGCAGTTTTGGCAGGGCTGCATTTCTAAGACGTTGCACCGCACGCGACGCGAGTTACATGACAGGCATGCTTTCTTTGCCCGCGTGCGTGGCCGATCTGGAGTATCCGTCTCCATAGTTAACAGAAGAATCGGCTGTTTCAATTCAGATAATGGTCGAATACCCAAAAGGTTAGTTAGGGATTCTTTTGTCTTGAAAAAGGTGGGGCTCGGCTTCTTCGGTTATATGGCATCGGCGTTTTGCCGACGCCTTGATAATTATCATAGTGGCATTTCTTTCTTTTCTTTCCGTGTGTTGTTCTCACTTGATATGGTTCAAGCTGCTCGATACTTCTCTTTTATCCCTTTGATATCATAGCGTTCAATTATTGGTCTGTTGCATTGAGCATCACCATAGCCAGACAATGGACACACGTAACACACAGAATACAAGATGCCGATGACTTCCAATTTCCTTTCAAGGCCCGTCAATTGACACAGACTGAATTTGAGGCCTCAATCCTTTTCACGGATTTCATTGCGCTTGAAACATTCATATCTTCTCCCCCATATCAACCGCGCCGAGCTACCTAGTCCAATGCGACCAGTAGCAACTCTGGTGTGGATATCTCCAATCACTCCCGATCGTTCAACCCAAAATAATGTACCAGTTACTTAAGTTTATGCAGAAGACTGTATTGGATGAGTGGATAACCTAGCAGGCCAATGAGAGATCACGCCAACCTATTTGAAGAATTGAAAAAGGAAAAAGGCTTCGGAACAATTACCTCCCCGTGAATTCATGTCAGTTGCATATGCAAGTTAGCAAACACCTAGCCGGTATCCCGGGATATTCCAACCTTAAAGATAGTTGACAAAATGCTTACATATAATGTGAAAGATCATGATCGGACTTCATTCCCTCGACAGACTTCTGGCCGAAAAGACTGCCGATCCACAGTGGAACTCGGTGGACCTGGATTAGTGATCAAGGTTGTGCTTTGAGAATATAAAAGAAGCTATGTGCCTCAATTAAATATAAATCATCTTCCAAATTACGGGTATCACTGGTATATATTACCTTCTTTCACTATGTCTCCAAGGTTTCCCAGCGAAAATGTTGACGTGTCGCCTCTTGGGGCGCCATTGCAATTTGAATTCAGTCAGCGCAAAGCCTCTAATCGGTTTTTGAAGGCCGCTCTGACGGAAAGAATGGCCTCCTGGTCTCCAACTGATCTTTCGGCTCGAGGTATACCCAGCCAAACTCTCATCAATCTTTATCGTCGGTGGGGGGAGGGTCAATTTGGACTTATCCTTACCGGCAACATTATGATTGCATACGACCAGCTTGAGTCACCGGGAAACATGATCATCGATCTTGAGAATCCAATCGCTGGTGAACGATTTGAGGCATTCAAGCAATTGGCCGCTGCCGCCAAGAAGCACGGAAGTTTGATCATTGGTCAGGTCAGCCATCCTGGTCGTCAGACATTTGAGAAGCTGCAATCCAACCCGGTTTCTGCCAGCGATGTCCAGCTCGTCATGGAGAAATTTGGTGCATTTGGAAAGCCCCACGCGGCTACTGAGGAGGAGATCCAGGATATTATCCGTCGTTTTGTCCATGTAGCCGTCTACCTGCAAAAGGCTGGGTATGATGGTATTCAGCTGCATTCCGCCCATGGGTATCTCCTCGCCCAATTCTTATCCCAGACAACGAACAAGAGGACAGATAAATACGGTGGGAGCTTGGCCAACCGTGCGCGGATTATTGTGGAAATCGCCCAGGCTATTCGTCAAGCACTGCCGGATCCTGGCTTCATCATTGGAATCAAGATTAACTCGGTGGAATTCCAAGCTCATGGATTCACCCCCGAGGAGTCAAAGGAACTATGTGCGATCCTCGACCGCACGAACTTTGACTTTGTTGAGTTGTCCGGTGGAACCTATGAAGCTGGTGCCTTCCAGCACAAACGGGAGTCTTCGCAGAAACGAGAATCATTCTTCTTGGAATTTGCCGACCTCATCGCTCCTGCTCTCAAGCGCACCCGCAGCTATGTGACCGGAGGATTTTGCACAGCGTCTGGAATGGTCCAGGCCCTGGAAACAGTTGATGGCGTTGGTCTTGGCCGGTCTATTACCCAGGAGCCTCGCTTGCCAAAGGACCTGCTCGCCGGAACTATCCAGGGTGCAATCCAGCAGAAGATTGATCCCCAGGACTTTTTTAAGACAAGCCCTGCGGCTGGTGCACAAATGTTGCAGATCGCACAAGATGAAGAACCCATTGACCTGAGCACAGATGCCAACATGGAAGTTTTCATGAAAGGCCTTGGGGAATGGGCGCAGCAGATGCAGAAAGACGGGGGTGCAATGAACATGTACGGTTATGCCCAGCTTCCCAAGGGTCAACCATTCCAAAGTCACCTGTGAAAATAATGTCAAGGAAAGTAGAGGATATTGAGAGTTACGAACATATGTATAGTTGCATTCAACATATTGATATCTACATACTTTTACCACTATTGGGCATAACAAAATCAAAATTTAATCCCAACGAGCCGAGAATATTGAGGTCCACCTAGTTATGTTTGTGTTTTCCTCATTGTTGACAGGTATGTCCCAGCAATGCATGGCTATGCATGTAAGGAATGAAGGGGTTAGCTTCGGCAACATCAAAACATCCCCACCGAGGAATGCGGATGGCCTTCCCACATTATTGGAAGAAACATAATAACAGGTGTATTTGCTGAGCATTTTCAAGTTCTTGGCCCATTGGCGCTGGTGTTTTAGCAGCCTATAACTAGCTAACCAGGACATCCCCCACTGTTGTTCCTTCCAACATCCGATCACCGTCGACAACATGCACTTCCATACCACCATGCTCAGCAGCCTGGCTATTCTTCCAGTGGCTCTAGGTTCTTGGCCTTTCTTTGACACCACAGAAGAGATATCCGCAGCCCGTTACGTCAATGAGAAGCCTAATGTGAAAGTGGAGAACCTCTTTCAATTTCCTAACAATGGCTCATGGATCGACAATATGATTGTTCGATCAGACGGACACCTTCTTTTCACGCGTCTAGACACCCCCGAAGTTTGGCTTTTCAACACCACGAGCGGAAACGCGACCCTCGCCTACTCGTTCCCCAACGTCACAAGCTGCTTCGGAATCAGTGAAATCGACGATGATATCTTCGCAGTTGTTGTGGGTAATTTCTCATCTAAAACCTTCCAGCCAGGTCTAGGCTCGTTCTCGGTCCATAAATTGGACTTCACCAAGATCGAGGCCGAGGAGAACGAGCGCGCGCTGGAATCGCCAAAGGCCTCGGAGATTGTCGCAATGCCCGACGCGGAGGCTCCGAATGGCATGGTCACATTCTCACGGGAGTCGAATTTGGTTCTCATTGCCGATAGCCCTAAGGGAATAATATGGAAGGTCAATACCAAAACAGGGGATTATTCTGTCGCACTGAATGATACTACAATGGCTCCGGCGGAGGGCCAGGCTCTTCCTCTGGGTGTAAATGCCCTGACAGTCTTTGGTGACTATGTGTACTATACTAGCACGACACAAATGGTGTATTGCAAGGTCAAGGTGGACAAGGACGTCAAACCAATCGGAGATTTCGAAATCATTGCTAGTGGATTCTTGCCAGACAACATCGAGATCACCCCGGATGGCACTGCGTATATTCCAACAGCTCCCCAGAACTCTGTTGTGCGCCTCACACCTTCGGGGCAGATCTCCCTCGTCGCGGGTGGCCAAGTATCCACACAACTGGCAGGCGCAAGCTCCGTTCGATTGAGCAAAGACCGGCAGATACTCTATGTCGGTACCAACGGTGGTCAGATTGCGCCTGTTTTGGGCTCATTCATCGAGCCTGCAAAGATTGTCAGAATCTCGTTTGAGGAATAGGGGGTAAACCTTGAGGGGGTTGAGAACATGTTTACGGAATCACTGTGGACATCTGAAGTCGATGACGGACGAGTGTTGATGGAAATATCGGAAGAATTGGATTTTTTGGATCGCTTATTAGGTACTTGGACTTATCAAACACTTTGGCCCTGGACGCAATTACCTCTCCCTGATGACTGGATATCTCAACCGCCATATTTCATACCTCAGGTTGTATGGCCAAATTAATCATGCGAGGGTATCAACTTTGCGTCTGCCATACAGTCGAACGTGAGATAGTGCTCCCGCTCAAGTGGTAGCTCCTCTATTGACGTATCTTGGCAGGACTCAGTTCAGGGCCACGATCAAGCAAAGTAAAGCGGGATTAAAGAAAACTCATAAAGACGGAGGCATCTCGCGAGGAACAAGTCCAAATATCTTGCACATATTCCTGTAGTCATGCTGATGGTCGTTCCACCAGAGATCCATCTCCCCCCCGGCCTGGTTCGCCCGCATCGATTCCACTGAGGCCAAAGTAGCTGGCTATGACCGACCATTTGATGGACCAGGACCTCGGTGTAGCCGTGTCAGCCATATTCAATGCCTCGTCGTTGCTTTTCTCGGGTTTCCCAGCGGAGAGGTAAATCTCAGACTTCGAAACCAGATCCTGCGACGATATGTGTATGTAAAGTTGGTCTTGGTACCTAGGAAAGTTAGGCTTGGGCCCATTGAAAAATATCTGTAGAGTGAGAAATAAAGGGCCCAAGGTCCCACGACGGTCGTGCCAGAAACATTGGGCGTAAACCCCTATGCATATATCAATGAGCTCACTCATTTCATCACCATATGGTCGTGATAATTTGATCTGGAGAAGTTCCAACCATTTCCACGACCTACCCTTGGCGGCCCCGCTTTTCATCAAATCCACCTGGCTATAATAAAATATTTCATCTCCGTGGGGCGAGGGAATCCGAGGGTTGTCTTCTTTCCAAAGAGGCTCGTTCTGGATATCGTCCATGTACTGGAACACCACCACGCGGTGATGCTACATAGGCAAGCAACATATTATCAATCCAGCAACAGGAATAGAGTGTACATATTGGTGCTAGTCTCCAAGACAAGAAAGTTGAGATGGATGCAGATCTATCCTTCGCATGAACAGCGTTATAGGTTATTCCCACATTGATCTCTTTTATCTCCATAACGCTTTCGAACCCGGTGTCGCATTGAAATAAGCTGCGATCATACGGGTGGGGAGGAAATGCACAACTCATTGCGTACATTATGGCACATACCACACTAGTACATATGTGCGACTTGATCCAGCCCGAGAATTTGACCCTGCATCTGGTTCTTCACGTTTTCCATGGAGGGGAGAATCAACGGTTCATGCCATAGAGAATCAACTGATGAGTACCAGCCGAGCCCCCAAAGCTCAAGGTGAAAATGCCAAGTCACCGCTTGGATTTGAGCATGTGCAAGGTCCACTGACAGGCCTACGCACCACGGCCTTGATTTCTGCTGCGTATCTTATAGTGAAAGCGGCTTCGTAAATGACTTCGGTCTGGTTGTAATGGGGACTGATTGGGGGTACGGACGAAGAGTGTGAACCCCCCAAGCGATACGTGCCGTAGATATCGCGGAGCCTATATTCATGCGTATCGACCTAGGAAAATCGGGTGGCCTTCACAGGCACATGGTCAACTTGGGTGGTGGTTAATCTTGGCGGATTTGCAAAGTGCACCAACTCGATGGTCATGTCGTGGTGTACGCAACGTAGCGTGCAACAATGAAATCCATGACAGTCGAACTGAAATGTTGGTGTCTGACTTCAGCAACATGTTTGTGCCCCAAACGGCAGAAATAGCTCTCTCAAACTGAGGTTTCTTCGTCCATATATGTACCTCTTTGACACCGGGGCAGACCTGCCCAGGTGGAATGGAACCATGCAACCTTCCAAGGAACCTTGAATATAAACAATTAGGTAAGCAGAATCGGACATGACGTCATATGCATTTGAGTAACAGAATGTTGCAGCCTTGCAATCTAAGTTTCTGTCATACTCTCTCCGATTTCCAAGATCAAAATGCCTGGACACTTTGGCCAAAAGGTACTCAAGACCTTGGGTCTGAACGACCATGCTCATCAACAGAACTCTTCGGCCGTTCGGCTTTCAGGCAGACCAGCCGCGAACAACGATGAACGCGGATTATCTTCACCTCCCAACAATGGCACATACCCTCGTCTCTGCAGGCTCTCCGATGGCACCATTCTATCGTCCTTTACCCGATTCCCCGATGGACAACGCTCTCTCCACGTCGCAAGAAGTACCGATAACGGCCTCACGTTCGAAGACTTCTCCGAGGTAACACGCGGCGCTGGTGACGTGGATAATATGTTTTTGTGTGAGGTGGCTCCGGGGACAATACTTGCGGCTTTCCGAAATCATGACAAAGGCCCAAATGGCCCCACGCACTTCCGCATCACCGTCTGCCGGTCTACGGATGGTGGTCGGACCTGGCAATTCGCTTCACAGGCAGCCGAGAAGCGCCCTCCTTTAGGCATTTGGGAACCATTCATGCGTGTCGGTCGCCAGGGTGAAGTGCAGCTTTATTTCTCGCAGGAATTCGCGCATAACAACCAATGTACTATGCTAGTCGTCTCGCGGGATCAAGGAAGTACCTGGACACAACCGACCTGTCTGCATGGTGACCAAGATCCGCTTCGCGATGGAATGTGCGGCATTGCACGAACTTTTGATAACGGTCGCGAGGCTCTTCTTATGGTATTCGAGACCACCCGATACGGACCGTTCAGTGTCGAAGCGCTTCTATCCTATGATGACGGTGCCACCTGGGGTTGGCGCCATGAAGTTTTCCGCCCACGACAAGGTCATAATGCAGGCTCTCCCCAAATTGCCTCTTTTGCGGATGGATCCATGGCCACGATATTCATGACAGACGAAGACTCCAAGCACGTGGAATGGGTAAAGAATGCCTCTATCAAGGTCGTATTTGCTAGCCAGCCGGTTGAAGGGCGTGTTCAATGGAGCTCGCCAACACTTCTCTCCCCGGCCTCCAGCTTCTGGCCTGGAATCATGGCATTGGATCACCACAACGTGCTGGCCACTTATGACCGTGGTGGACCCCTTGCAAAAACCATCACCTGGCACCCTGCGTAAACATTTGACTTCGGATGTACTTTCTATCCGGCGAGCACTGGTTCCATGGTTTCCGCCATATTGTTTCTTACCCAAGTGGGCGTATTTTCCTTAGGTGATCCTTCACTGGATGATCTCGGTATTCTTTCCAAATTTCTTTTCTCGAGACAAGGTCCCATGATATGAATGGATAAACGCATACCATGCCAATCATGCCTGCTCATAATCAAAAACAGGGGTTCCTCGATAGTCCACTTCACAATAATATGCTGCTATCTCCATACGTAGATATATTCTCTCTTTATAGTCAAAATTCTACCCTAGGAACCCGACAATCATCTGAGATTGGCTTCACCTTCCGCCTCATCTCAGATACATACCTAGGTAATCGAACGAGTTTCAGATCGGATGCCGGGACTTGGAGGTGGCGTTCGGTTTTCGGCGGATATAAACTACTCCGGTGGTTCGGGATTAGCCGAATGGGGAAATTGGTCTCGGAGTTAATCTGATAATATGATCAGATTACGAAAAGGGCCAGGACTATTTATTAAAGGGTTCTTCTGGCTAACATTGGAACTTCCCCTCAAACTTCATCTTTGAAAATGGCAACCTCACTACGGAATATTATTGTGGTTGGCGGCTCGTTCGTCGGACGTGTGAGTTCACTCTTCTGTCCGACAGAGTGTAACTACTAATGCCCAATACAGACCACAGCTCAGGAGCTCGCACGCATCGTGCCTGCAACACACCGGGTACGCTACCATTGAGGGACTACCTTGAAGACGAAGCTAATATTTTATGCAGGTCCTCTTGACTGAGCCTCATAGCCATTTCCACCATCTTTTCACATTTGTGAGTCGACTTAGAACCCAGTAGAGGTTCATTCCAGTAAATCTCCCAGAGCTAACATGGCCCATAGCCTCGGTTTGCAATTGTTCCAGGACAGGAGCACAAAGCGTTTATTCCTTACAGTGGGATCTTCAATGCGTCGCCCAACCCCTCCTCCCATGGTGTGGTCCAGGCTCGCGTTTTGTCGATCCAGCCCACCCATGTTGAGTTGGACCGTGAATGGCAGGGCTCAAAACAGGTTCCATTTGACTACGTCGTTCTCGCGACTGGCACACGTCTCTCTAAACCTGCAGGTATGGATGATGATGACAAGGCATCGTCAGTCGAGTATCTGCAAAAGCATCAAGCTGGAGTTAACAGATCCCAATGCATTTTGATTGTTGGTGGCGGTGCCGTCGGTGTTCAAATGGCAGCCGACCTAAAAGAGTATTACCCAGAGAAAGAGGTGACCGTTGTCCAATCTAGGCCGCAGGTGATGCCGAGCTTCCACTCCGCACTCCATGACCTGATTAAGAGACGATTTGATGAGCTGGGAATTCGACTTATCACTGGTTCTCGAGTCACTGTTCCACCGAGTGGATTTCCTAACGATGGCAGCACCTTTGATGTTCAACTCACAAACGGTACCACCGAGTCCACTCAATTCGTCATCTTAGCCACTGGACAAACCCCAAATAACCAGCTAGTGGCAGACTTGAAGTCTTCGCACCCAGACGGAAAGTCGGTCGTCAATCCGGATAATGGATTTATTCGCGTTAGACCCACTATGCAGTTCTTGGATGAGCAATATTCGAACCTGTTTGCTGTGGGTGATATTGCAGATACCGGTGCCCAAAAGGCTGCTCGGCCGGGCTCGGCACAGGCAGCGGTTGTTGCGAAAAACATCCAGGCGTTGATTGAAGGCCGCGCTGCTAAGGATACATTTGTCAAGGGACCTGGGGCCATTCATTTGACACTCGGGATGGTAAGTCAATCACGCCTTTATGGAACCTTATCGAGATTTGACTGGGCTAACCGTTGCTTTTTCAGAAACACAACGTGATTTTCCGCAATCCCAATACCGCAGAGGGCCAGACAGAGCCTTGGATCAACCCAAAGGATGAGTGAGTTCTTTGTTTTCTTGCATCACCCAGAAGCTAACATCTTCACCAGCGGCCGAGAGGATATGAATGTGGAAGCTATGTGGGAGAGGCTGGGTATCTCGGTTGAGAATCCTCGTCAATATCACCTGTAACATTTTCAAACATGAGTGGAATTAGACTGCGGCACGATCCACAATATCCGCGGATATCCACAATCTAAGATCCACAGTGTTAAGATACTCTACAAGTCAGGGTAGGTGCCTGTCAATCAGGTAGGAGAAGGTAACAAGATAGTATAAGTCAAAGACTGTTTCTTAAGGAGCCGTCAGGCTTCCTCTATATAGTCCAGTTTATATACAGTCTTATATAGGTAAGGTTGTGATATATAGAGTGGGGTACTAGTTTCCGTAACGGGATTTCCTAAGGTAATAGGGAAATATAGGCGATTTCCTACCGAAACTATTAGACCGCCCTAGGGGTTCGTTCTGCCTATTAGACCTTGCCAACTCCCATGGGAGTGGTCCCATGGGACTATCCCATGGGACCATATGGGAGTCCCATCAAGTCCTATGGGAGTGCCAAGCATGGGACTAGATAGTCTAGTCCGCTCCTATAGGACTTTAATAGGACTCCTATAGGACTATAAATAGTGCAAATATATAGAAAAACGTGACCTATATAACTTATAAAGAATATCACTGTTTTTTTAGGTATTTCTATTACTTAAATAATTGAGAGAATAATACTTTAGACTTAGTATTCGGACAAAAATAGTAGATTGATTAGACCTTGCCAACTCCCATGGGACTAGAAAAATTTTGGTCCTATTACTATAGTGGTCCTATGGGACTCCTATAGGAGTGATGGGACTCCTATCCCATGGGGGGTGGATGACCGAGCCTGAGTGCAGGTTATAATACATTACTTACAAGTTTTTAAATGATGTAGTTGGTTCCTGCGGATATAGATACCCTCTTATTTATGAGAAATGGTAAGCCTAGGTTCACTCCCTATTTTTGCTTCGAACTTTACGAAACTTCGTTAGGTGATATTTAACTCTATTGTCTATAGACTGCGACATTGTGACCATTGAGGCTGTCTGGAGGATTCTGCTATCAAGTTCCGACTTTAGTTAAGGTTCTGAGCCTGACGGATGTTTGTATAGTTTGTTTATTGTTGTTTGTGCAGAGCCTCACAAAAGCTCTGCCAGACTCGTTTCCTCTCTCTTTCTTTCCTTCCCTTCTCTATACTTAGTATTTTTGTTAAATAGCACTCTTTTCTTTAAAGACCTAGCTTATAATATAATACTAAGTGTTACGAGCCAGGTCTTGGAAGAAAAGAGTGCTATTCAACGAAAATACTAAGTATAGAGAAGGGAAGGAAAGAAAGGGAGAGGAAACGAGTCTGGCAGAGCTTTTATAGGGCTCTGCATAAACAACAACAAACAAACTGTATAAACATCTGTTAGGCTTAGAACCTTAACCGAAGTCAGAACTTGATAGTAGAATCCTCTAGATAGCCTTAATAATTATATAACCCCTAGCTAAAACTATATTTAGTCCCTAAATATAGGCTTATTATTATTAATATAATTGTTAAGGATTTGATCTTCTCTATCTATATATAACTATTCCTATAAATATATTAGGGGACTAGGCTTTATAGGATACTAGTTATAGAAATCCTAAATCTTTTATAGAGCGTACTTAAAATTCTCTATAAGATACTATTATAGGTTAAGATTATAACTAAGTCACTAGATATAATACTATAGCTTTTAGTAATATATTCTTATATCTAGGATTTTTTTAATCTCCTATTTATTCTCTTTAGAAATTTTAATTAGTAGTAATAGATTAATATATTATTCTTAGAGAGATTCTAATATTATTACTTTTTAGAGCTTACTTAGATTAAATATTAGATATATCTAGATCGAATTAGGTAGGTTAATCTAATATATATTTCTAATCTTCTTAAGAATTTTATATAGATTACTAATAAGATATAAGAGTTTCTAATTAGGTTAATCTAATATCTAATTCTTTATTATTATAAAAATATAATCTCTAATATTAAAATCTTTTTCTTACTATTACTTATTTATTTATTAAATTATTTTTTATTAGGAATTAGTAATCTATTACTTTATCTTATTCTAGATATTATAAAGATAGATTAATATATTAATTGCTTCTTATTTATTTTATATTATAGTCTTTTAATCTCTTTAATTAAATAATATAGAAGATTTATATCCTTATTTAATAAAGAAAGATAACTTCTTTATTATATCCTATAGGAGAATTGATACTATAAAATTAATTATTAGTAAATACTCTAATTAATTATTCTAATTAAATTCTATATATAGTCTTAGTATTTATATTATATACTGATTTATAATCTTACTTTAACTATTAGTTTATAGATAATAAGCTATAAAAAGCTTTCTTTTAATTCCTAAGATTTAGTAGAACTCTATCTAGAACTTAGAAATAAACTAACTATCTTAATCTAAGATAATACTATTAGATATATCTATACTCTAAAGTATATAATTAATAAAAAGTCTTACTATCTACTTTACTATTATCTTCTTATAATATAGGACTAAGATTAGTCTCTTACTAAAATAATTTATTATTATATAAACTATATTATAACTATAATAATCTCTAAAGAAGGAATAGAAGTTTATTATAATATACTATTAAGATCTTTTAAAGATTAGAAATAGATATAGAAGTCCTAGGGTTTAATTATATTAAGGTTTAGTTTATTTATATATTAGATAATTGTAAATATATTTTTTTATATCCTTTACTAATTTAGGCTAATAGTATTATATAATAGTTATTTTCTTTAGCTTTTTAATACTAGGATAGGCTATTATTAGTTAGTAGTATATATTATTAAGTAGTCTAATTTATAGATTATCTTTATTAGGAACTTTAAGTTATTCTTTAAAAAGAAGGAGCTTATCTTATAATATCTAGTGATTATTATTTCTATTTTTAATAATCTAATAGAATTCTACTAGCTTTATACTCTATTTATTAGTATATTTAATTCTTTCTATAATCTCTTAATATTAAGTATCCTTTAGGTTAATAGGACTAATCTTAATCTTAGATTATATATTCTTTTCTAGATATTTTATAGGTAAGAGTATAATCTATTAACTATTATTAATATATAAAGTTTCTTTTTTTAATAAAGTATTTATAATAATATTCTTTTTACTAGGTTAATACTTAATTAAGAAATAGAACTATAAAAAAAACTTACTTTATCTTATTTATTATTAATTTATTTATTAAGTAGTTATAAAATATTCTAGTGACTAGTAATTAATAAGAATCTTAAAATAATCCTTTTATAATAGTCCTTTAAGCTTAGATCTCTATTCCTATAATATATAAATAATTACTAGGAGTTCTTTATTTTAAATCTTATAATTTAATTCTACTAGCTATATTGACTTTAAGTAGAATACTATTAGATACTAGAAATTATCTTATTTATAGTATTAAGTAAGTATTACTCTAAGAACTCTATCTAATATTAGACTGCGACATCGCCCGTCCATGGGCACCTAGGAGGCGCCTATCGCCCGTCCACGGTGGGCGGTGGGCTATTTGGATTTTCGAGTGCCTGTCTATAACGCCTACGGCCTATAGGCATACCTATCACGGGCATGCCTACTATACCTACTATTATATAAATTCTCCTAAAATAGATATATAACTTACTGACTTCGTATAATAAATAACTATTATTTATATCTATTTTACTAACTCTATATAAAATCATAGCTTTAATCTATAATATCTATAAATTTTATTAAAATATCTAAGTAAATAAAAAACTATAATATATATAATATGATTTAGAATATATTCCTTATCGAAATATATTATATTATATAATATTTTTATTAACTTACTAAATTATACTATAACAGTTTAAAGATATATATTTAAGTTAGTGATATATATCTACTATTTTCTATAAGTAAAATACTATTTCTATCTTCTACTTTATTATTTATCTAGATCTAATTCTTTCCGGTAGATTGAAAGAGTATTAGTATAATTATTATTCTATAAGCTTATATTATTAAATTCTATCTATTCTAGTACTAAAAGACTTATATTATTATTCTAAGAGTTTTAAATCCTTTAATTCTAACTCGAGATAGGTATTTAGGTATAGTCCTATAGGTATATCTATAGATATATCTATAGATAAAGACCCTTATAGCTAATTAGCTTATAAAAGATAGTAGGTCTATATTTAATTTATAATATATTAGATCTATATAAAGCCCTTCTTTTACTAGTAATATCTATTTTATATAATTATAAGTTATCTATTATAAGTTAAGACTATATACTCTCTCTTAGTTATTTATCTTATTCCTTATATTATATTAACTATATCTTAATCTAGTATCTATACTATAAGACCTTCTTTACTTTCTCTAAGCTCCTAACTAAATCTCTCTTATATTACTAATATCTTTAATTCTATCCTTAATCTAAATATTAATCCTAGTCTCTTTAATAGCTAATAGACCTTTATATTACTAATAGAGTCTAAGTTTACTTAACTAGTCCTTCTTAATTACTTACTTAAATATATTAGCCCTAATCAGAGAAAGTAATTTATTCTTTATAATATAATAAATAATATATCTAAAGTAAAGTTTATTAAGTAGTAGTATATAACAGTATATAATAGTAATATTAAGATATAAAGGCTATAATAGTGAGATCCGCAGAGCTCATTCCAGCCATGGAACCTATGTCTCTGGTGGTCCTAAGGTACCGTACAGAGCTTTCGGCTCCGTACAATGCCACTTTGGCATATATAGCATGCCGTATCAACCTATATATAGTACTATGATATATCCTATCTAATATAAACCATGCGATCCTTTCTGAATTATATCTAGTAGTATGTTGGTTTAATCCTCCCTCTATAGAGGACTAGGGAAGGGTATAATAGGACCTATAGGGGCCCTATAAAGAATATACTATAAGGATACGGCTTTGAAAGACCTTATTATTCCTATACCTAAGTCTGATATATAATCTAGCAGACCTATATATAAGTAAAGCCGCAAGAAAAGATATAAACTAGAACAAATAGCATAACTAGAATATATAGTATAGCAGTTAGGAGAGCTATAGCAAACTAATAATATACTAAGGACTATCCTACTCCTAGAATAAGTAGTATATAAAAGTATATAGCCCTAAAAATATCTAGTAGGCTATAAATAGTCTATTAGGATATATATAGTCCTTATAAGATATTACTTACCTAAATAAATCAGAAAATAGATCTATATCTAGTAAGGACTAGCCTATATAAATAGGATATCTTACTACTATAAAAGAAAGGAAGTAATAACTAATATTACCTACCTAAAATACCTAAAATAAGATAAGTATCTCTAAGCCCTAAACCTTAACTAGTAAGTAAGTTTTTACTAGACTAGCTACTAAAGTCTAAGTAGTCCTAGCTATCTTAATAGATAGGGAAAGAGAGCTCTATCTCTATTTATATAATACTTAGGACTATAAAGTAGTCTATCTAGTAATATATATAGCTATAGAATAAGTATAGAGCTTACTTATATATTAAGCAGAAGTTACTTAACTAAGTAGACTTATAATAAATACCTAAATACCTCTATAGATAGCTCTAGTAATACTAACTAGACTAAAAATATCTAAAACAGCTACTATTATCCTAAACTAGACTACTAGGTCATTAGTAAATATATTTAATCTAAGTAATATAGACAAAAATATCAGATAATCTATTATTAATAATATCTAAAAGATTAATAACTATAATAGGACTATCTAAGGTAATATAGCCTATAAATAAATAGTCAATTATAATTATTACTTTACTAAATTAATAAATATTACTAGATATAATATATCTAGAACTATATATATTATCTATACTAGTAGAAAACTAGTAAAAATAGTACTATAGTATCTTAAAAACTTTAAGTAGGTTTATAAAAACTAATACTCTAGTATATTTATTATATAAGATAACTTTAAAAGCTAGATTAAGAGAGAATTCTTAGAATACCTAAGCTAGAAGAAGCTCTAAAAGAAGTTTAATAGTCTAAGATAGGACTAAATATCTATTAGTACTTATACTAGTAATCTATACTAAGCTATAACAGACCTTAATACTAGAATTTCGGAATAGCTACTAATCTATTATTTTATTATAAGTATAAAAACTAAATACTAAGCTAAATAGATAGTAGAATAAGAATAACCTACTATATTACTAGAGATTATTATACTCTTTATTAGTTATAAATAAGACCTAATAATTATATACTACTACTAGAATAGGCTAAATATCTTAACTAGCCTTAATAAAATAGACCTATTAGTTATTTCTAGCTAATTACTAGCCTTATAAGTAGTAAAGAAGACCTATTTATACTATAACTATAGTAAACTAGGCTATCTTGTCTATATATATTATATCCTAAAGACAGAAGAGATAAAATAATAATAAAAGACTATATCTTATTATAGAATAAAGCTAGTAGAAAACTAGTATAGCTATATAATATAGAAGCCCTTATTAGCTATCTCTAGTAGACTTCTAAATAATCATAATTTAATACTAAGAATCTCTTTAATCCTTACTACTCCGAATCTATATCTTTATAGATTTAGCTAGAAATCTAATCCTAATATAAGAAGTTATAATAGTATAAGTTATTATAAATAGACTAATATTAATAGAAAGAACTACTATATCTATCTATATCTCTTAATATTATAAATAATTTATTAATATTCTACTAGAAAAGGATTTATATAGATCTAAGATAATCCTTATAAGTCTAAATACTTCTTAATAGTAAGATAAGTAATATCTTTATCTTATTTTATATCTAGTAAAGGATTAGTAGAACTATATAACTATAGAAACTAGGGATTCTCTTATTAGTAATAATTACTAATAAAGAATACCTTAAAATAGCTAGCTTTATAATACTTCCTATAAAACTAGAAGAGTAGATAGGCTATATTAAGATATAGATACTAGAAATAAAGTATAATATTATCTTAAAGTAGGACTTTCTTTACTCCAAAAACCTATAAATTAATTAGCAAATCTCTATTATAATATTTATAGATTATAGATATAAAATCTATAATATATATCTTATAAATAGGTTATATATAATTATAAAGAGTGATATATATACTAACCTAATATCTATTAGGTATATTATAAGGGCTTTATAGAAAAAGAATATAGAGATATAGCTTTTTATAATATAGATAAAATCTAATAATACTACTATATCCTAATTTAAGCTACTAAAGTATAAAAACCTCTAAATATAAGTAATCCTAGAGAAATATAAGAATCTTTTCTATTTAGAGCTCCTAATAGCCCTACCTCTTAAATAAAATATTATATATAAGATTAAGACTAGTATAGTATAGCCTATAAATATTAATATCTATATACTATCTACTAAAAAACTTAATAAATAAGTAAAATAGATCAAAGAACTTATCTAGAAGGACCTAATCTATTATTCTAATAATATATAAGAGTTCTTAGTTATTTTTATTAAGAAATCTAATAGGAAATAGTATATATATATTAACTATTATATATTTAACTAGATTATAAAGAAAAATAGATATCTATTACTATAAATCTAAAAGCTACTTAATATAATAGATAATATCTAGTTCCTATTAAAAGTTAATCTTATAGCTAGATACTAGTAGATCTAAATAGGAAAGAGTATAATCAAAAAAACAGTCTTTAATATAATATAAGATAAATATAAATAGCTTATTATACTATTTAGACTCTATAATATCCTTATTATATTCTAATTAGTAATTAATAATATATTATAGCTAATATTAGGTTAAAGTATAATTATCTACCTAGATAATATCCTAATCTTCTCTATATTAATAAAAGAATATTATAAATACCTAGAATAGATCCTTATACTATTAGTAGAATAGAAACTATATATCTTACTAACAAAATACTAATTTACTACTAACTAATTAGAATTTTATAGCTATATTATTAGGAATAGGACTATTTAACCCCTAATAGCTAAAACTAAAGCACTAAATAACTAGTTATAATCTAAGAATATATATAATATATAATAGTTTATTAGACTTACTATATACTACTATAGATTTATTAAAGACTTTATAAAAATCTATATATTACTCTATAAACTACTAAAAGAAAGTAATAGTATCTTATATAAGAAGTATTTCTATCTTATTATATAGATAGAGGTTTATAAAAGTATATTTTATATAATTAAGAAGCTACTTATTTCTATATCTATCCTTAAATAACCTAATTAGAATAAGTTATATATAATTAAGATAGATATCTCTAAATAGATACTTAGTATAGTCCTTATATAAGAGGATAATAAAGAAGTACTTTATCCTATTATATATAATAGATAGAAGCTCTATAAAGTAGAACTAAACTATCCTATATATAAAAAGAAGCTCCTAGCTATTAAGGAAGTAATCTATATATAGGATTAATATATTAATAGCAATTATTTTAAAACTATAATTATTACTAATAATATAAGTCTATAGTATCTTAATATTATAAAGAAGTATAGTAAGTATCTTATATATTAGATCACTAAATTCTAAGAATATTACCTAGTAATTTATTACTAAAAGGACTCTAAAAATATTATAGTAGATATAATTAGCTAATAACTAGACCTAGTTAAAAATATATCTACTAATATCAGCTAGGAATAAACTATTTAGGATACTTACCTTACTATTATAAGTATAGTATATAGTATCCTTAAGAAAGAATAGCTAGTAGTAATAATTTAGTTTCTAGAAGATAGTATAGAACTAGATAATCATATAATTACTTAGGCTATAAAGAAGTATATTATAAACCTAAGTTTTTGGGATATATCTATTAATAAGAATATATTAGTAAAGGTTAACTAATAGCTAGTCTATATCTATAATAATAAAGAGATATCCCTATATCTCAAAATATCCTTCTATATTAACTTAGTACTTAATTCCTACTAAGAATTTAGCTACCTAGGCTTTCTAGGGCTATATAGAATTATATAGCCTTATAGATAGTGGCTATCTATAAGAATAGATATTAAAGAAGCTATAAAAACCTATCTAAATTACTAAGTTATATAAGGGTCTAAGAAAAGCCTAGAATATAAAGAAATATAATATATAGTTATAAAAGAAGAGTATCTCTTCTAGTACTAGGATATTAATCTTATTAGTTACCTATCTATTACTCCTAATAATAATAGATAGATTATTATAGTAATTAATTATATTACTAGATAGCTAGTATTAAAAGTAGTTCCGGATATAATAGAAGAGGTCCTTATAGAATTCCTATACTAAGATATCTATATATATTATAGTATATTTTCAGAATTAATCTCGGATAATAGCCTAAATCTTCTCTCTAGAATAATATACTACTTTATAATACTAATCTAAGTATAGTACTATATAATTATATCCTATTACTCTTATATTAATAATAAAATAGAGAATTTTAATAGACTAGTTAGATAGATATTAATAAAATACCTAATAAGAAAACCTATAAGACTATAGGATAAATATCTTATATAGATAGTATTTACTATCTATATATAAGAGTATATAGTATTAAAAAGAAGCCTATACTACTTAGTATATAAAGTATATCTATATATCTTATTTAATAAAAGCTATTTCTTAAATACTTTTACCTAAAAGGACTAGGAAGAATAGATCTAGTATCTCTTAGATACTTACTTTAAAGTAAATAAACTACTACTTATCTATATAATTAAGAAATAATAGATCTAGAATATAGCAATTACAAAAATAAGCTTTTAGCTAAGAGACTAGGTCCTAGTATAAAATAAAGTAAAGAAAAAGTATAAGAATATATAATTTAGGCTATATAAGATACTTAAGAGTTACCTACTAGGAATATATATCTTAGCTGAATTATAAGGATATATTCTAAGGAATCTTATTAATAGAGTAAGACTATTAGATATAAATATAGATAATAACCCCTAGCTATAAGTATTGCCTATAGGACAATCTATACTATAAAAGGCTAGTATAAAAATTAACTATCTTAAAAAGCTCTATAAGATTCTTAATAAGATTAAACCTCTATTACTAATATATATAGATCTATTAATCTTTATAAAGACTAAATAATAGGAATTTAAGTATATAGAGATATATTAAGAATTTAGAGAGAAGGATATTATTACTAAGTACCTAATTACTAAAATATAGGTATAAGACTAGAAAAAAAATTAGTAGAAGGATAATAAGAATATATCTATACTAGGCCTACTAGATATAGATAAATAGAATTTAGAAGCTAATAACTATAAATCTAAGGATAATACTAACTTAGTAATATCCTTAGGGTAAGAATTAACAAAAAATACTTATTAAGAACCTATACTAAATAGTTTAGATTAATCTATATATCTCTTTATAGTTATTATTCTATTATTATTATTAAAAACTATAAAGAGAAATTAATATAATAGAGTTTATTATACCTAAAATAGGATAAGAAAAGAGTAGCTAGATATATTACTCTATAAAAAGTTAAGTATATTATAAATAGGGATAGAAGGATCCTAGTAAAGAAAGAAACACTCTACTTAGTTATACTAGGCTATATACTAGTAAGAAAATCACTCTAGGATAGCAAAGATATCCTTAGATAAGTCTAAGCCTTTCTTCTCTTTATATTCTAAACTATTATCCTTCTTATTAGAATCTTTAAGGTAACTAGTATATACTAAAACCTACTTTATTATATATAAATCAAACTCTAAATACTTATATACCTCCTTAAGATCTATATATATTTGGATACTACTAGATATATTACTTATATATATAATACTAGGCTTACCTAATAAAGAATAGTATTATATACTATTATAGGTAGGGCTAGAAGTAGGGGCTTTCTCTTTATAAGTAGGGATATCTAGATACTTCTTACTTATAATAGTTATAGTAGTCTTAGCCTTCTTATAGCTAGTTATAATAGTAAGATCTCTACTAGTAGTCTTATATTTAGCTTTAATAGTACTAGTAGGAGTAGATAGACTAGTAATAATCTTATTACTATTACTAGATAGGTCTTTCCTATTAGTATAGCCCTTATCTTTATCCTTTTTTATCTTAGTAGATATAATAAGGACCTTAGGTACTATAATAAGGACTATAATAGTAGCCTAAGTAATAAGAGTAAATATATTTAGATACTTTAGTAAGAGATTTAATAGGTTATAGGCCTATACTAGATTAATTAACTATATAAAAGATATTCTAATAGCTAGATAGAATAAATACTTATTTCTACTAGAAGAATAGCTATAGCTAGTATATACCTAATCCTATTAAATAAGTAATTAGGAGATATCTAGAAGCAAAACTATATAATAGTATACAAAGAGACTATTTCCTTTTAAATAGTTACTATATTTATTACTAGTAGGGGCCTAATAGCTATATAACTAGCTAATAATAGTATAGAGAGATATATCTATATAGATAGAACAGTTAGTAATAAGATAATTAAAATATTAGTCTAGAATAGTATAGACTAGCTATATTTAGATAAACTAATTATCTACCCCTAATTTATTTAGACTTAATAAAAAGAGTAAACTATTAATATCTATATTAGTATAGTTAGCTATATATAGATTAGCTTAAACAAAATAGTAATACAAAAAATCACTTATAATTAGTAACTTATAAAGACCTATCTACTACTAGATTTATATAGATAGTTATAATAGGACTAAGATTACTACTAATAGATATAAAAGGAGATATAGGAGATATAATAGGGAGAAAAGAGAGGTATAAAGATAGTCTTAATAGGATTAGTAAAAGATATAGGACTAGATATAGGATCAATTATAGATATAGGACTAGATATAGGACTAGCTATAGGTATAGGACTAGATATAGGGCTAAGTATAGGACTAGCTATAGATATAGGACTAAGTATAGGACTAGATATAATAGGCCTAGTACTACTATTACTACTACTATTACTAGTATTATTATTATTACTACTAAGGATACTAAAGGGCTCTAAACTAGGACTAAGAAGATAGCCTAAAAGATACTTCTTAGATATAGTAGATAGGAAAGGAGATAATATAATAAGATTGCTAGTAGGGAGAGAGATATAGAGAAAACTTAGGCAAGATATAGTTATATAGGTCCTATAAAGATAGAAAATATATTAATAAAGCCTATAAAAGCCGAAATATCACTATATACAAAAAGAAAGAGGGACTATATAACTAGAAATACTTATAATAGGTATAGATAGTTAGGGTCTTCCCTAAGTATAGAGAGAGAGATATAACAATATAAGAACTAGTTACTATAAGATACTAGGAAAAGTCAGTATATTGCCCTATATAGACCGAAAAAGCCTTATATAAACACAGAAACCTTAGCAAAAAATACTATATAACTCTAAGAAATATTAGAAATAATAAAAAATAATAAAAAATAATAAAAATTGATAAAAAACAATATAGAGAGGCCTATCTAGAAGAGATATAAAAAGAGAAGAAGATAAGAAATAAGAGTAAAGAAGTAAACTAAGAGTTAGGAATATATTTGCTTCTTATATAGATATAACTAAGAGCCTAGATAAGGACTTCCTAGATATAAATAAAGGATTTACTATAGGAAAATAGTCTTTCTTTGTCTAAACTATCTCTTATATCACCTTACTAGTATATAGGAGAGAGATTACCCCCTATTAAATTTTGTCAACTTCTTTAACAGTATACCTTTTACCATATTTCCTTTATAAAGAAGCTCTTTATATTATTTTATATATCTTTATTACTTATAGTAATATATAGCTTTGATATAGACTATTTTTAGGCCTTATCACTACTATATAACAATGTTTTTCCTTTGTTCTACTAACTTAGAGAAAAAAATCATAGTATAAAGGATAGGTTCGGGCCCAAACAGACCGAATATAGCCGAAAAATCAAGTTTATACTTAGATATATAGAAACTTAGGACTAGTTTTAGATCAGTAGAGAAGAATAAGATCCATAGAGCTTATTCCAGCCATAGAACCTACGTCTCTAGTGGTCCTAAGATACTATACAGAGCTTTCGGCTCCGTACAATGCCACTTTGGCATATATAGCATGCCGTATCAACCTATATATAGTACTATGATACGTCCTGTCTAATACAAACCATGCGATCCTTTCTGAATCACAATAGTATATAAAATATATATTAGATATCTAGAAGAACTTTAACTAGATAGTATATTATATTATAAATAAACCTTTAGTTATATATTAGATATATAGGATTATATTATCTTATCTAAAAGTAAAGCAAAATAGTACTAATATACTAAAGTAGTATATAGCCTTAGATAAATACTAAAAGAGTAGTAAAAGTAAGTCTATATAGTAGTTAATTAAAGAGACTATATAGTATATACTAGTAAGTCTTATATAATTATATCTTTTAAAATAACTAATAAGTTATATATTAAGTACTAGTATTATCTTATATATCAAAATTCTTAAATAATAAATAAGAAAAAGAGTAGATTAAATATCTTACTAGTTTAAATCTATCTTTTTAGATACTTAAAAGAAAGTAGTTTATTTTCTTAATTTAAATAGTATAAAAGACTCTAGCTAAATCTATCTTACTTTATCCTTATATTACTTAGTACTAGCTAAAGAAATTAATTAATAATAAGTAGTATATAATTCTTACTATCTTATTATAGGATATAAAGCTCTTAATTGTCCTTAACTACTAGATATTGTCTTTCTAGTAAGTATTTATAATAATTATAGAATACTTTATTAACTAAGACTAGAATTATTATAAGCTTCTACTTAAGTTCGAACTACTTAATAGAGTATATTCTAGTATAAATCTAAGTGAGATCCACAGCCACTGCTCTGACATTAACCCATTAGACCAAAAGGTCATAACAAAGTCAGTTCATAGGAACTGACTTGCTGCAGTGGTATATATATATAGGTGTCCCATATATTGTGGGATCACATCCTCCCCCACTAAGTGCGAAATCGCTCCTAAGATTTCTTGCCTGATTTTTAAGGCATCCACTTTTTGGTACCTTAGGCCGGAATCAGTCAACCAGGCCGGAAGATCACTATCTCCGGCTTCTTAGTAAAGAGAGGCCACATATACATATATATTGCCTTAAAAGGTTGACTCCACAGTAAGAGCGAGGCGGAACTCGGAGCAGCTTACTTTCAGTAGACCTTTTCCAGGTTATATATTAGAGGCTGCATATTACAAATCAATCCAATAGCATGATTTATAATAGTAGGTAGGAAAACCCCGCACGTACCGGGATTAAACCACAACCCTCTAAGACCCAGTTATGAACTGACTTTATGAGATCCGCAGCCACTGCTCTGACGTTAACCCATTAGACCAAAAGGTCATAACAAAGTCAGTTCATAGGAACTGACTTGCTGCAGTGGTATATATATATAGGTGTCCCACATGTTGTGGGATCATATAAGTAAAGTACTTATAGATATATTTAAGAAGCTTAATATTACTAATTATATATTAGTAATTATATTAGATAATATATCTAATAATATAACTCTAGTATAGATAGTTTAAGACTCTATTAACTCTCTTAAACTACTAAATAGTCTAGTAGTTATTCGAATCTTTTATCTTATATATATTATCTAACTAAGTCTTTATAAGCTACTAGGATTAATAAAGACTAATCCCTAGAATAATATAATAGATTAGAATATTTCTAATATCTAAGCCTATACCTAAGCTTAATTACTTTTGAGATCCGCAGAGCTCATTCCAGCCATGGAACCTGCGTCTCTGGTGGTCCTAAGGTACCGTACGGAGCTTTCGGCTCTGTACAATGCCACTTTGGCATATATAGCATGCTGTATTGACCTATATATAGTACTATGATATATCCTATCTAATATAAATCATATGATCCTTTCTAAATCATATCTAGTAGTATATTAGTTTAATCCTCTCTTTGTAGAGAACTAGAGAAGGGTATAATAGGACCTATAAGGGCCCTATAAAGAATATACTATAAGGATATAGCTTCGAAAGACCCTATTATCCCTATATCTAAGCCTAATATATAATCTAGTAGACCTATATATAAGTAAAGCTGTAAGAAAAGATATAAACTGGAACGAATAGTACGACTGGAATATATAGTATAGCGATTAGGAGAGCTATAGTAAACTAATAATATACTAAGAACTATCCCGCCCCTAGGGTTTTAGGGTTTTAGGGTTTTAGGGTTTAGGGTTAGGGTTTAGGGTTTAGGGTTTAGGGTTTAGGGTTAGGGTTTAGGGTTTAGGGTTTAGGGTTTAGGGTTTAGGGTTTAGGGTTTA